>CM042247.1:13917842-14517842 GCA_023566225.1 Romanogobio albipinnatus | reverse complement strand
CAACAGTGCATAACATAATTAAAAGATTCAAGGAATCTGGAGGAATTTCAGTGCGTAAAGGACAAGGGCGCAAGCCTAAACTGAACAACCGTGATCTCCGATCCCTCAGGCGGCACTGCATCAAGAATCATCATTCATCTATAAGCGATATCACCACATGGGCTCAGGACTACTTTGGCAAACCTTTGTCAAGTACCACAATACGTAGTTACATCCACAAATGCCAGTTAAAACTGTACTGTGCCAAAAGGAAGCCCTATGTTAACAGTGTCCAGAAGCGCCGTCGACTTCTCTGGGCTCGGAGGCATCTGGGATGGACCATCACACAGTGGAAACGTGTACTGTGGTCAGATGAATCAGTATTTCAGGTATTTTTTGGGAGGAATGGACGCCGTGTGCTCCGGACCAAAGAAGAAAAGAATCATCCAGACTGTTACCAGCAACAAGTCCAAAAGCCAGGGTCTGTCATGGTATGGGGTTGTGTCAGTGCCCTTGGCAAAGGTAACTTGCACTTCTGTGAAGGCACCATTAATGCTGAAAAGTACATAGAGATTTTGGAGCATAATATGCTGCCTTCAAGAAGACATCTTTTCCAGGGACGTCCATGCATATTTCAACAAGACAATGCAAAACCACATTCTGCACACATTACAAAGTCCTGGCTGCGGAGGAAGAGGGTACGGGTACTTGACTGGCCTGCCTGCAGTCCCGACCTGTCTCCAAGCGTATTTTGAAGCGCAAAATGCGACAACGAAGACCGCGCACTGTTGCCCACCTTAAGACTTGTTTGCAGGAAGAATGGGACAAAATTACACCTGAAACACTTCATCACTTGGTGTCTTCAGTCCCTAAACGTCTTTTAAGTGTTGTGAAAAGGAATGGCAACATTACAAAGTGGTAAATGCTTTACTGTCCCAACTTTTTTTTAAATGTGTTGCAGGTCTGAATGACAGGAAAGGATGCGTATTTACAAATGACATGAAGTTGACCAGACAAAACATGAAATATTTTGTGTTCATATTGTCTGCAATGAAATACAAGTCAAAGTAAATTTAGAAATCAATTCTTTTGTTTTTTATTTGCGTTTTCCATACTGTCCCAACTTTTTCTGATTTGGGGTTGTATATGACTTTGACAATAATGTAGCACCACTGTCATCGTGACCTCTGACACACAACACCAGACACTTCATCGACTTAACATGTAATGTGTAGGAAGAATTTTTCAGTTTCTGCTCTTTTCTCAACTTCCAATGTACTGTAACACAATAACTAATTATGTACAGTAGAAAATTACAGTTTTATCAATTAGATTGACTTCAATTACATTTTCACTTGAAACACATAATACAGGAAGCAAATGTATTTAATAAAAAAAGTCACAGAGATTTTATTTGATTATATTTTCAACACATCAATAAGTGAAGAATGAATAATGAAGCTTGTTTTAAAGATGAGCTGTTTAACTGTGACTGTCGTATTCAAATCATGCAATATGCATTACTTATTTTATTTATTTATTTGGGCTGAAATAATATAACAAAACAGCACTTAAACATTTAGAACCAGTCGATGCTGAAAGCCTAGTGGTTAGCACACTGACATATAGTGTAACCTTGCTTGACACATGCCGGATGAAATGTATTTATAAGGGGAATTCAGAAACCCTTGTTATTAGTGACACCGGTGGCAATTAAGTGAACTGCAGCCAGCAACTTTTTGCTTGTGCTCGCACACGTAACAATCTGAACGTGATTTAACCCTTTGAGTGGTACGGTCCCACCAGAGCCGTGGAAAAAAATCACTCATTAACATACTGCAGTATGATTATTGACCTAAACATACTGACATGCTTTTTGGTAACAGTTTATAATAAAGGTGTGTTCACGCCACCTCGTAATTCCTGTAATTTCAGGATCCTATCTTGTAAAAAGTGTTCACGTCCTCGTAAAGCTCCGAATTACAGTTTGTAGGCTGGGAATTTTCTGAGCGTTACGGTACAAGTACCACGTGATCGCTGCACCTCATGCGGAAGCAGAGAAAAATAGCAACGCTTCCAGCAGTAAAACATAAATAAGCAGTTATTTTTTAATATTTTTAAATTTGTGTAATTAACTTTTGTCAATGTAAACTAATTTTGTTTCATGCAAAAGTAATGTGAACATAAACAAAAGACATGCAGCGCAGAGTTAGATATCTTAGCTATTCTTGTAATGACAACTTAAATAAATGAAAGTGCAATAATAATGCATTTGCAGAACACTTCAATGTTACTTCTATTGTGTTTTTTCTTCTTCTTAGTACTTAAATTACATTTTAGTACATTTTACTTAAATTAAATTACAGCATTCTTTCACACAGGTTTATTTTTGCCTACTGTGACTATAGAAACGGATAATCCCCAGTTCGAGGACGTGAACAGCTCCGAATACAATGCCATGTGTTGTCATCTCAAGATTCCGGTGAATACAAGGTGGTGTGAACGCAGCATAAGTGGGTTATTCTATAATTAGGGGTGCATTTGAAGGAATTGAAAATAATCAAAGATATTTGATATTTGAAATCCATTTGCTTTACTGTTGCCCCCCCACCATTTGCTTATCAGAAGGGCGACCTGGAAGACAATAGAGAGGCCTTTAGGCCACATGTGGGTCACACCTTGCGGGGGAAGTTTGGTTTGAGTTTGGTTTGATTGGTCGGTTTGAAAAGAATACATTTGGTTTCAGTCACATGGTCAAGGAATAGATAAAAGCAGATGGAACTATTGCTCGTTCTCTTTTTTTCCTCTGGCTTTTTTCCTCTGGGGTTCTTACTCTCTGGCTCTTGAGGTCATTGGGGCTTCTATTCTTTGCTCTCTTCTTCTCTCTTTCTCTCTCTCTCTCTCTCTCTCTCTCTCTCTCTCTCTCTTTCTCTCTCTCTCTCAGGTAACATTTTATTCATGCTGTGTACGATTAATGGTATAAGTTTATCATCTCATACATCCATTTTGAAACTATTTTATGTGTAACCATAACCAGATTTTGTCATTAAATCCTTTATATTACGAATTGTGCTAACTAGTTTTGATTTAGTATTGACTTTGAAGTGCTCCCTATTGCAATACAATATAGTCACATTATAGCAACGCTCTCCCACATATTTTGCTATTGTAACTGCACTTATTTCCGTCGTTGGTATAAGTTGCAGTGGGTGGAAATAGACGAGAAATGTACAGTTTTCTTCCATCTTACTGATAACGTTTCTTGAGTCTTCTGGCAACCCTGCAGATTGAACCATCTACAGGAGTCCACTCTTACAGATGGTGCCGAAACCCGGGAATCCCTTGCAGTGAATTTTCTGAAATTTACTTTGATCTGTGTAAGAATGAGGACATTTTTCACAGTTGATCTTGTGAATGGATTAAAGCTGACCTTCTGACCAAGGAATGGGTAAGGCTGTTTTCATTGTTTAATGGTTGAATTGCATGAAACAGAACTTAGAAGGTTTTAAATAGCTTCAATAGTCCCATTACTGTACAATCCGTGAATATTCAGATAATCTCCTCGGGATGGAAGGGAAATTTTCTAGTGAAGTATTGTTTGCTTTATGGAGTGAAAAAGTTGAGCCTACCTTGTCTAAACTCAAGAAAGAGTATATTGGAATTAAAAGTTCAGATGAAGAAATGTTCAAATATTGGGAATTAAATGGCAAACACCAAAAGAAATCAAAACATGGTGAAATAATTGAGGCTTTAAACTTCATAAGTTGTAAAAGGCTTCGTGATGTGACAACACATCTATTTTCAAGTATAGATGCAAAATGTAAAGAAGTGGATTCTAAAAATGAAGAAGCAGAAAAGTCTGAGGCAAAGATTCAATATCTTCAAACACAGCTAGATAAATTACTAGTTGAGCAGTTAGCCCTGACTGAAAAGTGTAGCAAACACAAGGAAACCATTGCAGATCTCAAGGCTAAGCTAAATGCTAAAAAGCTCATACCTCCCAGACCGCTTAACAGCGATGGGATTAAAAAACATGTTCACTTTTTAGATGAAGTGACTTGCTCTAATGAGTCTGAAGCGTTTAGTTCAGAAAATGCACAAGAAAGTGTGCCTATTTCAGTTCTTAAGGTGATGCAGCACCGTAATAGCGCAGAGTCATGTACCAGTACGCATGGTGTGCAAGCATTAGAGAGACATGAATACCCTCAAACTCCAGGAGAACATAGCAGACAACCCAATGGCAAAGAGAACAGGCTTTGCAGTTTCTGTCAGAAAATAGGCCATTCAGAGGAAAAATGCTGGTCACTTGGAAGGGGTAAACCTCCACCTTATTTTCAGAAAAATAGGAAATTACTTTCTAAGGGCAAAGATCAGCGCTCATTTGCAGGTAAAACTCTCAGTGAGTTGACTGCATTGTTCATGCAAGGCCTTCAACTATTAACTTCACTTGCGAGCGGGCTAGCAGCCTAATAGCAATGAGTTTAATAGTAAAATATCCAGATTGCAATGATCCTGTTTGTATTTTCAAATTTGTAATTGGACTAAACACATTGTGCGCATTGATTACACATTTTAGTTGTTTGTGCTACGAGTTACACATAGACTTTTTATTCTTTAAAACACGATTGCTTTACTGTAAGTGTTGTATGAAACACTTAGGATTAGGCTGTAGATGCTATGCATTCTAGGCCATGTATCTTGTGTAAATTGGAATAACTTTAATACTGGAATTGTATAGCAATTTCAAGATTGCATGTGTGTCTATGTTGAATTTGTTAGTCTCCTATAGTGGAAACTCTGCTATTTCCTATATAGCTGTAGTTAAACCATGTACAGGAGCACAGAATTGCCATGTGGCTACAGTGTGAATTACAATTGCATTTACCATGAGAATGTTTTCATCACAGCAGGATTTGAGAACTCCAAACTTTGCATTTTATCATGCTCTTTAACAAAAACATTGGTGGGAGAAGATTTTGAGCCAGACCACACCTCATACTGATATTGTATTGCTGGCTGCCTGTTTTACAACAGGGCTAAATTTGCATCACAATTGCAGACTTCCTCACCATGTTTGGGCATGATTTACACATTGTCACAGCTAAATTCAGTCACATAGATTAAGTTAAATCTACATCTGCCTCACAAAATGTCTTTACATCTAGACTGTTATAACTGTGAATTTCTTCCAGTTATTGTTTGTTTTGTTTTTTCCTTTTTGATTTACTAAATCAGGGATTACTTATCTCACCAAGTTAAATATCAAAAGGGTATTTCTCATCCTTACCTAGTGTAAAATATTATTTTATCATTGTATTGTAAGAATGCATTTGATTTTGAATTTTGATTTCTGAGTCTTTGTATTTTTCCATTTTACAATGTAACAATGGTTTTGGACATGAATTCAATTGAATTTCTGTATTTGGTTACACAATATTTTGCTGATACTTCTCATGAAAGAGGGGTTTAAAACCAACAATGATTGTTGTTTTGTTATAATGCAATTTATTTCAATGTTTCTAAAAAATTAATGTAAGAGCCTGTGAGATCTTCTTTTATTCTAAACCTTGACCACTTTATTAAGTACATCGAGTTAAAGGCTTATTGCCAGAGATTAGTTTAATCTGACCATATCAAACTTCTGACCAATGACAAATGCCATGTATGCTATTTTGCTGTTTGTTGGGCTATATGTTACAGGATTCCTGCTCCTCTAGTTCACCTCTGCATCAGAAAGAGAGACAAGCTTTTGTTGTCATCGTCAGTGACTGTTCTTGAGGTGTGAAGGATTCAATGGACGTTTTGCATATCAATGATGTTTGCACCATACCATTTGATGAAGTTCTCAAGCAGGGCTGCAAGGAGAACGAAGACTGACAAACTGCCTTTGCAACATGCCTGGACGACAAGTCTGAAGATGACATCTACACACAACTGAAAGCATGTCTTTGTTGACTGTGTCACCTCTGGACACTTTATGAACGTGGCCAAACGTGCCAAGGGGGGACTGAAGGAATTGAAAATAATCAAAGATATTTGATATTTGAAATCCATTTGCTTTACTGTTGCCCCCCCACCATTTGCTTATCAGAAGGGCGACCTGGAAGACAATAGAGAGGCCTTTAGGCCACATGTGGGTCACACCTTGCGGGGGAAGTTTGGTTTGAGTTTGGTTTGATTGGTCGGTTTGAAAAGAATACATTTGGTTTCAGTCACATGGTCAAGGAATAGATAAAAGCAGATGGAACTATTGCTCGTTCTCTTTTTTTCCTCTGGCTTTTTTCCTCTGGGGTTCTTACTCTCTGGCTCTTGAGGTCATTGGGGCTTCTATTCTTTGCTCTCTTCTTCTCTCTTTCTCTCTCTCTCTCTCTCTCTTTCTCTCTCTCTCTCAGGTAACATTTTATTCATGCTGTGTACGATTAATGGTATAAGTTTATCATCTCATACATCCATTTTGAAACTATTTTATGTGTAACCATAACCAGATTTTGTCATTAAATCCTTTATATTACGAATTGTGCTAACTAGTTTTGATTTAGTATTGACTTTGAAGTGCTCCCTATTGCAATACAATATAGTCACATTATAGCAACGCTCTCCCACATATTTTGCTATTGTAACTGCACTTATTTCCGTCGTTGGTATAAGTTGCAGTGGGTGGAAATAGACGAGAAATGTACAGTTTTCTTCCATCTTACTGATAACGTTTCTTGAGTCTTCTGGCAACCCTGCAGATTGAACCATCTACAGGAGTCCACTCTTACACATTTAGAAGTTGACAATGTGAAGAAATCAAGTATTCTTTTTTCCCAAAACACAAACAGGACCTTACATAAAACCCTTAAAATCAAGGAATTATTCTATTAGACATGTACTATTTTTCCACATGTAGTAGTGGGACTGTGGAAAATATTATTTTGTACTATGAAAATGTGCATAGTTAAAAAAAAAAAAAAAACTTTAAAAAAAAAAAAAAACATTCAAAGTGACAAAAATCCACTACTCCCACTAACACTACTTGTGTGTTATGAGCACTAGCCATCCATGTTGTTTGTTGCTTCAAATCTCTTAAGTGATAAGGAGTGATAAGATTGAAGTGGAAGAAGAAGTGGATGGGATTTATTATTATAGTCTAGACCAGCCCTGTTCTTTAAAAGACTAAAAGAAAACTGTCATAATCACTGACTTTTACAATCTTGAATAATGCCATTGGCATTTTTTGTTCGCATGGCTCTTAGAAAGAATCAGTTATGGAACAGCAACATATTATTGGTTTTAATAAATATCTGCATAAACATTTAAGTATGTTTGCCTATTTCTTTGAAATTTGAATCAATATGGCACTCTGCAATGCATTACTTGTAGTTAAAGCTGACCCGATGTCCGTATCGTTGAAGTAGTTTCAAATTAAGTCAAATAGGAATGTTCTTTGAATCTGTTTGCAATTCCGCCTGAATCTTTTGAAAAGTTAAATTAGGGAATGCATAATTTGGAACGTTTTACTCTGAGAAAGTTTACAACACAAATAACAAAAAAGCTGATGAAAAAAGGGAGGAAGAGGATATTTACCTACAGTAAATTGAAACCAAACCTGAAAACCCATCCTATCATTTGTCAGAGATGACAAAGGTCTTTTTTGTTTAGTTTGTCATATGCACGTGGAATCCGCCAACGTCCCTATACTTCAGGTAAAGCTTGTTTCCAATTAAAGGAAACACATTGGCTGCATCCGAAAGCTTAGGCAGGCAGCATTTGCACATGAAGGCACCTCACAAAATGTATGTGTGGGCTACATAATCTGGGAAACACTGGGGTACAGTTTATTACTTATTTGTTTGTTTTTTGCATGTTTTTTTTTTTTGCAGTTGTCTTCCCTCATTTTCATACAATATGTTTTCAATCAATCAATTATATTTATTTCTATAGCACATTTAAAAACAACACATATTGGTTTAATTTCAATACTCTAAAAAAATGGCATGAATTTGATCCTCTATGGAAAAAAATATATTGAGGAAATGAGTGGAGAACATCCCAGACTTCACAACTATCCTGGAATGGTGAGTTTAATGATGTTCATTATAGGGAAGGGGTGTCTTATGTTGGAAAAAAAAGTTTTGGCTGTGTCAAAGTGCATATGAAATTAGATCCACACACACATAGTATAGATGAAAACGTTTTTTTTTTCTGTAAACTTATTTTTCAAAGATGAAGAATCCATGAAGAAATGGCCTTTAAAACCCTTCCTGCCATAATGGAAAAATGGTGTGTCCAACCTTTGCTGAAATGAAGTGCAGCTTAAAAGATGTTCAGCCTGTAAGTAAAAGCAACACTATCAAATTAGCTTTAGGAATTCAGAAACCCTTAGAACTCACTTAACGTCCACCGGTGTCGCTAATAACAAGGGTTTTGTTATTAGCGACACCGGTGGCCGTTAAGTGAATTGCAGCCAGCAACTTTTTGCTCGTGCTCGAGCTCGTGCACACGTAACTTACAATAGACTGAATGTGATTTAACCGCAGACTGTAAAACAATATGGAAGTTGAATTTTCTGAGTGTTACGGCTTGCACCACGTGACCACTGCACCTCATGCGGAAGCAGAGAAAAATAGCAGCGCTTCCAGAAGTAAAACGTAAATAAGCAGTTATTTTGTAATATTTTAAACTACGTGTAATTACCTTTTGCCAATGTACATTATTTGTTTCGTGCAAAAGTAATGTGAACATAAACAAAAGACATGTTTAGATATCTAGGCTATTCTTGTAATGACAACCTAAATAAATGAAAGTGTAATAATAACGTCTCAGTTACTACACTCAAAAAAAATGGTGCTATATGGCACTTAAAGTGGTTCTTGGCTCGTAATCATAGGGGAACCACTTTTGGTGTTATATAGCACCATAACGTAACAGGTTCTGTATATGGTAGCGGTGCTATATAGCACCTCAGCCATCCCAAAGAACCGCTGAAGAACCACTGAAGCACCAAGATTTGGTGCTATACAGCACTTAAAGTGGTCGCCCTATGATTACGAGCCAAAGAACCACTTTTAGTGCTATATAGAACCATTTTTCTTTTCTTTTTTATTGCGTACATTAGCTTACGCTATGGAAAAACTCCTTTTCTCGAGAATATTGAAGCCAAAATTATCCTTACAATTTTAGATATGTAAAACGCAGTGCACTGATTGGCTGTGCTGCGGCAACTGCACGAACCTATGGCGAGGCGGCTGAGGCGTGCAAACCAATCGGGTCACATCCCGCCACTGCAGCTCCGGCCAGAATGTGCATGATGAAAAGTTTGCTCAAGTTTTTGTGTCAGTACTACATTAAACTTCTATATATAATGTTGAATATAATGTATTATAATGCAATAGGGGAGTATTTGTGGGTCCTGATAATGCCAAATGTCTTATGTTACCAGTAAAAAGTGGCCTACATTATTTTAAATATATCCAGTCAGTGACAGAGTGCAAGCATATTCGTCTAAAATAATTCTGTATTTCCAGCTTCAGATTTATGAATATTATTCTGGTGACCAAGTCCAAGCCTAGTCATTTCCACCACAAATATAAAAACAAATTTAGTATTTTAATTCAGTACCTTTTTGTTAACCTTTTACCATATGTCTTGGAGTATTGCAATAATATTGTATTGTGAGTTAAGTATCATGATATGCAGCGTCGTGTGTAACGCGTTACAGTAACATAAATACTTTTGGTAACGCTTTAGATTACGACCCGGAAAGTACTGCGTAAGTAAAGAGAATTTACAACATAACTTTCGGTAATTATAGTGTAACTATAAAGTAAGTATGTGTAGGTATAAGGGAACAATATGTAATACTGGGGGAATAAAGGGGTAACTATCAGGAAAATTAACACATTATTTTTATTGTAAGTATTTTTTAATTAAGGGGTAATTATCTGTGTAGTTACAGGGTAAGTATGAATCGTCAGGCTGTAAATTAAAGTGGTTCTTGTTCCCCTCTTGTTTTGTGTAGTTACAGGGTAAGTATGACTCTGCGGGCTGTAAATTAAATTGGTGTTTGTTCCCTTCTTGTTTCGTGTAGTTAAAGGGTAAGTACAATAAACAACACATACAAAATCTGATATCACTCGGAAATATTTATTTGACAAACAACTAAATCCAAAACAGATTTGACACTTATTCATTTTTTTTAAATAAACTTTTCATTTCAAATAATAACATCCGGACAGAAAGAGGCATGTTTTGTCCCTTTTTTGCTTCTCTTGCTTGTCTTCCTCTTCATGTTCCTCTTCTTCTTTATCGTTATTTCCATTGATGGATCTTAAGAGGAATCCCAGGTCTTTTGATATTTTGTATTATTATTTATTAAAATAAAAAGTACACCAAGAAATGCTCTCATAATTTACTAATCTTTTCGCATCCGATCAGCTGTTACCAGCGCGTGCATGAGTAAAGAAGCTTCAAGCTTTCATGGCGTTCTCACGCAAGTTTCATCTGAAACACACACAAGAACTGGTGTCTCTGTCTTCTAGTCTTGTTTGTTTCTCATTGCTATTAACATATATTATGTTATTGTTTGTATACTGTTGTGAGCATTAAAGAAATAAAAACCGACAGCATCCAACATCCGCATGACCAGAGTTTCTCGGCGCGCTCACGTCACGCTTCAAGTTACGTCAAGCGTGAACTCAACCCTCTCATTCATGCAGATGACTGCAGATCGGAAGCGATAGTCTACCGTTTAAAACATTTAAAATATTGTTATTTTTCTTACAAACACTTATCGTTTCACTTCAGAAGACATTGATTCATCCATTGGGATCGTATGGATTACTGTAGTTATTGCTGTATGTTCTGTTTGATGCTTGAAATTTTAGGAACCCAAATGAGTTTTCATTAGCAGAGATTATTTATTTTTCTGTGTTCATATGAAGAAATAAAGTCGTATGTACATCTTGGATGGCATGAGGGTGAAAGACGAGTAAACAGTGAGGACATTTCTGCGTGCACTGTATTTTCAGTGTAGTTAGGATAGCTAGAGACATGGGATTCCGTAAGTTTCATCTGTGGCAAGGACGAAAAAGTAGAGGAACAAGACGAGGATAAAGCCAAGCAAGAGAAATGAATAAGTGTTGTAAATCTGTTTTAAAAATCTTTTTTTTAAAATAAAGGTTTCTGAGTGATATTAGATTGTGTACGTGTTTATATTGTACTTACCCTGTAACTACACGAAACAAGAGGGGAACAAACACCACTTTAATTTACAGCTCGCAGATTCATACTTACCCTGTAACTACACGAAACAAGATGGGAACAAACACCACTTTAATTTACAGCCCGCAGATTCATACTTACCCTGTAACTACATGGATAATTACCCCTTAATTAAAAATACTTACAGTATAAATACTGTGTTAATTTTTCTGATAGCTACCCCTTTTTTCCCTCAATATTACATATTGTTCCCTTATACCTATACGTACTTACTATATTGTTACACTATAATTACCTAAAATTATGCTGTAAATTCTCTTTACTTACGCAGTACTTTCCGGGCCGTAATCTAAAGCGTTACCCTACTTTTTTGGGTAAAAAGTAGTGTAACGTGTTACTACTGAAAATTTGATAACGAAACGTAGTTCATTTTTCAATTCGGCACAACATTACTTTTCCCAGGGACATATTTGACAGCGACAATTCTCAGCTGCATGCTTACGCAATAGCTCCACACGGTACGCGACAGAGGCTGGTAGCAGAGCAATCATGGCAAGCGAGAAGCAGCCAATGCTAACTTTTGAGGGATGGAGGTATTCCCACTACTTCAAACTTGTTGAAACTAAGGGGAGGAATGTGAGTGTAAGGTGTACACTGTGTCCTGGCGAGAAACCTTTGTCCACTGCCGTTAACTCAACTGCCAACCTCACCAAGCATTTGAAAGGAAAACATGCTAACATGAAGCATGTAGCTCAAGATCCCCAGGGAAATGATATGTAGAGTCCAAACACAAATAAGCAGCTAAAACTTCATTTTCACCACCAGCACCAGGTAACTAAACAAGAGTTGGACAAACTTGTTGCTTCATTCATCGTCGAAGAAATGTTGCCCATCAATACTGTCGAATCTCCCACTTTCAGAAAGATACTTGGCAAAATACCAATAACAGGAGACAGGCGCCCATGGTCAGATCGTAGAACTTTCACGGGCTATCTGAATGAATGTTATCTAAAAATGGAGAGTGAATTTAAGAAAACTTTCGAGAGTTTGCAGTATTTGTCGACCACTGCGTATATATGGAGTAGCCATAACAGAAGCTTTTTGTGAATCACTGTGCACTGGATCAATCCACACAACTTTAATCGTGAGAAAGCTGCTATCGCATGTAAAAGAATAAAGGGCAGGCATACATATGATGTTACAGGCTTTGAAATGGAACAGATTCACTCAGCGTTTGGCCTTTCACATAGGATCACCGCCACCGTTACAGACAACGAGTCAAATTTTGTTAAAGCTTTTAAGATGTATGCACCCCCTGAGCCTGACGACGAGGAGGAGGAGGATGAAGAGCAAGGTGTAGATTTCACAGATGTGGAAGAGTTGCTTGGGACTACAGAAGGACAGTTTTCTCTTCCCCCGCATTTTAGGTGTGCTTCGCAAACGCTCAATTTGATCTTGTGCAATGACATTGACAAATGGCTGTCATCTAACAGTGACTCAAAATTTGTGTACAGGAGTGCAACGGCGAAGTGCACTGGTCTTTGGACAAAGATAAGCCATTCTACCGTGGCCTCTGAGACTGTCGATGAAATATGTGGGGGAAAACTTATCGTGCCTACATCAACAAGGTGGAATTCCTACCACGATGCCTTGTCCCGTATCAGTGACATCCCGGCCCAAGATTTGAATACGCTTTGTACTAGACTGGACACCAGAGCCCCGACAGAACACAAGCATCTATTCCTAAAGGAATACTGCAGTGTTTTGAAACCGCTGACAGTAGCACTGGATATCTTGCAAGGTGAAGATAATTGTTATTATGGTAGTCTTCTACCAACCCTGGAGACCCTGATGTCCAGGACGCTGGCACTTCAAAATGGACTGTCGAGGATGAAAGTAGACCTACCGGGTGTAACTGTACAAGTAAGCCAATTCTTATTCATTAGGGGTGTTGATTGACTCGATCCACTCCATCTATATTCAGAATTTTTCTGAATCAGATCCAGATGTAGTCTTTTACAAGAAATGTGTTCATTGTTTTATGAAACTTCCCCATATTCAAGTGCATAAAAAATAATGCACGAAGCTAGAATAAAACATTTTTGTTGTTGTTTAAAACCAGAGGGTCTGTGCTTTATTTTGATTTATTGCATGTTCAGATATTCATACAACAAAATATCCTGGGGCCAAAAACGCTGTTTTAGGCTGGCAACCTTTTTTTTAAACACTGGCAGGGAAAGAGTTAATAGCCTATCTGAAATATAGCCTAGGCATATGCCTATCCATTAACGGGCGTTTCTTCATAAATATTAAAAATTTTGATAAATGCATTACACTCTAAAAAAAAAGGTTCTATATGGCACCAAAAAAGGTTCTTGGCTCGTAATCATAGGGGAACCTTTTTTAGTGCTATATAGCACCAATTTTGGTGCTTCAGTGGTTCTTCAGCGGTTCTTCAGAGGTTCTTCACCGGTTCTTTGACTAAGGTGCTATATAGCACCTCTGAAGAACCGCTGAAGAACCACTGAAGCACCAAAATTGGTGCTATATAGCACTAAAAAAGGTTCCCCTATGATTACGAGCCAAGAACCTTTTTTGGTGCCATATAGAACCTTTTTTTTTTAGAGTGTATGCCTCCCTTGATAGTAAGTCGTGTTTCTGAAAACTAAGCTTATGTATTCTATATCATTTTGTTCTAGGCTATCAAGACGCAATTTGCTCCGGTGTTGGAGAGCAGAGAAGCTTTATTGGCTGCCTTGACGTTGCCGAAATTTAAAGTTCGATGGATAGGGGGAGCGGAGCGGAGGGAAGAGGTGCGTGCGCTGCTCATCGCGGAGCGTCGCACTCTACCCCATGATGCAGAGCCGGCTGAGAATAAAAAAACAAGAAGTTTCCGCACACAGCAGCTACTTGAGTACATGAGAGCAGGCTCAGAGTTAGAAGTTCTCAACCGTTTCCCCCGAGTGAAAGCTGTGTTCATGAAATACAACACTGCCACACCATCTAGTGCACTGGGGGAAAGGCTGTTCAGCCTGGGAGGTCTTGTACTTTCCCCCAGAAGAAACAGACTTTCAGATAAACGTTTCGAAAGACTGCTCCTGATGAGGTATAATCACCCATTTGGTGCTGATGTGGAATAGGTTGCCTGCTGTCCATGCTCAAGCCCTAATATACTCTTTTCTACTGTAAAGAAGGGCCAGTATATTCAGTTATCTTAGCCTTTTTAATTCTGAGGCTTGTGCTTTAACTTGTGCTTGATTTTATTTTGGCTAAAATGTCTTTGCCTCTAAACTGTATTATGCCATTTTATTTTATTTACACAAGTCACCGACATCAAGCCATTTTTAAGTTATTCTTTTTTTCTGTTGGATATAGATGAGGCATGTTTTATTTTGAGACATTTGACCCATTTTGAGCACATAAGAAATACTTGTTATGTCTTCCATAGTAGAACTTTATTTAGGCCTACACGTTTAGGAACAGATATTTGGTTCTGCCCAAGGTCAAGCAACATAAAAGTAACGTAAAAGTAACGAGTAACATAAAATGTTACTTTCCATTGGGGGTAACTAAGTAAAGTAACAGATTACTTTTTTTAAAGAAGTAACGAGTAACGAGCAAACACTACTTTTTAAAAGTAACTTCCACAATACTGATGATATGTTTCGAATCATGACATGACGGTATCATTACACCCCCAAGATCTCTTATGAAAAATATTTGTAAAAATAGTTAAATAGTAAAATAAATAAAAAAATTTAATCTTTTGCCAATATGTCAGTGCAAGATACTTTCAGGTAAAAGAGATCAAACATACATTTTAGTCTGGTGCAAGTTTAAGCCTTGCCTGTGAAACCAGGGGAAAATGTATTAAAACGTTTTGTTAAATTGTAAAAAGCAAAACAGCGTTGTATTCTTCAATAGAACACCAATAAAGAGAAAGGGGTTGCGGATACTGGCATCTTTATTCCACGTGAAACACACCTCACCATCATACAAAATAACACACCCTTCCTTAGCTTTATACAATCCATTACTGCCCCCTGTTGGACCAAATCATTACTCATGACTATTAGACTACTCATATTACATTCCTTTTCTATTTTACATCAACATCACATAATTAACAGCAATTCAAAATTCACACCAGCCCAACATTAGGAGGAATGTTATTTTCTAACACAATAGAGCATAATATAATTTTTGCAAAAACTACATCTACACAGCAAGCTTATTTTTAAATGGATTTTACTAGTTAATCTATGCATGTTGAATTTGAAGAAAGACCTGTAATGTTAAAGTTCACTTCAAGACATTGATATTCTATGGTAGAGTTGTTTTCCCCTTTACAAGCATAACACTGATTCTTACTCACACAGCGGAACAGAGGAACATGAGCCACAATCTGTCTGAAGATCTCGATGATCTGTCTAAGATCTCTTTTAATGTCAAACTGTGTCAAATTCTTGAAGACGAAAGCTTTAATTCCATCACGTGCTTTCCAGTACCTCAGAGCTTCTGAAATGCTGTGACTGTTTGTCGCATTCAGACTTGTGTTAACACAGGGAAAATTTAATGTGTAGAAAACAGAGCAGCCGTCTTTTGTTTTATTCAAAAGATTGAGCATGAGCGAGTTGTTAGCAGGATTCAGCAGGAGAGACTCTGAATGCATGTTCATTTTCCTAGTTCCTGCAGCGATGAGCTCTGAACCTTGATAAAGAGCGTCTGAGCCATTAATAGCATTTTTCACATTCACAGCATTCTCCTGAGTCAGGAAGTTGTTCTGTGTAGGACAGAAGTTCCGTTGACACTGATTCTTCGGCACATTGATGGCTGTTGCGTACTGACGGGGATCTCCATTTTCATCGACTATCTTGTATCTGGAAAACAGTAAGCAAGATCAAGTATTATCAAATGACACACTCCCATGTTTTGAATCCATGACCTTTTGACCTTACTTATTCTTTGTTGGTCTACTTCCTCATTGCTTAACTTATACTTTTAATTTTTCATTGACACTGGAGACAGACGTAGGCTACTTCTGCTCAAAGTTAATAATACGGGCGAGAGTATTGATGTTCACAGTGTCATCTTCAACACTTTCTGTCCAGTTGGGAAGCAGAAAAAGCAGCAGGAGTCCACTCAGAAACACAGTGAACTTCTAAAGCCACAATACACGATAAATCATGTGCACAGTTCATTATAATAGAAATACAGCCCATACAAAGACCTACATGACCTACCTCTCACCGGTAAGACATCTATTAATAATAATTAACCTTGAATGTGACTGACCATGTTTGTTGTTAAAAATCTTCAAGCCCAGAGATATAGTACAGGATTTTACTCACTTCTGCTCAAAGAAGTTTATTATTCGGGCAAGAGTTGTAAGGTTCATATTCTGTTCCTCCACACTTTCTGTCCAATAAAGAAGCAGAAAGTACAGCAGAAGTCCACTCAGAAACACAGTGAGCTTCTAAAGAGATAAAACACACACATATATGTAACACAACTATATGTACACATACATCAACAGTCCTCTGGCTTCATTTATCAGATGACAAAATTACAACAGTCAAAATCACCATGAAGATAAGTGACTACCTTTAACACAAATTAAATTATAATCAGGGTGATTATATTAAGTGTTACAAATCTGAACATTACTGACCATTGACGCTGAAGGTCCAGGGATGATGTGTGAGTCTTCTCCAGATGCAAGAGTGAGGTTGTAATTGAGGTATAGATGCTGTTTTACTATTTATAATCCTGGATCCTTGACCAGCCCTCTTCCTCAACATCCAAGATCAATGGAAACTGTCCACATAATAACTTTTTCATGTGTGAGGTCTTTGGCAGGGTTTAAGCATCTCTTTATATGAGTAAATAACCCCCCACCCAAATGTCAAATGGCCGAAAACACAGGGCACGTCAGCAAAATTTCCCACCTAATAAATGATAGGGGTGAATTCAGATTTATTGGGACACTTCTGCCATTGAGATGACTGGGAAAAAGGGTTCCAATGAACCTGAATTCACCCCTATATGTTCTGGGGAAAATAATTGCTAAAATGATCTGCTGGCAGTTGTTGAGGGATTCAAAACTAATAAAAAAAGACTCAGAAGCCTTTCAATGTGTGTAAAGCAAAAGCAGACCTGAAAATGAGCAGATTTATTATGAGTTGTGCCAAATTAACCTTTAAATGGGGAATTACCCACAAGCTTCATTCATATGATGTACACAAGTAAACATAGTAAACATATCCTGATCTGCAGGGTGTTCAGTGTAAACTGAATTCCATCATGTCTTGGATTGCCACATAATGCTCTTTGGTATGACAAATTTAGGTAAATAATGATGTCCTGGGCCTGACGTCTGTCCAGGAGACTTATATTTACTTAGCGGTCGCGTAAATAGCACCACCAGACAGAAAATATTAAATTTCAGTAAGTTATGTAAGGTAGTAGATACGCCCACATTCATTCATAGTTGAGTTCTATGACGTGAGCACTCTTTTGCTGCTAGCTACGTTTTTATTTTTATATGTAATGTTATGTAAACAAACCAGATAATACAAGTTTAATCCGAAAATTCTTCAATAGTTAAGTACATTAACAATAGATGGCAGCATTTTTTAAATAAAGAATGGAAGACAAAAAAAATGAAAGGCCCCACTTTATATTAGGTGGCCTTAACTACTATGTACTATGTACTAAAATAGGTACAATGTACTTATTGTGTTCATATTGTATTCCAAAACATTTTTGCTGATATTGAGGTGGATACGGGTAAAGTTAGGACAGGTGTGGTGGTATGGGTTAGTCTAAGGGTAGGGTTAGGTGTAAGGGAAGTGTCAACAGTGTAATTACAAATGTGACTACAGAAATTAATTACAGATGTAATTACATGCAGGTATTATTAAAAATGTAAGTACAATGTAAAAACATGTATGTACACAATAAGTGCATTGTATCAAATGATTAATTTAAATGTTAGTACATAGTAGTTAAGGCCACCTAATATAAAGTGGGTCCAAATTAAATAAATAAATAAATAAATAAATAAATAAATAAATAAATATTTTGTATTATTTATTTATTTATTAATAATATAATAATAATAATGTTACAACCCTGTCTTCTATTGTGTTCTGAGGGTGTGATTGGCTGCAGACAATCATGCCTAATTGATTAATTTATGGGCGGAGAGTATAAAAGCTGTATTCATCTGCTCATCAGTACTTTCTCTGGGGGAACATCTCCAGAGAAGTCATTTTGCTCCACTTTGTTGCTTTCCTCACCAATTGGATTAGTATTTTTCCCTTTATTGTTTAAATCCCTAGACTTTGTTATATTTCTGTAATGGATCACTATTTGTATTTAATAAATAATCTTGCAAGTCAAACTATTCATTTACATGTGTGATCCTCTTTATGTGACGGTCGAGAACGAGCTGGCCATGACATAAATTGGGTGTCTCGTCCGTGATCCTTTGGTGTAGGAATGTTGGTGAGTATGTGATTATTTTGTGATTATTTAGTTAGAGTGTTTCCAGCTGGGTTGTGCATACAATACTTCCGACGGAACACTGTTTGTTGTTTTGTTTATTATTTTACTTTC
This sequence comes from Romanogobio albipinnatus, assembly GCA_023566225.1. Lineage (NCBI taxonomy): Eukaryota > Metazoa > Chordata > Actinopteri > Cypriniformes > Gobionidae > Romanogobio > Romanogobio albipinnatus. The sequence continues at coordinate 14,499,038 of CM042247.1, read as the reverse complement.
TTGTTTTTGAGGGTTATCCTGGGTGGAGATCTAACTCTCTGTTGGGGGTACGCTTTCGGACTTTCAGTCTGACTGATCGTCACTGAGTTCAGCGTTTAATGCCGCCCCGAGTCCGGTACACCTTCGAAGACTAGGTAGGCATTAGTTAGTGTTTTCTGTCAGATAGGAGCTGGAGTTTCTCAGATTATAGAGGTGAACCTATTCTGCAAAATTCTTGAATAATTGCGCTTGTGTTTATAGTGTGTTATTCTCTTTCCTTCGTACCTACAATGTGTGACTTGTGATCTTTTTGAAGTTTTGTGAATGAGTAGGTTGCGTAATAGACTGACGTAGTTCCGTTTCGAAGCAGTGGCTTATGGGAGTTGTAGTTCTCTTTAACACAACCATCTCACGTGTGTGAGCGGGTTGTTTTGTTTGTGTTATTGTAGTATAGGTGTATGTACGAGCGAAATGTCTTCGGTGCTCGAGGATTTCTTTGCTTGTCCCTCAGAAACTTTACTTGAGAGTAGGGTTGCCAGCCTTTCTGTATAATACGGAATCGTCCCGTATTTGACACATAAAAGTCTTGTTCCGTATTGAACTGATACCGAACGCACTTTGTTCCGTATTTTTGAGAATCAATTCAGTGCAAATCCATGACAGACATTTTCACATTTTTGGTAGATAGGCCTACTAATTTCTCCCTGTTTGTCTATGATCAGCGAAGCGTTTTTAACATCTTGGAACATCAGTAGAGAGAATGCCCTTTTAATTGGTCGTTTCAGTCTTTGTGAGTCACGTATCGTAGCAACGATGACGACAAGTGACAACAGCGGGAAATGTAAAAATGACTACCTCCAGGAATCCTCCGAGCAGCCGGCGAAAAAGAGAAGAGCACAAAAATATAGAATTGAATGGGAAAATGACTACCCGTGGCTGGAATGCGTGAGGGACAATGAATACAAGGCCAATTGTGTTATGATCCTGGGCTTCTCTTTCCTTTCTCTCTGTCTCCCTCTTGTGGTCATTCACGCACTCATTTCGCTCACTCATTTCTACTCATTATCTCTTACAGCTGTTTCCCCTTCCCGTCCTGTTTCCCCACCTGTTCTCTCTTTTCCCTTGATTGTCCCAGCTTCTTATTCCCTCTCCTTCTAGGTCTTGTTGTCAGATTATTCTTTGGCTACAGATGAGAGACGTTTGCTATTTCTCCCTACCTTGTCTTGTCTTGTCCTGTCCTGTGTATCTGCTCAGACTGTGCTTGTGTGCAGAGTACCTGATCGGCGCCTGGCTGTTCACCTTCTCTGCTGCCGAGGTCTTCCTTGACCGATTCGTAGACGTTACCGGAACCTTCCCTTCGTCCTCGTGGGACCCTGAGTTACCTTTATTCAGCCTAGTGGCAGTCTCTGTTCTGGCCCGGATTTCTGCCAGACGTTATTGTTCTGTTTGATTGTTGAGGACATTTTCCTTTTGTTTAATTAAAGACTGTGAATTGCACCCTCCCACGTTTTTGCATCCTCCTTACCATAACAGAATAATCCGACCACAAGGATGGACCAGGCGAGTAGCAGTCCCTTTCACAAGGCCGTCGAGTTCCAGGGTGCTCTGCTGGGCAAGCATGAAGAGGACCTAGCCGCCACGAGACAAGCCGTGGACTCCCTGACCGCACAGCTTTCTAATCTGACCAAGCAGCTCCACTTTTATTACCATGAGGCCACGGGTTCGGCTGGAGGGCACGATCCGCCTGAGCCGCGCATCAACAACCCGCCGTGCTACTTGGGTGAGCCAACTCAATGCCGATCTTTCCTCACCCAATGCGAGGTTGTGTTTTCTCTCCAGCCCTCGACTTATGCCAAGGAACGGTCTAGGGTGGCTTATGTTATCTCTCTCCTTGACGGACGGGCTCGAGAATGGGCGGCGGCGAACTGGGCAGCTGAGGCAGATTGTATCCAGAAGTTCTCTCTTTTTAAGGAGGAGATGATTCGAGTCTTTGATCGCTCTGCTCACGGAGATGAGGCATCTCGTCTTCTATCCACTCTGCGCCAGGGGAAGTGGTCAGTCACTGATTACTCGATTGAGTTTCGTACTCTGGCTACCACCAGCGGATGGAACGGTCCCGCTCTCCTAGCCCGTTTTCTCGAGGGTCTGTGTTCTGAGGTCAAGGATGAGGTTTTGCCCGGGAGGTGCCGGACAACCTCGATTCCCTGATCGAGCTGGCTCTGCGAATTGAGAGACGGTTCGAGGTGCGACGCAGGGCCCGCAGATTGGAGGCTTCTTTGTTCTCCTTTTCCACACCGAGAGAGCCGCTACTTCCCTCTTCCGCTGATCCCGAGCCGATGCAGCTTGGGGGGCCTTCGTATTTCCATACGGGAACGTCAGCGCAGGATAATGAATCGCCTGTGCATGTACTGTGCTGCCACTGATCACTTTGTCTCCAGGTGTCCGATAAAAGTCAACGCTCGTCAGTAGGTGGAGGATTACTGACGAGCCCCACTTCATGGGTCTCTCCTTCTAAGTCCTGCACTTCTCTTCCAATACACCTTCGTCAGTTTCGTGCTCGGCGTTGATTAACTCTGGGGCGGAGGGAAACTTTGTTGATGAGTCATGGGCTCTGGAACAAGGTATTCCCCTCTCTGACTTACAAGACTCCACCCCCCTGTACGCTCTCGATGGTAGCGCCCTTCCTAGGGTGCAGAGGAGAACTGTTCCATTGACTCTTACTGTTTCTGGTAATCACAGAGAGACTATTTCTTTTTTTGTTTTTAGTTCTCCCTATTCTCCAGTGGTTTTAGGCCACCCTTGGCTAGTGCTCCACAATCCCCAGCTTAACGGGGCGGAGGGATCTATTTTGTCTTGGAAGTTGTCATGTCATGTTGATTGTTTGTCTTCTGCTGTTCCCCCTGTCTCGTCTGTGACTGTTTTTCAGGAGGAGCCGGGTGATCTATCTGGTGTTCCGGAGGAGTATCACGATCTGCGGGAGGTATTCAGTCGTTCTTGGGCCACTTCTCTTCCTCTTCATCGCCCGTATGATTGCAGTATAAATCTTCTCCCGGGGACCACGCCTCCTCGGGGAAGACTATACTCATTGTCTACTCCCGAACGTAAGGCGCTAGAAAGTTATCTGTCCAACTCGCTTAACGTACTATCGTCCCGTCCTCTTCTCCTGCGGGAGCCGGTTTCTTCTTTGTTAAAAAGAAGGACGGTTCTCTACGTCCCTGTCTAGACTACCGAGGTCTGAATGACATCACTGTTAAGAACCGTAATCCGTTGCCACTGATGTCATCGGCCTTCGAGCTCCTGCAGGGAGCTAGGGTTTTTACTAAGCTTGATTTGCGTAATGCCTATCACTTGGTGCGTATCAGAGAGGGGGACAAATGGAAGACCGCGTTCAACACGCCCCTCGGGCACTTTGAATATCGAATCCTTCCTTTCGGGTTAGTAAACGCCCCCACTGTATTTCAAGCTTTAGTCAATGATGTCCTACGGGACATGCTCAATGTATTCGTTTTTGTCTACTTAGACGACATTTTGATTTTTTTCTCCGTCACTCCAGGTATACGTCCAACATGTTCGTCGTGTCCTTCAGCGGCTGTTGGAGAATCGACTTTACGTAAAAGCTGAGAAGTGTTCTTTCCACGCCTCCTCTGTTACGTTTCTGAGTTCGGTCATCTCGGCAGAAGGGATAAGTATGGACCCGGCTAAGGTTCAGGCAGTCACTGACTGGCCCGTACCCGAGTCCCGCCTGGCACTTCAACGTTTTCTTGGTTTTGCTAATTTTTACCGTCGTTTTATATCTGGTTTTAGTCAGGTGGCCCCTCCTCTCACCGCTCTTACTTCTATCAAGTCACGATTTAGGTGGTCAGAGTCTGCGCAGTCTGCGTTTGACGTTCTAAAGTCCAGATTCACTACCGCGCCTATCCTTCTGACTCCAGACTTCTCTAAACAATTTATTGTCGAGGTCAACCCTTCCGAGGTGGGGGTCGGGGCTGTTCTGTCCCAGCATTCCGCCGCTGACGGAAAGATACACCCCTGCGCTTTCTTTTCCCACCGGCTCTATCCCGCTGAGCGTAATTATGACGTAGGCAACCGTGAACTGCTCGCCATTCGCCTAGCGCTAGGCGAGTGGCGATAGTGGTTGGAAGGATCTCCCGTTCCTTTTCTGGTCTGGACCGATCACCATAACCTCGAATACATCTGTAAGGCTAAAAGACTCAGCGCACTTCAAGCCCGCTGGGCTCTGTTCTTTACCCGGTTCAATTTTACCATCTCGTTTCGCCCGGGTTCCAAGAACGTCAAGCCGGACGCGTTATCTCGTCTCTTTTATTCGTCCTCTTCTTCTGAACCGGAGGAGATTATCCCCTCGGGTCGGGTAGTCGGCACGTCCATTTGGGGAATAGAAAGGCTGGTTAAGCGCTCCCTCGGCCGAGTCACGGTTCCGCGCAATGTTCCTAGGGGACTTCTTTTTGTCCCCGTATCTACGCGACGAGCTGTCCTTCAATGGGGACACACTTCTAAATTGATTGTCCATCCTGGCATTCGGGGCACCCTCGCTTTTATCCGCCAGCGCTTCTGGTGGTCCTCGTTGGAGCGTGATGTGCGTCGATTTGTTTGGCTGGTAATTCTCCTCCAGCCGGTCTGCTTCGGCCGCTACCGGTGCCTTCACGTCCATGGTCTCACTTGGCCCTTGACTTTATCACCGGGCTTCCCCCGTCGGCAGGTAACCGTTATTCTTACCGTGGTAGACCGCTTTTCGAAGTCAGCCCATTTTATTCCACTCGCTAAGCTTCCCTCTGCCAAGGAGACCGCCCAGATCTTGGTTGATCATGTTTTTAGGTTACATGGTCTTCCCTCTGATATAGTGTTGGATAGGGGGCCTCAATTTTCCTCTCAGTTTTGGAGAGAGTTTTGTCGCCTGATTGGGGCATCCGTTAGTCTCTCGTCCGGGTATCATCCCCAGACTAACGGTCAAGCTGAACGAACCAATCAGATTATCCGTCCTGGTCCCAGCATCTTTCCTGGGCCAAATACGCCCATAATTCGCTTCCGTCCTCCGCCACCGGACTTTCCCCGTTCCACTGTTGCCTCAGTTATCAGCCGCCACTGTTTGCATCCCAAGACTCTGAATCAAACGTTCCTTCCGTATAAGCCTTTATTAGTCGTTGCAAGCGTACCTGGAGAGGAGTGCAGTCCGCCCTCTGTCGAGCTAGAAAGCGCATGACCGTTGCCGCTAATAGACGCAGGGTTAGGAGTCCTCGCTACGTTTGCGGTCAGAGAGTGTGGTTATCCACTTCAAATTTACCTCTCCAGTCCAATTCACGCGAATTATCGCCCCATTTTATCGGACCTTTCCGCATTGCTAAGGTCATTAGTCCTGTCGCAGTTAAACTTCACCTCCCGCCTAGATTACGCTGGATCCATCCCGTGTTTCACGTCTCCTGCGTTAAGCCAGCCATTCGCCCCCCCTCCCGCCCGGTTCACGATCCTAGTATTGTTAATGATACCCCTATTTACAGGGTTCGCCGTATTCTCGACATGCGCCGTCGACTGGGAGGAATACGTTCCGGAGGAGAGAAACTTGGTTCCCTCCCGGGACGTCCTGGATTCTTCCCTCATTTCTGATTTCCTCCGGTCTCGTCAGGTGCCCTTAGTAGCGCCGGGTGGCGCTTGTTGAGAGAGGGGTACTGTTATGATCCTGGGCTTCTCTTTCCTTTCTCTCTGTCTCCCTCTTGTGGTCATTCACGCACTCACGCATTCACTTCGCTCACTCATTTCTACTCATTATCTCTTACAGCTGTTTCCCCTTCCCGTCCTGTTTCCCCACCTGTTCTCTCTTTTCCCTTGATTGTCCCAGCTTCTTATTCCCTCTCCTTCTAGGTCTTGTTGTCGGATTATTCATTGGCTACAGATGAGAGACGTTTGTTATTTCTCCCTACCTTGTCTTGTCTTGTCTTGTCCTGTGTATCTGCTCAGACTGTGCTTGTGTGCAGAGTACCTGATCGGCGCCTGGCTGTTCACCTTCTCTGCTGCCGAGGTCTTCCTTGACCGATTCGTAGACGTTACCGGAACCTTCCCTTCGTCCTCGTGGGACCCTGAGTTACCTTTATTCAGCCTAGTGGCAGTCTCTGTTCTGGCCCGGATTTCTGCCGGACGTTATTGTTCTGTTTGATCGTTGAGGACATTTTCCTTTTGTTTAATTAAAGACTGTGAATTGCACCCTCCCTGGCCTAACATTCCATATAGGGGTTACGCATGGTTTAATAATAATCCAATACAATACAATCCAATACAAACATACCTAGGGCTGCTTTCACACCTGCCTCATTTAGTTTGGTTGAATCTTACTAGAGTTCATTTTCCCATTTGGTGCGGTTCGTTTGGTCAGGTTTGAAAGCAGTAATCGCACTCGGGTGTGCACCAAAAGCGGACCAAACAAGCGTACTGAGACCTCCTTGAAGAGGTCCTCCTTTCTAACGAACTCTGGAGCGGTTTGTTTGTGGTGAGAACGTGATCCGACCTCGAACAGACCCAACTGCAAAAAGTAGTAAAGTACTGATCATTTTTGGACTAAACCAGCTGCCGTAGTCAGCTGCGCTGTGCATTATGGGATAAGGAAGTGTTTGTTGACAGTTTGCACTTTAGCATGGCAGCTCGCGGACAAACTCTGAGTAGTGAGGAGGTGCGGAGCCTCATAGAAATTTTTTCAGATCTTTAGATGCGCGCTCGCCACTTGCAGTGCATTAGAACGTTGTTTTCAAGCCGCATCCGTGCTTCATTATAGAAATGTATTGTTTGCATATTGTGGTGTATACAAACAATGTAATAGATAATGGCCAGGGACAAAACCAGACTGCGCAGTCATCTCTCCATAGATGTGTTATCTCCGTGTTGTTTGCTGGCTTTTCATCTTCTGTTGGAATTATCCCGCACAGGCCCGTCGCCACAAGGCAGGCAAACCAAGCAATTGCTTGGGGCCCCGAGCTGGCCTGGGGCCCCAAGACAACGACAGGTTAAGAATAAAATGCAACGACAAACTGCGTGAGCGCCCCTTTGATAGTCAATGCAGTAAAGTGCAATGACACTGTTATCGGGATCCCCCTCAATGGGCCCCTCTAAGTAGTCGCTGACAGCAGCCAATCGCGCGATCTCTGCAGCGGCAAAATACAAAACATCCTCAGCACTCGGCAGGCATCATGAAGCGGAATTATGCTTCAGGAAGCCAAAAAAGAAAAAAGAGAAAAGAAGAGGAGGATAAGAAGAAACAAGATAGTGGTAAGTGATAAATTACACTGGATAAAATAGCTCTACTTGTCTTCTACTTGTCCCCAGCAGGTAGGCTAGCAAAAATATGTTTATGTTAGCTAACTTTCCCTCCATGACGGCAAATGCTGCTTGTAACGAACAGTTAGTGCAATTTTTTTTTTTCGAACGGACGGAATATGATAAACTTACATACTGTAATATGTTTTTTAACGGGATAAGGAAGACGCAGATCTGTTCCAGAATCACTGTTTATCATATTTAATGACATGACATTGCTATAGCATTGTAATAGGTTTTGATTAAAGTGGCATAGCATGCTATAGGCTACTAACTATTGTTTATGCTATGCATAAATAACCTGGAATAGTCAGGGCCGTTTGAAGGACTTTGGGGGCCCCAAGCAAAATGGACATGGAGGCCCCCCCCACCCCCGCACGCACGCAAAGCGTACAGGAACCACAGCATAGCCATACAGTTTAAGTTCACGCATACTTTATATAAATAAAAAAGTTTTTACAGTGCAAATACTTTTGTTGCATATACTGTGCATAAATAAAAAAAAATTGTAGTGCAAATACTGTTGTTGCATATACTGTGCATAAATAAAAAAAAATGTTACAGTGCAAATACTGTTGTTGCACATACTGTGCATAAATTAAAAAAAATACAGTGCAAATACTGTTGTTGCACATACTGTGCATAAATAAATAAAAATGTTACAGTGCAAATACTGTTGTTGCACATACTGTGCATAAATTAAAAAAAAATACAGTGCAAATACTGCTGTTGCACATACTGTGCATAAATAAAAAAAAATACAGTGCAAATACTGCTGTTGCACATACTGTGCATAAATAGTGCAGTGCGTTGGTGTTGACGCGGGACCCTGTGCGCATGCGCGACGCTTGGCCGGTGATTGCGCTGGTTCGGTTGACTGTTTTCTGTTGCCTACAATACCAGTATGTCGCGTTCATTATTGCTTTTGATTTTTACCATTGCACTATTTCATTGTAAATCTTTCATTCATCATGAACCTGGACCATCTGTTCTTTCAATTCCCCTCTTCTCTATAACCTCATCTGATTTAACTGGTTCTTCTAGAGATACAATTGCCTTTATTGTTACACAACGCTTAGGTTCACCTCCTTTTTATATCCAGGCAGTGATACCATTGTTCATTCCCAAATCTTTGTATTCATTGTATTATCTTCATAATCCTATTTCTTTATTTTATTTTCCTAAGTGCACTAAACGGCCAGTTTTCAAAGCCATCAGCCGGGCTCTTATCCTCCTTCTCCTATTTTCCTCAGGTGATGTCCAGTTAAATCCTGGCCCTGCAAACTCTGTTGAAAACTTAACGCCTCATATATTTTCATTTGATGACTTCTGTAATCGTAAAAGCTTTGGTTTCATGCACATTAACATTAGAAGCCTCCTCCCTAAAATTGACTTAGTCACTGCACTGACACATTCAGCTAACCCTGACATTTTAGCTGTGTCTGAATCTTGGCTTAAGAAATCCACAAAAAATTCAGAAATATCTATCCCAAATTACAATATTTTCCGTCAAGATAGATCTGCAAAAGGGGGCGGAGTTGGATTATATTGCAGAGATAATCTACAATGTTCCATTGTTCTATCTAGGTCTGCCCCCAAAATGTTTGAGATCTTAATTTTAAAAATTCATTTCTCTAAAGATAAGTCACTTACAGTAGCCGTTTGTTACAGACCTCCTTCAGCTCCCAGTTGTGCTATAGATACATTATGCGAATTGATTGCCCCATACTTATCTTCTGAGTTCTTACTATTAGGAGATTTAAATTTGGACATGTTAAACGTTTCAAAAAATATTCAGTCTAAGTTGGATGCACTTAACCTTACACAATTGATTAATGAACCCACTAGATACAATTTAAAATTTGCAAACAAAAGTACTTTAATTGATATAGCTCTGACTAATATGCCTTCAAAATATACTCCTGCGGTCTTCAGTCAGGATCTAAGTGATCACTGTCTTATCGCATGTGTTCGTAATGGGGCTGCAGTTAAAAGACCTCCCCTCATCACTATCAAACGCTCTCTAAAGCACTTCAGCGAACAAGCTTTTTTAATAGATCTTGCCCAGGTACCCTGGAAGGACATTGATTTGATACCATATGTGGAAGATGCCTGGTTCTTTTTTAAGGATGCTTTTATTTCTATTCTGAATAAGCATGCTCCATTTAAAAAGTTTAGAACTAAAAACAGATATAGTCCTTGGTTTACCCCGGAATTGACCGCCCTCAGCAAGCACAAAAACAGTCTATGGCGGACTGCCCTTGCCTCAACTAATCCTCATGATATGCAGCTTTTTAAGGAAACCAGAAACCGGTACACACCGGCAGTGAGGGAAGCTAAGGCTAGCTTCTATAAACATAAATTTGCTTCTTGCAGTACCAATTCTAAAAAGTTTTGGGACACAGTTAAATCAATGGAGAACAAGAACACTCCCGCTCAACTGCCCACGGCTTTAAAGCTAGGAGACTTCCTCACTACCAACAAGTCCACTATGATAGAGGGGCTCAATAAACACTTCACTATGGCTGGCTATGCATTTCATTTGGCTGGATCCACCCGGTCCAACTACAAAACACCTACGGTAGCACCTGGCTCTAACAACCCACAGTTCTCTTTTGCTGAAATTCAAACTGAAGATGTCTTGAGAGAGCTACAAAACATCAAACCATATAAATCAGCTGGACTTGACAATCTGGACCCCTTCTTTTTGAAGATGTCAGCTGCAATCATTGCCCCACCCATTACCAGCCTTTTTAACCTCTCATGTGTTTCATCAGAGATACCTAAAGACTGGAAAGTTGCTGCAGTTGTCCCCCTATTAAAAGGGGGGGACTCCACAGATCCAAACTGTTACCGACCCATCTCCGTCCTACCCTGCCTTTCAAAAGTCTTTGAAAGTCAAGTCAATAAACAGATATTAGGTCATTTCGAGTCACATCATTTCCTCTCTGATATGCAATCTGGTTTCAGAGTTGGTCATGGGTGTACCTCAGCAACACTAAAGGTCTTAAAGGGTTAGTTCACCCAAAAATGAAAATTCTGTCAGTAATTACTCACCCTCATGTTGTTCCAACCATGTAAGACCTTCGTTCATCTTCGGAACATAATTTAGTATATTTTTGATGAAATCTGAGAGCTGTCTCACTCCTCCATAGGCTTTCAGAGGGACTGAAACTTGATGGCCCAGAATAGTAAGTAAAAACGTCATTTAAGGAGTCCAAATGACTACAGTGGCTCTGTATTAAGTTTATCATGCGACGAAAATACTTTTTGAGCGGAAAAACAACAAAAATAACGACTTTATCACACTATTATTGTTGTTCAATTTGAGTGCCACGACGCATGCGCGAGAACTGAGATTCTTCTTCTACTACTACTTGACTGGCTGCTCACTCTTTCGGAGTAGGGTTAATCTCAGTTCTCGCGCATGCGTCGTGGCACTCCCGCGAACTCTCGTCAGAGACTCAAATTGAACAACAATACTAGTGTGATAAAGTCGTTATTTTTGTTGTTTTTCCGCTCAAAAAGTATTTTCGTCGCATGATAGACTTAATACAGAGCCACTGTAGTCATTTGGACTCCTTAAATGACGTTTTTACTTACTATTCTGGGCCATCAAGTTTCAGTCCCTCTGAAAGCCTATGGAGGAGTGAGACAGCTCTCAGATTTCATCAAAAATATACTAAATTATGTTCCGAAGATGAACGAAGGTCTTACATGGTTGGAACAACATGAGGGTGAGTAATTACTGATAGAATTTTCATTTTTGGGTGAACTAACCCTTTAAACGATGTTATAACAGCTCTCGACCAAAAACAACATTGTGCTGCTGTTTTCATTGACTTGGCCAAAGCTTTCGATTCGGTCAACCATAGTATTCTCCTTGGAAAACTTAAGGCCCTGGGTCTCTCAAACACGTGCCTTTCCTGGTTTGCTAATTATTTCACTGACAGATTTCAGTGTGTTAAGTCTGAGGGCTTACTGTCTGAGCCTCTGGCTGTATCTATGGGGGTGCCCCAAGGCTCGATTCTTGGCCCGATATTATTTTCTGTTTATATTAATGATGTCGCCCGTGTTGCGGGCAACTCTCTTATTCATCTTTACACAGACGATACCGTTCTGTACACCTCAGGCTCAACTTTGGACAACGTTTTAGAAAAACTTCAAAAGAGTTTTGAAGACATTCAATTAGCCTTCTGTGATCTTCAATTGTCTCTAAATTCTAGTAAAACAAAATGCATGATTTTTAATCGGACACATTCTGTATCTTTGTGCCCAATAAACATCACCACCTTGAATGGATCTAAGCTGGAATATGTGGAGAAATACAAATATCTAGGGGTCTGGCTAGACCCCTCGCTTTCCTTTCAAACCCACATAAACCATCTTCAGTCAAAGATCAAGTCCAGGATCGGGTTTCTTTTCAGAAATAAAGCTTCATTTACTCTTCCTGCAAAGCAGGCCCTTGTGAAAATGACCATCCTCCCAATGCTCGACTTTAGTGATGTTTTATACAGAACTGCTTCTAATTCGTTACTCAAGAAATTGGACGTTGTTTACCACAGTGCTATTCGCTTTATTACTAAAGCCCCATATAACACCCATCACTGCACTCTTTACTCACTATCAAATCAAAAAAAAAAATCAAATCAAAATCAAATCACTTTATTTGTCACTCTACATATGCACAAGTGCAACAGTAGGTGAAATTCTTAGGTGCAGTTCCGAGCAACATAGCAGTCATGACATGACATGTACAACATTTAAAGCAGCATCAGATTACACATCTGATGCGCACACAATTACTCACAGCACAGTATACACTACAATAAACAATAAATAATTTACACAATGTGAGTGTAGTTCTCACAGCTTTAAACAATATACACATACTTACAATATACATATACTTTAAACAATATACACTAAACATACACTAAACAATATACATTACGCTATAATAGTAATAATAATATACAATGTATAGTATAAAATATTATTCACAGATTGAAAAATTGAAATCCAAAGTGCAATTGATGCTGTATGATAAATAAATGTGTATATAATGTGTGTGTATCTACAGTGGGTTGTGCTGAGTGATATTCTGTCCAGTGTGTGTTATGATCCTGATGGATCAGGAGTTAAGTAGTCTGATTGCTTGTGGGAAGAAGCTGTTCTGGAGTCGGCTGGTGCGTGTTCTGATGCTGCGGTACCGTCTGCCTGATGGCAGCAGTGAGAGCAGCCCATGGTTCGGGTGGCTAGAGTCTCTGATGATCCTCTGAGCTCTCTTCACACACCGCCTGGCGTAAATGTCCTGGAGGGAGGGAAGCTCACCTCCGATGATGCAGCTGGCCGTGCGCACTACCCTTTGCAGGGCCTTGCGGCTGCGGGCGGTACTGTTGCCGTACCAGGTGGTGATGCAGCCAGTCAGCAGACTCTCTATGGTGCAGGTGTAGAAGCGTGTGAGGATGTGGAGGTTCATTCCAAACCTCCTCAGCCGTCGCAGGAAGAAAAGGTGCTGATGAGCCTTCTTCACAACGGCCTCGGAGTGGACGGACCATGAGAGTTCCTCTGTGATGTGGACACCGAGGAACTTGAAGCTGCTGACTCTCTCCACCGGTGCTCCATCGATGGTGATGGGGCGGTGTTCTCTCTCATTCCTCCTGAAGTCGACCACCAGCTCCTTGGTCTTGCTGACGTTGAGGGAGAGGTTGTGCTCCTGACACCACCGTGTCAGAGTGTGCACCTCCTCTCTGTAGGCCGTTTCATCATTGTCAGTGATGAGACCTACCACCGTCGTATCGTCAGCAAACTTGATGATGGTGTTGGAGCTGTGGGTTGCCACACAGTCATGTGTGTACAGGGAGTACAGGAGTGGGCTGAGAACGCAGCCCTGAGGGGCTCCAGTGTTGAGAGTCAGTGGTGAGGAGATGTTACTGCCCATTCTGACCACCTGGCGTCTGTTTGACAGGAAGTCCAGGATCCAGCTGCATAACAGGCTGTTTAAGCCTAGAGCCCAGAGTTTCCCGTCAAGTATGGAGGGCACAATGGTGTTGAATGCTGAGCTGTAGTCCACAAACAGCATTCTCACATATGTGTTCCTCTTTTCCAGGTGGGAGAGAGCAGTGTGTATAGTGGATGAAATGGCATCATCAGTGGAACGGTTTGTGCGGTATGCAAACTGCAGTGGGTCCAGTGAGGGGGGGAGAACAGAGCAGATGTGGTTTCTGATTATTCTTTCAAAGCATTTGCTGATGATGGGGGTCAGAGCAATAGGACGCCAGTCGTTTAAGCAGGTGGTTTTTGATTGCTTAGGTACAGGAACAATAGTGGACGTTTTAAAGCATGTGGGGACCACAGACAGGGAGAGGGACAGGTTAAAAATGTCCGTGAAGACTCCAGCCAGTTGGTGCGCGCACGCTCTGATCACACGGCTGGGAATGCCGTCTGGACCCGCAGCTTTACGGACGTTCACCCGCCGGAAGGATCGGGTTACATCCGCGACAGATACAGAGAGTGCACTAACCTCTGTATCTTCAGCCGCGAGCTCTCTCTCCGCGAGGGCGGTGTTAGTTCCCTCAAAGCGAGCATAGAAGGTGTTGAGCTCGTCCGGGAGAGAGGCAGCGGTGTTCACGGTGGAGTTTGTGTTCCCTTTATAGTCCGTGATGGTGTTAATTCCCCTCCACATGCTTCTGGAGTCGGTGGTGTTGAACTGTCCTTCAATCTTGTCCCTGTACTGGCGTTTTGCTGCTCTGATGGTTTTCCGGAGGGCATAACTTGCTTGTTTATGCTCCTCCGCGTTACCGGAGTTAAAAGTGAAGGTCCGCGCATTGAGTGCCGCGCGAACATCCCCATTTAGCCACGGCTTCTGGTTAGGGTACAGCCGAATTGTTTTGGTCGGAACAACGTCATCTACGCACTTCCTGATGAAACACGTTACGCTATCAGCGTAAACCTCGATGTCGTCATCAGAGGCCGACCGGAACATCTCCCAGTCCGCGTGATCAAAACAGTCCTGTAGCATAGAATCTGATTGATCCGACCAGCACTGGATGGTTCTGAGGGCGGGTGCTTCCTGTTTGAGTCTTTGCCTATATGCGGGCAAAAGGAGGATGGAAGCGTGATCCGATTTGCCAAATGGTGGGCGCGGGAGGGACTTGTAACAATCCTTGAAGGGAGAGTAGCAGTGATCTAAGACGCGGTTCCCTCGCGTGTTGAAGTTAACATGTTGGTGGTATTTGGGTGCGATGCGCTTGAAGTTGGCTTTGTTAAAGTCTCCGGTCACAATAAACGCAGCGTCAGGATGCGCGGTTTCCTGCTCACTCACTGTCCTATACAGTTCCTTTAGTGCCCGGTCTGTGTCGGCTTGTGGGGGAATATACACAGCTGTGATGATGACCGCTGTGAATTCCCTCGGTAGCCAGAATGGTCGGCACAGAAGCATGAGAAATTCCAGATCAGGAGAACAGAAAGACTTGATAGAATGTACGTTCCTCTGATCACACCAGGATCGGTTAATCATAAAACATACACCCCCGCCTTTGCTTTTCCCGGAGAGATCTTTTTCTCTGTCCATTCGATGCACGGAGAACCCCGCGGTTTCGATGGCCGAATCTGGAATCTCAGCGGACATCCAAGTTTCTGTAAGGCAGATAATGCAGCAGTCCCTCGTGTCTCGCTGGAAAGAGATCCGCGCTCTCAGCTCGCAGAGTTTATTGTCCAGAGACTGAACATTTGCCAGTAAAATACTGGGAAGCGGGGGTCGGTTTGCGCGGCGTCTAACTCTAATGAGTACGCCAGCTCTCTTCCCTCTTCTCCGGCCGCGTTTGCGCGGTCGGGCCGTCCAGACAAAGAGCTCCGCTGCTGTGTTTGTAAACGGCGGTTCATCACTGAAGAATTTAAAGTCCGGTTTTCGGTGTGCGATTGCCGAACCAATGTCCAAAAGTGTCTGTCTGTCGTACGTAGTAAGGCAGACAACATCCAAGACAAAAAACACAAAAACTATAAACAGAACAAACAAAAAACTACAATGTTTCAGCAGAGCTCGCGACGTTGCGGCGTTGCGGCCATCCTCGGCGCCATCTTGACTCCTTTACTGCTGTTGCATATAATGTGCATAACATTTTTAAATTACATTTTTCAACAACTGAACATTTGCACAAAAACACCACTGTACCATAAAATCAAATATACATAAAAAAGTGCACTATAACTAAATCCAACATACTTAAACACACACACACACACACACATTCATACACACTCACATTAACATTTTTCAGTTCTCACAAACGTGCAAATTATCTAAAACTGCTCATGGAATATAACATCCATGATCGAAGAATTTTCTCCCCATTTTTCATGCTTCTCATGTAATTGTCATTTGTGAATCTTCGAGGTGGATTCTCAGAATTTTGGGGGAATACAATGTTTGTGACTTGCACTGGTCCTTTTGTAACAATTTGACAGCGCACACTATCAGTCAGGACTGCTGGCCACTGCGCAGGGTCATCAGCTATAATTACAGTGCTTGTGGTACCTTGAGCTGTAGAGGTAACCTCAGTGTTGGGAAGTGGTGCAGACTCAATTTCTGTTCTGGATGCAGTGTCTTCCACTGTGAGAGATGCTATTGACGGTGTAGCTGGGGAAAAATAATGTTTTTATTAATATAATCCATCTGTTCAGGTACAGAATGCATCACTGAGTGTCTGACACCTAGAAATTTGACAGGCACTACTGTATATTAAAAATTATGAAATGTCCATGGGCAAAAGTTACTGGTATTTACACAGTTTGGTGGGAATTCAATAGTGATTTGCACTGGGGGTTTTTTTCTAATAATATGACAGCACACACTTAGCAGTTTATACTATGCATTTTAACACTTAGCACACTTAGCAGTTTAAACTATGTTGTGCCCTCCATACTTGACATTAAACTCCGGGCTCTAGGCTTAAACAGCCTGTTATGCAGCTGGATCCTGGACTTCCTGTCAAACAGACGCCAGGTGGTCAGAATGGGCAGTAACATCTCCTCACCACTGACTCTCAACACTGGAGCCCCTCAGGGCTGTGTTCTCAGCCCACTCCTGTACTCCCTGTACACACATGACTGTGTGGCAATCCACAGCTCCAACACCATCATCAAGTTTGCTGACGATACGACGGTGGTAGGTCTCATCACTGACAATGATGAAACGGCCTACAGAGAGGAGGTGCACACTCTGACACGGTGGTGTCAGGAGCACAACCTCTCCCTCAACGTCAGCAAGACCAAGGAGCTGGTGGTCGACTTCAGGAGGAATGAGAGAGAACACCGCCCCATCACCATCGATGGAGCACCGGTGGAGAGAGTCAGCAGCTTCAAGTTCCTTGGTGTCCACATCACAGAGGAACTCTCATGGTCCGTCCACTCTGAGGCCGTTGTGAAGAAGGCTCATCAGCGCCTTTTCTTCCTGCGACGGCTGAGGAGGTTTGGAATGAACCGCCACATCCTCACACGCTTCTACAGCAGCACCATCGAGAGCCTGCTGACTGGCTGCATCACCACCTGGTACGGCAACAGTACCGCCCGCAGCCGAAAAGCCCTGCAAAGGGTAGTGCGCACGGCCAGCTGCATCATCGGAGGTGAGCTTCCCTCCCTCCAGGACATTTACGCCAGGCGGTGTGTGAAGAGAGCTCAGAGGATCATCAGAGACTCTAGCCACCCGAACCATGGGCTGCTCTCACTGCTGCCATCAGGCAGACGGTACCGCAGCATTAGAACACGCACCAGCCGACTCCAGAACAGCTTCTTCCCACAAGCAATTAGACTACTTAACTCCTGATCCATCAGGATCATAACACACACTGGACAGAATATCACTCAGCACAACCCACTGTAGATACACACACATTATATACACATTTATGTATCATTTATTTATCATTTATCATATAGCACCTATTGTACATAATTGGATCTCTACTGTGAATAATAATGTATACTGTACATTGTATATTATTATTATTATTATTATTATAGCTTATACTGTTTAATGTATGTTTAGTGTATATTGTTTAAAGTATGTATATTGTAAGTATGTGTATATTGGTTAAAGCTGTGAGAACTACACTCACATTGTGTAAATTATTTATTGTTTATTGTAGTGTATACTGTGCTGTGAGTAATTGTGTGCGCATCAGATGTGTAATCTGATGCTGCTTTAAATGTTGTACATGTCATGTCGTGACTGCTATGTTGCTCGGAACTGCACCAAGAATTTCACCTGCTGTTGCACTTGTGTATATAGCTGTGTGACAATAAAGTGATTTGATTTTGATTTTGATTTGACTATGGGCTGTGCAGGATATCAGCTATAATTATAGAGCTGGTGGTACCTTGTGCTATACAGGAAACATCAGCACTTAGAAGTGAAGCATCTGTTGATGTTGAAGTTGATGATGTAGCTGGGAAAATAATTGGGGAAAAAAAATCTGAAATTACCTTTGAAGTACGTTTTACCATTTCATTAGCATATTGAAAGAGGTCACTATTAACAGCTCAGCTCAGTGAGAGAAATTCACTCTACCTTCATCAGTGGAGGTATCCTTAGGAAGAGCCACTCAGTTTCAGTTTCTGTCAATCTTGAGTGCCTATAGAGTAGTACTGCATTCTTCAAATCTTCCGAAAAGTCTTTAGTTTTATTATATTTATAAAAGAAAGCTACGCTGTACTGAATCTTTCCGGAAAAACCCGAGCGGCTGGAGGCGTATCGTGTGGGCAGCTATTGCGTTGAGAGCTGAGAAAGCTGTGACATCCTTAAACGTGGAGAAAAAAAACGTTATCCTAAACAAACCATGGAGATCAATCGGATTTAGCCACACATATATGATCCAGAATCAGATCTAGAGGCTGAAATTGAACAGGAGAAGCAGCAACGACAACGACTACAGCAGGACGTCTCAATGGTATGTACTGTAAAACGTATATAATGTTACCTGCTTATAGCGGCTTGTCATCCATGAGTTTTGCAACATGTGTGTGTGTGTGTTTACTTATGGTTTATGAGGACATCATTTGGTTTATGGACTGTATGCGATTTAATGTTAGCAGTAGCAAGCGGAGCGGCTTTTCAAGTCAGACTAGTGCGTGTTTACATAGAAAAACAATGGAATAGTAGCGCATTTGAATGAACAAGTCGATAGCTAACAACACAAAGACATTTGAAGCAGTTTTACTCACTGCCTGCTTCCAACCTTAATCGTTGGAACCGCTCCATCTTTCAGCATTAGATGAGCTACAAATCCGGAGTTGAACTGGGCTTTGTTTATAAAACGGTCATCGCCAAAATGCAGAGATCCCATTAACGCTGGCTTCTTTGGGAAGCTGTACAGGGTTGTCTTGGGTTGTCCCGGACAACCAAAAACAAATCTTTAGTGACATTGTTGATTTCGTGCCATCCTGTGACTGCAGCGCAGCTGGCTTCCCTAAAGCCGAGCATATAATGGTGCATTTGCTCTCTCGCTCCATCAAATGTCCAACTTTTTTTTTTTTTAAACTTTGCCCATGTTTAGCTTGGGAATCCTAGTCTTTAACAGTGTAAAAATCTCAGTATGCATGAAACAGCATTCCCCCCCCCCCCCCCCCCCCACACCTTTAAGTAAAGTAACAAGGTATTTGTACTTCATTACATTCCACCACTGAGTACATGGTTTAAAGTTTTGACGCAAATCGACCCAAGGTTCAATTCTGCCTTTTGCCGAACTTGCTCTACTCCCTTTTCCCATCACATAGTAGATCAGAAAGGCATTTATTTTCAATAAAAATGTGGAAATAAAACGTCTCATGTGTGTTTAATAATGAAGTGTTTATCCGTTAGGGATAGGTGAACAGACATGCAGTTGCCCTTGGGGTGGCCTTTTTCAGTTTACATTTACATTTATGCATTTTGCAGATGCTTTTATCCAAAGCGACTTACAACTTGGGGGTACATGAAGCGATAGGTCATGAAGAGTCAAGAAGCGCAATAAGAGCCTGAAATCCTGAGACCGTGTACATTGCTCAGTGTAGCACAGGCTAGAGTAGGGAGGGAAGAAGGAAGAGAGAGAGGAAAGGAAAGTGTTTTTTTTTTTTTTTTTTATGAGGTTAAGTGCTCACGGAAGAGCTGAGTTTTAAGTTTCAGCACATGCCCCGCAAAAGGTCTGTGCACGGCCCTGAAACCACATGATTACACACTCCTTCACTGCAGCCTTTGGCAGCGTTAAAGCATCTCCTTATGTGAGTAATTCACCACCCACTTAAATGTTAAATGGCCAAAAACACAAAACAAACATACTACATTTACCACCTTCGTACTAAAGAATGTCTTAATTTATATTGAAAAAAAAACACAAAATTTGATAATTTAATGAATGAGTGTCTTACCAAAGACCTGCTTGTGACAACAAACAGATGATCCATTTTATCACCTTTGTCATTCTTTGAATTGAGCGACTTCTTTTGTCTTTATTACGGCATGAAGTGGCATTAAAGATTGGTGATGTTTATGTGTTGTTGTTGAAGGTCTTGAGGGCACCAGTGATTCCAATCTAATCAAAAAGCCAAAGGTCAATGTGTGAATGCAGATCAAAAGCAAAACTGCATACTTGCGCCATCATTTATAACAGGGCAATACAAGTTTAATTCACATGCTAAACTTATGCCAAGTTCACACTTCCGATTTTGACGATTTTGACTTCCCGACAGGTTTTGCGATATCGCCGACAAATGCCCGAAATCATAGGCAAATCGGTTCTCGTTCAAATGAATGACAATCACATGGTGTGAATGATCAAAGTCACTATCAGAGAGAATCACAGACGAGTCGCCAACGGCCGTGAGATATTTGGCATGTTAAATATCTGGACCTCTCGGCGATTCAAACTCCTGCTGTGTGAAATGTTCTGACTGAAAAATACATTGGCGATGACCGACAGCCAATGAGAGAGCAAGATACAGGGCAGCGGGAGGTTCAGGGAGGAGTTCTAGACCAGAATATCAGTATTTTAATAGATATATTTACAGTTATATCAAACAAAAACAAAGCACAAACATTTGCCTTACCAGGCGCAATAGCAGCACAGTGCAAAATTATTTATTTACCTCAAACTCTCTTTGTAGAACACAATCATTGCTCCCTGTGTCTCCTCAACCATTTCCTCTGCCATAATCTTTTTTTCTTTTTGTCCTTTTCGCTGCAAATCAGCACAAAGACAATTTGGATCGCAAACTATCTGCAGTTTATAATTTTTAATAACAATTTCAGTCTCACGCCAGAACTCAGTGACTGAATGCTACCCCAGATCATGCACTGTGAAAAGAGCAGTGATCCGACGAGTTTGAAATTCGTGCAGTCTGAACTCTGCATTAAAGGGTTAGTTCACTCAAGAATGAAAATTATCCCATGATTTACTCACCCTCAAGGCATCCTAGGTGTCTATGACATTCTTCTTTCAGACGAATACAATTTGAGTTATATCATAAAGTCTTTATAATGACAGTGATTGTTGTTCTGTTTTTTGAAGTCCATAAAAGTGCATCTATCCATCATATAACTGCTCCACACAACTCCGGGTGGTTAATAAAGGCCTTCTGAAGCGAACTGGCGCGTTTGTGTAAGAAAAATATCCATATTTAAAACTTTATAAAGTAAAGTTCCGGCCGATCGCCTTCCGTATTCAATTTATGGCACTTGAAAGTGTAGTTCATATAAGTTGAATACGGAAGGCTCTCAGCCAGAACTTTACTTCATAAAGTTTTAAATCTGGATATTTTTCTTACACAAACGCATCGATTCGCTTCAGAAGGCCTTTATTAACCCCCCAGAGCTGTGTGGAGCAGTTATATGATGGATAGATGTACTTTTATGGACTTCAAAGACAGAACAACAATCACTGTCATTATAAAGCTTGGATTAGCCAGGACTTTTTTAATATAACTCAGATTTTATTCGCATGAAAGAAAAATGTCATATACACCTAGACTTGAGGGTGAGTAAATCATAGGATAATTTTCATTTAAAATGACACAATTCACCAGTGTGAGTGCCCGTGATCACCACCAGAGGGCACTCCAACCCGGACTGTCATTCCATCAAAGACTACATTACCCATAATCCTTTGCCCGGACATCATCACTCATTGTTTGCACCTGTGTCTCATTACCTCATTACCCCAGCCTATATAAACCATGTTCATCCTGTCATTCATGGTGAAGTCTTGTTTCTTGTATACTACATTTCTGAGCAATTTTCCTGGTTTCATGTGTCTTGTTTTAGATTTCTTGCCTGTTCCGTGGATTACCCGTTTGCCTGTCTCTCCTGTCTTGTTTGCCTGATTGGACTGATTACCTGTTGCCTGTTTGTTGACTATGAGTGTGGATTACCCCTTACAAATAAAACTGCATTTGGATCCTCAACCCTTTGTCTCTCGGAGCAGTATGTTATAAAGAGTCACCCTGGGACGCAAATGTTGTGAGTCTACGTTTATCAAGACATAGAGATGCTGTTTTGAGAAAAGCAGTCCATCCTGATCTGCAGGGTGTTCCATGAGCTGCTATGGCTTTTCAAAATTAGTTTTTCCCTATAAATGTAATATGATGTAATTCCAGCATCTTTCTCATAATTTCCTTGAGTTGAGGGGTTCAGCACCTGATAAAAGAGTTTCGAGTTTTGATATTTTCCTGATAAAGAAAAACAAAGATTTCAAGACTTCCTTTGTTTTTATTTATTACAAATTATTAGCATTTTTATGACATATCATAATCATAGGTATTAATATTCAACCTGTAGATTTCCAATAAAAAAATTATTTTTTTTTGGCTGGTTAACCATTCTACTCTCATTCTGCTCTAAAAAAAAACCACTCACACTGTGATTTTTAAGAAAAACAACCAGCAATAGAAAGCCTAAATATAGTAAACATTTTCATAAAGAGGTAAATATGGAAGTAAGTGTCAGATGTTTCTAGGAACTAGAATATTTATCTAGTGGACATTTACTTAGCTGTGTTTGGTAATGTGAACAGGCTCTCCAGATGGAATGTCACCACATCATTTGGATCATTGCCTTTGTTTACCTTTTTATCACTCCACCGATCGTCATCCTATGAGGTGAGTCCTCATCTCCTGCCTGCTAAATATCAACAGATGCCAAAATGACGATTACTTCTAACTGTACCAGAGGTGAGAACGTTTCCTTCACCTTCACAAGGCTGACATTCATTCTTACTCAGCAGAAGAGGAAAGCATTAGCCACAATCTTCTGTTGAGGATCTTCCAAGCTTTAGTTAAATCCAAAGATTTTTGAAAGTCTTTCATTGAACTGTGTTTGCTGGAGGATTTAATGCGGGGAGATTTGTAGGTGTAGAAGGTGGTACAGATCTCCTCTTTTAATTTATTCAACAGGTGGAATGGGAAGGTTTTCAGTAGACGTGAATAAGAGAAGCTCTGCTTTTTTTTTTTACTGAATCCCATCTTTTTAGCGCCTGCTACAATGAAATCTTTATCTTAGTAAATGTAACTTATTTTCAGTAATCTTTTTCACTTTCTCCATTTGCTTTCAGAAAGAAAGTTGTCATGTGTAGGCTAGCAATCCTTTTCTCATTGATTCTTATGTACATTGTTGGCTAAGGTGTGTTGTGTTTCCACGCTGAATGTCTGATAGCTGGAAAACATGCTAAATATAACTCAAGCAAGCACACGACAGACTGACAGATTTTAATACTTTTACTTCCTTTTCTGCTAATATTACCTTTTAAAGGGTAAAAGGTAATTTGATGTTTGACGTTACATCAGGCATACTTACTTCAGGTCAATGTCGTTTACAATACAACCAAGAGTATGAATGACCACAGTCTGTGGCTCTGCACTTCCAGTCAAAAGAAAAAGCAGAAAGAGTGGAACCATTGAGTTTTTTTATTTTTTATTTATTGATAACGCAACACAAAGACACATTTAAATAAGACATTCTCCCAATAACATGCTCAAAAAATAGGTGAAAATGTGACAAATGCACATTGAAACTAGAATAACTGATGTTACTTATCATGATGAATACTGTGGATTGTGAGAAGATGTACACTCTAAAAAAAAAAGGTTCTATATGGCACCAAAAATGGTTCTTGGCTCGTAATCATAGGGGAACCTTTTTAAGTGCTATATAGCACCAATTTTAGTGCTTCAGTGGTTCTTCAGCGGTTCTTCAGAGGTTCTTCACCGGTTCTTTGACTAAGGTGCTATATAGCACCGCTAACTATGGTGCTATATAGCACCGCTACCATATACAGAACATGTTAAGATATGGTGCTATATAGCACCAAAAGTGGTTCCTCTATGATTACGACGAAGAACCATTTTTGGTGCCATATAGAACCTTTTTTTTTTAGAGTGTAGAGACAATTTGCTGAAGTTCAAACTGAGCATCAGAATGGAGAAGAAAGGGGATTGAAGAGACTGGTTGTTGAGCCAGACGGGCTGGTCTGAGTATTTCAGAAACTGCTGATCTACTGGGATTTTCACACACAATCATCTCCAGAGTTTACAGAGAATGGTCAGAAAAAGAGAAAACATCCAGTGAGAGAAAATGCCTTGTTGATGCCAGAGGTCAGAGGAGAATGAACAGACTGGTTCAGCTGATAGAAAGGCAACAGTAACTCACATAAGCATTTGCTACAAACAAAGTTCAGAAAAGCATCTCTGAACGCTCAACACATCCAACCTTAAAGCAGTTGAGCTACAGCAACAGAAAACTGAGGCTACAATTCACACAGACTCACCAAAAAAGGACAATAAAAATAATTTTCCTGATCCTTCAATATCTGCTGCGACATTCAGAGTGTAGGGTCAGAATTTGGCATGTAATGGTGTGATGGGACATATTCTTGGCACACTTTGGGACCCTCAGTAACTGAGCATCATTTAACCCCTTATTAGACCCCCCTATATTGCCAAGTGGGCATAATTGACATACCCAAAATAAAAAGGCTGCTGCTCATAAGTCATTCTGAATAGACACATAACCAACATATAGAAAGCCAACACTTGAGTTTAGAGTTCAAGACTCAGAATTACTCAGACTGTTATTAAAATGGAGATATGTAGGCTCAAACATAAAAACAAATATAAAAAATATTAAGAATATATTTTTAAATGTATAACAAATATTATGTGAATGTAGTAGTGGTGCAACGGATCACAAAACTCACGGTTCGGATCGAACTACGGATCATGAGTCACGGATCGGATCATTTTTCGGATCAGAATAAAAGGGGGAGGAGACTATTTTTATTTGCTTTCCATTTATTACATGAAAACTTTTGGTGTTAACATAACCTATATGGTTTATAGGTTAACAAGAAACTTTTGGTGTTAACAAAAATAAAATAAATAAATAACCATCTGAATAAATCAAATTTGACTAAAAACAACCTGAGACGTGAAAATGGGCCTGAGCTTCTTCTTCTTTTTTTTTTTTTTTAAAGAGATTATGATGTCAACATTCTCTGGGGAGAGAGTAGACCTCTCACACTTGTCAGCATTGCAATTCTCTTTGTAGGCCTATACACTATTTTATAGATATCATGTTTAAACGCACTACACTTAAACAACGTTTTATTGAATTCATTACTTTGTATTTATATAGCCTAATACCTACTTTAGATGTATATATTACGTTGCTCATGCAAATTGCAAAACAGACAATAGACTATGTTAAAATAACAAACATTTTAAATTAACTCACGCTTTTCTTTCGTTTTTAAATCTTTTTACAAGAAATCCTGCAGGTCATAAAGAACTTTGTTTTTGCACCTCCAATAAAGGACAGGTGCTCTCCATTATTTCTCCTTGTTTACTTAAAGGCCGTTTTCCTTGCTTTACTCGAGGCAAAAAGCCATGTGTTGACTTTAAAACCAAGTAGACGTTACATTATGCATCTGTGGTGGAATTACTAGATTTTTGCATCGATACATGTTTGTTTTAAAGCGGATGCGCTGTCACTTTAATTCAGCGCCAGCACATCAAAAAATAGACTCTGTGCGGAAACGATCGCAGCACAGCTGTATGGCCACGCGCTCCTGGAGCGCACCTGACGGACCGAAGCCGCGTGCAGTGAAAGCTGTAGCCTATCCGTTAACAAGGGTACGGTAAAAATATGCACCGCATACGCACGGCAAACGGAGTATCTGTGAAACGGGCGTCAGCAGGTGCCATATGCTCGATGTATGCGCCACTTTCATACGGCTTTCTCGTGCCACAGTGCCTACATACTGTTACAGTTTTGTCCACACCATACATGCGATTTGAATCATGCGGGAGGCTTTTCAAGTTCTTCTACTTCTCCGCTAGCCACTGCTGACTGATTAACATGCCCTATTCACGTGAACACATGTGTTTCTCTGAAACTCAGCATCGAGTTTAAAGGAACGAGATCACTTAAAAAGCAATATTGGCAGAAAAACTGTCTTTTAGTCTGCGATCGCTAAACAATTCAGATTAATCCACAAGTTTAAAAAAAATGCACAATAAATCCGCGGGTCACTTGCGTGCCGAACCGTGGGTCGTGATCCGTACGGATCACGGATCAACTGCGATCCGTTACACCCCTAGAATGTAGTATAACAACTTGT
This sequence comes from Romanogobio albipinnatus, assembly GCA_023566225.1. Lineage (NCBI taxonomy): Eukaryota > Metazoa > Chordata > Actinopteri > Cypriniformes > Gobionidae > Romanogobio > Romanogobio albipinnatus. Next base: position 14,473,098 of record CM042247.1, on the reverse strand, counting down.
AACCACAACTAAAGTGAAGCCACAAGAGTGGTCATGCTTCATTTCAAATCTGAGGACGATATCTCTAATGCATTTTACTAAGCGTTTTGTAATAGGCTACCATGTATGGGGAGTTTTTACAGAAGGTTGATAAGATGCTAATCAAATATGTTATTGCCCTGTAAACACCCATTTGCAGTCCATTGTATACTGTCTGATGAGGAGAACATTACACAGCTGTCTGAATTTCTGAAAAGCAAAACGTGAGAGTGCCACGAATCTGGGTGAATGGGCATCACTTTAAAGGCAGATGTCGACTTTAGCGAGCCAAGCGCCACGATTGCCATCGATGTCATGGTAATGAAGAGACAATTCTTTGAGTGGGATAAGGCTTGTGTGGCAGTAGGCGTTCTCTCCGCCAATTACCGCTCGGCTGGATGGTGGTTTAGCTCTAGCCACGATAGCTATAAATGTGTTTGACGCGTGTTTGACGCGCCCAAACGCTAAACGCCAGGCTGGAGGTGGACAACTCAGAGATGGGTTCCAGTTCTTTCCAGGGGATGGTAGCAGGGCCTCTCCTTCCCCCGGTGGAGGACCGGGGGAGAATCCTTCCACTGCTGGCCCTCGGGCCTATCCCCTGTCATGCGTGCGGAGGTTGTCACCCTACTGGCGAAAGGTGCGATCGAGCCTGTCCCTCCAGCCGAAGTGAAGTCCGGCTTCTCAGCCCTTACTTCATTGTACCCTAGGAAACCGGTGGGTTATGGCCAATCCTGGATCTGCCCATCTTGAACCGATCCTTTACAGGCTTCCGTTCAGGATGTCGGTAGCGAACGCCTCTTTGGACGCGTTCGTCCGGTAGTTTGGTTGCAGCGATCGACCTGAAGGACGCTTACTTCATGTCTCCTTCCTCGACGCGGACCGTTCATACGGTTTGCTTCGAGGGGCGAACATTCAGTACGCAGTCCCCCCATTCGGGCAGCTCTGTCCCCTCGTGACTCTACGTAGTCTATCGAGGCAGCCCTTGCGCCACTCGGCAGCACGGGGTTCGCATCCTGAACTACTTCGATGACTGGCTCATACTGAGTCCTGAACCGTGCAGCCGACGAGCTCTCACGGCTTCAGCCACTTCCTGGAGAATTTAGACTCCATCCCCAGACGGTCCAGCTGATATGGGAACGGTTCGGCGACGCACAGGTAGACCTATTGCCTCCCAGGACTCTTCCCATTGCTCCCTGTATTATTCCCTGACCTATGGTCGGCACGGATGCACTGGCGCACAGCTGGCCGTCGGGGCTACGCAAGTATGTGTTTCCCCCAGTGAGCCTTCTCACACAGGTACTGTGCAAGATCAGGGAGGACAAGGAGCAGGTCATGTTGGTCGCCCCGTTGGCACGGCCAGACCTGGTTCTCAGAACTGCTACTCCTTGCGACAGCCCCTCCCTGGCCTATTCCTCTGAGTCAAGACCTTCTCACTCAGAGACGGGGCACCCTTTGGCACCCGCGTCCAGCGTTCTGGAAGCTCCACGTGTGGCTTCTGGACGGGACGCGGCAGGTTTGAGTAGCCTTCCACCTGCGGTGGTCGCTACCATCACTTCCGCTAGAGCAGAGTCTACACGACACCTATGCGTTGAAGTGGAACCTCTTCGTCACATGGTGCTCTTCCCGCCAAGAAGACCCCTGGAAATGCCCGATCGGGTCCGTGCTATCGTTTCTCCAGGAGGGGGTGGAAAGAAGGCTGTCTCCTTCCACCCTTAAAGTGTATGTGGCCGCAATATCTGCCTACCACGATCTCCTGGGAGACAAAAAGGTAAGTCAGCACGACCTGATCATCAGGTTCCTGAGGGGGGCGAGGAGACTGAATCCTCCTCGCTCTCCTCTCGTTCCCTCTTGGGACCTCTCAGTAGTCTTATGTGCTCTGCAGAGGCCTCCCTTGAGCCTTTGTGGTCGGTTGAGATTAAGTTCTTGTCTATGAAGACGGCTCTGCTGACCGCATTGGCCTCTCTTAAGAGGGTCGGGGACCTGCAAGCATTTTCGGTTGACGAAGCATGCCTTGAATTCAGGCCGGCTAACTCTCACGTGATCCTGAGACCCCGGCCCGGATATGTGCCCAAGGTTCCCACCACTCCGTTCCAAGAAGCCAGGTGGTGAACCTGCAAGCGCTGCCTTTGGAGGAGGCAGACCCAGCCTTGGCATTGCTCTGTCCAGTACGCGCTCAGAGTACCCTAGAGATCTTCCATATGCAGCCCTTAGCGGGTCATATGTGTATTCTTAAGTCCTCCCTACGGGTTGGCATCTTGGCATTCCCTCATTGGGATATGCTTCCCAGTGTACCTTGGTAATCCTGTGATAAGCACTTACGCAGGGCACTGGATGACAGCTGAGTGGCATTGTTGTATTGGAACCCCCATTCGTTAGTCACTAACGTACGGCGCTTATGTAGACAGTACGCGATGTTTCAGGAACTCAGACCAGCTCTTTGTCTGTTATGGTGGAGAGCGGAAGGGAAGAGCTCTCTCAAAGCAGAGGTTGTCTCACTGGATAGTGGACACCATTGTTTTGGCTTACCAGCAGCAAGGTCGACCATGTCCCCTTGGGGTCAGGGCACACTCCACCCGGAGTGTGGCCTCCTCTTGGGCTTTAGCGCATGGCGCCTCGCTAACAGACATCTGCAGAGCTGCAGGCTGGGCGACACCTAACACATTCGCCAGATTCTACAATCTCCGAGTGGAGCCAGTGTCCAACTATGTACTCGCCCCTACGGGTGGCCGGTAATGGGCCAGGCTCAGGTGTCTTCGCTTGCTCGCCATTCCACTCCACGGACTGGATACGTGCAATATTTTTCCTCAGGTGAGCTCCCAGAGAGCCCTGAGCTCCTCCAGCACTGCTGACGCCGACATCAGTTCAGTCTGCCCTTTCGAGCCCAGACCCTCATGTCCAGCCAGGTGCTCCGTGTGCATGGTTCCCCTCCTGCGACCCCACACGAGTATTTCCACCGTAAGCCTCCTCAGCGAGCAGGTGTCTTTCCCTTGGCAAGTCCCTGCCGCCCCTAGGGTTAAAAATCCACCTTCGGCTGGTACCCTAGAGATCTTCCATATGCAGCCCTTAGCGGGTCATATGTGTATTCTTAAGTCCTCCCTACGGGTAGGCATCTTGGCATTCCCTCATTGGGATATGCTTCCCAGTGTACCTTGGTAATCCTGTGATAAGTGGGAGTCCTTCGTCCGTACTAGTCTTACGACAGGGTACTCGCACTTACGCAGGGCACTGGATGACAGCTGAGTGGCGTTGTTGTATTGGAACCCCCATTTGTTAGTCACTAACGTACGGCGTAGTGACTGAACGAAAGGGAACGTCTCGGTTACGTATGTAACCCTCGTTCCCTGAGGAGGGAACGGAGACGTACGTTTCCTCTGCCACGTCAGCTGTGCTGCCTGGAACGCGGAGTTCAGTCTTGGCTCCTGCAGCAGTAACATAATGCGATGTTGCCAGCATACTTCCTTATATACCCACGAGGTGGGGCGGAGTTACGCATGCAAATTCCGCATGCCCATGGCATTGGCACTGCCATTGGGCGCTGTTGAATTCTCGAAGATGATAGGCTTCTAAGCGAAACCCCCATTCGTTAGTCACTAACGTACGTCTCCGTTCCCTCCTCAGGGAACGAGGGTTACATACGTAACCGAGACGATTTATGTTTTAGAGCTCCGACTAACACATTGGCACTAGCTACGTATACTTGGAGGTTGACAGGCTAAACAAGTCTTTCCATTTAGAACAATAATAAATTGTTAGACCAATCTAAATAGGGCAACCTCAATTCCTGATTATTGTAATATTGTTCTAATTAACGTATATGTGGAAAACCACAGCATGATTATAGAAAGTTGGTCGCTTGATTCTGTGATAATGGTCATGGCCTCTGATTGGAAACAATTTTGCATTAATTAAGTGAATTCAGATCTAAGGGAACTGAACAAAAGTATTCTGGAAAGATCAACGTATTGCACAGGCGTCCAGAATATCAGTGAGTCGCTTCTGCCTTGATGACTAAGACTGACGAGTTTGTAAAAGAGATCGTAAACCCGGCTGGTGCGAAACTCTAAAACGTTATTGGAATCTTGAATACTGAGTATAACATAAGATAAACGATTTAAACTGAAAGATAAAATATAAATATAAAGTTAATGATTAACAAAATTATTTAATACCTTTTCATTAATGGAGTCAGATGAAACAACGTGGTAAATGCATATGAAAGAAATGTATTTAATTTAATCGTGTTGTGTTGCACAAAAGGAAAGACAGTAGCACGCAGATACACCTTCCCCGTGCCATTGGACGCCGAGAATTGGACCAGTGGACGGTCTTACAGGCTTGAGAGGTAAGAGCTGCAGGTTAGCGACTCTGTTGCAAGTTATTCCTGTTGCACCGGCTGATATGGACTTCTTTGTTGTAGAGGAATTAATTGGCATGCCCTCTGCAGCGCTCGTTGTTGTGCACACTTCTTGCGTTGAAGGGGATGAGGTTCGTGGTGATCAATAACTTGCAGTTTCAAGTTATTAATCTTTATATTTAATGTCTTGGTCCGATCGCAATCCCACTTGGCGAGTCTCCTCTTGTTTCCTTGCTGTTTCAGGTGTGTTCCATATAAGGTTATGGTGGGCTTTTCGTCGTCATTACTGTTTACTGGACAATTAAATCGGATGTTCAGTTCAACATAATCTACTGAGTCTATAATCTACCTACAATTATCCTACTACGTAACTGCTGTTTGATTGACTTACTTTTGCGGAGATACGCTGCTGCTTGTGCACGATTCTGTGCACTGCTGTGCTGATCTAGCCTGGTTCTACCAGACTCTCATACATTTAATTTGTACATAGAGTCTGGCCACTCTCCATTGACAAGCGTTTACTTCCTTGAAGGCGGGAACTCTGTTGAAGTTTAAAACTATTGGATCTGCCAAGAGTCACTATGGATCTGCCTAACCAATCACTAACGTTTGGTCGTGACGTATGTCACGCGCCATTCGCCATTTGATTCTCACATTAACTGTGCACACCACCTCAGTGTCAGTGATAAAACCTCCTGCATTCGGATTGTGATTTATTCACGGTGGAGAGGAGAGTTTTGTGATCGGAACGCGCTGCCCTCGTGGTGCATATCTCATGCAATCATAACATGATTGTTTATGCTGTAAATAAAATGTCATATGCTTGGTATGATAAGAATAAATGCTGCCGTAAATAACAGCAATTCAAATGTTTACGTGCTCTTCTTCTTTAATTTTTTGAGCGGTGATGAATTTTTTTGCTCTTGTAAACACTTGCCAGCATTTAAAGAAATACAAGTCTTGAAATGCATCCAAATTACAGCGCACGCAACCGCACGGTGCTCTGCAGGGGTCAAAAAGAATATAAACAGTGAATTGTGAAGTGATATTCTTGAAAAATCGTTCGTTTGTTTAGGGAAGGGAACCGGCGAACGTTTAACAACTTTTAATCAAATAATAAACACAAAATGAAAATAAAATCGGCAGCCCTTCATGGACGACTGCCGCGCACATAGATAACAAAACGTAAACAAAACACATCTTAAAATCCAGGCCTGGTCCTCTCTCGTCCTTCACCGGTGTCGCTCGTCCTTATATGCCTCCGTGCTCCCTCATGAGAGGACTCGAGACCGGTGTGTCTCATTCTCAATCACGCACATCGATCTCGCTCGCTCACTCACTCGTCCACCTCGCCACACTCCGGCTTGAACTTCTGGGCATTCGTCAGCGGTGCCACACACTCGCATCTTTCACCACCGCCATTACTGAACTACAACTCAAACTAGCGCACAACATCAACGTCATCGCTCTCAGCCACTCCCTCTGTTCGCTGATTGGACCGGTAAAAAATTGTTCGGGAGAAAACCTAAGCATATACAGCATATACAGCAGTCCCAGACAGAGTACTGAAGGAAAATGAAAATTGAGTGGAAGTACATAGGAGGGCGGAGCCAGGCTAGTGCTGATCGGCTATATAGCCCTAAAGACTAGCGTCACCGCAAAGTCTCTTCAACGACACCACTAACTAGTGTTTACTTTCTATTCCATGAGAACTGGTGCGGATGCCTTCATTGCCCGGGTTTGATATTGGTCACCCAGAATATAATGAGCTGTATTTCGTGTGGCTTTTGATGCTCATTATTCTTAGTCATCACTGTTCATTTTATTTTTTATTTAAGTTTTCTTTCATTTGTGAATTTATTTTTGGATGTTTCTGTTTTGTCCTTTGTTTGTTGTTTGTTTTTTGTGATTTTTGTTTGAATCATTTTAATTAATAAAATTCCTTTTACTACTTGTATACACCACCTATGTCTCATGCCTGACTCCAACCGAAGACTACAAGCCTTGTGTGCTCCTAGTTTGATTAGTGCAATTCCCTGGTATTAAGCCCCCGGGGTGGCGTAGTCGGTTTATAAAAGTCTGGTGTTTTAGCACTACATTTATTTTTTGTCCCTGTCATCTCCTGGTTGCCACAATCGGAAATGAAGAATTATGTGTGGCTGAGAGGTCAATTGACCTATCGGTAAGCCCCTCCCCTCGAACGCAGATGAGCCAATTTTGATGGGTATTATAGTCTACGGGTAGTGAAAGGAAGAGCTCGCACGCAGTTTATCTGAGTTGTTTTGCAGATACAAAGTTTACCAGTTATTAACTGCACTCTCGAAAAGGCATACGTTCTGTGTATATGTTTGTTTACTGTTAGTTGTATGAGTGTTTTTGTGTAATTTGCTGTGTATGTTAATGGTAATGCAACGGAGAGAGCAACGGAGAGAGACAGTTTGTGAAGGAGACATTAATGCGCACTTCTTATGCTTTGTTTGTTCAGCTCTTACAATGATTTTTGGGAGTGAGAAAGGACATAATGAACTTGATAAACCATCAGTAAAGTTTGGCCATCATTCGGACAGGATATACGCTACATTCTGTGTCCAAAATCATCTTGGGATAAGGTTTTCACTCTGACAGCTGTCATTGTAACATATAGCAACTCCGTTTGTTTGTCCGAGTTAGCAACAGTAACTAAGGGGGGCGGGGCTTACTGATAGGTCAATTATTATGCATTTTTTACCTTAGAGAATTTCCTGGTAGAATTTTCCACTCTTTGACAGGGCTGATGCGAAAAGGATCGAAGGGAGGAATATCAAAAGGTCCGATCATGAAGCCTGAAATAACTTCCTTACAAATAAGGTTGTCTACTGTGTCGGGTTCTGTGAGGGTTCTGTGACATAATAATATCACGAATTATCATTTGTGCCGGTACCTGAACAAGCTCTTAACACATTAGTCCTTCACGTCTATTGCGATCTCAAAACTCTGGCCAATGAATAATACCTAGAATATCAAAATCAGCTGTTGGCGGTCGATCGTTTTCCTATTTTGCACCTAAACTTTGGAATAGTCTTCCTAGCATTGTTCGGGAAGCAGACATTCTGTCAGTTTAAACCAAGACTAAAAACACATCTCTTTACTATGGCATACACATAGAACATTATAAATTTCAATTATTTTAATCAGTCAAATGATTCTTAGGCTGCATTAACTAGGTCTGCCAGAACCGGGAACACTTCCCATAACACCTGATATACTCGTTACATCATAAAAAGAAAGGCATCCACGCTAATGTTAGTCTATCTGATAATCCCGAGGTTTACTGTAGTCAGCCTGATCCAGATCAGATGGTGGACTTGCGCCTAGACACGACCACAACGCAGCCCTGAAGTGTCAGCAGAGATCATGTCAACTAGACTCTCCCCTGTGAAGGCCTCCTTCCCTTCCCTTCTGTACAGATAAAAACACATATGCACACATACATATTCAAACACGCTTGCCTATAGGCTGAACATGTAATGCTTGCGTACATGTTGTAGCCGTTTTCACAGATTCGCCTTTCTGGGGTTTTCGCGCATTGATGATGATGGTGATGATGATGGTGGTATAGTTTCAAAACTATGCCCTGCAGATGGGGTCCGGAACACATTGGGGGTTTCCTGTTTTAGTTGAAGATGGTGTTGTTTAAATGGCACCAAATGAAATAACTAATCAGTTTTTACAACATAAATGAATCAATCAAAAATGTTTCTTCTAAAACAAAATGTATTTCCTATTATCACTGTAAAGCTGTTTTGAAGCAAACTGTGTTGTAAAAAGCGCAATATAAATGAAGGTGACTTGACTTGACAATATGTGACATTTTTTAATTAAACAGATAAGAAGAGAAAGTTTATTTTGATTTAATTTCAGAATGATTCATGGTCAAATGCAAACATTCATCATGTACAAGACCAATGGAAACCACATAATTACTCTTTCACTGAGATCTCGTTTTATGCTTCTCTTTGTGAGTAAACATTTAAAAAGTGGTAAATAAGAATGCAGGTGTCAGATGTGTCTAGTATCTAGAATTTTAGTATCTAAAGGGCTTACAGTGCATCCAGAAAGTTTTCACTGCGCTTCACTTTTTCCACATTTTGCTATGTTACAGCCTTATTCCAAAATGTATTAAATTCATTAGTTTTCTCAAAATTCTACAAACAAAACCCTATAATGACATTGTGAAAGAAGTTTGTTGGAAATCTTTGCAAATGTATTAATAATAAAAAAAGGAAAAGAAAACACATGTACATAAATATTCACAGCCTTTGCCATGACACTCAAAATTGAGCTCAGATGTATCCTGTTTCCACTGATCATCCTTGAGATATTTCTACAACTTGATTGGAATCCACTTGTGGTAAATTCAGTTGATTGGACATGATTTTGAAAGGCACACACCTGTCTATATAAGGTCTGACAGTTAACAGTGCATATAAGAGCACAAACCAAATTGTCGGTAGACCTTCGAGACAGGATTGTATCGAGGGACACATCTGGGGAAGGGTACAGAATGTCTGCAGCATTTAAGGTCTCAAGGAGCACAGTGGCCCCCATAATCCGTAAATGGAAGAAGTTTGGAACCACCAGGACACTTCCTAGAGCTGGCCGCCTGGCCAAACTGAGCGATCGGGGGAGAAGGGCCTTAAGGCCAATTTATACTTCTGCGTCGAGTGCACGCAGAGGGTACGGCGTACCCTACGCATAGACGCGTTGGATACGCCGTACCCTACGCCGTACCCTGACGCGCACCTCTCCAAAAATGTAACAACGCGTCAATTCTACGCGGACCGCAAGCGCTGTGATTGGTCTGCCAGAACCCTTCCCTCAGGTCAATAAATAAATAAAAAATCTGCGATAGGAGTGTGTGTGTGTGTCCAGAAATTGGATGATAGTTCCTTACGTCTGCTATAACACAATATTTTGCAGTCCAGCGATTCTTTATGGTAGTAAATAAATACATAGATCCGCTGAGTATAGTTTATTTATTTTCTCATTAAAACCAAAGATGTTAATCAGTAATTGTATATCAAGAACAGGGACACATTAGGGTATATTTCGTGAATGAAGTCTCCGCAACAGCAATCGATTGCTCGAGCCACCGCTGCTGAAAACAGCGGCCACGAGCTCCGCATGATTTCACAAACACATTCCAGCGCCAGATCGCCTTATTTAACTTTACTAATCAACTAGAGATGCTTAATTTGCTTTAGATACAACAACTCAAGCTGCAAGAAAAGCCGCTCTCTCACTGCTGCTGATACTCCACACGAAGCTGCTTCTTCTTCGGCTGTTCTCTTGATTACACCAACATGCCCGAGGACACTGCCTCCTAGCGTCTGCATGTGTAACTGCACATTGACGCAGACAACAGCGCAGAAGTATAAATGCTCACGACGGCGTCGGCTACGCGCGTAGCCTACGGCGTACACTCGACGCAGAAGTATAAATTGGCCTTTAGTCAGGGAGGTGACCAAGAAGCCATTGGTCACTCTGACTGAGCTCCAGCATTTCTCTGTGGAGAGAGGAGAACCTTCCAGAAGTACAATCATCTCTGCAGCACTCCACCAATCAGGCCTGTGTGGTGGAGTGGCCAGACGGAAACCACTCCTCAGTAAAAGGCACATGACAGCCCATCTGGTGTTTGCCAAAAGGCACCTGAAGGACTCTCAGACCATGATAAAAAAATATATCTGGTCTGATGACACAAAGATTGAACTCTTTGGCCTGAATGGCAAGCGTCATGTCTGGAGGAAAACAGGCGCAGCTCTTCACCTGGCCAATACCATACCTACAATGAAGCATGGTGGTGGCAGCATCATGCTGTGGCAATGTTTTTCAGTGGCAGGAACTGGGAGACTAGTCAGGATCGAGGGAAAGATGAATGCAGCAATGTACAGAGATATTCTTGATGAAAAGGGATAAAATAAGATTGGAACTGTTGCTCTTTCTCTTTTTCTCTGGCTCTTGGGGTCATTGGGGCTTCTCTTCTTGGCTCTCTTCTCTCTCTCTCTCTCTCTCTCTCTCTCTCTCTCTTTCTCTCTCTCTCTCTCTCTCTGTGAATACTTTACGCATACACTGTACATATACTTTACTTAGCTGTGTTGGAAATGTAAACAGGCTCTACAGATGGAATCAACACTTTAAATTCATTAAGATGTTATTTTTAGTAGCTTGTAGTGTGTGCCTGATTTCCGTAACTCCACTTTGACACTTGGATTTTTGTTTCACAATTTTTGTTTACCGTTGAATCACCCCACGATCATCATCCTATGAGGGGAGCCCTCATCTGCTGCCAGCCAAATATCAACACTGATGCCAAAATGACGATTACTTCTAACTGTACCAGAAGTGGGAGTTTCATTCACAAGGCTGACATTCATTCTGACTCACACAGCAGAAGAGGAGAGCATGAGCCACAATCTTCATTTAAAGTCCTTTTGAGGATCTTCCATGCTTTAGTTAGATCAAAATATTTTTGAAAGAGTTTCATTTAACTGTTTTTGCTCTATTTCTCAATGCCGGCCAGAATTTTATAAGAGCTCGACTCATTAAGGCAGGATTTAACGCAGGGAGATTTGAGTACAGCTCTCCTCTTTTCATTTGGTTTTCAGTAGAAGTTAGTAAGAGACGCTCTGCTTTATACTGAATCCCATCGTTTTAATATATGCTACTTTGCAATGTAACTTATTTTCAATATTCTTTCTCCTTTTCCTCCATTTGCTTTCTCCTCAGTCAGAAAGTTGCGAAACAATACTCAAGCAAACACATGATTGATTGACAACTTTTCATTATTTCCATCCTTTTCTGCTAATATTACCTTTAAAAGGTAAAAGGTCATTCGATGCTTGAAGTTACGTCAGGCATACTTACTTCTGGTCAAAGTTGTTTACAATACAGATAAGAGTATAATGGTCCACAGTCTGCACATCAAGTCAAAAGAAAAGCAGAAAGAGTCCACTAAGTGGAGCCATTGAGTTCTAGATTGATAAGACAACACAAAGACACAAACAAGACGTGCGTCCCATGCGTGACCTTTCGGACGTGATTATGTCATGCGCAGTGAAGAATAACAACATCGAAGTCACGCTATTGAAATGAAAAAGTATATAAATGTTTATGTTTTTTAGAAATTCAGCCTCTGAAGCCATTTGAAGCCCTTTGATAGTGCATTGAGTTGGACCTTCATGAAACATTTATTTGAAAAACAACTTCCAAACAGATTTACGACACTTCTTATTCATTTATTATTTTTTTACAATAAACTTTTAATTTCAAATACTTAAGTCCTGTCCTATGTGAAGAAAAATCCTGGTATGTTTTCCTAAAAAAAAATATTTTCGACTGAAGAAAGAAAGGCATGAACATATTGGTTGAGATGGGGGTGAGTAAATTATCATAAAATTTTCATTTTGAAGCGAACTAATCCTTTAATCACTGACTTTCACAATCTTGAATAATGTCATTGGCCTTTTTTGTTTGTATGACACAATAACAGATGGAGTGTGTGTACGACTGGGCAAGGCTTAGCTTCCTCTGACCACGGACTAGTGTGGAAGTTTCTCATTCAAACCACTGACTGCTGCTGCTGCTGGTGCTGCTTCTGATTTCTTCTAGAGGGAAGAGCTGCCCATAACTGCTGGTCTAAGATCAGTTTTCTCCGTAATAATTGCAGATTTGTCCTTTGTACATTTGAGAGCATCAAAGGTTTATATTTACAACGTGTTTTTCAGCGTTAAGTAATGTAGCCAATTAGAAATGTGACAAACAAATCAGACCTTCAAACTGTTCTCTTCAACCCGCAGAAAAAGTGTAAAAGTAGCCCAATTCCATGGGAAAACTGGGGACTTGGCAACACTGGCAGCGCTACGTCATATTGCACAGCTGTGCTTCAGACAACCCGAGTTTGAGTCCCAGCTCGAAGTTCGGGCTTCTCAAGCCAACATCAAAGTTTGTTCACAAACTTTAGCACAAGTTGATATTTTCTGTTCTTTTGAAAATTGACCTTGTAACATTTTAGTTTAAAGTGCGAGGTGACCAGAGTTAAAAGTTAAAAGAAACATTAACAAGTAGCCTAGGAGAAAGTAGAAAACAGGAATAAAAATATTCAGTAGCGCTTTAGATTACAGCCCGGAAAGTACTGCGTTAGTAAAACGAATTTACAGCGCAACTTTCGGTAACTATAGTGTAACTATAAAGTACATATGTGTACATAAGGGAACAATATGTAATATTTGGGGAATAAAGGGGGAACTACCAGGAAAATTAGCTAATTATTTATACTGTATTTTTTAAATAAGGGGTAATTATCCGTGCTGTTACAGGGCAAGTGGTGCTTGTTCCTCTCTTGTTTCATGTAGTTACAGGGTAAGTATGAATCTACGGGCTGTAAATTAAAGTGGTGTTTGTTACCCTCTTGTTTAATGTAGTTACAGGGTAAGTACAATAAAAACACGGCACAATCTGATATCACTCGGAAATCTTTATTTGAAAAACAACTTTCAAAACAGATTTACGACACTTCTTATTCGTTTCTCTTGCTTGGCTTCATCCTCCTTTTGTTCCTCTTCTTTTTCGTTCTTGCCACAGATGAATCTTAAAGGGTTAGTTCACCCAAAAATGAAAATGATGTCATTAATTACTCACCCTCATGTCGTTGGACACCCGTAAGACCTCCGTTCATCTTCGGAACACATATGAAGATATTTTTGTTGAAAGCTGAGGCTGAGAAAGGCCTCAGATAGGCCTCCATAGGGATTCAGTACTTTTGCACTCACAAGACCCATAAAAGGCACTAAAAACGTCGTTACAAAGTCCATCTCACTACAGTGGCTCAACAATAATTGTACAAAGTGACGACTAGTTTTTGTGCGCAAAAAAAAAAAATCAAAATTTTGACTTTATTCAACACAAACTTTGGCATCTGCCGTGGACTCACGAAGCACCACGACGCATGCGCGAGAAAATGACGCAGATCCGGCGTTCGGACACATAACCCAGAAGCGAGGAGGAGATTTGTTTACAAGCAGAGGAAGACGCGCCGTATCTAAGCTGTTGAATTCTACATTGATCGTGCTTTAGGTCTCGGCGTAGTGCTCAAAATGGAACTAAAGTGCACATTTCATGGATTCCCGAACGCCGGCGCTACGTAATATTCTCGCGCATGCGTCATGGAGTTCACAGGAGAGGCCAAAGTTTGTGTTGAATAAAGTCGTTATTTTGATTTTTTTTGCGCACAAAAACTAGTCGTCACTTTGTACAATTATTGTAGAGCCACTGTAGTGAGATGGACTTTGTAATGACGTTTTTAGTGCCTTTTATGGGTCTTGAGTGCAAAAGTACCGAATCCCTATGGAGGCTTATCTGAGGCCTTTCTCAGCCTCAGCTTTCAACAAAAATATCTTCATTTGTGTTCCGAAGATGAACGAATGTCTTACGGGTGTCCAACGACACGAGGGTGAGTAATTAATGACATAATTTTCATTTTTGGGTGAACTAACCCTTTAAGCAGGAATTCCATGTCTCTAGCTATTATTAAAAAAAATACAGTACACCCAGAAATGTCACCATTTACTCGTCTTTTACCCTCATGCCATCCGAGATGTATACTTCAGATGAACACAGAAAAATAAATAATCTCTGCTAATGAAAACTCATTTGGGTTCCTAAAAGTTAAAGCATCAAACAGCACATACAGCAATAACTACAGTAATCCATACGATCCCAATGGATGAATCAATGTCTTCTGAAGTGAAACGATAAGTGTTTGTAAGAAAAATAACAATATTTTACATTTTTTAAAGCAGCACTAGGTAACTTTTCAACCTTCATAATATATTTTCAAGACTCTTGTGATGATACATCGACTTACAATAGGTTGAATGTGTCTGCCATAGCCTGACGGGGTCTGTATCGTTTTTAATCGTACTTTTAAACTTCGGGTTTCGGGTAGTAACCCGAGAAAAAAAAGAACTACAAAATTCGACTGCTTTACGGCATATACGTCACTTCCTTAAATTCGGACGTGCGAGGGTTAGGGATAGCCTATGTAAGCCTATGTCTAAACGGCATGTACAAGTTTGGTAGGGGCTACATTCTCGCAAGTAAATACATAAGACGTACAAAATCATATTTTAGGATACTGTAACGCGTGTGTCCGGGTGAAAAATACGGATAGCTCACTCAACACAACTGGAGTCGATGCAAACACGGAGGCGATTGACATCAAACAGCCCGCACTTTATTCCCCGTGGAACCCCCACATGAGTCCGGCACAAACTCCACTTCTGTCCACAGCATTACCTACCAAAACAAAAATAAATGAATGTTTGCAACAGAAGACAGAAAATAATCCGCACACATGGGAGCTCGAGGCGCAGTGTTCACACACACAGAACGCAGGCGCTCCAACCGGGGGCGAACGCTCTTAAAGGGGCCACACTATTTTCCTACTCGTTACAATACCTAACATGTCTGTGATATTTGTTTATTTGTCTTGCCTCAAGCTATAATGCAAATCGACTTTTCAAATTTGAAGATTCATCTATGGTAGCTTGATATTATACTGACGATATATGGTTATTACCTACCACTCAAACATTGAATTGAAGTATCATATAGAGTCTGTAAAACGGTAACCAATAGACTAGACTACTATAATGACGGCTTGTAAACGTGAGCATCGCGATCATTTGGCGTTTGAAAAAAAAACATTAAACCCATGAAATTATATTCATATGACATGCTGAAACTTATGCCACTGTACCTGGGATGAAGACATTTCACACGCGACGCAAGCAGAACACCTGCATGTGAACTCCTCCTGCAGTGTTCAGGGCTATCATAGTTGTCATGTCAACAAATGCACGTGCGATGCATCCCCTGATGTAGGATGACAGAGTTTACGACAGTAGTAGAGGACAATACTGTTTCCCAACTGTAGGGGGACCCCAAGAGCAAAAGTTACCTAGTGCTGCTTTAAACTGTAGACTATTGCTTCCGAACAACAGTCATCTTTGCGTGTATGAGAGGGTTTAGTTCAAGCTTAACGTAACTTGAAGCGAACCTGCCGAGACTAGTCACATGGATGTCAAATGTTTTTATTAATGCTCACAACAGTATACAAACAATAATATATATGATAATAGCAATAGGAAACAAACAAGACTAGAAGACAGAGACGCCAGTTCTCAAGCGAGAACATCATGAAAGCTTGAAGCTTCACGTTGCTCTTTACTCATATTGCACGCGCTGGTAACAGTTGGTCGGGAGCGAAAATATTAGTCAATTATGCGAGCATTTCTGGGTTTACTTTTTATTTTAATAAATATTAATACAGAATAGCAAAAAAACATGGGATTCATTTAGTGGAAATAATGAAAATGAAGAAGAAGAACAAGAGGCGAAGCCAAGCAAGAGAAACAAAAAAGGGACAAAATATGCTTTTTTCTGTCAGGACTTAAGTATTTGAAATGAAAAATTTATTTTTTTAAAATAATAAATGAATAAAAAGTGTCGTAAATCTGTTTTGAAAGTTGTTTTTCAAATAAATGTTTCCAAACTATATCATATTTTTTTGGTATTGTATTTACCCTGTAACTAAATTAAAGAAGAAGGGAACAAACACCACTTTAATTTACAGCCCAGAGGGAGGGGAGAACAATTTAAAGTGATTTGTCCATGTTATGCATTTCAGAAATGCACATATACAAAGCAGACAGATTAGCTAACAATCTATTATTAATCAATATAATAATTAAGGCACAGAAATAAGTGAATAGGTTTAATTGTGAAAAGGGTATATAGAGATGTTCATGTGTGCGTGTTGATGCAGAGCCGTGTCATCTGAAGTCCTCGCAGGAGTTGAGTCGACTCTTCACAGGTCTTAATCATCTGAAGTCTTTACGAGAATCTCGATCCAGACTGGAGCTGACGGACTCTCTAGTTACCTCGGTATGGGCGTCCCGAGATAAAACAGAACAGAAAAATTATTAGCGTAGCTGCTGTTCAGAGCATTAAGCAAAGACGATCATGTGCACTGATATAACTGGAGTACAAGGTTATGAGATGCATCATGTGAATGTCTGGCTAAAGAGATGCATCTTTTATCTAGATTTAAACTGGAGGAGTGAGTCTGAGCCCCGAACATTATTAGGAAGGCTATTCCATAGTTTAGGTGCCAACTAGGAAAACGTTCTTCCTCCTTTAGTGGACTTAGATATCCTAGGTATTACCAGAAGCGTAGAGTTTAGTGATCTTAAATATTGTGATGGGTTATAAGGCGATAGAAGATCAGTTAAATGCACAGGAGCTAAACCACTTAGGGCCTTATAGGTCAGTAGCAATACTTTATAATTGATACGAAACTTAACAGGTAACCAGTGTAGAGATGCTAGAATGGGTGTTATGTGATCATATTTTCTTGACCTAGTAAGAACCTAGAGTTCTGCATTTTGGACTAATTGTAGCTTGTTTATTGATGACGCAGGACAGTCAGCTAGTAATGCATTACAGTAATCTAGTCTATAATGGATGGATATATGAAATGGCGCTGAGTATGGCTGCCGTGTTGCGAGCTCTGATTCAACCTGGCAGTTTTTTGTTTGTTTTGTCTATAATTCTTATGTTGCTTGTCTTGGATGTAGTCACCATTGCTTATAACAGACAGACCTATTTGGATATTGATTCTGCAGTCACTCATCGCAAACCGGACTTTGAGTTCCTCAATGCCGACTCGCTGTTTGCAAACAGCACAGAGGAGCCATTTGTCTGGGCTACACGACCACGACAACGCAAACAGGGCCAGAAGAGAGGAAAGAGAGCCGGCGTTCTCGTTAGACTAAGACACCGTGCAAATCGACCCCCGCTGCCCAGTATCCTATTGGCAAACGATGGGACCATTTTGGAAGATTACTGTGGATCTTGAGAGCTCGATTGTATAATCGTGCTATTGGTTCAGTAATTTCCTTAGTGGTAAGAGACCAGATTGGAAGACAGTAAGACATTGTTGAAAACACAATTGCATGTAAATAAGTTTCAGAAACAGAAACAGAAAGATATGATCTAATCTTTTTGTACACATAAAGTTTCTGATTTAGTTTTTTTGTTAAATTAGAAATGTGATCCGGTATGTAAGGTGTGTATCAAGTAATACACAGATATTTATAAGTCTTTGTAGTGGCAAGATCTTGATTTGCAAAAGCGATAGAATCAACATAAGAAAGACTTTTCCTAGGTGAATGAAAGTACATACTGTACATTCAGTTTTTTTACACTGATGGTCAGGTGGTTCTTTTTCAACCAGTCATGTAAGCACTGAAGATCAAATGTTAATTTGGAATTTATGACGTCAGGATTTGAGTCAGAAATTGTTTTTTTTTTTTTTTGCTGATTTGTAAAGATAAGATCTAGAATTGAGCTACGTGTTTTGCCAATTCTTGTTGGTTCCTTTATTAATTGATAAAGTCCGAATTTCATTGCAATGGCTTTCAAAGATTTTGATGAACCGTCATTCCAGTCAAGGTTAATATCACCAAGAATTACAAGCTCTTTTGTTGTAACAGATTTAATTATGTTAGAAAGCTGAGATAAATAGGTACTAACAGTGACATTAGGAGGCTTGTAAGTCACAATAACAGTAACTGCGTGTTGGGGAGTAAAATGTACTACCAGTTTTAAACTTTCAGTTTCAGTCTCAAGTTTTAATATTTGGTGCGAGATTTTGGGGAACAACCTCCTTCCCTCAGTTAGAGCATTGAAGATGGGTCGAGGCTGGGTCTTCCAACATGACAATGACCCGAAGCACACAGCCAGGATAACCAAGGAGTGGCTCTGTAAGAAGCATATCAAGGTTCTGGCGTGGCCTAGCCAGTCTCCAGACCTAAACCCAATAGAGAATCTTTGGAGGGAGCTCAAACTCTGTGTTTCTCAGCGACAGGCCAGAAACCTGACTGATCTAGAGAAGATCTGTGTGGAGGAGTGGGCCAAAATCCCTCCTGCAGTGTGTGCAAACCTGGTGAAAAACTACAGGAAACGTTTGACCTCTGTAATTGCAAACAAAGGCTACTGTACCAAATATTAACATTGATTTTCTCAGGTGTTCAAATACTTATTTGCAGCTGTATCATACAAATAAATAGTTAAAAAATCATACATTGTGATTTCTGGATTTTTTTTTTAGATTATGTCTCTCACAGTGGACATGAACCTACGATGACAATTTCAGACCCCTCCATGATTTCTAAGTGGGAGAACTTGCAAAATAGCAGGGTGTTCAAATACTTATTTTCCTCACTGTATATATATTACCTCAATGTGTATATTATATAATGTACTGACTGCTGCTTTGCAAATGTACATCAGGAATGGGCAACTCTGGCATTTTGCAGTCTCCTTTTTGAAGTGGAGAGTTTACCTCCAACCCTAACCGAGCACACGTGAAAATTTTAACCAAAGTCTTCAGGTTTACTTATAGACAATTATAAGCTGGTGGGTTTGAGCTAAATCTGCAGGACAGTGGACGCTGAGAGACAGAGTAGCCCACCACTACTTTAAATCTTGCAGAACATAAGCTGACCTGATTGTTCATTAAACAGTTTAATTTGGATGGTTTGTGTTTTTTGTTTTACTTTTTGACCAGGACTGGAGAACCCCTGAGAATGGGATGTTAAGACTTCCTCTGGTTGAGAAAAAGCTACACCACATCATCTTCTGTTCATCAGTTTTACTGTAGGGATGGGTTCAACAATGCATTAGCTTGAAGTCAGTCACAAACAAGTAGGGCCGGGCGCGTGCCTAGTGCATTCACCATTCATTTTTTATATATTATATTTATGTTTATATTTATGTTAATATATATATAATTTGTTTTTGTTTTTTGAGCAACTAAGATGGTGCTGGCATACAAGCAACAGGCTTCTAAACACACAAACTGAATAACGCATCATTGCAGGGCTACAATTTTTTACCAATCTACACCATGACAATCCTCATTCTACATGACAGCAGGGTAAAATAAATAATTGTAGCATCCTCACTGACGTCATCCCCATTATCATCGCTAGTCTAGTATCCAAAGTGGATATTTGTAGCCTTCTCTGCACCAGGGGCATCACTAGACCTTTTAAAATATTACTGATTAATACTTCACTGATGTTTGCCCTATTCTGACCTGAGAATCATTTTTCTGATAATATTTCAGGAATCATGTCCTGTGTGTTTTCTATCAGCTGTTTAGAATCAGAACTAGCAATGCCAGAATAGTGAATGAACCACTATTGATCTAATCGGTCAAACAGGTTTAGAAAATTATCTTTAATTTTTTGTAATTCAGTTTGATTCGTTCAGACAGTTCACTCGATCACTCATTTTGCAGAGGTCTCACTCTGAAATAGTAATGGGATATTTTTTAAGACAGAAAACAAAAAGAGCACTGAATGAGGTTCATATTTGCTTACAGTCCATTGTAGGAAACAAACACGTAAATGTCTTCTAGTGTTTGCTAATGATGAAGCAGCTGTGTGCAGCTTGCATAAACCCCTCCCCTGTGATGACATTATGTCATTATAATAACCATATCCTCAAACCTTGCTACACAATATTCTTAGATTTTCATACATGAATTTGATTGAACTCCACAACACATGATTTGCTTTATCAATGCTTTTATTGATTAGAGGAGTGTTTCAGAGAAGGTATTGAGAAGAGATCAAAGAAAATATTTCAATGAAGTAAATAGAGAATTTTTTGTTGTTGTTGAGATAAGCATATTTTACTAAAATAGTACAAATCACCATTCCCACTTTATATCAAAGACAAGATAAGATCAGAAAGTGTACAATCAAAGTAACTGTGGCGCAGGATGACTGCATATGATCTCACAGGTTCGTAACACAAAGGGAGCCCATTGGGGTTGAACAGGGTATATCGTTCCAGCAACGGCCAGCTGTCGGGTGGAAAAATTATATTAGTTATTCTGATCATTATAGTCGTGTTAGAATCAAAATAATAAAACAAATGAGCCATCACATGTTGGTGTATGATATGAAATTATAGTATTGTAAATTATAATCATAAGTATTCTCACAGGTCCAGTTGATCTCCAGACAGTTCTCAACGTTCAGGTTGTTAGGTTCTATAGAGCACCAGTTGGTATAGTCATATCCAGTTCCATCAGCCCACAACCACTGTCCTTCCTAAAGAGCAAAGACAGTGATCATAAGAGTGCACGACTGTACTCGGACTTCAGTAAGAAGCTAATGATAACTAAGTCAGCTTTAAACCTTCATTAGAAATGTTGCATTTACTGTTTAAAGCAGAAAGTTCAATGTAGACAAACAAACACACAAGGATACACAATATAACTTACTATTTCTCCATCATGACCACCAGTCCAGGCACGTGTGGAAGAAGAAGGCAACAGACTCAGCAAGAAATCATTTTCCGCTTTACTATGCACAGAAGCGAGATTCGCACCAAAACTTTGGCAGTTTTTCTAAAAAGACAGATTTTTTATTGTCAGTACAAAATCTAATATTTTTATCATAAAGGAAAAGTGACTATTTAGTCTACTCTGATTGACACTATAATTGTACTGTACCTTATTTATTTATTTATTTATTTGATGTAGTTAAAGACACCTAATGTAAAGTGTGACCAAATCACCTTGTAACTAACACATTACCTGTGCTGCAACCATGTTGACCGTCTGAGGGAAGAACTTGTAGCACCGGAGTCCAGAATTTGTCCATCCACAGGGGCATACTTTACCTAAATTAATGGCATCCAGTGCATACATGTTAAGGCTTTTGTAACATTAACAGCAACAAAATATATAGATTTTTTTATTATTATTATTATTATTATTATTATTATTATTATTATTATTATATGTAGCTTACTATGTTTGTGTGATTAAGTGTCTAAATTATGTGCATTTCGACACTGTAAATTCCTCATTAATCATGCAAATATTAGTAAATGGAATATTGTATGGTTCCAAAATGCTTTTAAAATGAAATAGAGAGGGTTTTTTCAAATAAATGTCTTACCTGCATTCCCCATGGAGAAGATAATAAAAAGAAGCAGAAAACTTCTCAGCATTGCCATGATGAACCTGAAATTAATAAGCAGGAAAAGTTAAATGTCTGCACTCTGTGGATTCTCAATGTATTTAAAGACAAAACACAGATACTTTAGAAATGTTATTCAGTAGGTCTCCATTCCAAAAACTCACCTTGGTTTGTTTGTTGCCTTTAGAATCTCAGAGGAAGATTTGGTGAAGTTTCAGAAACAGCCCTGCTTTTATACTTTCCTTAATGTCAAGTGTGTATAGGCTAAGGCACGAGGAGGAAATGTGATTGTTTGATATGTAGACTTTTGTACACATGAAATAAAATACAAACATGTAAGATGAGCCTGTAGAAATGTAAATGTTAGTTTAACTATTTATTTGAAGTATTTTAAATATTCATAGTCAAGTTAAATATTAGTCATAAGGAACATTTTCCCCATTAAATATCTAAAAAAACAAAGTCTACTTGGAAAAGCTTTATTTGCTGAAACGTTTCGGTCCCATGACCTTCATCAGGCCTGATACTTTTTTAGTCCTTTCTCCTACGCACCTATGTTGCATGAGTGCGAGGGAAATTGTTAATTGATTGCGCCATTAAATATTTGAATTATAGTCATTTTTTAAAAATCCTAATGTGTTCATTCTAATGACTAATCTAGGAATAACGACAGTTTTATTTTTTTTACTGCTGACAAAATTAAATAAAAGGCCTACGTTATGAAAGGATTGACTCTCAATCAAACACAACCTGCACAACAACAACAACACCTACGGTTGTGGGCCAATGAGCTACTTTGTTGAACTATATTAACCCCTTAAGCCCTGAAGGTATTTTTAGAGTGACATATACAACTTTTAAGACTCATAACTCCAAAACTATAGGAAGGAGAGTCAAATGGTAGGTATAATTTGTTAGCAAATGTTTTATATTTTTTGAAAATATATTTATATATATTTAGTTTTTTCCCGGCATTATTTACAGACTGTGTCCACAGGCAGCTCTGTGCTGCTGGAGATGCTGCAGTTCATGCACTGCTCCTCCCCCCACTAGCAGTGCTGGATTTTTCTCTTCAAGACAACGATAAGTTTTCAACTTTCAAAGCATCTTTTAACTGTTTGACTTAGTTGAAATATTGCCATACACTTTGAAAGTGGAAACACGTTGCTCTATATGTGCTTGCAACTATAGCCAAGCCAGTTTGTGCGTACAAATGGAAAACGCAAATGCTGAATGCCTCGTCTACAAAACTGCTTTCCATTGTATTTAGGGAGCTGCAAATAGCTAAGTTGTAGGCTATTAGTTTGCATACGGTAGCTGTTACGAACACTGGTCATAGGATTAAGTAATGCTGACGTTGTGCCGTGGTATTTGTGGGAGTTTTATTCAGGGACCACCTGGCTGCGGTTTGGACGTGTGTGGTGTGTGTCTCTCCAGTGTTTCCCACACATAGACTAATTTGCGGTGATGCGCCACAGAATCAACACTAGCCGCCACATATTGCGTTATTTGGCAGCCGCCAAAGCAAATTTTTATCCCGCTAAAGCCTTATTTGATCGGTGAGTGAGTTAGAAACTGATTGCTGTGCTTGTGACGGGTCACATGTGTTGCTGAAAGAACGAGCAGTATCGGCTCCAAATATCAGCAGCCCGTATCGGTCATCGGCTAAGGCTGATGAAATGAAGAAGAAGAAAAAAATCGGTATTGGCATTGGTCGATCCCTATTAAGTTAATGTAATAATCAACATTATGTTAACTAAACTCAACTTAATAAAGTTTGCAACTTATACGTTTATGTATATGTTTAATTAAATCAATAAATTAGAATTTTTAACTTGCAATCATGCATTTATTTAAGTGGTAAAAACAATCCCTGAATTACATTTTAGAGTATAGTTCATAGTCAGGACACTTATCAGGGAGACATATTGAGGGCTATCTCTGTAACAAACTGCTCCGAGACTCAAAGGTTGAGGATCCAAGCGTGATATTTATTCAGAGGGTAATCCACAATCGTAGTCAAAAACAGACAAACAAGACAGGAGAGACAGGCAAAATGGTAATCCACAGAACAGGCAAGTAATCCAAGACCAAGAACCCAGCGACAATGCTCAGATATGCAGTATTACACTTAACAAGACTTCGCAGTGAATGGCAGAGTGAACATGGTTTATATAGGCTGAGGTAATGAGGTAAATGAGACACAGGTGTAAACAATGAGTGCTGATGAGTCAGGGCAAAGGATTATGGGTTATGTAGTCTTTGATGGAATGACAGTCCGGGGTGGAGTGCCCTCTGGTGGTAATCAGAGTTATGAGGTCTGCTAAATAAAATAAAAATAAAAAAATAAATCAAAAAGGTCTGGCCTGGATTTCCCAAAACCTTCTTAACACTACGTCGTTCTTAAGTTATACCTTAAGGTGCATCTTTATCGTTAATACGGGTTTCCCGAAACAATCTTAGTATGAATACCTTCTGTAAGTCATACTTTCGTAAGGTTGGTCTGGAGCACTCTTAGCTATACCTTATCACTATTGACAGTTCATTCTGATAGTGGCCATCACTGTTTCTTCACATCTCAGTCTATACAAATATAATTCTGCTAATTGAAGTGTTTTCATGCAAAGAATACAATTGTTATTACACTTATGGTTGTTAGCTTTTTATTTATATTATCCAATTGTACATCAGCTGGCAAACTATTATGGAGTCTATTTAAAGGGAATGATTGTGGATGGGAGTTTGGTCAAACTATGGCAGCAATACAGCGAATAGTTGTGCTAAATCAAAGACGGCGCCATCCGCGGAGCCATTTCTATGTGCACTATTTAATCCGTTAAAAAACTTTAGTCCCCTGACTACCATGTCAGAAGCTGCAATTCAAAATAAAATGTGCCTCCACGGCAGCAAATATGATACGTTTGGACATGAGAGGTTGCAGGTTCGCACAATCATTTCAAAATTATATAAAATATCCACGGTTGGATTTAGTTTGCAATTTGAATTATATTTAAAAGATCTCACAAGTCCTGATAAATGCAATTTCAACTATATCTGAAGTGCTTCTATTATAAAGAACACCGTTTTCTCACATAATGCAGTTAAACAGCCCCTGCATAGAGTGATTAATCTTTTGAGCCATTGATAAATTAATTCAGCACCGCCGCCACGGACAGCACCTGCTAACATCGCACTTAAGAAGGTATAAGCTATAGAGTCTTCGTAGCGCGCTAAGAGACAATGTTATTGGGAAATGCAGCCCAGAAAAATAAAATAATGGTTAATAGGCACTCTTTTTAGAATAAAATATGTTTTGTGATCATTTTTAAAAATAACATCAAATCAATAACTACTAACTTTTTGTTTATGTCTTAGGCTAATACAGAAAACTGCACATCTGCTTTCTGCATGAAGCAAATTAACCAGATAATCTTAAACTAATGTTTAAAAAAAAAAATGATATATATATGCGTGGAACAAAAACATTATCTTTAATCAAAGTTAATTTAAGAAGCTAAAGTTCAGCTACATGTTATATTGTAACTTCCACATAGAGTAGTAGGCTATTTCTCATTACAGTATTTCACTGATGCAGCGCCCCGCCCCCAGAGATCATGGCATCCTCCCCCTTCTGCCATTTTGGGAGGATACCCACCAGGTAGTGGATTCGGACAAGGAATGGAGGAGATATTCTGATGATTACTATGTAAATCATTTTCCTTTTACTAGTCAAGTCAAGTTTATTTATATAGTGCAGATTGTTTCAAAGCAGCTTCACAGTGTTTTTTTCAGAATTTTATTCAGCCGTATAGCCGTTCTGGAGAAAACAGTGATGTCATCAGCTCATTTCAATTATCATACAGTGACAATGTGGGCATTATAACAGTAATTTAGTTTATATGATTAATTTAGTTTAATAATTAGATTTATTTGGAAATGTAGTGTCCCCAACTGAGCAAGCCAAGCCAGAGGCGACACCTAACACGTTAAAACTAAGGTTACTGTACTAAGGAACTGACTTGTGGAGGAACTTCCGGAGTACCTCATGTATAAAGTCCTGGAATACGGAGTTAGCCAATCCATTTGGCATCACGAAGGCCGTCTTCCATTCGTCTCCCTCACATATCCGGATGAGGTTGTCACAAACAGAAGGGTGGTGAGGCTTAAGGAGAGACACAGAGAAAGTGGGGTGAATACCGTACTGTGGAGGAAGTTGGAGCTTGAAGGTGACAGGGTTGATCTGCTGGATGATGGTGAATGAATCTGGGACTCAACTTCTTGCATGGCAGATGCAGTCTGATGCCCCGGGTCGACAGCCAGACCTTCTGCCCAACCTGGAATGCTGGAGTTCTGTAGCGGCGCAGGTTGACTGTCATCCTGCGTCTGCGGAGGGCCCGTTGAAGTTGGTGATGTGCAGAGTCCCAGACCCTCTCACTCTCCCGGAACCAGTAGTACGTCCGATGGATCCCCCGATACAGGGAACAGAGGAGGTTGATAGTCGAGTACGCACTGGAATGGAGTGAGTCCGGTGGAAGGTTCCTGTAGGGAATTATGTGCGTACTCGGCCCATCCAAGGAACTGGTTCCAGGAGTCCTGGTGGCCGTGACAGAAGGTACGGAGGAAGCGGCCAATCTCCTGGATCTTACGTTCCATCTGCCTTGATATCGATAGTTGATGTATTTGACCATATTAGTAGCCTACACCATGGTCTATTGTCGCAACTAGGGACGGGGGTTTTATTGCGCATATTTCACTCGTACAGTGTGAACAGACAAGTCGCGCTCAACGATCGGACCACACAGTGTGAGCACATATACCATGAGCTTTGGCTTTACATCGCATGCGATCTACTCGTACGGTGTGAGTAGGTAACCTTGCTGAAAATCGCACCTTAAACGCTTTTACTCCTTCTATGACAATCCCCACTGTGGA
Source organism: Romanogobio albipinnatus (assembly GCA_023566225.1). NCBI lineage: Eukaryota > Metazoa > Chordata > Actinopteri > Cypriniformes > Gobionidae > Romanogobio > Romanogobio albipinnatus. The sequence goes on along the minus strand of CM042247.1, from coordinate 14,446,695 downwards.
ACTGGGGTCAATGACACACTTGCTGATGATGACGATCTTTAGCACTTGTGATGTGATGTCTTCTTTGATCTGGATGGCATCTTCTTCATCCAGTTCCTCTGGATTAAACACAGTGTAAACAAACAAAAACCAACAAAACGAAATTGTGTGTGATTATTATTACATCTGCACATAGAGCAAACTTGTTTTTTTTATACATATTTGTCATGTAAACATAACCTATAAATACAAAGAGCAGGCTTGCTTTTGCATGTAGACCGGTCTTGCCAGGCTAACTTAAACAAATGACCTCTGAAGGACACAGAACACATCTTTGTGTGAATTGAGATGTGCTGTGTTCTTGTTGCTTAACTGTTGGGGAAACAGCTTAGGACCCAGGACCAGTAGTGAAAAATGAAGACCAAGAGTCAGGAGTTAGTTTGCAGTTTCATCAGCAGAAGCCAGCTCACAAGGAGTTCGTAGGCTGCGCTCCCTCTAACAGTCTCCCCGCCTCCGCCTAACGTACATACAATTTCTGAACAGTTATACTGTTTTCAAGGTCTAACCACGTCATTATTGTCATGTGGAATGATTCTGATTGGCTCAGAGAAAATGCAGAGTCACGGTAAATTTCCACATAAGGATAGATAGCAGAGCATATCACTAAAATGGGTAGACTAGTTGTCGCCCCATGACTAGATTTAGATCACAATGACTCCTTGTGAGAGGTCATATAAAGGCGTCTCCAGGTCTGGCATCGTCTGCAGAAAAGCCCATCTCCAATACTGGATCTGCACAGATCATGCAACGCACACATACAAAAGCTCCAGAGAATAACAGTTTCCTCAAGGTTGAGAACATCTTAACTAACTATCAACAAGGCACTTCTCCAAAACATGCTGATACTGTCATGCCTGTCCTGTCTTGTGTAGCACATGTGGTGGTTTGTTATTTTCCTGTCTCTGTCTCATTCCCACCCCCCTTGTTATCTTGTTATTGTTTTAATTTGCCCCACATGTGCTCCCTCGTTACCTGCCTCATTTGTCCCCTTTATAAGTTCCTTTGTGTTTGCAGTCCTTGTCGGTACGTTGTTATGTCTACGTCTCCCTTCCGTGATCTTCTCCTTCCCCTTCTTGGTATGTTTATGTTTAAGTGTTTATGTTGTTTGAGTTACGTTATGTTTTTCTCCCTTGTGGGTTTTTGTTTTGTGTTTGTTTATTTGTTAATAAAACTTCATTCCCTTCCTGCAATTGAGTCCTCACCTCAGTTTTCTTTAGTTTAAACGTGACAGATACTACATCTAGTACAGAAGTGAATTTATTCTATTTAGTAAGAAAAGCATATAAAAGAGGTACATTTCTCTGAGTCCCCAAAAAGTCAGGTAGACCTGTAACATATGTGACCCTAAGGTCACTTTAGGAAGACATATAGCTAACACATGCTGAGGGGCCTTCTTATTCCCAGGGTGTTTCACACACCAAGGACAGTTGCCTGTCAGCACGTCTTGACAAGTGATGTCGGCCTTGACCCTTCGTAACTGACAGTGGGACAGCACAGTTGTCAAAAAATGGTATTTGGACCAGCCCTACCTATAATGCACGGTGAAAACCAGGGAGCATCGATGATCACTATGGTCCCCTAACATATATTGAAACTTAAATCAAACAAGTCAACTTATTACAATGTGAGATGGTGGTCCAGTGAGTTAAACCATGGAACTGATATGCAGAAGGTTGCTGGTTCGATCCCAGCGGTCACCACCAGTGTGTCCTTGAGCAAGGCACTTTACTCCATGTTGCTCCAGGGGGATTGTCCCTGTAATAAGGGCACTGTAGGTCGCTTTGGATAAAAGCGTCTGCCAAATGCATAATTGCGAATATTAGACATGACACGCAAAGATTTTTTTTAAACATACATAGCTAGACAGCTAATGAGCAAAATATAGCTACCATTTAGAATTTATTTACACCTGAAATGTTACATGCATACAAATTGTATAATTTTTGCCTCCTGAGAAGCAAAGTTTATCCTAATGTACTTCAACATTAAAGCAGCACTAGGTAACTTTTCAACCTTCATAATATATTTTCAAGACTCTTGTGATGATACATTGACTTACAATAGGTTGAATGACACGTCTGCCATAGCCTGACGGGGTCTGTATCGTTTTTAATCGTACTTTTAAACTTCGGGTTTCGGGTAGTAACCCGAGAAAAAAAAGAACTATAAAATTTGACTGCTTTATGGCATATACGTCACTTCCACCATCACCCCCACTTCCTTAAATTCGGACGTGCGAGCCCACCTATCCTTTGTTTGCCGGATGTTATAGTCATGGCCGAGGCAGCACAGAAAAAGAAGAAAGCAAAGGTTTTGTCGGAGGAATGCAAAAAGAGGAAACGAGAAAGTGATCGTATTAAAGGCAGGACGAGGATCAACATTGGGCCAGCGTTTGCTCGTTGGCGTGAGCCGAAGGAGGTCAATATACAGGTCCTTTTAAAAAAATTAGCATATTGTGATAAAGTTCATTATTTTCCATAATGTAATGATAAAAATTAAACTTTCATATATTTTAGATTCATTGCACACCAACTGGAATATTTCAGGTCTTTTATTGCTTTAATACTGATGATTTTGGCATACAGCTCATGAAAACCCAAAATTCCTATCTCAATAAATTAGCATATTTCATCCGACCAATAAAAGAAAAGTGTTTTTAATACAAAAAAAGTCAACCTTCAAATAATTATGTTCAGTTATGCACTCAATACTTGGTCGGGAATCCTTTTGCAGAAATGACTGCTTCAATGCGGCGTGGCATGGAGGCGATCAGCCTGTGGCACTGCTGAGGTGTTATGGAGGCCCAGGATGCTTCGATAGCGGCCTTAAGCTCATCCAGAGTGTTGGCTCTTGCGTCTCTCAACTTTCTCTTCACAATATCCCACAGATTCTCTATGGGGTTCAGGTCAGGAGAGTTGGCAGGCCAATTGAGCACAGCAATACCATGGTCAGTAAACCATTTACCAGTGGTTTTGGCACTGTGAGCAGGTGCCAGGTCGTGCTGAACAATGAAATCTTCATCTCCATAAAGCTTTTCAGCAGATGGAAGCATGAAGTGCTCCAAAATCTCCTGATAGCTAGCTGCATTGACCCTGCCCTTGATAAAACACAGTGGACCAACACCAGCAGCTGACATGGCACCCCAGACCATCACTGACTGTGGGTACTTGACACTGGACTTTAGGCATTTTGGCATTTCCTTCTCCCCAGTCTTCCTCCAGACTCTGACACCTTGATTTCCGAATGACATGCAAAATTTGCTTTCATCCGAAAAAAGTACTGAGCAACAGTCCAGTGCTGCTTCTCTGTAGCCCAGGTCAGGCGCTTCTGCTGCTGTTTCTGATTCAAAAGTGGCTTGACCTGGGGAATGCGACACCTGTAGCCCATTTCCTTCACACGCCTGTGCACGGTGGCTCTGGATGTTTCAACTCCAGACTCAGTCCACTGCTTCCGCAGGTCCCCCAAGGTCTGGAATTGGTCCTTCTCCACAATCTTCCTCAGGGTCCGGTCACCTCTTCTCGTTGTGCAGCGTTTTTTGCCACACTTTTTCCTTCCCACAGACTTCCCACTGAGGTGCCTTGATACAGCACTCTGGGAACAGCCTATTCGTTCAGAAATTTCTTTCTGTGTCTTACCCTCTTGCTTGAGGGTGTCAATGATGGCCTTCTGGACAGCAGTCAGGTCGGCAGTCTTACCCATGATTGCGGTTTTGAGTAATGAACCAGGCTGGGAGTTTTTAAAAGCCTCAGGAATCCCAGGTGTAATTAGTTGATTCAGATTAGGTTAATAGCTCGTTTAGAGAACCTTTTCATGATATGCTAATTTTTTGAGATAGGAATTTTGGGTTTTCATGAGCTGTATGCCAAAATCATCAGTATTAAAACAATAAAAGACCTGAAATATTTCAGTTGGTGTGCAATGAATCTAAAATATATGAAAGTTTAATTTTTATCATTACATTATGGAAAATAATGAACTTTATCACAATATGCTAATTTTTTGAGAAGGACCTGTATTATATTGACGATATATGGTTATTACCTACCACTCAAACATTGAATTGAAGTATCATATAGATTCTGTAAAACGGCAACCAATAGACTAGACTACTATAATGATGCTGGCTTGTAAACGTGAGCATCGCGATCATTTGGCGTTTGAAAAAAAAAAATTAATAAAACTCATGAAATTATATTCATATGATATTGCTGAAACATATGCCACTGTACCTGGGATGAAGACATTTCACACGCGACGCAAGCAGAACACCTGCATGTGAACTCCTCCTGCAGTGTTCAGGGCTATCATAGTTGTCATGTCAACAAATGCATGTGCGATGCATCCCCTGATGTAGGATGACAGAGTTTACGACAGTAGTAGAGGACAATACTGTTTCCCAACTGTAGGGGGACCCCGAGAGCAAAACCGACCTAGTGCTGCTTTAAAAATAATGTCAGAAAGAAATCAGTTGTTCATAAGTACCAATAAATACTGTTGTACAATGAGGAGGTTGTCATGTCACTAGAAAAGTTATCAGTGTCCCAATGTGTAGGGAGCCAAGGTCCCCACTGACCATAACAGGTCACGATGACAGTGATGCTACATTACTGTCAAAGTCGTATACATTGCATTTTAATAATATAACTTAATACTGTACATTTTAATGTGGGAGTGACAATGTAAAAAAAAATACTTTAGCTTTGATTGAAGATAACAAGATATTTTTGTGTAATGCATTTTTTCACAACAATTGATACAACCAGGTTCTTTACTAAAATAAATTTGAAATATATTTACTTTTTAGATATGTTTTATATAGCATGTAACGTTTTTTATTTTTTAACTTTTACAAATTTTAGCTGGTTGTGCAACAACATGTGTCCATATGAAGGGTCTGTGACTCAAACTCTATAGTGGCATAATGTGCTCAACGTTTGGCTTTTAAATCAAATGGCCTAGATGACCTAGATGAGAGCATGTTTTCCACCATTCTGGATTTTGCTAAAAACTATCTTCTTCAAACCACAATCTTCTTTAACTAAATCTTCACCAAATCTTCAGATGACAATAGCAAACATTTTTTGGATGTCATAGGAAGCCAGAAACGTTGCATGCCGACAACCTTTCCAAATATTTAAACATGTCCATCTTTAAACTGGATTTAAATATTATCATTATTACCTCCATTATCTTTATCCATCATCTCACAATAAACATGGTTTTGTTGGTCTAGCTGGTTTTCCTGTAAACACTTTCTAGTTTCCTTGTATTGTACAAACAGACCATACCATTGACATTCTGCAGCAAAGCGATTACATCTCAGATCATTATCTAGTATAATTAATTTAGCCAAGGCTGCAAAGCCGTCCCCTCGTTACAAATTTGGTAGGACAATGACCACTAGTTTTGTAAATAATCTTCCTCATCAGTTTCATCTCCTCAGCATCCCAGATAGAGGAACTCGATGTTACAACAGAAACTATGACTCTGTCTTTTCCAGCACTTTAGACACAGTTGCTCCCCTGCGCTTAAAGAAGATTAAAGAAAATAGTCCAACGCTGTGGTACAACGAGCACACTCGGGCCCTTAAAACAGCATCCAGAAAAATAGAGCGCAGCTGGAAGAAAACAAAACTGGAGGTTTTTGGTATTTTGTGGAAAGAGAGCATGATTGCATACAGAAAGGCCTTAAAAACTGCTAGATCTGCTTATTTCTCGACTCTCTTAGAAGAAAACAAACACAACCCTAGGTATTTATTTGATACAGTAGCTAAATTAACAAGAAATAAAGCTTCAACTTCTGACATTTGCAAACAGCACAGCAGTAATGACTTTATTAAATTCTTTACGTGTAAGATTGATAATATTAGGGAGAAAATTATAACTATGCAACCGTCTACTACAGTATCACGTCACAGTGCATTGTAGAGTCACTGAGGAAAAATTACACTCATTCACTGCTATAGGAGAAGAAGAATTGGTTAAACTCGTTAAATCATCAAAATCAACAACATGTATGCTCGACCCTATACCGACTAAACTACTAAAAGAGATGCTTCCAGAGGTCATAGATCCTCTTCTTAATATCATAAATTCATCCTTGTCATTAGGATATATACCGAAAAACTTTAAGCTGGCTATTATTAAACCTCTTATTAAGAAACGCAACTTGATCCTACAGAATTAGTCAATTACAGGTCAATCTCAAATCTACCCTTTCTGTCAAAAATACTAGAAAAGGCAGTGTCCTCACAACTATGCTCCTTTCTAGAAATAAATGGTATCTGTGAGGATTTCCAGTCAGGATTTAGACCGTATCATAGTACTGAGACTGCTCTCATCAGAGTTACAAATGGTTTACTCTTATCGTCTGATCGTGGTTGTATCTCTCTATTAGTGTAACTCGATCTTAGCGCTGTATTCAATACTATCGACCACAACATTCTTTTGAATAGACTCGAAAATTATGTTGGCATTAGTGGAATTGCATTGGCATGATTTAAATCATACTTATCTGATCGTTATCAGTTTGTAGCAGTAAATGAAGAGATGTCACACCGATCACAAGTTCAGTATGGAGTACCGCAAGGCTCAGTGCTATGACTGTTGCTTTTCACCCTGTACATGCTACCACTTGGAGATATCATTAGGAAGCATGGCGTTAGTTTTCACTGTTATGCTGACGATACTCAGCTCTATATTTCTTCATGCCCTGATGAAACTTACCAATTCACAAGATTAACGGAATGCATAGCTGATATAAAAATTGGATGACTAGTAATTTCCTGCAACTTAATTCAGAAAAAAAATTTAAATAATTATTGGACAAAAAACCTCCACAAGTAGTAACCTAGAATACTGTCTAACACTTGATGGCTGCTCTGTCTTCGTCGTTAGTTAGGAACCTGCCACGTTATCGCATCTGTAAAGCTGCATTCTACGATCTTAAAATATATATCTAAATGCAAAATGCTGAACAGTTAGTTCAAACATTGCATACATTTTAAAATCTGTCACGGTTCATGAATTCACCATCTCATTCTTGTGTATGTGTGTATGTGTTGTTTGGGGCGGAGTCGCTGGTTGGCTGATGATCTGTCGCAGCTGATCAGCGCCCCAGCTGCAGATCATCAGCGCACCCTACTTAGTCTCTCTGTGTTCTCTTTGTCATTGTCAGAGCGTTTTTTGGATGTGTCGTGTGTTCTCCCGCCTGTGCCCGTTGTGTTCCTGCGTTGCCTGTTTCCTGTGTCTCGTGTGCACCCCGGAGTTTCACCATCACCGTCTTCACTGTCATCACCAGGCTGGGTTGTCCTCAGCGTCCCTGTGCTACCTTGGACCATCTGCCAACGCAAACTCTGATCCTTGTGCGTTCTGGTATCTTCCTGCGATCTTCTGTCTGAGTCTTCCTGCGATATTCGATCTGAGTTTGACCTGCGATCTTCTGTCTGAGTTAGACCTGAGATCTTCTGTCTGAGTTCTACCTGCGATCTTCTGTCTAATAAAACCTTTTTACTTGCTATTGTATCCTGCCTTGTTTAGCCGTTACAAAATCTTGCTTATTACTTACAAAGCACTAAATGGTTTAGCTCCCCAGTACTTGAGCAAGCTCTTAACACATTATACTCCATCATGTCTATTGCAGTCTCAAAATTCTGGCCCGTTAATAATACCGAGACTATTGAAATCAACTGCAGGCAGTCGATCCTTTTCCTAGTTAGCATCTAAACTCTGGAACAGTCTTCCTAACATTGTTCGGGAAGCAGACACCTGTCAGTTTAAATCTAGACTAAAAACACATCTCTTTACTATGGCAAACGTATAAAACACTTTTTCAATTAAATGATTGTTAGGTTTCATTAACTAGGTCAGCCAGAACCGGGAACACTTCCCATAACACCTGATGTCCCTGTTACATCATAAAAAGAATGGCATCTACATTATTGTTAGTCTCTCTTTTTATCCAGAGTTTTACTGCAGTCAGCCGGATCCGGGCCGTATCCAGATCAGATGGTGGACCTGCGCCCAGACATGATCAACGCATGACCCTGAAGTGTCTGCAGAGACATGTCAATTAAACTCCCCCTGAAATTACCTCACAGACACGGCATCCTCAAACAACCTGTCACCGGCGTGACGACTCCGATCTTTCAAATATTCCTTTTTAATAATTGTTTAATCGATATGTCATCCTCAATAAACCCGTCTCAGGCGCGTTGCCTCCGATCTTTTGAATGTTTGGATACCTATTAATATTTTAATAAATGTAGAGAGTACATTATATAACCTTTTAATTAAAGGGTTAGTTCACCTAAAAATTTAAATTAGCCCATGATTTACTCCCCCTCAAGCCATCCTAGGTGTATATGACATTCTTCTTTCAGACGAATAAAATCTGAGTTATATTAAAAATGGGTAACACTTTATAATAACTACACGCTATGAAGCATTAGTTAAGCATTAGTTATAGTTAATTCATAATTTATAAAGCATTAATAGGCATTACTAAGCAGTTTATAAATACAGCTATAAATGCTTTATTCTTGATTTATAAGCATATCTATAATGTATTTACTAATTGTATTTTCATATTTTATAAATTATCAATTTATCATTTCTAAATGAAAGGAAATGTATGTAAGATTGTGGCCAAAACTGGTACTGCAATCACTTTCAAATTACTGTAGAGTGGTGTATCCCCTCTCCCCCTCCCCCCTGACTCGAGGTTGCCAGATAGACATCACAAGGAGCATCCAATGGCAAGTGAATATCAGTGAATATAACCGAGAACCGTACACACACATACGCACACACACACGTGCACAAGTAAGGAATGTTATTTCACTATTTAAGATAGCCCGTCGGCAGGCCGGTGATACGTTTTTGTAGCCCGTCTGAAAAACACATAGCCCTGTGGACGTTGGGCTTTTAAAAAAGTCAAGTCCGAGCCCTGGCCCATAACATTACAAGTCCAAGTCTGATCACAAATGAACCAATAACACCTTCTCCAGCCTGTGACCGCGTGCTAATGTATGTAATCAATATATATAAAACGATCTGTAACAATGCAACTTTACTCACATAAGTGTGTTGCACCATTCCTGTTGGATCCAATATAGAAGGCACAGCATTGTGTTTTAATCACAATATGTCTGCAAATCCAGTCTCGACCTGTATCTTGTTTACAATCGATTCTGCAGTGAAATGAAGCGAACAAATGCGCAATGTCTTACACACGTGAGCTGGAACCGGCATGTTTATTACTCAGTAGCGTGACCCGTTTAGCTCCACGAGTCGGTGGGCGGGCTTGAGGCGGTGCTTCTGCATCCTATTATGCCAATGGTCGACATATACTGAGATCGATAGTTTTCTGGGCCTGGTGTCAATAAAAGCTTTTCTTTGACTATCAAGGAAGTTTTCAGCTCTGAAACTTACAGGATATTCTTATATCACAATTAACTTGTTTATATCAAAAGCTCAAGGGAAAGTTGATTTATCAATTCATCACCCCTTTAATAAAGCATTTATTAACACACTGAGTAACTAATACTATGGGCCCTATCTTGCACCCAGCGCAATTGACTTTGTACACCGACGCATGTGTCATTCCTATTTTGCACCCGCGCAAAGCGCGCTTTTCCCTCCACAGAAGCACGTCGCTAAACTAGTGAATGAACTTGCGCTCCCTGGGCGGTTCAGCGCAAAAAAGGAGGCGTGTTCCGGCGCAAACAATCCCTGGTGCTATTTTGCTGTTCCATTAAACAATTGCGCCACTGACCAGAAAAAACCTAGTCTAAAGTCAGTGGCGCGTTGTGCGTTGTTCATTATGCTATTTTAAGGGCGCATGCTTGACCATAGCGTGCACAACGCGCATACACTTTGCTCATGTAATCTACACAGATGCAACAGTTATTTTTGCAAATCATAAATTGTTACACTAAAAAAATATTAACACATGAGATGATGGAAATCATTGTGGTGTGCCACGAAGATGTGAAAAAATAGGCATAAATCTAGCTTACAAATTATTCAGGCTAATTATTTATTTAACTGACGCTATTTTGGGTGGGTTTCTCCCATCCCCATACAACACAACTTCTCTGTCTCTCACTGCTCTTACAAGAACATCAGTCTCCTCGGCTGTGAACCGCTCCTGGCGTGCGCCTGGTAAATACGCCATAATAATAGCAATCCATAATGGAACTTGCGCACCTGCTTTTAAAGGGAATGTTGGATGACGCTCTGATTGGTTTATTCACGTTACGCCCAAACCACACCTATGAATAATGAAGCTACTTCAGACCAACCCATTTTAGATTTGCGCCGGGCGCAAGAGCCATTTATCCCGCCGGGAAAATAGCAACAGCGCCGAGACCCGCCCACAAAGTTACTTGCGCTTTGCGCTTTGACACTTGCGTTTCAGATCGTTAAAATAGGGCCCAATATGTCTAAATAATAAAATGTATAAATGTATATTTAAATAGTTTATTCATCCTTTACTTACACTTTATAAATGATCTGATTGGAACTGGTTTGTAAATTATGTAATACTTAATTTAGAAATGATAAATTGATCATTTATAAAGTATGAAAAAACAATTATTAAACACATTATATATATGTTTATAAATCAAGAATAAAGCATTTATAGGTGTATTTATAAACTGCCTATTAATGTCTATTAATGCTTTATAAATGATTAATGAACTATTTACTAATGCTTAACTAATGCTTCATAGCGTGTAGTTATTATGAAGTGTTACCTAAAAAGGTATTGGCTCTTCCAAGCTTTATAATGGCAGTGACTTGTTGGGTCATTTTTGAAGTCCATAAAAGTGCATCTATCCATCATATAACTGCTCCACACGGCTCTGGGGGGTTAATAAAGGCCTTCTGAAGCGAAGTGGTATGTTTATGTAAGAAAAATATCAACATTTAAAACTTTATATACTTTATAGACTCAAATAACTAGCTTCCGGCAGTCAGCGGTACGCAAGTCGTGCTGTAGTGATACTACATTTTTGTCAAAGTCGTAAATTGCATTTTAACATTACTTAATACTGTACATTTTAATGTGGGAGTGACAATGTAAAAAATACTTTAGCTTTGATTAAAGATAGCAAGATATTTTTTGTTTAATGCATTATTTTCACAACAACTGATACAACCAGGTTCTTTACTAAAATAAATTTGAAATATATTTCCTTTTTATATATGTTTTGTATCACATGACTTATTTTTTATTTTTTACTTTTTACTTTTTTACTTTAACTTTTGCTGGTTGTGCAACAACATGTGTCCAGATGAAGGGTCTGTGACTCAAACACTATAGTGGCACAAAGTGCTCATTGTTTGGCTTTTATTTTGCTTTTGTACTTTTAAATCAAATAGCCTAGACGAGAGCATATTTTCCACCATTCTGAATTTTGTTAAAAACAATATTCTTCAAACTAAATCTTCACCAAATCTTCAGATGACGATGGCAAAAAAACTTTTGGATGTCATATGAGGACAGAAACGTTGCGTGCATGCCGACAACCTTTCCAAATATTTAAACATGTCTGTCTTTAAACTGCATTTGAATATTAACATTATTATCTCCATTATCATTATCCATCATCTCACAATAAATATGGTTCCGTGTGTCTAGCTGGTTTTCCTGTCAAAACAATTTCTCAACACAAACAACCCAGAGCTCCAAACAGAGTTGTTGACATTTGTCTTTATGTCACACCTTGCTCTGGCATCAGTGAAATACTGTAATGAGAAACAGACTACTCTATGAAGTGTCAATGTAAAATGTAGCTGAACTTTAGCTTTTTAAATTTAGTTTTGATTAAAGATAACATAAGGTTTTGTTTAATGCATATTTAAATTTAAACAATTAAGCTACATTAGTTTAAGATTATCTGGTTATTAGCCCAAGACAAAAACAAAAAGTTAGTACTGATTGATTTGATCCCTAGTGAAAAATAAGTATACTAAAATGTATTTGAAATACATTAATGTTGTGCTAAATATACTGCAAATAGCCAACATGTATGTACTTAATATAAATACCCTGCAATTTTACTTTTAGTATACTAAATTGATATACTTAAAGTCTGCTAAATAGGAACAAGTAATTTTGTATTTGATGCACTTTAGTTATCCACAAATAATGCTGAAAGTGTATTTGATTGTGCTAAAGTGGAACTACTGCAAGTATACTTTAGGTGTATTATTGTCACAATCACCAGTGAGAGTGGCCCTGATTACCACCTGAGGGCACTCCAACCCGGACTGTCATTCCATCAAAGTCTACAAAAAAAAAAAAAAAAAAAAAAAGTTCTGTCCTGTGCTAGATTTACATTTACATATTTGGCAGACGCTTTTATCCAAAGCGACTTACAGTGCCCTTATTACAGGGACAATCCCCCTGGAGCAACATGGAGTAAAGTGCCTTGCTCACGGACACACTGGTGGTGACCGCTGGGATCAAACCAGCAACCTTCTGCATATCAGTTCCATGGTTTAACCCACTGGACCACCATCTCCAACCCGTTCTCACTCCCAAAGCGTCGAAAAACGAAGCATGGTCAAGTGCTTTCCGCGTCACAATAAAGACGCTAAAGGCACCCCTAGGCGTCACTATATCGACGCGCTGAGTGCTCCATTCATTTCAATGAGAAACCTTCGGCGTCAGACACAGACGCGTTGGGCATGGGAACGTTATCGTCATGCTGATCATATATTGGGTTATAGCCAGCATCATTTTATTTACGCTATCTAGACACGTTTTAACATATAACCCAAACCTATTCCATCCCTAAACCTACCCATTTGTGTTGTATAAAACGCAGATATAACAGGCAGAGTCGACTGCATGCACAATTTATTAAAAAAATACAAATATTCCGAGGCCAAGCGATTGATTTGTGTGAAGGAAATCCCCAAAAGCGATCAGCGTCTCCATCCGCAGAAGATCACGAACACAAACAATTTCAAATATTGCCGCCCGTTACGTCAGTTTTCATAGTGAAATTTCATTGGCTCTCATATGTCTTGTGACTAATTGCGTCATTACGTCAGCTTTGATTGTAAAATTTCATTGGTTCTCGTGTGTCTTGTGACCGAATGCGTCATGCTAAAGAGGCGTGTGTATTATTTGAATGAGATATGAATGAGTGCGTTAACGGCGCGGCGGGATCATCATCTCAGCGATTAAAACATTAAGATCAACTCTGTTCTTTACATGAAGACATCGTGTGACTTCAGAAGACTTGGAATGCAACATGAGTTAATAGTTTTATACTGTTGTTGGTAAGTTTTTGCAATAAATACCTGTGACTGTATACTTGTATTTGCCTGTTGTGTGTTTTATATTGTTTAGGACTGGTTAGGTTTAGGGTATGAGTTGGGTTAGCTGCTCCAAAATATAAAAGTAACCTTTATATATGAATAAAATATTAATAAAATCATGTATGCTTTTACAAATGCAAAGAATAAAATGCATCTTGATCTGACGCATTGGGTAAACAACTGAAATGAATGGAGCACCCAGCGCGTCAAAATAGTGATGCCTAGGGGTGCCTTTAGCGTCTTCGTTGCGACGCGGAAGGTACTTGACCATGCTTCGTTTTTCGAAGTGAGAACGGGTTGCCATCTCACACTGAGATTAACTGAGACTTGTTACACCACTTGCATACTGTTGCCCTTGACTGTTCTAGTTGCTTCTTTTGCTCTCATTTGTAAGTCGCTTTGGATAAAAGCGTCTGCTAAATGTAAATGTACATTACCCATAATCCTTTGCCCGGACTCATCATCACTCATTGTTTGCACCTGTGTCTCATCACCTCATTACCCCATTACCCCAGCCTATAAAAACCATGTTCACTCTGTCATTCACTGCGAAGTCTTGTTTGTTGTATACTGCATTTCTGTGTGTTTTCCCTGGTTTCATGTCTCTTGTTTTGGATTTCTTGAACGTTCTGTGGATTACCCTTTTGCCTGTCTCTCCTGTCTTGTTTGCCTTATAGGACTGATTACCTGTTATGACTTGTTGCCTGTTTGTTAACTACGAGTGTGGATTACCCTTTAATAAAGCTGTGTTTTGATTATAAACTTTCTGTCTCAGAGCAGTACGTTAAAATTATACAGGGATCATACTATCCTTACTAATAGTAATATTAAACACTTTTTAGGCTTAATATTAAGAAATATGCATTGTGCAATATATATATACGTTACCAAAACGTATAATTACGAATTGTGCTGATGTTCATGTGCATTTTAACTCATAAATACATTATTTCTGACATGACTTGTAAACACTGTAACTGCCGAAGCTAAACCTTGACCCCCTTTGGCCTGCCTCAACGTCCATTGGTTGAACCAGATGTTGACATGTCAGACTGCTATGCTTGATCTATGTTTGGAACACGCCATAAAGCAAATGCCATCACACTCACTAACTTTTGCTAAACAACCAAACTTGCTAGAGTGGTCACTATATGTTGCAGATTTGGCACATTTCTCAGAAGGACACCCTTTTTGCGTCTAGAAACTCATTGCAGCTAAAGATACATGTCTCACCATGTATTTCAAATTTGCAAGATTAAATTATTTTTAGATGATGCCATGAAGTTTTTTAGATGAAGCATTCTTTTTGTGCAAACCAAAGGAAATGTGAGGTATGAACTGAAACATCTTTGTTCTGCTAACAGGTGCTGTAAAGGCAGAATTTCAACAACTTTTGCCTACAGCGTAAATTTAACAATGAGCAATTTGCAAATAAAATGATTTCATTTCTTAAATATGTAAGTACTAGTGATGTATTTTTGTTGGTCTGTTGATTAAATGTACAATTCTATGAACTGTATTTGAGTTCTACTTGTTGAGTATAAAAATAGTATAGGCATAGATAGTTGCATTGAGAGCTGAAGCGTGCAGAGACAATCGGCAGGGAAATGTTACAGATGGTTTTATTCCATCTGCACGCACTGAAACACAAGCCGTTCTATACATTCACATTCTTCCACCAACGAACGGATGTCTGTATTTTAGTGCGTGCACAAGAATAAAACTAATGTTATGCCGGTTTATGCATGTCATGTCAGGTAAAGGGAAGCAAAATATTCTGTAGATGATATTTACTGTTGTGTCTGCTGGCTTTATTTTTTCAACAGCTCCAAGTTAAACACACTTTTATTTTCAGGCCGTGTTGCATTTATATTCATGCACCGCTTACGCGCCTATATTGCGACTTTTCTCTGCGATTCACAGTCTTTAAATCCATATAATTTGTCATGTCATTGATGGAAAAATCTGTTTGCTTATAGCAGTACTTGAAACAGTATGACAACCCCAGTTTGGCGTGGTCCATGTCTGCATGGTGGCGTAACTGGTAAAGCGTGTACATTTGTGTGGCAACGACCCGGGTTCGATTTCAGTCATTCAGTGTACACACATCTGTTCCCATTGTCTCACTGATGTTCACCGGATAAGCAAGTTACTGGTATACTGGGAATGTCTATAAAATGTCAGCAAAAGGCAAATTCATAAGCTGTGCTGTTAAAAAAATTACTTTATTGTAGGCTTTTTGAAGCACACTATAATGATGCCATTAGCACACTTCAAGTTTACTTGGAATGCCATTGCAATGTGTTTTAAAATCATTAAAAGTTTGTTATCAGTATAATATATGATATATGATATACTCCTTCTTGGCCATTCTTCCAATCAGTGCCAAACTCGATGAAGTCAAGACATGGCCGTGGCGAATCAACGAATTTATGGCGAGAAAAGGGAAACAGGAAGTGTGTTATAACTTCTGCAAACATGGATTGATTTGGATGAAATTTCATCTGTGTGTTCGTTGTAGGAGGACGATCACATGGATATGACCTTTGTGAGTCAAAGTTATAGCGCCACCAACTGGCAGCAGAAAGTGTGTCACTTTCAAAAATGCTTTGAATCACTGTCTTATTTTCACCCGATTTACTTCAAACTTCAGTATAATGTGGAAACATGACAGATATAGACATACGAATGGATTACTGATATTTGAAATAATGTTGCCATGGCAACGTGTCAAAGTTTAATAATCTTTTTGGGTGTTTTTGAGACTCTTAGCATGCTTTAAATTGCATGAAACTCGACACACACATCAGAGATGTCAGTCAGTACACATGGGCAAAGCCTCAGAAACGGCAGGGATGAGGGGCCACCTTTTGACAAAAGTGGGGGGGTTAGTTTCATCTATAGTCACCAAACTCGTTACATATATTGTTCACAATTTATTCAAAAAGTAGAAATATTCCAAGTGTTTTGAGGCCAAACGATTGATTTGTGTGAAGAAAATCTCCAATAGCGATCAGCATCTCCATCCGCCGAAGATCATGCACACATTCAAATTTAAAAAATTTCCATCCGAAGAAACTTTACGTCGGATTTCATAGTGAAATTGCATTGGCTCTCATATGTCTTGTGACCAATTGCGTCATTACGTCAGCTTTGATTGTAAAATGTCATGGGCTCTCATGTGTCTTATGACCGATTGTGTCATGCTAAAGAGTCGTGTGTATCATTTGAATGAGATATGAATGAGTGAGTGTGTGCGTGCATGTGTGTCATTTGTTCACGGAGCGGCTGGATCATAATTTCAGCGATTAAAACATTAAGATCAACTCGTTCTTTACATGAAGATATCATATGACTTCAGAAGACTTGGAATGCAACATGAGTTATTACTTTTATTTTGTTTTTGTTAAGTTTTTGCAATAAATAGGCCTACCTGTGACTGTACTTTTATTTACATGTTCTATGTGTTTCCTCCTTTGCATCAACATTTTTTTGCTAATTTGATATCCTCCAGGACAACACCCAGCTATTTTTTGTCTGTATCCAAAGTATTTCCATACTATCCAGGGGTTAACAAAGGCGTTTCGCTTTCAGCTGGGTCTGATGTCTGTCTTGTCCGTCCGTCTCAATCTTTTTGTGATTTTTGCATGTTCAATGCAGTCGTTTCCGGATCGCGGTTTTCAGCCCATTTGTATTATTTATTTTTACTCAGTCAACCGAAAATGCCTGCAGGTCCCCTACCCTCTTAACTGAGGCCAATGCGGTCAGCAGTGCCGTCTTCATCGACAGGAACTTAATATCAACCGACCGCAAAGGCTCAAAGGGAGGCCTCTGCAGAGCACTTAAAACTACTGAGAGGTCCCAAGAGGGTACGAGAGGAGAGCGAGGAGGATTCAGTCTCCTCACTCCCCTCAGGAACCTGATGATCAGTTCGTGCTGACTTACCTTTTTGTCCCCCAAGAGATCGTGGTGGGCAGATATTGCGGCCACATACACTTTAAGGGCCTTCGCTCCAACCCCTCTTGGAGGAACGATAGCACAGACCCGATCGTGCATTTCCAGGGGTCTTCTTGGCGGGAAGAACACCAGGTGACGAAGAGGTTCCACTTCAGCGCATAGGTGTCGTGTAGACTCTGCTCTAGCGGAAGTGATGGTAGCGACCACCGCAGGTGGTAGGCTACTCAAACCTGCCGCGTCCCGTCCAGAAGCCACACATGGAGCTTCCAGAAAGCGGGGCGCGGGTGCCAAGGGGTGCCCCGTCTCTGAGTGAGGAGGTCTGGTCTCAGAGGAATAGGCCAGGGAGGGGCTGTCGCAAGGAGTAGAAGTTCTGAGAACCAGGTCTGGCCGTGCCAATACGGGTCGACCAACATGACCTGCTCCTTGTCCTCCCTGATCTTGCACAGTACCCGTGCGAGAAGGCTCACTGGGGGGAACGCATATTTGCGTAGGCCCCGCGGCCAGCTGTGCGCCAGTGCATCCGTTCAGAGCGTGCCCTCGGTCAGGGAACACAGGGTGCAATGGGAAGAGTCGTGGGAGGCAAACAGATCTACCTGTGCGTCGCCGAACCGTTCCCAAATTAGCTGGACCATCTGGGGATGGAGTCTCCATTCTACAGGAAGTGGCTGAAACCATGAGAGCTCGTCTGCTGCACGGTTCAGTTCTTCCGGGATGTGGATAGCACGAAGGGACCTCAGGTGCTTCTGACTCCATAAGACAAGATGGCGGGCGAGTTGAGACATACGGCGGGAGCGTAGACCGCCCTGGTGGTTGATGTACGCTACTGTGGCCGTGTTGTCTGTCCGGACTAGTACGTGTTGACCCTTCACCAATGCTAGGAAGCGGTGCAGGGCGAACCGTACTGCCAGCAACTCGAGGCAATTGACATGCAGAAAGTGCTGGGGTCCTGTCCAGGAGCCCGTGGCTGCTCGTTCTAAGGACACTCCGGTCCGTAGAAAACTGAGGTTCGACCACGGGGTGAGCGTCTGTAAGCAGGCCCGGGTCACTTATACCCGGAGCGTGCCAGACCGCCATGCCCATCTCAGGACTCGATCGCATAGCCAATGCTGAAGCGGTCTCGTATGTAGCAATCCGAGCGGCGTCACCGCGGATGCAGATGCCATATGCCCCAGGAGCCTCTGAAATAGTTTCAGTGGAACCGCACTCTCGCTCACGATTTGACGGAGGCAAGTCAGCAGAGACTGCGCGCGCTCGCTCGTAAGCTGCACGCACATGGCGACCGAGTCAATATCCATACCGAGAAAAGAGATCCTCTGCCCGGGGCAAAGTTTGCTCTTCTCCCAGTTGACCCGAAGGCCCACGGGCTAAGTGATGGAGCACTAGATCTCTGTGTTCGCAAACCTGCGGTCGAGAGTGACTCATTATGAGCCAGTCATCGAGGTAGTTCAGGATGCTAACCAGGTGCTGCCGGAGGGGCGCAAGGGCTGCCTCGACAATCTTTGTAAAGACGCGAGGGGACAGAGATAGCCCGAATGGGAGGACCACGTCCTCATATGCCCGCCCCTCGAAAGCAAACCGTAGGAACGGTCTGTGTCTAGGTAGGAAGGAGACATGGAAGTAGGTGTCCTTCAAGTCGACCGCTGCAAACCAATCTACTGGACGAACGCATTCGAGAAGGCGTTTGCCGCCAACATCCTGAATGGAAGTCTGTGAAGGGATCGGTTCAAGACGGGCAGATCCAGAATTGGCCATAACCCACCAGTTTTCTAGGGTACAATTAAGCAAGGGCTGAGAAGCCGGTCTTCTCTTCGGCTGGAGGGACAGGCTCGATCGCACCCTTCGCCAGTAGGGTGGCAACCTCCACACGCATGACTGGGGCATTAGGCCCCATCATGGCGGGCGGACTCCCCAGAAGCAGGGAGGAGCCTGCGCGAACCGAATCGCGTAGCCGAGCCTGATGGTCTTCGCGACCCAGTGGACAGTCCCTGAAGCTGTAGACAGGCTCCCAGGAACTGACCAGCAGGGTCACTCGAACCACAGACGTACCCCGGGTGGGGCAGCGAGGCAGCGTGACTGGCCCGCCAACGTGGGAGGCGTGGGATATGGGCGAGTTGAGGAGGCGGGCCCGCTCAACGTCCTCCACATCACCAGGTAAGGCCAGGTGTTTCTCCCGGACCACAGCTGTGGACATCGCCCGACCCAGGGAACGTGTGGCCACGAAACGAACGGGGCGTCAGAGACGGTAAGTCAATAGCCGCACCGGCTGTGCTCCAGACAACCCGAGTTTGAGTCCCGGTTCGAGGTTCGGGCTTCTCAAGCCAACATCAAAGTTTGTTTGCAAACTTTAGCCTCTTGTTGATATTTGCTTTACTATTAAAAACTGACCTTTTTTTTAGCTTAAATTGACTTTTTTAGTTTAAAGTGTGAGGTGACCCGGGTAAAAAAAAAAAGAAAAAGAAATATAGCCTTAGCCTGACAAGCATCAAGATGTTGGGTCTGGGAACAAACCATTGTCAGGGCTCAATCCGAGGGGCGGGATAAACGGTTGTCTTTCAAATTCCCTCTGCTCGCAATAGGATAGCGCTACAACCAACCAGAACGCTATCAGTGGTGAGACAACAATCACAAGCGGGTTGTGGCTGAGTCCCATGTGTTTTCCCACCAGTGGAGCTAGTTGATAGATTAAACTTTTGCAGTATCCGGTAGGCAAAACTCCGAACACCTTCCTTTTTTAAGAATGACTTCAGTGCCGTTCTTTGTTTGCAGGGAATTCACGGCGGAACCGTCGCAGCTCTGACGTTATTATGTTAAGCCTGCCCACCGACTCTATACACGATGTGATTGGCCTGACTAGAGTTTGGTTTTTCAAGCTCGCAAGCCAACGGAGAGTTGCTAGATGCCCTGGCCTCAAATTATATTTGCTGCCGCTAGGGTGCATCTAGATTTCTATGAGAAACAGAATAAAAATATACTTTACAATATCACAATTCAAAGTCAATAAATCGCTGCTGCAGGTGTCAGAGATCTCAAGAGGACGTTGGATGAAATGAATATCTACCTAACCCATTGAAACCAAACCTTCATGTCCTTCCTCATCATTCATTCAACGACGCTGTACTTCAGGTAAAGACAGTTTTTTAATACACTACATGGAAGTATCATGACATCAACCACAGCTTGACATAAAATTTGCCAAGTTAGGCCTACTATGGTTTCTTTGAAATAGTCTAGCTTGGTGTGCAAGATACCATACCATACATACAACATAGATGTATATTTCTGTAGGTTAATCTTATATCATAATACTGATATTTCAAAATGTTATGGCCTTCATATCCCTGCAATAAAACTTGAAAAGATGAAGTAGCATTATTTCAGAGTTGATTAGAATATATTTTACATATGAACAAGACCGTTTGGTGGTAGAGTAGCAGGTGTAATTACACACCAGTAGGGGGCAGCATTGCAATGCAAATAAATCAGCAGGAAGGCCTATCTTAAGAGTGTGCATGAATATGAAATAGATCATGAGTGGGAAACTAGACTAGTGTATGTGTACATTTTAAGGTAGTCTTTAACTGTACTAAATAGTGCAGAACCAATGGAGCTTTGCTTTGAATCTGTTTTTGTTGTTGGGGAACAAATTAACAAGCTACCTAGTCATATTTTGTTTAAAAGATACATGATATTAGCTTCTTGTTTACTGTTGAAAACAGTATCTCACTCACATTCTTGCCTGTGATAAAAACTACATTCATGTGCCATTTGATTTTTAAAAAATATGTTACACCAATCTGATGCACAACAAATCATTATAATTTAAAATAAAAAAACAACAACAACCTTTTCCCCACTAATTATAGAAGAATCGACAATAATTGTTTCCCTGCTATGAGAGCGTAATGAAGTCAAGACACATATTTGAGGATCAGATGAAAAACAGATCAGACTGTATTTTATTTTCATCTGCCTGAGCTCTTCCTCTCTCTCTCTCTCTCTCTCTCTCTCTCTCTCTCTCTCTCTCTCTCTCTCTCTCTCTCTCTCTCTGTGATGAACATGTGCCAGACCTGTGAACTTTACACTTTGACCCCTCAGATGATGGAGCAGGGTGAAGGAGAGGACTCTGTTTGAAGGTTGGCATTTACAGGGGAAGACTGCGGGTCAAAAGAAGAATGAATGAAAGAAAGAAAGATGCATGAGTTTGACATAAAATAGCATCTGTCTCCCTGTCCTTTATTCTTGAGGTGTTTTGAGGAGGTTTTCAGTGTTCACAGGTGAAGCGTTTGATCAGCTGAGGAAGAACAGAGATGAATCATCCTGGAAAGTGTGAAACATCAGCTATGAATGGAGACAGATGTGTGAGAGATTTATAGCCTCTGTTGTTTTTTATGTATTATAATGGAATTTTGAGTGTATTATAATGTCTACAGACTAATTGAAGCCTTAAAAAAGCCATATTAGCTTTATGAATCTATTTTGCAATTGACAATATCAATAAATGCACCAAAAGGAGGTTATGTCCCTAGTTTTGTATCAAAAGTAGCTTAGTACATACACACACACAAACAGGGTTTATTGTCATACAATAAATGATTTAATTAGGAAAAATATCAGGAGGATACAGATACGCAATCACACACATACAAAATAAATTAATACAAAACAATACAAAAAAAACAATCAGAGTTTTTGTGGCTGTACTGTCAGTATTCTTGAGCACTTTAGTTTTTGACCATCTCTGGTAAGAAGAAAAACAACAAGGGAGGTTTTAGTTATTGTGTGGATGTACACATTTATATTGCAATCTTAAGCATATCAGATAATATAAAATCAGTAGAAATATATTAACTAAAAAAAGTCATTTTCACAGTGCATCGTTCCAACACCACGACTGACAGCACTGCTAAAGTTTTTGACATTTTACATTTTATTATACATTTGACATTTGTCAAATGTATAATAAAACAGACAGTATGATTTCAAATTCACTTTAAAGGTACACTATGCAACTTCTTTTGTTCAAATATATTCAATATATTAATCCTTCTTCCAAAACGTGTTTTTGTCTTACACTGATTCTGTAGGCCTGTTATAAGTGTTTAGATTTTAGATGGGATGGCTTTTGTGGGAAATTGCGTACATACGTCCCTCGTCCATGCGTGTCTCATATCCATACATAAATAGAGAAAAGCTGCTCCGGCTACTTTGACGCGTGTATGGTGTGAGAATGGCATAGGTTAGTTGTCACAATGAGCGAGAAAGCTAGACATGGAACAGCTGAACCTCAAACCTCCGGAGAATCGTTTTAAACAAATGGCGAACAGAGGAGAGTCTGCTGGCAAAAAAGAGAAGAGACAGAGCTCGTAATAAAACAAGAATCAACATTGGCTTTTCTTTAAGAGATGGCAAGAACGGAGGGATTGTGGAGATGGCATTTTTATTGCTCAGCAGGCGAGTAAGGTATTTTATTGAACATATGTAGCTCTCTAACAGAGTTGATTGTAAAGCATTTATTTTGAAGGCTCATTTCTTTATGATTGTTGTAGCGTGCTGGAATTTATTTTCAAGGAAGTATTTATTTTCCGTGTCTATTAATGTGTCTTCAGCTAGTCAGCGTGAGCTAATTTCCATCAAAACTGTTTATATCTTAAGCCTAGTAGTGAATGTTTTATACGGAGCCCCGCACGTGACATGCAGGAAAAAAAACTAGTAGGCTAAATCGTGCGCACAATTTATAAATCAAGGGAATGAATTAGTAAATTGTTTGCAGGTTTTAGCAAATTTTATGAGCAGTAGGAGAACCATATTCATCCACACAGTCAGTTTTGTTTTTTAAAGGCACACTTTGTAGTTGTTCGCCGCTAGAGGTCGCCTATTCAAAACAAAGGCATAGCTTGATGACGTAGATATTGAGTGTGGAATCTTGGGAGTTGTCGTCTTCACCTCTACAGCCGGTGAAAAAGAATCAGACGGGACTCGGGCAGAAATCATGTTCATGGATGAGATGAACGAGGCCGCTGGAGCGATTGCTGCTGAGAGACGAGCGTGACACACGGCTCGACAGCAGCAGAGCTTTTATAATGCCACAGTCGCTCATTCTTCTGCTCATGCATATGTGGGGTAACGCAGCGCTGTTTTATCATATTAGACACATTTGAGTGTGTTGAAAATGATGTTATAATGTTACTCTGTGCGTCCGCTCGGCGGCTGCTATGAGACACAGTAAACTAGCTCGATATTAAATTATCGTATTAATAAATTCTGGATGGCTTGTGTTGCTAAATGGCGTGCAATTCATTTTAAAACATAATGTTTGACGGAGAAAATGCTGTATTACTGTACAATAATTTGTTTTCTGTCTATAAATGTTTACAAACAGTTGTTCCCTTGTCTAATAAAACCTATAATATATTAAAACGTCTGTGGTGTTTCCCATAGACTGTAAAAAAATATGGACGTAGTGTCTGAAGAGCAGTTTTGAAGCCTCAAAGTCGACCGTTGCCATCTTGTCAGCGCATCATCGCACATCACTCTCGGATAACTGAAAATGGGCAAAGAGGCGGGACGTGGGCGGAGCTGAGGTAATGTGATGACTAACAGACAGCAGACAAACGGCAATCCACCTGTCACTCAAAGTGGCCACGCCCTTAATTATGCAGAACTTTAAGGCCTTATATAATGTAAACGAATGAGTTATAAAAAAAAAAATATTCACCCCCTCACAGTTGTCATGAAGGGCAAATTAGCCGTATAGACCAAAACCACAATTTGTACCAGACTGTAAACATGTTTTATTCTGCTGTAAAGTTGGGCATTTTAACATGGGGCTCAATGAGATTCTGCTCCCTTCTGGAGCCTGTCTCTCGTGGCCAGTCAATGAACTGCAGTTTAAGTCACTTCCGTATTAGCTTCAAGAGAAACTGGGGGAAATTGCAGCTTGGTGTTTCCATGGTTTTCCATGGAAATCGAGGGTAACGCGGGTATGATGTCATTGATAGGCACGCACGGACATGGTCCGTGTCCTGGTTAAAATTTCTTATTTCTCTGAATTTAAACATTCTTGGAAACATCTGGGATAATGTAAGTACACAATGCAAGTCATCAAAATATATAACACTGCTCTAGTGGTTTTTGGATATTTTAATCCAAAAAATCTTACATATTGTACCTTTAACTGCTAAAAGGCCAAAAGTTACATAGTATACCTTTAAGCAAATAAGTTCCGAAATGCTGTATAAAAATAAGAAATGATTCAAATGTCAAGGAATGTGTGAGAAAAAGTTAATTGTCGGCTCTAAAATATTTGTCTTTTATTTACAACGTGGGCAGAGATTGATGTGTCTGGCATCATACAAATGCCGATCTCGTTCCACGCTCTTGCTTTGGACGGTTGCAAAGACTGTGGCTGCGAATGTCTCGTATGAATGTGGCCATGCATTTCTATTCCTCATATTGCACTTAAACTTGTTTTGCAGTAAAATCGTACACAAATGTCTCCTTTTTTGTTTTGATTCAACTTGTCATGTTGTGTTTTCTGGGATTGTGGATAATTCTGCTGGAAGGGCTTTTGAAGAAGAGTTCAAGGGAATGTTTAAGACGGACAAGGCCCTTTTGATTTGCCGGCTGTGTGTGTGTGGCTGTGCCATCCTGTGGCGTAACAGTTTTATTTGTGTTGCCAAGTCAAAGAATTTTAGATCTCTGTCCTTTATTTCTCATCTTTCCACAGGCTTTGAAAATGCAGGACTTTGGGACACTTGAGTTTCACGATCCTTTCAGGCAATTTCAGGCCTCAGATAATGAAAGGAATCTGGAAGAAAAGAAAAAGAGGATTTTAAATGTAAAGAGCATGATGAAAATGTATCAATAATGTTAAATTATTTCCCATATAGCATGCAGCTTTGGTCTGATAATGTTTGCATGAGTTATTTCAGCCGCTGCATTACAAAAAGGAAAGCATGTGCCGTCCATTTGACACAGCAATCAGGCTAGCAAACGCTGACCCTCCCCTTCATTAAAGAGCTGCCGTATTTGTGCGGCGGCCATTTCATCAGAGCGTAACTGTATGAGCTGACTGTGAGCTGGGATAGTGAGATAGACAAGAGCAGCTGCTTCTCATCATGATACTGCCACAGGAGATTAGCATCCAACCATGACATTCACACACACGCAAACTCAGTCCAGATATTACACAATCAGACCACTTCAAATCACATACAACTATGTACAATCATCTGATGTGAGCCCTTTACCCTTTTATTATATGTTCAGGTTTAAAATGTCAGGTCATGAACAAACTGCAAGTATTGGGAGTGACAATAACATTTTGGAGTTATCATTCTGTCAGTGTACAGATGACACTATCGGTAACACTTTGAATTCAAGGGTTCAATTCTCGCTAATAATTAGTTGCTTATTAGCATGCAGGATATTGGATGTTTATTACTAGTTATAAAGCACATATTAATGCCTTATTCTCAGACTGTCCTCCAAAAAAACGACTCTATAGGTCGTTTTTCAAGCACCTTATTATGACCTTTATTTACGTTTTAAAGTCGTGCGACATGTCATGTTACGTCTGTCATCATGAAATGACGTATGACTGTCGTTACCAATCAAAATGCGTGTTGATTTAAATGCAATGTGTGGACTTTTTATCACCATTTGTCATATTTCCATTTAGCAAAAATAATTTTTATTAACAACTACAAACACACCACCCCTAAACCGACCCAGTGATTTATAGTGCGTATACACTTTATGAGCACATGTGTTCCCTGGGATCGAACCCACGATTGCATGATCACATGATTACATGATGTTGTATTTTGCAATGCTCTATCAATTGAGCTACGCAAAACCTGAAATATGATGCAAATAAAATGAAACAAAGCATTAAAATGAAAGTGTCCTGTTGTCGATAGGGGCACAACTTTAGTTAACGCTCCTATGGGTCGTATTTCATTAATTAAAATGAAAGTGTCCTGTTGTCGATAGGGGCGCAACTTTAGTAAACGCTCCTATGGGTCGTATTTCATTAATTAAAATGAAAGTGTCCTGTTGTCGATAGGGGCGCAACTTTAGTAAACGCTCCTATGGGTCGTATTTCATGAATTCAAATGAAAGTGTCCTGTTGTTTATAGGGGCGCAACTTTAGTAAACGCTCCTATGGGTCGTATTTCATGAATTCAAATGAAAGTGTCCTGTTGTCGATAGGGGCGCAACTTTAGTAAACGCTCCTATGGGTCGTATTTCATGAATTCAAATGAAAGTGTCCTGTTGTCGATAGGGGCGCAACTTTAGTAAACGCTCCTATGGGTCGTATTTCATGAATTCAAATGAAAATGTCCTGTTGTCGATAGGGGCGCAACTTTAGTAAACGCTCCTATGGGTCGTATTTCATTAATTCAAATGAAAGTGTCCTGTTGTCGATAGGGGCGCAACTTTAGTAAACGCTCCTATGGGTCGTATTTCATTAATTCAAATGAAAGTGTCCTGTTGTCGATAGGGGCGCAACTTTAGTAAACGCTCCTATGAGTCGTATTTCATTAATTCAAATGAAAGTGTCCTGTTGTCGATAGGGGCGCAACTTTAGTAAACGCTCCTATGGGTCGTATTTCATGAATTCAAGAAAGTGTCCTGTTGTCGATAGGGGCGCAACTTTAGTAAACGCTCCTATGGGTCGTATTTCATTAATTCAAATGAAAGTGTCCTGTTGTCGATAGGGGCGCAACTTTAGTAAAACGCTCCTATGAGTCGTATTGATTGAATTCAAATGAAAGTGTCCTGTTGTCGATAGGGGCGCAACTTTAGTAAACGCTCCTATGAGTCGTATTTCATTCATTCAAATGAAAGTGTCCTGTTGTCGATAGGGGCGCAACTTTAGTAAACGCTCCTATGAGTCGTATTTCATGAATTCAAATGAAAGTGTCCTGTTGTCGATAGGGGCGCAACTTTAGTAAACGCTCCTATGGGTCGTATTTCATTAATTCAAATGAAAGTGTCCTGTTGTCGATAGGGGCGCAACTTTAGTAAACGCTCCTATGGGTCGTATTTCATTAATTCAAATGAAAGTGTCCTGTTGTCGATAGGGGCGCAACTTTAGTAAACGCTCCTATGAGTCGTATTTCATGAATTCAAATGAAAGTGTCCTGTTGTCGATAGGGGCGCAACTTTAGTAAACGCTCCTATGGGTCGTATTTCATTAATTCAAATGAAAGTGTCCTGTTGTCGATAGGGGCGCAACTTTAGTAAACGCTCCTATGGGTCGTATTTCATTAATTCAAATGAAAGTGTCCTGTTGTCGATAGGGGCGCAACTTTAGTAAACGCTCCTATGGGTCGTATTTCATGAATTCAAATGAAAGTGTCCTGTTGTCGATAGGGGCGCAACTTTAGTAAACGCTCCTATGGGTCGTATTTCATTAATTCAAATGAAAGTGTCCTGTTGTCGATAGGGGCGCAACTTTAGTAAACGCTCCTATGGGTCGTATTTCATTAATTCAAATGAAAGTGTCCTGTTGTCGATAGGGGCGCAACTTTGGTAAACGCTCCTATGGGTCGTATTTCATTAATTAAAATGAAAGTGTCCTGTTGTCGATAGGGGCGCAACTTTAGTAAATGCTCCTATGAGTCGTATTTTATGAATTCAAATGAAAGTGTCCTGTTGTCGATAGGGGCGCAACTTTAGTAAACGCTCCTATGAGTCGTATTTCATTAATTCAAATGAAAGTGTCCTGTTGTCGATAGGGGCGCAACTTTAGTAAACGCTCCTATGGGTCGTATTTCATGAATTCAAATGAAAGTGTCCTGTTGTCGATAGGGGCGCAACTTTAGTAAACGCTCCTATGGGTCGTATTTCATGAATTCAAATGAAAGTGTCCTGTTGTCGATAGGGGCGCAACTTTAGTAAACGCTCCTATGGGTCGTATTTCATTAATTCAAATGAAAGTGTCCTGTTGTCGATAGGGGCGCAACTTTAGTAAACGCTCCTATGGGTCGTATTTCATTAATTCAAATGAATATGTCCTGTTGTCGATAGGGGCGCAACTTTAGTAAACGCTCCTATGGGTCGTATTTCATTAATTAAAATGAAAGTGTCCTGTTGTCGATAGGGGCGCAACTTTAGTAAACGCTCCTATGGGTCGTATTTCATTAATTCAAATGAAAGTGTCCTGTTGTCGATAGGGGCGCAACTTTAGTAAACGCTCCTATGAGTCGTATTTCATTAATTCAAATGAAAGTGTCCTGTTGTCGATAGGGGCGCAACTTTAGTAAACGCTCCTATGGGACGTATTTCATGAATTCAAATGAAAGTGTCCTGTTGTCGATAGGGGCGCAACTTTAGTAAACGCTCCTATGGGTCGTATTTCATGAATTCAAATGAAAGTGTCCTGTTGTCGATAGGGGCGCAACTTTAGTAAACGCTCCTATGGGTCGTATTTCATTAATTCAAATGAAAGTGTCCTGTTGTCGATAGGGGCGCAACTTTAGTAAACGCTCCTATGGGTCGTATTTCATTAATTCAAATGAAAATGTCCTGTTGTCGATTGGGGCGCAACTTTAGTAAACGCTCCTATGGGTCGTATTTCATTAATTAAAATGAAAGTGTCCTGTTGTCGATAGGGGCGCAACTTTAGTAAACGCTCCTATGGGTCGTATTTCATTAATTCAAATGAAAGTGTCCTGTTGTCGATAGGGGCACAACTTTAGTAAACGCTCCTATGAGTCGTATTTCATTAATTCAAATGAAAGTGTCCTGTTGTCGATAGGGGCGCAACTTTAGTAAACGCTCCTATGGGTCGTATTTCATGAATTCAAATGAAAGTGTCCTGTTGTCGATAGGGGCACAACTTTAGTAAACGCTCCTATGGGTCGTATTTCATTAATTCAAATGAAAGTGTCCTGTTGTCGATAGGGGCGCAACTTTAGTAAAACGCTCCTATGAGTCGTATTGATTGAATTCAAATGAAAGTGTCCTGTTGTCGATAGGGGCGCAACTTTAGTAAACGCTCCTATGAGTCGTATTTCATGAATTCAAATGAAAGTGTCCTTTTGTCGATAGGGGCGCAACTTTAGTAAACGCTCCTATGAGTCGTATTTCATTAATTCAAATGAAAGTGTCCTGTTGTCGATAGGGGCGCAACTTTAGTAAACGCTCCTATGGGTCGTATTTCATTAATTCAAATGAAAGGGTCCTGTTGTCGTTAGGGGCGCAACTTTAGTAAACGCTCCTATGGGTCGTATTTCATTAATTCAAATGAAAGTTTCCTGTTGTCGATAGGGGCGCAACTTTAGTAAACGCTCCTATGGGTCGTATTTCATTAATTCAAATGAAAGTGTCCTGTTGTCGATAGGGGCGCAACTTTAGTAAACGCTCCTATGGGTCGTATTTCATTAATTAAAATGAAAGTGTCCTGTTGTCGATAGGGGCGCAACTTTAGTGAACGATCTATGAGTCGTATTTCATGAATTCAAATGAAAGTGTCCTGTTGTCGATAGGGGCGCAACTTTAGTAAACGCTCCTATGAGTCGTATTTCATTAATTCAAATGAAAGTGTCCTGTTGTCGATAGGGGCGCAACTTTAGTAAACGCTCCTATGGGTTGTATTTCATTAATTCAAATGAAAGTGTCCTGTTGTCGATAGGGGCGCAACTTTAGTAAACACTCCTATGGGTCGTATTTCATGAATTCAAATGAAAGTGTCCTGTTGTCGATAGGGGCGCAACTTTAGTAAACGCTCCTATGGGTCGTATTTCATTAATTAAAATGAAAGTGTCCTGTTGTCGATAGGGGCGCAACTTTAGTAAACGCTCCTATGAGTCGTATTTCATTAATTCAAATGAAAGTGTCCTGTTGTCGATAGGGGCGCAACTTTAGTAAACGCTCCTATGGGTCGTATTTCATGAATTCAAATGAAAGTGTCCTGTTGTCGATAGGGGCGCAACTTTAGTAAACGCTCCTATGAGTCGTATTTCATTAATTCAAATGAAAGTGTCCTGTTGTCGATAGGGGCACAACTTTAGTAAACGCTCCTATGAGTCGTATTTCATTAATTCAAATGAAAGTGTCCTGTTGTCGATAGGGGCGCAACTTTAGTAAACGCTCCTATGGGTCGTATTTCATGAATTCAAATGAAAGTGTCCTGTTGTCGATAGGGGCGCAACTTTAGTAAACGCTCCTATGGGTCGTATTTCATTAATTAAAATGAAAGTGTCCTGTTGTCGATAGGGGCGCAACTTTAGTAAACGCTCCTATGAGTCGTATTTCATGAATTCAAATGAAAGTGTCCTGTTGTCGATAGGGGCGCAACTTTAGTAAACACTCCTATGGGTCGTATTTCATTAATTCAAATGAAAGTGTCCTGTTGTCGATAGGGGCGCAACTTTAGTAAACACTCCTATGGGTCGTATTTCATGAATTCAAATGAAAGTGTCCTGTTGTCGATAGGGGCGCAACTTTAGTAAACGCTCCTATGGGTCGTATTTCATTAATTAAAATGAAAGTGTCCTGTTGTCGATAGGGGCGCAACTTTAGTAAACGCTCCTATGAGTCGTATTTCATTAATTCAAATGAAAGTGTCCTGTTGTCGATAGGGGCGCAACTTTAGTAAACACTCCTATGGGTCGTATTTCATGAATTCAAATGAAAGTGTCCTGTTGTCGATAGGGGCGCAACTTTAGTAAACGCTCCTATGGGTCGTATTTCATTAATTAAAATGAAAGTGTCCTGTTGTCGATAGGGGCGCAACTTTAGTAAACGCTCCTATGAGTCGTATTTCATTAATTCAAATGAAAGTGTCCTGTTGTCGATAGGGGCGCAACTTTAGTAAACGCTCCTATGGGTCGTATTTCATGAATTCAAATGAAAGTGTCCTGTTGTCGATAGGGGCGCAACTTTAGTAAACGCTCCTATGGGTTGTACTTCAGGGAAACAAACAACCTATATAGGCGTATTGGTTGGAGGACATGTTGCTTATTCTTCATGACTTTATTCTACATCCCTTAATCCTACCCAATACCTGATATTAAACACTACAAGAAATATCTTAAAACTATTAATAAGCAGTAAATAAGGAGTTTATTGAGGCAAAAGTCGTAGTTAATAGTGAATATGTGTTCCCCGTACTAAAGTTACCACACTATCAGTACCAAAACTGTAATGACTGACATAGCGATTTACTGTAGAAATGTTTTTGGGTCTTGCAGCTGTAAACAGAAAATACACACGCTAACTTTGACTAATGAAATATTATTACTTATTTTAATGTTATGTTATCATTATGCTCTTTTTAGAGGGTGATTTTGAGATTAATTCTTTTTAATTTATTTAATTTATGGACAGCATTAATAGTAGCAGTCAAAAGTTTGAGATTTTTAATGTTTCTGAAAGAACTATTATTAACAGAAATATTGTGAAATATTATTACAATTTAGAATAACTGTTTTCTATTTGAATATATGTTAAAATGTAATTTATTCCTTTGATCAAAGGTGATTTTTTAGCATCATTACTGCAGTCTTCAGTGTCACATGATCCTTCAGAAATCATTCTAACATGAGGATTTGCTGCTCAAGAAACATTTATGACTATTATCAGTGTTGAAAACAGTCGTGTACACATTCTTTCAGGATTATTTGATGAATAGACTGGAGTAATGATGCTTAAAATTCAGCTTTGATCACAGGAATAAATTACATTGTAAAATATATCCATATAGAAAACAGTTATTTTACATTTTAATAATATTTCACAATAGTACTGTTTTTTTTTTATTTTATAAAATAAATGCACCCTTGGTGAGCATAAGAGACTTTTTAAAACATAAAAGAAATCTTACTGTCCAAAAACTTTTGGACATATATATATTGTTTAGTGATGTAGATTATTGCTTATTATAAAAACATTTTTTTTTTATATATTCTCTATAACATAAATATTTTACATAGCTTAAATATTTTTATTGACATATTTATATACAACTGTATTGATGTTATATATTATATAAATATATATATGACGAATAATGTTTTTTTACTAAGAATAATTATAAATAATTTATATATAAATTACTTATAATTTTTTTCTCACGTAAACAGTGTATAATTGTTGGTACAATTATTTTTTGCATTTTTCTGTTTATTGAGAAAATGCTGGGAAAAGAGGGAGGTGTAAGATCAGCAGATGATGCAAACTAGAATTGGACGCACTCACTCCAGACATTAGAGGATGTGCGCAAAGACTCAAACTAGGGGCCTGTAAATCAAATAAGAAGGATAAAGCTGACAGTAATAATGACCTTACTTTGTCCATACTGGCTGTACTGGTAGGGGGCGCTGTGCTCCATGCTGTAGAAGGAGGCTGGGCCATAAGACTGTGGACTGGGCAGGTTAGAGAGGGCAGGTAGAGCCGACAGGGGCTCGATGCGCTGAGAGCAGGTGCTGCTGACGGATCCACCAGACTCCAGAGCGCCGCTGAGAGACGACAGAGAAAACTCAGCCTGGCTCTGATGTGCAACTCCAGCTGGGGTTATCAGTCCCATAACCTACAGAGAAAGAGACAGATCAGAGTTCTCACACTGACTCCATTTCAATTCACACACTGTCTGTTCTAAAGAATATGTGATTAGTGCATTTACAATCATATTCTGCAGGCATATTTTTTCAATATGATCCCATTGTACTGTATTCGTAGAAAAACTGGAAAGGTAATTTTCAGCCATGATATTATCAGGCATTTCTTTTAACCCTAAAACACAAAAGATTATTCAAAATACAGGGAAAGCATCTGCCAAAAATCTATATGGAAAATTCATCTTATATTAACATGGTACAATGGTCCCTATATTTTTTTTTCTTAAAGTGTACATTCAAAATACATTACATTAAATATATTAAATACAACTCATACATATAATTAAATGATGCATTTTTATGATTAATTTATTATTATTATTAAATTATGAATATTTATTATGTATTTTTATTATTTTGGATTTATATATTTTAAATACACACTATATTACTAAAGTTTTGGGACGCCTGCCTTTACATGCACATGAACTTTAATGACATCCCATTCTTAATCCGTATGGTTTAATATGGAGTTGGCCCACCCTTTGCAGCTATAACAGCTTAGACTCTTCTGGGAAGGCTTTCCACAAGGTTTAGGATTGTGTTTATGGGAATTTTTGACCATTCTTCTAGCAGCGCATGTGTGAGGTCAGGCACTGATGTTGGACGAGAAGGCCTGGCTCTCAGTCTCCGCTCTAATTCATCCCAAAGGTGTTCTATCGGGTTGAGGTCAGGACTCTGTGCAGGCCAGTCAAGTTCCTCCACACCAAACTCACTCATCCATGTCTTTATGGACCGACGCTTTGTGCACTGATGTGCGAAAAGGAAGGGGCCATTTCCAAACTGTTCCCACAAAGTTGGGAGCATGAAATTGTCAAAATGTCTATATATGCTGAAGCATTAAGAACTCATTTCACTGGAATTTATGGGCCATGGAAACCCATTCTATGAAGCTCTCTACGCACTGTCCTTAAGCTAATCTGAAATAAACGAAATCTCTGATCTGTCTCTTTTTCTGTTGGTTATGGGACTGATAACCACAGCTGGAGTTGCACATCAGAGCCAGGCTGAGTTTTCTCTGTCATCTCTCTGCGGCGCTCTGGTGTCAGGTGGATTTGTCAGCAGCACCTGCTCTCAGCGCGTCCTTTCACTGGAACTAAGGATTGGCCCCTTAGTTCTAGTGAAAGGAGCTCTTAACGCTTCAGCATGCCAAGACATTGTGGACAATTTCATGCTCCCAATTTTATGGGAACAGTTTGGGGATGGCCCCTTCCTGTTCCGACATGACTGCTCACCAGTGCACAAAGAAATGTCCATAAAGACATGGATGAGCGAGTTTGTCAAGTCAAGTCAAGTCAACTTTATTTATATAGCGCTTTTAACAATGTAGATTGTTTCAAAGCAGCTTTACAGTGTTAAACAGGAAAATAATGCAGGAGGAGCTTGACTGGCCTGCACAGAGTCCTGACCTCAACCCGATAGAACACCTTTGGGATGAATTAGAGCGGAGACTGAGAGCCAGGCCTTCTAGTCCAACATCAGTGCCTGACCTCACAAATGCGCTTCTAGAAAAATAGTAAAAATTTACTATAAACACACTCCTAAACCTTGTGGAAAGCCTTCCCAGAAGAGTTGAAGCTGTTATAGCTGCAAAGGGTGGGCCAACTCCATATTAAACCCTACAGATTAAGAATGGGATGTCATTAAAGTTCATGTGCATGTAAAGGCAGGCATCCCAAAACGTTTGGCTATATATATATATATAGATAAAACCTTTGGAACACAATGGGGAAACACAAACTATTTGTACATTCCAAATGTTTGGTGAATATTTGAAGTGTGCATGTTTTTTTTATATAAAATGATATTGCCCACAATCCCTTGGATTAAAAAAAATGGCTTTATAAGCAATAGGGGACTAGAGGCGCTGTGTGTTGCGCCTTTAGCCATGATTGTATTGTTTAAATAACACACACATACACACACTTGCATGCAGATATCTGGACAGATCTCTGTGACCTGCAATTGATCAGGCAAAAAAATAATTGAATTTGGGCATTGTTTAATCTGATTCTAGGACTAGAATGGAGCCACAGGGCAGTACAGTGTGTGTGTGTGTGTGTGTGTGTGTGTGTGTGTGTGTGTGTGTGTGTGTGTGTGTGTGTGTGTGTGTGTGTGTGTGTGTGTGTGTGTGTGTGTGTGTGTGTGTGTGTGTGTGTGTGTGTGTGTGTGTGTACTCATTACTATTTAACCTAGAAAACACTGTGCTGCATTTCAGGAATGTTGCATGTGTGCTCTTGGGAAAAAAAGTTCCTGAAGCATAATTCAATCTTCCACCAGAATTATGGCCAAAATAAACACATACTCCAGTTGCTGCACCAAATAAGCACCTTTACATAGAAACAGAAAGAGAAAAGCATGTCTCCCAGGCTACAGGATCCTATTACATCAGTGGATACAGTCAAAGCAGTGCAACACACACACAGGCACACGGTCACGCACATGGTCTCGCTTAAACCCTTTCCCATAGTGGATCAGGGAGTGACGTGTGCCGAATCCAGGATGGAATTCTGTTTCCGAGGCTCTGGAAGATTTTCTCTGTGAGTTTTGGAAAATGTAGCAGACAACAGACAAAAATATGCTGCTGAAGACTATTGCGGATATAGATATTCATACATCAGTGTATAACTAGGGTTGCAGACGAACAGACAAGTAGTCACACCGGCTTTGACCATTCCAATATGGTTTACATATAAACTACCCATAAAAACAGCTGCTAATGACGCATCCATGTATATACACCAATCAGGCATAACTTCCTAATATTATGTTGGTTCCACTTTTGCTGCCAAAACAGCCCTGACCCGTCGAGGCATGGACTCCACTAGACCCCTGAAGGTGTGCTGTGGTATCTGGCACCAAGATGTTAGCAGCAGATCCTTTAAGTCCTGTAAGTTGCGAGGTGGGGCCTCCATGGATCGGACTTGTTTGTTCAGCACATCCCACAGATGCTCGATTGGAGTGAGATCTGGGGAATCTGGAGGCCAAGTCGACACTTCAAACCTCGCTTTT
The DNA here is from genome assembly GCA_023566225.1 of Romanogobio albipinnatus. Classification (NCBI taxonomy): domain Eukaryota; kingdom Metazoa; phylum Chordata; class Actinopteri; order Cypriniformes; family Gobionidae; genus Romanogobio; species Romanogobio albipinnatus. The sequence continues at coordinate 14,410,721 of CM042247.1, read as the reverse complement.
GTGCTCCTCAAACCATTCCTGAACTATTTTTGCTTTGTGTCAGGCGCATTATCTGCTGAGAGAGCCACAGCCACCAGGGAATACCGTTTCCATGAAAGGGTGTACATGGTCTGCAACAATGCTTAGGTAGGTGGTACGTGTCAAAGTAACATCCACATGGATGGCAGGCCCCAAGGTTTCCCAGCAGGACATTGCCCAAAGCATCACTGCCTCTGCCCGGCTTGCCTTCTTCCCATAGTGCATCTTGTGCCATGTGTTCCCCGGGTAAGCGACGCACACGCACCCGGCCATCCACGTGATGTAAAAGAAAACCTGATTCATCAGACCAGGCCACCTTCTTCCATTGCTCCGTGGTCCGGTTCTGATGCTCTTGTGCCACTATTGGCGCTTTCAGCGGTGGACAGGGGTCAGCATGGGCACCCTGACTGGTCTGCGGCTATGCCGCCCCATACACAACAAACTACGATGCACTGTGTATTCTAACACCTTTCTATCAGAACCAGCATTAACTTCTTGAGCAGTTTGAGCTCCAGTAGCTCGTCTGTTTGATCAGATCACACGGGCCAGCCTTCGCTCCCCACGTGCATCAATGAGCCTTGGCCATCCATGACCCTGTCGCCAGTTCACCACTGTTCCTTCCTTGGAGCGCTTTTGATAGAGACTGACCACTGCAGACCGGGAACATCCCACAAGAGCTGCAGTTTTGGAGATGCTCTGACCCAGTCATCTAGCCATCACAATTTGGCCCTTGTCAAAATCCTTACACATGCCCATTTTTCCTGCTTCTTACTTACTAACATCAACTTTGAGGACAAAATTTTAATTTTCTGCCAAATATATCCCACCCACTAACAGGTGCCGTGATTTAGAGATAATCAATGTTATTCACTTCACCTCATAATGTTATGTCTGATCTGTGTTTATCTATGAGTGTGACATTATACCAAATTGTTAGAAAGTGTTGTGCAGTTTATTAAAATTGCTTAAATCACCTTTCTTTCCCATTCTGACATTCAGTTTGGAGTTCAGGAGATTGTCTTGACCAGGACCACACCCCATGTGTCATGTGATTGGTTGATTAGATAATTGCATTAATGAGAAATTGAACAAGTGTTCCTAATAATCCTTTAGGTGAGTGTATGTTTACATAGTACAGATGAAAAGGCTGCATATATTTGATTAAAAACACAGTAAACAGAAATATTATGAAATATTTGTACAATTTAGAATAACTGTTTTCTATTGTAATTTATAGTAAAATGTAATTTATTCCTGTGTTTCAGCATCATTACTCCAGTGTGTCACATGATCCTTCAGAAATCAGTATAATATGATGGTTTGATGATCAAGAAAAAATTATGATTATTATCAATGTTGAAAACAGTTGTGCTGCTTCATATTTTATCACTTGACAGAATTCTTTGATAAATAGAAAGTTCAAAAGAAAATCCTTTGTAACATTATAAATCTCTTTCCTGTCACTTTTGATCAATTTAATGTGTCCTTGCTGAATAAAATCTTAATTTCTTTCAAATATATATATATGTAAGACAGCTCAGATAGAAACATCCATCTCAATATTACGCTAGGATGCTTTGAATCTTAACAACATTTGTCACATATTACCACTAAAGATGATGACAGCGAGAATGTGAGACTGTACTTCATTCACACCCGTCAGAGCTGTAATTCATAGCGCTCTGTCAGTGTTCTTGACAAACACCCCCCGGTGAGGCTTTGGTGCGCTCCTTTTACAAATGAGAAACATGTGCGGGTCAGTCGTCCTATCTATCACACAGAGGGGGGTGAGTGTTGCTGTGTGTTCTGTGCTTTGCTTTGTACGGTCCAATGAAAAGCTAAAGATAACCGAGTGAAATATGGCCCATGGATGACCCGCGATGGTGGAATTTATCTGCGTAATGCATCGTCTTGAAGTGTGTAATAGTTTCTACAGAAGCCAGAAGAGCCCATTAAACTGACACTCAACAGTGGGTCAACAGGTGGGATCGACAACACCGTCCACCGAATCCCTCTCAACTGGGTGTTTTTAAGTTTTAAGGGCTTAACCAAAAATTGAAATACCATTTATCACTTGCTTATGCTGTGGTTTAATGTTTAAGCTCTCATGCTGCCAATTAGGCTACCACGGGATATGATTTAGACAGTTTATCATGGTTTTGTGATTAATTTATCGGTTAAAATGTTTGCTGTTTGAGCTGTAAAGTGTCTAAATTGTTATTTTGAGGTGGTACTACTTTTCAGTGTTGATGAACTTCTGATAATACATTGCTGATGTAATTCGTGTGAGTCAGCTTCATGTGAAAAGTGCTTTAAAGAAAAAATTAATAATGTTAATAACATTTTTAATGTTAATAAAACAAATCTTTCATTAAAAGCATAAATAAATAAATTACATTTCTCCATTGGAGTTTGATATACATATTGTAACCCAAGGGATTGTGGGCAGTAGCATGTAATAAAAAAAGTTTTAAAAAGTTAAAAAAATATATATAATAATAAAAAAAATTATAATAAATAAAAAAATTTAAAATTAAAAATAAAAAAAAACTATATATATATATATATATATATATATATATATATATATATATATATATATATATATATATATATATATATATATAATTATTATTATTAATATAAGAAATAAATTCATATTATTTAAATAATCATATTAATATGTACTATAATATTCATATAATTATAATATTTCCATATTTTTTGTGTGTATTTCCAACACACACACACAAACGCAAACACACACACGCACGCATACATATATACTAAATGAACAACTAACTTTTGCATTTTCCACAGCAATAGTTCTATATATTAAACACTTATAAATAGTATTAAATTAAATATTGTAAATGTAAATTTTGTAAATATTATAACTATATTAATGTTATATATTATACATTATTCATGTAATATAATACATTAAGTCATTTCATTTAAATTATCATATTAATATGTAATTATTACATATATACATAATTTTAATTATATGAATTAATGTATTATATTACATGAATAATTTATAATTATTTATATATATATAAATATATTATTAAATGTTATATATTATAGCATAAATCTAATTATGTTAATACTATATTATGTTAATACTATATTATATATTAGTATTATAATTTAAATAATATGATCTTATAAGAAGATTTCACACAACATAACATGCACGTAAAAGTTTAGTAAGTGTATTATAACTTATATTCAGTACACGTGCAATTTCATGGACATACCTTCAAAGCAGTGTGAATCCATGATAAGTGTATTACTGCGTGCAAAATTAGGGACTTTCTTTTCTGTGGTAACCAACATCAGGCCAATGATGCTTTACTGGTTCAATCCAGTTTTAATGTTCAGACTTGGTCATTGTTTAAACCAGTCATGCCTCTCCAACAAAAGAACGGCAACCTACTTATTACTGACTGGTTTGGTAAAAGGGTTTTGAAATGACTAGAAAGTAGCTCTGTGGCTTTATTACCTGAGAAGACAGTCCATTATTGATGGAAGAGTTAGCGTGACTGTTATGAGGTCCAAAGGTATCTGAATATCCTGCATAACCATGCCGACTGGAGAGACAGTAGGAAGCCCCGCCCTCCTGCCCTGCCCCTCCAGAACTCTGATGTGGCGGGAGCGGCTGAGGTCTGTGTAAAGTACTTGAATCTGAGAACAGATACAGTCGCCAATAATGTTTACAGAATACATCAGAATATATTTTATGTAAACTGGAATTTATGTATTAAATATTTACCTTGAGAAAGGCCAGCGGGTGCGTACGGGCTCTCTGACAGCTGATACGGGGAAAGACTGGACATAGCCGGATGTGAAAACCCACCAGGGATCAGGTGATTGAACGACATGAGCTGATTGGCTCCCGCTTGCTTCCTCCAACGAGCTCGTCTATTACTAAACCACACCTGAGAAAAGACAAACATAGGAACAGTTCATACAAAATGTTTAATTCTGTCTATTCTTTCTAAGGTGTATGGGTGTATTTGTACCTGTACTCGTGCCTCTGTGAGTTTAGCTCTCTGAGCGAGCTCTTCTCTGGTGTAGATATCAGGGTAATGTGTGCGTTCAAAAGCCCTCTCCAGCTCCTCCAGCTGCTCGGCCGTGAATGTTGTTCGACTGCGCCGCTGTTTCCTTTTCAGCGGCAGATCAGGCTCAGATTCCACATCTGAACCTTCATCAGACGGACTCGCTGAAACACACACAAATTCAAAGAATAGAGAATTTTTATTTGATTATTTAGAAATGTAAAGGGGTCATGAGAAATCTAATTTGCCTTGATCTTTTGACATACACTGTAAAAAAAAAATTCAGGTCTCCAATTGAAAATTTTCTAGTGACCGATCACATCTACATTTTTCAGTTGGCCAAACTGAATTTCTGTGAATTGATGCAATTTAATCCACAGAAATTCAATTTGGCCAACTAAAAAATTTCGATGTGATCAGTCACTAGAAAATTTTCAATTGGAGACCTGATTTTTTTTTTACAGTGTATTAAAGGTCTTTGTACCATTAAAACATCCTGCAAGTTTCATACATTCTTCTCATTGTGAAGCATTCGTTTAAAGGTGCACTATCTAAAATTGTTGCAGTAAAATATCCAAAAACCACAAGGCCAGTGTTATATATTTTGTTCAGTTGAGTACTTACAACAGCCTTTCTCAAACTTTTTTCAGTCAGGGCACCTTTCAAAAGTGTATAAAATTTCAAGGCACCCCAGTTTAAAATATAATTTAAAAACACTGCATAACCCAAATTTAAATGCAAATGTACTGTTTATTTAGACAGGACAGTAATGAATAGAGCATTATACGAACTGTAAATAACAATAATAATAACAACTTTATAGCAACTTTATAGCACCTTTAAAAACACAGGTTTGCAAAGTAATTCACAAAATAATTAATCAGAGACACAAATGCCATAAAACCGTAAGAGGTGGACCGCACAATACAAGAACCCAACAACAAATCCTGACCAGGAGAACTAAACTGAAGTGCAGGATGCAGTTAAAATAAAATAAAAAGTGGCAGACATAACAAAAATAAATAAAATCAGATACAATACGATAAGAAAAAGATCCATGTTCCATGCAGCAGAGATGAGCAGGAATGTTTTTCCATATAGTGCTTGCTTTCATCCGTGCCATATGTGCATGAACACACACCCACATACACCCACACACACACAAAAATAATCTGCAACGAGAAATGGAGAAAGATCTACATGCGCGCATGCAGGGGGTGGGGGTGACCACAATCAATGAGAGACTTTTATGTCATTTTTCCTTTTTTATTCAAAATATTCACAAATTTGTTAGATATGGCCTGAAATATCTGATATTCCGATTGTCAAATATATAAGAGGGGAAGTGTTTTGTCGTTTAAACACCTTTAAAACGATCGCGTTAGTTGAGCTGTATGCGCGATGGGTGCCGCCATCGCCGCCGCAGGCGCAGTTCAGAAAATCGGATCTGTTGGATTTACAAGACGTGAATTCATCCACTTCTCCCAAAATACATAAAAGTAAGTGGCAGATGAACTGGGAGAAGAATAGAGTAAACTTTAAAGTTACTTACACAATGTGTATCTGATATGAATAAAACTAATTATAATGGAAAGGATTATTATTGCCTCTTCATTTTTCATCATTGTGTATTTTACAAACTCTAAATGTATAGTTTTTTTAGTACGTATATGTATGAAACCTAAAATAAACATTATGTGGCTGAAAACACTGAAAAGTTGTGATATATGACAAGTCTGAGCGCGCCTGTCTCTGGCTCAGTGCAAGCCAACGCAAGCACATTTGAATTTACATTTGAATGAACGTGATGCACTGCCGGTCTAATCACAGGTGTGAATGTGTGATCGTACGTGCGAAAGGGTTAAAAAGAAGAAGAATGTATTTATGTAAATTCAAATCTATTTTATATATGAAATTTCAGATTTTATTTTATTTTTTTAGCCTACGTAATTTTTTGGCGGCACCCCTGACACAGTCAGGCGGCACCCCAGTGTGCCGTGGCACCCACTTTGAGAAAGGCTGACTTACAATATCCCAAATGTTTCCAAAGAAAATTGCTATTCTTTGCGTTCCCCTCGGTTTCCGGTTTTATTTTGCAGAAACGCTTTACTCTCACTGCAGTGTGAACAAGTGTCATAGCAGCCGCCGAGCGAACGCACAGAGTAACGTCATAACAACTCAGATGTATCTAATATGATAAACAGAGCTGCGTTACCTCATACTCATGACCGGAAAAGCAGAAATGGTGCCAGCGACTATCCCATAATAAAGGTTCCGCTGCTCGCTAGGCTTGTGTTGTGCTCTTCTTATTAACAATCGCTCCTACTTCTGCGTCATACTACAGTAACGTTAATAACCGCATCCATGAACATGATTTCTGCCCGAGTCCTATCCCGATTCTTTTCCACTGGCTATGAGGTGGAGACCACATGTCCCAAGATTCTGCGCTCAAACATGGCGTCATCAAACTACGCCTCTGTTTTGAATAGACAACCTCGAATGGACGGAAAAGTTACACAGTGCACCTTTAATCAAGCTCCAAAAATGGCTCGTTTTGATATTGTGGGATCTGTGGTGTCACACTGGCAAATACAGTTGCATATAATCTCCATTTGCCTCCAGAACAAGACATCGACGTATAGTTTTACATCATCGAACCATAGGCCCCACCCACTGGCATTCAGTCGCTTAACGGCTGACATTTGCCTACACAATATGTGAGCATCGCGTCAAAAGCAAACAGAACCCATTATAATCATTGACGCTGTCTACACTGGATACAGTATACAGGTGCGCATTCAGTTTCTGCCGTATTTCATACACTTGAGTCTGCCGACAACAGGACAAAGGGAAGAGTGAAAGAACATTTGCCTTGACGCGTCCCGTTTAAACAGCTCATTTGTGTCTCTGTACAGACTTCAGAAGGATCCCTGTGTCGGAAACAAGTGGATGGTTCATTTAAATGGCATCCTGGATTGCATCAGAGGATTATATGTTTGTTCAGAGCATTTTGTTTTTTAAATGAGGCACGGTGTTATGGAGAATTCGCAAATAAACTTTTTTTGGAAGATGAAGCAGCCAAATGTATTGGATGACAGCAGCTGCATCACAAACCATAAGTAAATTATTTCATAATGCTTTTTATATGGATAATGCTTTTAAAAACATGTACTCGTGTGCAATAGCAAGTGGGCGTTGATACTGTTTCCTGTGCAATGGCTTTAGCCAACCACAACAAAGAACATTTAGAATGAAGGTTGAAAATAATATTGTTTTGTTCTGAATATAAGACAATGACAATCTGAAAAACTGGTTTGTCTTATATTCAGCGTCTAGACTAGACATGTCAATAATCAGTCCCTCCAGAATGCATTTAATGCATAATCAGCCAAAGTCTGCATATTTATGCGGGGACCGCATTTTTTTCAAATACACCGCACTTTTGCCGTGTAAATTGCCTATTTCCGCGTGCAAAATATGCGGGCTAGCATGATTTCATAATCCCCGCATTTTTGTTGCAAAAAAGTCATATATATTAGCAGAACGTTGCAAAACGTTTACTTCACACAAGAGCCGCCATTTCCCCCTATTGCCATGGGAAAAGTGACGTAATTACCCGACGTGAACGTCATCAAAAAGCTGCAAACCCAATGGTGAAACCATAGATATCGGTGAAACCATGATGAAGCACGCAAATTCCCATTTGCCAACAAAAATAACAGCAAAAGACCGCCCAAAGCAGTTTCCCAGTGTGCTGACCGATTTCAAAAAACAGCATCATGAAGCTTCGAAGCATTATGAATCAGTGAATCGATTGAGCGGTGCGGATCGCCAAAGTCACGTATTTCAGCAGTTTGACACGCGATCCGAATTATGAATTGACTCACTGATTCATAACGCTTCGAAGCTTCATGATGCATTGTTTTGAAAACGGTCCAAATTGAGCCATGTGTTTATTAAGGTCTTCAATAAAACAAGATGAGAACTTAAATATTCAATTAAAAATATTCGCTTTTTTTCTCTTTTTCATCAAACCGCAGTTTTTGCAAGTTTTATCGCATAAAATTGCATAAATATCCCGCATTTTCCATCGCATTTTTTTAAAAAATGTGCCGCATAAATCAAGGATTTTTGCCCGCAACAATCACAAAAAAAGACACATTTTTCTGGAAGGACTGAATAATACACCGCAACAACAGACGCTGCCAAATACGCATAAAATGAGTGTGCCAAGAAATATGGAGTATCAGAGTATAATGTTAGAAGATTGTGAGCGCAAAAAGACAATCTTAAAAAACGCTGACAGTCAAAGAAAAGCTTAACGTCTGAGAGCCGCGTGACTGTCATGTTTGCGTGTCTCTCTGACGGGACCAAACATCCAACATAAGTGATTTTAAAACGTAAGACGGTACCCAGATTTCACTTCTGCTGTTAACAAAATTTTGGTAGGCCACATGGTTTTCACTATGAGATGGATAATTATAATTCAGATGGGCTACAGGTTATTTTTATGGTATGCCAAAAAGTGTTTTTACTAATTTTTAATATTTACCATACTTTCTTAAATTCGGAACAATATGGTATATAAATATATATAAATTGGATTAGGTTTAGTCTACTAAACCTAATTTTGGAAACAGCAGAGGTTTATGGTAAATCGCACTTATGCAATCGTATAAAGTGGTCGAGCAACTGTAAAAAATTATATGTTCAATAAGTTATGACATGATGTTTTTACATTGCTTTAACTCATCAAAATATGTTAGGCAATTTTGCTTAAGTTATACAAGATTCAACAAATTTTTTATGTCAATTTTTTATGTCATTTAAGTTAAAATGACTTAAATATCCAAGTTGATTGTACTTAAAAATGTAGCGCAGCAACTTTTTTATAGTAGGGAAAGTACACACAAATACAAACGAAACGGCACTAAAGATGTTCCTAAACTGGCAGCTTTTTCTCATTTTTAATGGTGTAGCCGTAGCGCTTTTATGAGGGAGAATTTTATGAGCTTCTTCTCATCTTTTCTTGAAAGACTTCAGAACCAGGCTTATTTTTGTGTCACACAGTAATTCCTTGTCTGTTTTTTTTCAGTCATTTATTTTCCTCAGTAACTGAACGACCACAGTGCAACAGTTAAAGAATAAAACACAATAAGAGAGAGCTGCAGGAGGCAATATAAAATACACATTAAAAGTTTTTATTTTTTAAACAGGATGAAATACAGTGGAGGAGAAAAGAAAAAGCAATGTGCTGGATGATCATAATATTTATATTTATCCTATAAAAGAAATAAATTCATAAACCAAAACATGATATATTTCTTTCTTCGTGGAAATGTTTTCCTTGTTTCAAACAGAAATCCGCCATTGTACCTATGAGGACTCATTGAGAACGATGGGAAATTCCTACAATTTCACAGGGATTTGGTTGAGGGAACGCTGAACCGTGTGGAAAACAGTTCATCAGCCTGGAATGACTTCACAACAACACATGCCAAAAGAAGAAGCTGGTAACTATATATTCATAGGGCTGGAATTAAAGGAGGTTCATATTTATTTAATTTATATTCTTCAGACATTGAGCTATTAGTGCATCTCTCTGTCTCTCTCATTCTCTCTTCCCCTCAGTCTTTGTTGGATTGATTTGCACGCTCCATCTGTGGAATCCGTCATGACGGCCAGGGCTCTCAGTGGAGGCCGTCACCTGCCCCGGAGGGGGTGGAAGGGGCATACAGAAGGCTAAAGGTGGGTGTGTGTGGGGCAAAAAGAGAAAAGGCTGGGCCGGAGTAGTTCAAGTGCTAAATCTCTTACAAAAACTACCTCAAAAACCAGTGCAGAAGCAACTGAATCTTCAGATCTGGATGCAGACACAGATAATTCAAAAATATGTTTTATTTCTGTGCACTCGCATAAGTATCTAGTTCAGTCATGAAACTCTAGAGAGCAAAGACTGATAGGTCATTTACAGGCAATCTGTAATCACATCATTACTACATGGCACAAGCTGATTGCCCTTGATGAGATTGCTTGCTCTTCATTTAAACAGTCTGGATAATTGTTTGTTGTATAACCCAAGGCCGTAACCATGTCTTGAACATTGGGGGGGACCAATTTTTTATTTTTATTTTTATAAAGCATAAAGAAACAGAACAGTGAACGAAATTCTAGGTCTAATTCTAGTTGGGAAATAATCCTTTTGGGACTATTTGCCAACAATATTTGCATTAATTTGCGTCAAATTTAGTATTAGTCCCGGGATTCTTCGCATTAGTGAATAAATACATAGATCTGCTGGTGAGATTCAAATTCCCTAATGGTCTGGTGGTTGCAAACCGTGTCAAAGGTTCCGGGTTCTAATCCGCTCTCATACAGTTTTTTTTTCTTCTTCATTAAAATTAAAGATGTTCATTTATGATTGTATATTAAGAGCAGGGACATGTTTGTGTGCATTGTTTTTGTGATTTCACCGGAAAGAATAGAGTCTTACTGAGCAACGGCGAGATTAAGCGATACATTAGATTGACGCACTCGTCTGTGTGTGAAGACTGTGCACGAGCCAAAAGAGAATGTAAACCCCGCCTACTTTGATTTTCATTTTGACATTGACGAGCGCTGTTAGACCACTGAGGCAAACAAGACTAAAATTTTACTTTTAAACCTTTTTGTCATCCTAACAGCAACATTCAAGAAGTGCAAGAATTTCAAATATTGGGGGGGGGGGGGCAATTTGGCCATTTCTAATTATTGGTGGGGACTTGTCCCCCTCAATGTCTATGGTGGTTATGGCCCTGGTATAAGCCAGTCATGCGCGCGATCAGAGATCCTCTGAACTCCTCCACCTCCCCCAGCTCCACCTGCCTAGATCTGTTACAGGATTTATGTACGTTTATTTATGCAGCAGCATATTTTACATGCTCACAGTCACAGCAGAATGTCTGTCTATCTATTAGCAGTAGCAACTCCATTTGCTCTGCAGCAACAGCAATAACATAGCACACAGCAGCAGCATATAGCAGATCTAGTTCACAAATACCAAACACATTAACATTTCCTTATTAATCAACATGCTAAAACTATTTTAAGAGCTGTCATGATTGATACAGTATAACTTTGAAGGGGATTTTTCTTTTGTTTGACATTTTCATTTGTTTTCTTTTCTTTTCTGTGTGTGAAATACAAAATGGAAATGTCAAAGATTCTGTTTTCCATACAATAAAAGTAGATGGTGGTAGAAGAAAACTGGAAAGTGGAGTTATTTCGATGTGATCTAACACTTACATTTTTGATGGTAGGGTAATTCTGTGACTTTATAAATTATATATATATTTACATTTATATATAAAAAAAAAAATATATATATATATATATATATATATATATATATATATATATATATATATATATATATATATATATATAAAATGTAGATGTTATCACATTTTTGGTCAATAAACTCCAAAAAAACAAAATAAGCAGCATTGGGTCACACCTTATCAAACTGGCTGCGTTCTTCTGTGCTGTTTTTAATTTAACTTGTTAAAATGTTTGTCTATGTAAATATGCTCTAGACATTATCTTTATCAAAAAGCTTTTTGATGCCACGTGAAGGGATTGTAATGTGGCAAATTGGAAAAATGCAATCTCAAATGCGATTTGACATTGTAAGTGAAGATTATCAGTGAACAACGACTTAAATTGTATCCGTTTCTCACATAACTCTATTTTATGACAATAGCAGGGGTGGCCAACGTTGGTCCTGAGAGCCATGGGTGCGTCTCAATCAGTTCCATAGTTCAGTAGTCAGGGCACCGATCAATGAATCAGTCAATGGGCTGACTCCCTGATCAGTGCCCTGACTACTGAACTAAGGAGCTGATTGAGACGCACCCTATATAATCCTGCAGATTTTTGCTCCAACCCTAAGCAGGCACACCTGAACAAGCTAATCAAGATCATAAGGGTTACCCAAAAGCTGCAGGCAGGTGAGTTTGATCAGAGTTTGGAGCAAAAATATGCAGTACTGTAGCTCTCCAAGACTAACGTTGGCCACCCCTGGACTACAGTATAAATATAGTGCACAAGTTGCATGGACTGCTTTTATGATATTTTTATGGTCCTTTTTGAAATTTTAGAAGCATTTTAGGAATGCTTCTTTTAAATGATGTCAAAATGTGGTTGTAAATAAGTAGCATCAGTTTTGGGAAGCTTATTTTGGAAATGTAATAGGTTACAGATTACAAGTTACCCTATTTAAAATGTAATAAGTAGTGTAACTATTTCCATTACTTTATTTATGTAACTGATTACATTTGATTACTGTTTTTATTACTTTTCTAAATTTCTAACAAACTTGTTCAACTGTTGATCATTTTCAAACTTTAAACCAGGCAGGGCTAACCTGCAAATTCAAACAATTATGCAAATTCAAAAAACAACACTGCAAATTCAAAAAACAACACTGCAAATTCAAAAAACAACACTGCAAATTCAAAAAACAACACTGCAAATTCAAACCAGAGAGCCAATCAAAAGCATCAGAATAGCATCGCTTTACTAAATTGCCTTTAAATGGCAGGAGGCATCGTACACATCAAAAACAGGCAAAGCAACAAATTAATATTATTCAACTTTTTACAGAAAATATTCAGCTGTAACCTTTAACATTTTCATAAGTAAATGTAATTTAACTACACATTTTTTCTCAGTAACTGTAACGGATTACAGTTACATTTATTTTGTAGTTAAATTACATGACGCCGTTACATGTAACTAGTTACTCCCCAACACTAAGCACTTGCATTTTTATATTTTTGCTGACTGAACGAGAATCAATGCAAGTGAATAAACAGAAGGAAAGAGGAAACAGTAAACACAGGCTTAATTCGGGCAGAGGAAAACAGACCACAGGCTTCTAAACACACAGAACCAAAAACCGAAGCATAATGGAAATGGAACTACTGGACAATCTAGAGATATTCTGCCTTCTGTAAATACACAAGTGTGTGTGTGTGTGTGTGTGTGTGTGTGTGTGTGTGTGTGTGTGTGTGTGTGTGTGTGTGTGTGTGTGTGTGTGTGTGTGTGTGTGTGTGTGTGTGTGTGTGTGTGTGTGTGTGTGTGTGTGTGTGTGTGTGTTTTTTCAGGTCTTTGGCATGTAAAGTTAGCGTGTAGTGCACATGAGTATACGTTTTAAGGTCTTGCTTAGATATTGTAGCTCTCCGCTATGTAAACTGTGCGGTCACTAAAAGCATCTCCAAAGTTTCTTTTCAGCTCTGGGCCCTCGTTGCTTAAATTTAATATTTAGAGGCGAAAGATCACCCGGAGCACATTTACCTCGTGTGTTCATGCACACAAAATCCACCTAAGAAGTTTCTTTAATACTAAGGGACGGCCAGAGCCAGGCAGGCACTTTCACTTCTTACAAAAGTCTCTTATGAAACTTTTATAAAAAATAATATTTATTTTCCTAAGTAATTTTTCTTCTAATGTAAATGTATCTTGATTTAAGAATGTTTAGATTTTTGCAATGGAAAACAAAACAAACAAATAGCAGCAAGCAGCAATTAACTGGGGTTCAAGCTCTTTAGGGTCTTTGAGCACTTGCGTAAAAAGTATTTTTATTTAGCAAGCATGTAACCACTTAGATCATAGATGGAAAAGACCATTAACAGCCAATTTACTAAGGAAATAAATGGTTTTTAAAGCTTTTTAAGAGTTATAGTGCCACCTAAGGTCCAATCTCCATAAACGTTTGCATGCTTGTTTAGAATCATATGTCGCATGTGCTCACCGAATATAGTGAAGTTTTGAGTTTTCGTTTAGGATTTATAAGCTTTTGAGTTTATTTTGCCACTCCCTTTTTCTAAATGACCCTATTATAGCTATCCAAAGGGTAAAGTTAAAAAAAAAATTCATAATCATTGACCTAGAGAGTCCTGAGAATTTTATCAAGGTTGAGCCTTAAACCCCAAAGTTGTTTTTTGAAACAATCTCTAATGGTGCGTTCACACTGGACGCAAATTACTTGCATGTTAAGTCAATGCAAAGACGCGAATAGACATTCTGCGGTGCGATTCGCGCGAATGAGGTGACCAAATTGAGTTTTTGACACATCATTCGCGTCCGGTGTGAACGCACCATAATATTTGACAAACGATTCGATTGACAACAGCGGTCTTAAAGTTGATCAGAATGAGGAGTTCTACCACATGGTAGCTGATTTCCGGTGGCTGATTTCTTTCAAATTTCTCACAGGCCTCTAGGCCCTTGAGTCAAACAGACCCAGCCAGTTTCGTTCCGATTGGTCTCCGTAAACCTTGTCTGAAACTTCATTGGTAGCCGCAAATGTCCTCAAAGGAAGTCTTAGCACCTTGATAAAAGACACCTCATGCCAATTTTCAAGTCCATCAGACTTAGGCCCAATACCAATTCTATTTTATACCCCTTCACCTACCCCTACCCGTTCCCCTTGCCCCTTGAAAAAGAGTGGCAAGTCGTAGGGGTGAAAATATTCCCCTAAGAAATGGGACACCACTACTATACCATTACATGTCATCATACCCCGCTTCTTTTATAAGTGTCCTGCGACATTTAACCAGTATGAACCGCAATAAAGTGTGTAGGCTATATCTAACAGAAATCAGGTGCGAGCATTTTTAAGAAATTACTCACTCCCAACAGAGTTTTGAACTGTATTTGGACTTAATAAAACAGCGCTCGTTTTCAATTAAAACACGTATGAGTATGAGTTTTCTAAGACGATACAGAATGATACAGAACATACAAGACTGATGAAGCCGCTTTTCCATCGGGCCAAACTGTTCTCTTTGTTTATTAACCGTTCCACTCCGTGCTGATCCGAGCCGGACAGTATGGATAAGGTTTTGTTTTCTACTGCGGTGCTGCAATAATGTTCATACATTATACGTCAGTCGTTGCCTTGGTAATGCAAGAGTTTACAGACAATATGTGATGTAAATATTGACTGCGTTATGAAGGATGACCAGATTTTTTTTTTTTTACTATACGTGTTCACATCACTCAAATAGTGCGTTTAGCAAGCTACGGAGAAGCTGGCAGCCAGGCGACACACAAGTGATCGATCCCAGGTGGCAACATACACACATTCTAGCAGCACGGTAGTCGGTGCAGGGAAACTCCTCAAACCCCTTCGTTCGAAGTGTGGTCCTGAAAAATCTTTGTTTGAAGGGCTATATGGCCCTTCCCCTTACCCCTACCACTCCAGCCAAAAGAGAATCGAGACACCCCTACCCCTTCACGTGAACGCACAAAACGAAGGGGTAGGGGAAAGGGAAGGGCTAAGGCCCCGATCACACAGAACGCGTTTTTGCAGCGAGAGGCGCCTCTTTTGAATAGATTTCTGTTGGCAGAGAGCGTTATGCGCGCTGCTTATGCGCCCCGGGCGCCTCGCGTTTTAACCGCCTGCTGTGCATCGCGTTTTAGAAGGAGCGCTCTGAGCGCATGAAGTTGAAAAAAAGTAAACTCTGAGCGGAAAAGCGCCCGACGTCATCACGTTTTTTTTCTATTGTCCAATCGAATGAATGGAGAGGCGGTGCGGTGCGCCTCGCGTTTTCGAACCTGAAATACGCGTTCTGTGTGATCGGGGCCTAAGGGGTAGAAATGGGATTGGGCCTTAATGTTGCATAGTTAAAGCCATTTCTAAGTTTTTTCCATGTTATAGCTCCACCAAGTGGCCAGTCTCCACGCCCTTCCAAATCCAAATGTTCCAAAAGTTTGCATTTTATCTGTCTTGAGCCAAGGATTCCAACAATGTTAGACAATTGAGCCAATGTCTAACGTTTAAAGGGTTATAAGTGACTTCATACTTTTCACCGCTGTAGCACCCCCGTCAGGCCGATTGGGGCGAGCTTTGGTGACTTTGTAGACAGTGTGAGTACTTCCAGCCCACAAAGTTTCAAGTCTCTATGACTTATGGTTTGGGCTGCCCGATCACTTTTAGGAAAGAAAGCTGATCCTTGGACGCACTTGAACCCGTATTTTTTTGTAGTGTTGTGCTTAGCTTTGGTCTGGGGGAAGCGACAGAGGTCCAAGATAAAACCATATGTGCGTGTGTAGCGCTCTGAGTTTGTGTTTTGGTGTGTGTTCTGATTCTCTTGGGGGCAGATAATGAAGAGGGCTAATTGAGCCAATGACATGCCCCCTCGCCATCAAATACAGCCAAAAAAGAAAGACAAAGAGGGGAACAAAAGAAAGCTTGGGAACAAATGCAGCGTCTCGAAGAGGGGAGAGCGAGGCGGGTCCTTTTCAGCGCCGAGGCTGGCTGAGTGACTGCTCGACTACATTAAGCAGTACATAGAGAACTAACAGATGCCGGAGACAGAAAGGATGAGTGACAGCTCGTGGGCCCATCTGCCCCCCAGCGTTTAGGAACAGAGAGAAACAGAGGGAGGACTTGACTTGCTAAAGAGCAACTGTGACCCTCACAGCTGCCCTCAAACAACCACACGTTTCAGCTCAGCGCCAAATGTGCTCTTCGTCTGTTTAGCCTCTTTTTCTTTGCTTTTTTGGTTGTGACTTTTGTAAAAGAAGCTAGTGTGTATGCAACTATAAGCACTTCAAACAGTGGTATGGTGCATGCTATGGCCTCATCACATTATATTGCAGTTTTTTTTATCCAAGTTTGTCTGGAAATGCATTGACATTTATGTTAGAAAAGATTTCTATTTCAAATAAAAACTGTTCTTTTGAACTTTCTATTCATCGAAGAATCCCAAAAGCAGCACAACTGTCATCATGAACATATTAGAATGATTTCTAAAGGATCATGTGACACTGAAGACCGGAGCAATGAAGCTGAAAATACAGCTTTGATCACAGGAATCAATTACATTTTAAAATACTGTATATTAGTATAGAAAAAAAATATTCTAAATTGTAACAATATTTCTCAATATTAATGTCTTTACTGTATTTCTGATCCAATATATGCAGCCTTGGTGAATATGAGAGACTGTTTTATTTTATTTTTTTCAAAAACTTGAAAAGTCCAGAAAATGGTATGTCAGTCCGATCAAATAATGAGTCAAGAAAAAGATTGCTGTTAATATATTACTTGTATATTCCATACTATGCACATACTGTAATATTTGTATGCTATTGCAAACATAGGCAGTGTTTTATTCTGAAGGGAATAGAAGTTTAAACAGGAAGTAGTCACCTGCCTCTCTAAGCATACACCAAAGAGACCTTTGCTCCCTGGGGGTCAAACGCCAGTGACCTCAAACTGCTCTGTTTAACAATTGAAAACACATATTCAGACAAGTGTTTGCTGACTGTCTCCTATAAGAATGCTCTACCTTAAACAAGTTTTTCTTAGCAAATTGAGCTGGAAACTGCAATTTGTGATGTATTCATATTTCTAAATATGTTTATATGTGTTAACAGGTTCAACTATCCAATAAATAGCAGCCATCCTGAACTCGCTCTCTCTCTCTCTCTCTCTCTCTCTCTCTCTCTCTCTCTCTCTCTCTCTCTCTGTTGTTTTCATGCAATCTGTGTTATAACTCACACACACACACACTGTAATTTTGCCTTCAGGGCCTGATCACAAGCAGACACGGATTCCTAAGTCTGCTGACCCTGACACTGCACACTGGACACAATGGAGACAGTTTGGTTTGGGGGGTTTCCCCGCATTGTCCATCCCACTATACTCTTTTCACTGTCTCTCTCTTTATCTTTATCATGTTTCATATAAGTTAAAATGTTACTCTGTACTCCATCATTTCACTTGTTTTTTCTATTCCTAACCCAAGACCTCATTTTTCACCTGTAACTCATTCAAGCTACAGCTTTGGCCTGTTCAGACTTGCATAAATATTTCCTCTCTGATCAGACTGAAAAAAATCCCATAGAAGATTCCTTCCTTAGCAACGCCTTAGCAACCCCTTAGATTCTATCTAGCACCATCCAGAACACCTTAGAAACTACCTAGCCTGGAAACCACTTAGAATACCTTAAGTGCGTCAAGTCAAGTCAGTTTTTCTATTAATCTTTTTGAACATTGCACATATGGCCATGATTTACTAAACACAGGGCAAATTAGCACCGTAAAAGTGTAAAGTTCTGCGCATGATCTAATGACGACGCACAAATTAAAGAACACAGACGCAGCCAAATCATTTCCATAATGACCAACGCAATCTACCATCAACTCAAATTAGCAAATTAGCTTTATGTGAGTATACTGTTTGTACACAGGTAAAGTATCTGTGGACCACACAGAACACCATAGCAACCGCCTAGCAACCCCTTCTCAAGTACTCAAACAAAATCAGACGTCTGGCCAGGCTTTGTCTAGCCAATTTGGTCTTCAAGAAGTTTCCTTTTTTAGGTCTTCCTGCTGGTGCATTTGTGTTTGTGTGCTTGTGTGCATGTGTTTGTGTTTGCTCTGGCTTTCAGAGTAAATTACGAGCCGCTGACTGCACACTCCATGGTGCCACACAAACCATCCCGCATTGGGCCAGTTGGCACTATTTGTGAATGCATGTGTACGTGTGTGCATCCATGCATGTGTTTGCATGTTTGTGCATGTGCATATGTTTGGCGGCGTGTGCATATGTGCGTATTATAGGAGTGTCAATCATTTTACACTTTTTAAAATACATTTTGCAGAAGCATTTTCTATTTTGGCAATATTTAAATGCATCTACTCCAATGCAACACAAAGCTTTATCCCAGCTAACAGGAAACGTTTTGGCAAGGTTCTCTCAAAGTTCTGAACAAACATTCTTCCAGTAACGTTAATAGGACGTTCGTTCAAAGTTATCTGGTCATTTATAATGTTCTCAAAATCATTCATGGAGTTTTGTTTTAGTTGCACGTTTTTTAAACGTTACTAGATGGTTCAGAGAACATTCAAAAGTAACATTCTAAGAATGTTTGGAAAATGAATGGAACATTCTAGCCTGACATCGTCATACTCTGAGGGTCTGATATTGCGCAATTGGGCTATGATTATGAGGCGTGTTTCAACCGAACCAGGGCTGCGTTTAGCCCCAACAATAAATGGAAACAGTGCTACGTTGAACACCCTGTTCTGATGACACAAGAGTTGCAACTATGGCAGCTGAGAAGGCCATTCTTTGTGTTCTTTTTGAAGAATTTTCAGAGAATAATGATAACGGTATAAATACGCGTTTAATACTGCAAAATACACTTGATGTTACAGTCACTTCACTTGCCGTCCAGAATAAAAGAGGACATCCCAATTGAGTGAAGGGGTTTGTGGAAACTGTGATCCCTAATTATTGTGGTCCAACATTTGCCTCGCATTTCAGGATGAAAAGACAAAGATTTCAGGTAAAGGATAATCCACTTCCTACCTCCGAGACTGTGTTATGATCAATATGACGTTATTATTTTTATTGTGAGTAGGCTATTAGGCTTATCATTATTGCTGATCACTGTTGTGCTACGATATTGTAATATTTACCATTATATAATCAGAGGAATATAGAAAAGTTTATGAAAGTGTCACTCCACAATGCAAGAGCAAAATATATAAATATGTATAGTTTTTTTATGGACCCATTGTGCAAGCAGTCTCTTTAATACTGCATGATTTATATATATGTTGCTGCTGATTGGGCTGAAATTTTTGACACCACCACCACGAGAGAAAACGCATCTCAAACCAGCTGCACGCCGTTGCACACCGTTTCAGGGAAACATGATGTTCAACCCGGAAACCGTAGCAAAGTGTTGCGCACCGGTTTGAGCTTGAACGTGACCCAGGAAAGAAAATGCCTCTGCACTCAATTGGATAGACTTACAACCAATAAGCAAATTTGTCAACAGAACTGCACGCACGCTGGAAGAAGTAGAAGAAGAAGATGAGTGTAAACGAGCCGGTGTTGTACTTACCAACACGATCATAATGTTTGAGAGAAATAGTAAAGGTGAATGCATATACGAACAAATTCTCAGTTTATGATTAGAACGAATTCAACCCAAGCGATAGCTTGACAAGCCAGACCCACATCAAGATGTTGGGTCTGGGAACACACCATTGGCAGGGCTCAATCCGAGGGGCAGGATAAACGGTTGTCTTTCAAATTCCCTCTGCACGCAATAGGATAGCGCTACAACCAACCAGAGCAATGAAGAAGCTGAAGCGGAGCTAGTTGATAGATTAAACTTTCACCGTATCCGGTCGGCAAAACTCCGAACACATCTTCCTTTCTTAAGAATGACTTCAGTGCCGTTCTTTGTTCTTTTCTCAAAGAAAAGCTTAACTCCAAGTCTTCCAGAGTCGCGGCCAAAGCCGATTCGAAAGACCGCTGTTCGCCAGCTTCTTTTTTTACGAGTAGCACACGGAAACGTCGCAACTCTGCCGTCATTATGTTAAGCCCGCCCACCGACTCTATACACAATGTGATTGGTCTGACTAGAGTTTGTTTTTTCCAGCTCGCAAGCCAACGGAGAGTTATATTTGCTGCCACTAGTGTGCGTCTAGATTTCTAGGCTACCCAAGCGCTCTTTGGTGACGTGCATGATTACGTTACTGTTGATACTGTTGAAAGCCCGCCCTGACAATTTGATTGGTCCGAACAGCTCTGGTTCGAGCATAGTGCTCCACATCGGATCAAGTCCAGACCGAACTTCCCGACCTCAAATGTTGTGGGCGGGGCTAAGTTCGGCTGGCATCCAGGCTAGGAACATTCCTTAATGTTCACATTTTTTAAACATTCATGGAACTTCTGGAACATTCAGGGAACTATACTATAAATAACGTTTTATCTTAATAGGATCATTTGTTAGCTGGGATGAGGGGATTTTTGGAGGATGGCAAACATAAGCTACAGACACACGCCAACATCTTTGAGTCTTTAAGGTGAAATATGGAGACAGTATGAAGGAAAGGGTTCAGGAATCAAGCTGTTGCCTGTTCAAAAGAAGGGTGTAAATACTGAACTCAACTTGCCTGTCTGTGTCTCCCGGAGAAGGAGGGGCGATGGTGGGAATGAAACGGACAGACAACGGCCCACAGATATTAACCCGAAAATGCGCCGCAGGCCAAGAGAGGTAGAACGGGGCATGGGGAGGACGGAGGAGAAACAAGAGCGAGGCGTGTTTGACTCATTGGCCAGATGAAAGTGAAGTTCAAATAAAGAGCCTGATTTAATCGGCTCGGGCAACTCGTCTTTCTTGGATCGCGAGACGGGCAGAGCGTGACGGACGGGCTTTGTGGCAGCGCGCATGACGAGAGGCTCGCCCCCATTGTGACTGACGCTCCGGGCCATGAAGGAACAGCCGAGGAGAACACTGGTCCCTATTGACCGAAATAGCCTTTAATAAACTCCCGTCGCCATTAAGTGTGACATTGCATCCCGATCAGTATTATTTAGGGAGCTGAAGTGATGTTAGCAGGGCATTGGTGGCAGTCAAATAACGTTCACCTTAATTAGTCACACAGGGACACGCTGTTAGCTCATTAAATATCATTACAGAACAGCAAAACATCAGTCACTCCAGCTGTTGGCTTCAGCAAAAATAGACTACACTATTTTTCATCAGCTTTTGATTTCTCTAAGGCCTCTTCATACAGTAAATGGTACAGCTGTCCTGTCCTCTTAACAATTCATGCGTTGTCATATATTAATAGCCTATTTATGATAAGTCTGTTTTAGGCCTAATAATGTATCCTTCCACATAAGACAAAGACTTTCTTTTTTCTTTTGTATGTAAGTTTTTTTTATTATTATTTGAACTGCAGAACTTCAGAAAGATCCTCATTGTCAGAATGAATCTATCATTGCGGCCACATTAAACCTTCTTTTCCCAGATTTCCAATGTTTAACTCAATCTGTGGCTTTTGTCTCCCACTCCCTTCATTCCCGTTGCCATAATGTTTGTCTGTTTATTATTTATTACTTAATCTAACTAATTTTAATGAGAAGAAATTAATGAATTAATTAGACAAAAACTTAAAAATGAATACACATTTCTGTTATATACACTACCAATCAAATGTTTGGACTACTCAATGTTTATTATGAATATTTTCCACATTTTAGAATAATAGTAAAGTCATTAATACTATGAAACAACACAAATATAAAATATTATGATTATACATTATTCATCTCTCAACTAACTTCATGAGGGGAATCCTGGGATGCCATTAACACCATTAAAGGATTTCACGTGTATTCTGGACACCTGTTGTGTTTGTCCATTTATAAATTGTGCAGATAAATTCATACGACACAATTTATATTAATGTCCAAAGCTTTTCAAGCATGTTTAAGCGAAGTGGCAACCTCCCGCAGTTTCTTTTTAAAGGTCCCGTTCTTCGTGTTTTTTTGAAGCTTTGATTGTGTTTACAGTGTGCAATATAACATGTGTTCATGTTTCGCGTGTAAAAAAAAACAGTATTTTTAACACAATTTACTTATCTGTATACCGCTGTTTTCACTGTCCTAAAAACGGGTTGACGAGTTCCTTGTTCTATGAAGTCCCTCCTTCAGAAATACGTAACGAGTTCTGATTGTGCCAGCGGTTCCCGTGTTGTGATTTGACCGCAGCTTAACGAACGTGTCACGGTTCCTGTGTTGTGATTCGACAGCAGCTTAGCGCACGTGGAAAGGTCACGCCTCTTAACGGGGTGATGCATGCGCTCAATGATTTCTACAGCGTCCCTGGGAAAGCCAAACAAAGGTGATTTGACTCCGGGATGAAAATAACAGCGTCTCGACGACATGGCGACAAACACACTCAAACGCAGCACTTCCTTTTCTCCACGCGACACGTCCTCTTCTCCACGTGGGACAGCAACAAGACCACGCCCCCTTTTTCCGCGTATTCTTGTGGGCGGAGGTTAGTCTGTTCTACTGACGTCATTTATGAAGGAAGTACCAGGATGTAGTCCAAGCCAGCCGTTCGCTGTAGGCTTTGAAAGGGAACTTCTGTTAAATAAAATATCTCGCTTGGCATTGAACTTTGAGCTTTATAATTTTACAGGTATTATTTATGCTCTAACAGCAACATTACACACTAACTAAAGTTTGAACAGTGGGATCACGAAGAACAGGACCTTTAAGCCAATACGGAAGTGACTTAAAATGCAATTCATCGACTGGCCAGAAGAGAGCAGAATCTCATTGAGCTCATGTTAAAATGCCCAACTTTACAGCAGAAATAAACATGTTTACAGCCTGGGACAAATTGTGCTTTTGGTCTATACGGCTAATTTTGCCCTTTATGACAACTGTGAGGGGGGTGATTTTTTTATAACTCATCATTCGTTTACATTATATAAAGCCTTAAAGTTCTGTATAATTAAGGGCGTGGCCACTTCAAGTGACAGGTGGATAGCCATTTGTCTGCTGTCTGTTAGTCATCAGGTCACCTCAGCTCCGCTCACGTCCCGCCTTTTTGCCCATTTTCTATTATCCGGGAGTAACGCGCAATGACGCGCTGCCAAGATGGCAACAGCCAGCTCGACCCTACTTTACGCTTCAGAACGGCTCATCAGAATCCTATGGGTGTCGTCACGGACACTACGTCCATATTTTTTTATAGTCTAAAACAATTTAGACTGGTAGTGTCATGTCTTCTTTTGTTACTGGCAGACCAATGCCAAGTGATGGGAACCTTTATAGATGTAATCACCATTATAGGCCCTAAACTGTATGAGCCATTTATTAAATATAATAAATATCATTCTTATTCAATTTGTTAGAGGCACATCTTTCAAACAACTCCATATCAGTTACGATAATGCCACAGTTCTGTCTGTTCTGTTTGTATGTGAACATAAACATTCATCAACACACACATCGGCTGTGGTAAATGGAAACTCAAGCATGCTTGCTTGACATGTGAGAACCAATGAGGTTAATTCTCGTGTTACGCATCACGTTTAAGCTTCAGCAAGAACCAATGAGGTTCATTCTCGTGTTACGCAGCACATTTGAGCTTCTGCAAGAACCAATGAGGTTCATTCACGTGTTACGCAGCACATTTGAGCTTCTGCAAGAACCAATGAGGTTCATTCACGTGTTACGCAGCACATTTGAGCTTCCGCAAGAACCAATGAGGTTCATTCTCGTGTTACGCAGCACATTTGAGCTCCCTCAAGAACCAATGAGGTTCATTCACGTGTTACGCAGCACGTTTGAGCTTCGGCAAGAACCAATGAGGTTCATTCTCGTGTTACGCAGCACATTTGAGCTTCAGCAAGAACCAATGAGGTTCATTCTTGTGTTATGCAGCACGTTTGAGCTTCAGCGAGAACCAATGAGGTTTATTCTTGTGTTACGCAGCACGTTTAGGCCTAATAATGTATCCTTCCACAGAAGACAAAGGTCTTTCTTTTTTCTTTTGTGTATAAGTTATTTTTTGTATTATTTGAACTGCAGAACTTCAGAAAGATCCTCATTGTCAGAATGAATCTATCATTGCGGCCACATTAAACCTTCTTTTCCCAGATTTCCAATGTTTAACTCGATCTGTGGCTTTTGTCTCCCACTTCCTTCATTCCCGTTGCCATAATGTTTGTCTGTTTATTATTTATTACTTAATCTAACTCATTTTAATGAGAAGAAATTAATGAATTAAATAGACAAAAACTTAAAAATGAATACACATTTCTGTTATTTAAATGTTATATACACTACCAATCAAATGTTTGGACTACTCAATGTTTATTATGAATATTTTCCACATTTTAGAATAATAGTAAAGTCATTAATACTATGAAACAACACAAATATAGCAAGAACCAATGAGGTTCATTCTTGTGTTACGCAGCACCTTTGAGCTTCCTCAAGAACCAATGAGGTTCATTCTCGTGTTACGCATCACATTTGAGCTTCAGCAAGAACCAATGAGGTTCATTCACGTGTTACGCAGCACTTTAGCGAGAACCAATGAGGTTAATCTTTGTGTTTTACGCAGCACGAGCTCCCTCAAGAACCAATGAGGTTCATTCTTGTGTTGCAGTTTGGGCTTCGGCAAGAACCAATGAGCTTCAATCTCGTGTTATGTGCTTTCACAAGAGCCAATGAGGTTTGTTCTTGTGCGTTTATGTTCACTGATCAATGTTTATATGTGAAGAAAAGCCTAAATTCAATCTGTTCAATCTGTTCAGATAAATTGGACTAAATGGCTCAATTTATATGTTAGGATCTCTTTATTAACTTTTTGAAGCATCAAAGTAGTTACATATCTGTCAATGGAGGGACAGAAAGCGCTCAGATTTCATTAAAAAGATCTTCATTTAGGTTCTGAAGATGAACAACATTTTTACAGGTTTGGAATGACATGAGGGTGCAGTGTTGGCTATAAAAAGTGTGTAGGATCCACTCACATCTGTCTGCTAGAATCCCTTCAATACTGTGGCTCCTGCGGGCGTGTTCTTCTTGCTCGCGCTTTTCGATGTCCTCTTCATCCTCCTCCTCCTCGTCACCGCCATATCTGCCTCTCATGATGCGGCTTAAGGAACTCACTGAACAAGAGTTGAACCGAATGTGTAAGTGCTCTTATTGTTGTCTTTTTACATATAAGTAAACATTTTAACAAAGTTCACAAACGCGTGAAGAAAGATTTGTTAGCCTGCTAAAAATGTTGAAAACATTAAACGATTAAACGCACGTGTAGGCCTACATTGACAAAACTTTTTTTTATTTTATTTTTTTATTAAAGATTATATCACAAGACATTTTTTGTTTTTGTCTTTAAGATAAGCCTAGTTGTACAGTTGAACTTGGGGAAATAATTATTTTTTTAAAAACATAAAGCATAAATAATTCGCACACTGTCCTTCGTATAGCCCATTTAATGATGTTTGTCCCATACCTGATGGTGCGTTGTTCCGGTCACAAATTCCCTCTTTGAGCAGTTTATCCCGAATTTCCCAACTGAATATTCCGGGGTTTTCCCGTTTATATTCCTCAACGCGCTTCTCCACATCTGGAGATGTAGTCTGTTAAAAAATAATAATAATATAAAAATAAAAAAAACAGTCAACAAGGTGCCTGGATCAGTTCGAATAGCCTATATTATTTCATAAAGTCAGCGTTTTCGGCCGACCTGTTTTTTTTTAGTTTGCTCACAATAATTCCTGCACGCCCAGCTGCAATAGTTGAAT
This sequence comes from Romanogobio albipinnatus, assembly GCA_023566225.1. Classification (NCBI taxonomy): domain Eukaryota; kingdom Metazoa; phylum Chordata; class Actinopteri; order Cypriniformes; family Gobionidae; genus Romanogobio; species Romanogobio albipinnatus. The sequence goes on along the minus strand of CM042247.1, from coordinate 14,384,501 downwards.
ACGCACATCAGGGCCTCACCTTGCATTTACTCCCGCCGATAGCTCCAGGCCGGATGGATCCAGTCTCCTGGTACCGACACAATATTTTGGAGACGCACCCGTGAGAGACTCTGAGCTGGCGGGATATCACGCAGGGCCGGATCCCGTGATGGGCCATCTCCACTATCTTATGCCGAATGTGGTTCGGTAGAGGCCGGCCGTTAATGAAAACTCCTCCGAGCTGGTTGACTCGACCCTGACCCATAGGAGTTGAAACTGCATCGAAGCAAACTCAAATGATGTCAAAGATGGTCATTGAAGTATGCAGAAACATGATAGAAAAAAGAATGCATGCTGTATATATTTATCCCTATAACTGAAGTATAATTGAAGAACGTACATGTGCACTTAATTCCCTGACATAATTCGTCTTGCCTTAAAAACATCAGTGTAATTGATGCTTTAAAGTTTTAGGGGTTACACTTTATTTAAGCTGTCCGCGTTACAGTGCAATTATGTAAATTTAAGTAGGCTACTGTATAATAATAATAATAATAATAATTAGCCTACTCGTTACGATTAGGAATAGGGTTTGGTTTAGGGATAATTGCATGCAATTCTGGATAATTTATAGTTATTACTACAGTAGGCTATCTACATGTAACGTGTAACAAGGACACTAAAATAAAGTGTTACCGTCTAATTCAATTGGTGCAAATTGGTTACAATTCCCAGTTTTTCCATGCTATTTTAAATTTAATTAGAATTTAGTTACATAAATAAAACAAAATAGAAATGGCAGGAATTATGCGAAAGAGTTCAATGGAAACAAATACAAATAGGCCTAATGATTCCAATGAAAAATCTTCATCATAGCCGGAACTTTAGCTTTTACATAATTTTTTTTTTTTGGAGAAACAGAAACACACATTAGTCATCTAATAATCTAAACACTTCACCTCAAGCACCAAATACAGTGAAATGCGTATTGTTTCTTAATAAGAAGGGTTATTTGCTAATCCAAAGAATCACTACAGAGCTTATATTTTTATTTCATATTATTTTTTATAATTACATAATACAATTGAGGCTTTTAATATTGTAACAAAATATGTGTAGGCCTATGTTAACAAAAGCTTACTGGCTAAATTAAAATAAAAAATAATAAAACATTTAGAAAAATAACCACCGTTTTCAGCACTCATGCAAGCCAAAATATCCACACACAAAAGTGTGGGCTCAAATTTCTACTTTTAAATCAAAATATTTGAATGTGCATATTTTAATGTACCCTAATGTAGCCCTTCTTACCCTCCATAGGGAAGCCGGTGCGGGGATAGTTTTGAGAGAGAGATGGACGCATCATCCTGGGAACGGTCCCTGCCAAGCCGCTCATTGTCGAGTGCACTTTAGACAAACCACCAGGGCTTAAAAATGCATGTAAATATTCCACGATCAAAAAACTCCAATAAACTCCAATGGTCTTTTTGTATCCCTCGAGGAAAATGGAAAGTAGGGGATTCAATAAAAAGTTGCAGACTTCAGATGCGGTCTCTCCTCATTTGTGGTCCTTCGTCGTTGTTCTCATTATGCGACGATAATTATAATCGCCGCGTTTTTGTTATTAGCAGACGTTCGGGATGAGCGCGAGTTCTCAAACTACTGAGATATTTATGAGTTTGCAGAGCCCTCCTTGTCTAGTACTCGAACAGCGCGTTCTGATTGGTCCACAGGATCCCGAAACCGAGAGCTGATTGGTCGAAGAAGGACACTTTTGCTTTCTGAGCGTTCCAAAGTGGACATCAAAGATATTTCAGCGACTAATGGATGTATGGCGTATGACTAAATTATATCTAAATATGATCTAAATATTAGGCTACTTCAAAAACAGTAAATATAAATAGGCTATAGCCTATATAATAAAATCTAGAAACATGTTTTATTATAACGTATTGGCAGTGCAACGATAATGTCAAAACAAATTAAAAACAGAAAAAAAGAATTAAGCAATTTAAATGAAAAAAAAAAGTTATTTAGGCTTGACTCTGATTTAACTCTGTTCTCTCTCTCTCTCTCTCTCTCTTTCTCTCTCTCTCTCTCTCTCACTCACACACACACACACACACACACACACACACAGAGTGACTTCAATGACATGTGGCTCTTTTGTTGGACTAAAAAGAAACTTCAAATGTTTTCTTTCTGCCTGCGCGCGGGGACAATGGGGCGCACGCGGGAGGGAAACACGCGGGGGAAACGGGGGTCCTTTCACGTGCAAAACACTCGATTATTCTCTCTTACTTAAAAAGTTAAATCAACGCCAAATAGCCAGGACCCTGGAGACACCGACCCAATAATGGAGAAGTTAACAATGAATGCGTGTGTGTGCCTGTTTGTTAATGAGTTTCTATTCGATGTATCAATTGCATTATTTTACGATTATTTGATAGCAATATTTTCCTGTCAGATTCATACATTTTCTTGTAATATTTATCTTCTGTAAATCATCTCATATTTCTACACTTACAGAGGTTGAATAGAAAATTACACTTTATTTTAGTGTTCATGTTACATAGTTATAAATTAAGCATAATTACATGAAACTAACCCTAAAACAAACCCCAATCCTAACCATAACCCTACATGTAGTTAATTATTATTACACAGTAGGCTACTTAGTTACATAATAACATACACTGTAACAATGAAATATTAAAAATAAAGTGTAACCGAGCATTCCTAAATGTCGAGCATTCACAGAACGTTTCGTTAAAAAAATATAGAGGTTCCAAAATTTAACCAGACTCAAATAGGAGAATGAAAATATGATGCATTTATTTTGTAGGCCTACTTTCATTTGGAAAATGCTAATTTATTACATGATGTAAAAAATAGCCCACATAAGATTTTTCTTTAGAATACACGTTGGGTTATTTCAAGGGTTTATTCAGCATTAAACTTCAAAAACAGAAGGTGATTGGTTGGAGAGGGGGAATGGGGAACATGCCTTTTGAAACACCGGATCCGCGTGTCGAATCCATTTTTCGGAGAACAGATCTCGAGCAGAAGTGCGCTCTGACGAGAGCTTAATTAGTTATATTATCAAGGGTCAAATAGCTATATTCTCTTAGCAAATATTGTCAAAATAATTCGAATCGGTTTTGAAATTTATATGCGTAATGGAAGACAAAGAAATCTAGTTTTATGTAACTGAGATCGCCCTACAACATAACCTGATGTTGAGTCAAAACTTCCATTAAAATTAGACTTGCCAGTTTTTGTCAAAGAATGGAAAAAAGAATAAACCTGTAAAAGAATGAACACTCACAATGAACTTCTGGAACAGTGTTGTTTGTGTCATTTGTCTTGTGATCTGTCTTGTCCAGCCTGAGGAAGGTCACCACCCTTTTAACCTCAATTAGATGGGGTTCACTGAGAGAAAAACGTAAATCCTCTCCAAAGACAACTTCAGAATAAGATCATCTGTCCTGCATTTACTGCCACAAGCATCCCGGAGCTCCAGGGAAAGCAGCATGGAGGGCGATGTCGTGGAGATACCCTACTGAGACACTTATCCGTGTACTAGAAACATTTATCATTCATTGCTCACTGTACAAAAAAGTTGCTGCCTTAATACAATCAATTTGGATCTTTAAGTCATTTCCACTGAAATTACCTTAAACTGACTTTAAAAAATGAATGAATCTTGTATAACTTCTAGCAAGTTGAAAATTGCTTAAAGGCACAATATGTAAGATTTTTGGATTAAAATATCCAAAACCCACTAGAACAGTGTTATATATTTTGTTGACTTGTGTACTTACATTATCCCAAATGTTTCCAAGAATGCTGAGAAATAAGCAATTTTAACCAGGACATGGACAGTGTCCATCCGTCACCTATAGCCTGGAACACACCAAGCCGACGGTCAGCCATCGGGCAGTTTTCGTGTGTCGGCCAACTAAGTTTTCTCTGTGTGTTCCACACCGTCGGCTGACGTTGGTCCTCGTCGGCTATTTTTCAGCCAATTCGACATGATGAACTTGTCGGGCCATATGATTGTTCCGATTGGCTGTTCTGGTAGCGAAAAAAACAGAAGTGACCGTCTGTGGTGAGCGAGATTATGAGGTGTTTGTTTATATAGGGTATACAAGATACTGCCACCAGCTGGTACGGAAAGCTATTTACTCTTACGCAGACGCACACTCTCAGAAAAAAAAGGTACTGTGGAGGTACAATTTTGTTCCTTGGGGAACAAAACGTATAACTGTACCTTTAAAGGTACACAATTGGTCCCTAGGGTACAATTACCCCTACAATTAACCATTGGCAGGCAAGTTTGGTCCTTGGGAGTCTGGCTCCAACCCTGAAAGACATCTATAGACGCTCTTATTGAGAATTAACAGAGGTTTAGATGTTGATGTTTTATTGAAAATATTTGGTCGCCATTATGGTGATCAGTGTTTCCTTTAGCCGCTTGACTCTTGGCTTTTTATGTGAGTTTGTGTTGAATTTTTGTTACAGTGTTAATCATACACATAATCTTTTCAAATCAAAAGAAGCCATAAACAAAAATTGTCATGAAGAAAAATGTTTGACTGAACTCATCACTGACTTAAACTATTAAAAGGGGGGTGAAACACTCATTTTCAGGCAATCTTGAGTACCTATAGAGTAGTATTGCATCTTTCATATCTCTGAAAAGTCTTTAGTTTTATTATATTTACAAAAGAAAGATACGCTGTACCGAGTCTTTCCGAAAAAAGCCGAGAGGCTGGGGGCGAATGACGAGCGCGCGCAGCTATTGCGTTGAGCTATGCATGTTTACATAGAAAAACAATGGAATCGATAGCTAACAATACAAAGACATTTGAAGCATTTTTACTCACCGCCTGCTACCAACACACGACCGTGAACCTTAATCGCTGGGATTGCTCCATCTTTCAGCATTAGGCGAGCTACAAATCCGGAGTTGAACTGTACGTTGTTTATAAACCATCGTAGCCGAAATTCAGTGAACAAACAAACACTTGCACAACTCCTGCTCCGGAAAAACAAACTCCATCCACTGTCCCATTAACGCTGGGTTCTTTGGGAAGCTGTGCAGAGTTGTCTTGCTCTGGTGACATTGTTGATTCCGTGAAGTCCTGTGACTGCAGCACAGCCGGCTTGCTCTCTCGCTCTAGTCGCACACGCGCCCTTCTGGGAGAAGAGCCCGTACGGCCCGTACAAGGACATTCCGCCCCATCTGACGTCACATATATCCAAACTCGAAAAAAAAACTTTCCGAAACTTATGAGAAACCAGAGTATTTTTGGCACAGAAATACTCCATCAAACGTCCAACTTTTTTTTTTTTTAAACTTTGTCCATGTTTAGGATGGGAATCCAATTCTTTAACAGTATAAAAAGCTCAATATGCATGAAACAGCATTTCACCCCCCCCCCCCCCTTTAATAAAAATATTCACCAACAATACTTTCTTGCCACAGATCAGGCATTCTGAATTTTGATTTTTAAATACATTCTAGGGGGGAAAAAATTTAGACACACACAGATATCAAGAATCAGCATATGAATCTCAACAATGGTGACATACTTAATGCTGCAATGCATGCTAGGAGCCATGAGTTTTATAATATGGTAGCTTAGTAGGGTTGGAGCTAAACTCTGCAGGACATCAGCTCTCTAAGACCGAACTTGCCTGCCCCTGACTTAGAGGTACAAAAATGTACCCTTAAGGGTACAGCCCCAGTGACAAGCCATTGTACCCCTAAAGGTACAATTATGTACTTTATTTTCTGAGAGTGCAGAATGGACGTGCTACTTGGCCGTCGGATGTCGAGCGTCTGCTTGGTGTGTCAGGGCAACTTTGGACCCAGACCCTGCCGGCGTGAGCCAACGTGAGCCGACTCCGCAGTCTTCTTTTGTCGCTACTAGTGGGTCGGCATCGGTTTGGTGTGTTCCTTGCTTATCAATGACATCAGACCCGCGTTACCCTCAATTTCTGATTTTTTTATTTTGTAGAAACCTAGCCTAGAAATCTAGACGCACCCTAGCGGAAGCAAATGTAATTTGCAACCAGGGCGTCTAGCAACTCTCCATTGGCTTGCAAGCTTGAAAAACCAAACTCTAGTCAGGCCAATCACATCGTGTATAGAGTCTGTGGGCGGGCTTAACACAATAACGGCAGAGTTGCGACAGTTCCGTGTGAATTCCCTGCTACTTGAAAACAAAGAAGATGGCTGCTGCTGCTGCTGCTGCGGCTGGCTTTCGAATCGGCTTACATCACCTTCTTCGTTGCTCTGGTTGGTTGTAGCGCTATCCTATTGCGTGCAGAGGGAATTTGAAAAAAACGTTTATCCCGCCCCTCGGATTGCCAATGGTGTGTTCCCAGACCCAACATCTTGATGTGGATCTGGCTTGTCAGGGTAGGAGAAACCATGGAAACACTTTAATATATTATGTGTTTTATTAGACAAGGGAACAACTGTTTGGAAACATTTATAGGCAGAAAACAAATTATTGTACAGTAATACAGCATTTTCTCCGTTAAACAATATGTTTTAAAATGAATTGCATGCCATTTAGCAACACAAGCCATCCAGCATTTATTAATATGATATTTTAATATCGATCTAGCTCACTGCAGTGTGCAACAAGTGTCTCATAACAGCCGCGGAGCAAACGCACATAATGTTATAACATAATTTTCAACACACTCAAATATATGTAATATGATAAAACAGCACTGCGTTACCCCACATACACATGACCGGAAGAAGCGGAAGCGGCGACTGTGGCATAATAAAAGCTCCGCTGCTGTCGAGCCGTGTGTCGCGCTCGTCTCTCATTAGCAATCGCTCCAGCGGCCTCGTTCAGTCTCACAGCACTCGACCCTGCTCTGCTTCATACTACAGTAACGTAAAGGGTGATTTCAGTGATTTAGCTAAAAACTTCAGTGATTTAGCATTAGGCTTTGTATCAGTAGAAACCCGGTAGTATATTCAAATTATGGTACTTTTCCCCCTGGTACTTTTCCAGATATTTGTGTCATCTGAGGATTTTTTGGCCAGAGGCTAAAGACTACAGCCACTAGATGGAGCTGTTCCACTTGTTATCAACCCGCCCATAGGAGAGAGATCTCACGCACAGAATGTAAGACACAGGCGGCCGCACGGACATTCATAACGGGGCGATGCAGAGCAAAGTGAGTGTTTCAACTTTTCAATGAATTCCTGTGATAGTTTAGCTTCCATATGCGATCTGAAAACGTGCCAGACTGGCGCTTAATGTTACCTCAGCTCTGCTCAGCTCTTCTTGATGAATGAAATCTGACTCCTGCTGCGTCTGTGCCGTGACTTTCGTTCGGATCACTCACACTTTATTGAAAAGACACGTTCAGTTTTTAATTGTAGTGTTTATTCTCTAACTGAACAAAATGATTGTATTACTATGAAGATCAAAACGACAGTGTACGGAGTGGCCTCGTAGGGCAGCGAAGCAAGTGCATTCTGGGAGTTGTTGTCTTTCATCCACATGAGACAAAAATACATTTTCTGTCTTTTCTCAGTCTCGAAGGCACTAAATTCAAAAATAATTTCACATTTCTACTACATAAATGACCCAGTTTAAATACAAAGCTTAATGCTAAATCACTGAAGGAACCCTTTAATAATCTCATCCATGAATATGACTTCTGCCCGATTCTTTGAGAGGCTACTCACTGCAGAGCCATTACCTCCAGTGCCCCTCCCCCCACCCCCCATCCCTCTCTGGAGCTCCAGCTCCCCCCTCTCTTGACCTACTGTGGGTCAAGAGACGTGTACTCTCACCACACCCTAACCCTACCCATAACCCTATCTCTCCACCCATTAAACAGGTTAAGCTCCACCCTTGAGCTCCAGATGCTCTGCAGCGAGCACTACTTGGATTCTTTTCCACCGGCTGTAGAGGTTTCCAAGATTCTGCGCTCAATCTCGGTGTAATCAAGCTATGCCTTTGTTTTGAATAGGCGACCTCTTGCAGCGAACAACTACATAGTGTGCCTTTAACTTATTTCGATTACTTACTGATCATATAATTTTTTACAGTGTATAATAGTAATAATCACAATTTGATGCAAGATCATTACAGGTCAACATCAGTGTATAGTTGAATAAAGTGGTGAAAGTAGTTGTCTGAAAACATCAAATTGATCATCTAAAAACCTCTATTTATTCACAGTAACATGTAAATGCTGCTGGGAATAAAATATTGAATGTTTACACATGCACACATTTGCAGTAATTTCAGGTTGCTTATATAAAACAATATACATTGACAACAGCCATTTTCTGCATTTTTCTCATTTATTAGCCAACCGAGAGGTGAGTTCTTGTATGTAAACAAATGTGCAAATACAATTCAAACAGGTTTCACAACAATTATTGAGGCTTAATAGTAAAAACACACATTTCCTAATCTCTAATAAACATATCACGGAGTATATAAGGGCTGTGTACAAAGCCCATGTCCCTAGGTAGTGTTACTAAGAGGGCTGGAGTGCATTAAGGGAAGTATAGTCGTCCCAGGCAGTAACACTGGTTTTTCAGCTAAGTGCCGTGCAGTCACTGGGCCAGTGTGTGCGGGACAAACAGACATATACTGTTTGATGAGTGCACATCAGGCCTGATGGTCCACACAGTCACAGCGATAGCGGTATACCATTTGAACGAGGGGGGGGTCACACTCAATAGTATGGAAATATCATTTTGATATACATTTTGATCGTCAATATCATTCTTTACAGTTTGGTTCAAACACACGTTTCCTTTTCAGGCTCACATCTATGAAGCATCTGGACCAGGACAGAGTACAAGATATCTCCTCTCCTTATCCTCATCCCTGTTGAAAAGACCAGCATGGATTGAGTTTTGGGTCCCAGTATGGGATGCTGGTGTGTCCCTTCCAGGCTTCTTAACTAGCTTAACCAGCAAGACTTCCTTGGTCCACCAGCTTCACAAAAACCCTGCATTTTCCCGATAGACAAGCACTAACCAGTGGTTTATCATCGTCATCTTATTCTACTGTTCAAAAGAATTGGGATTGGTGAGATTTGTTTGTGAACGAAATCTCTTCTGCTCACCAAGGCTGCATTTATTTAATACCATTTTTTGATATATTTTTTTACACATTTTAAAGTAACTTTTTTCTTGTTGAATATATTGTAAAATGTAATTTATTCCTGTGATCAAAGCTGAATTTATTTAGCATCATTACTCCAGTCTTCAGTGTCACATGATCCTTCAGAAATCATTCTAGTAGCTGATTTTTTACTTTTATTTCCGGATTCTTTGATGAATATAATGTTGAAGAATGGCGTGTATTTGTAATAGAAATCTTTGTAACATAAATGTATTTACTAAATGTATTCCCACACTTTTGAACAGTGTGTGCATTTTGTCTTTTCAGCAGGGGATAAGAAAAAATTGGCAGTAAAAGAAGTAAATCGAGGTCATTGTGTAAAGTAACATGACATATATTTTGCCCGACAGAATGGCAGGAGCTGTGAAGCTGGTGTCTACATAACACTACTGCACTAAACTATACTTTCTGTACAAGTGTTGAATTGAACGGCACAGTTTAACAGCAGCTAATGGCTGTTTACTTCTTTAAAACTCAAGAACATAGCCTTTGCATGTCTAAATCACTGCTGCAATGATTCAAATACCCCCACATTCATTTTATAAACCTTCCTTACAAAAAATGTAAGCAAACCTCACATTACTACACACAAATGACTGCATCACTACACTTGTCCACCAGCAGAGGACAGACCTGGTTTGATCCATCACATTTGCCTACAACAGCACAACTTTATCAAATATCAAAGAGTAAGCTCATATAAAATTCACTCAATAATTCCTATTAAAAATGTTCAATTCTTCCAACAAATAAATCAATAAATAAAAAGGAAAGGCACATAAGAGCTAATTTAAAGAAATAGTTCAATGAAAATGATTTACCCAACCTCATGATTGTTGTTGTCTTTTTTGGAGCTAATATATATATATAATATTTCTCCTTTTGTGTTCCACGCATAAAGTGACAGGGTTTGGAAATGACACGAGGGTGAGTAAATGATAGAATTAAGTTTTTGGGTGAACTATCCCCTTAAAGAGAATATGATTTGTTTTCCATTCTAAAGAGAATGGCCTTAAAGCTGCGGTCACATTAGCGGAATTTCGCTTGGAAAAAAACATTGTTTACACTCTAAAAAAAAAAGGTTCTATATGGCACCAAAAATGGTTCTTGGCTCGTAATCATAGGGGAACCTTTTTAAGTGCTATATAGCACCAATTTTGGTGCTTCAGTGGTTCTTCAGCGGTTCTTCAGAGGTTCTTCACCGGTTCTTTGACTAAGGTGCTATATAGCACCGCTAACTATGGTGCTATATAGCACCGCTACCATATACAGAACATGTTAAGATATGGTGCTATATATCACCAAAAGTGGTTCCTCTATGATTACGACGAAGAACCATTTTTAGTGCCATATAGAACCTTTTTTTTTTAGAGTGTAGTGTCAATAGCGTAAAGATGTATGAAGCACAGCTCACACAGAGGTCACTTTGAAAACAAGGAGCTTTTTGATGGTCAGCACAGCGAATTCGCATGACTAACTTGAACGAGCGAATTCGCAAGACTAACTTGAACGAGCGAATTCCAGGGAACTTTTTCACTGAAATGATCGTAGCTACACTCTAAAAAAAAAGGTTCTATATGGCACCAAAAATGGTTCTTGGCTCATAATCATAGGGGAACCTTTTTAAGTGCTATATAGCACCAATTTTGGTGCTTCAGTGGTTCTTCAGCGGTTCTTCAGAGGTTCTTCACCGGTTCTTTGACTAAGGTGCTATATAGCACCGCTAACTATGGTGCTATATAGCACCGCTACCATATACAGAACATGCTAAGATATGGTGCTATATAGCACCAAAAATGGTTCCCCTATGATTACGACGAAGAACCATTTTTGGTGCCATATAGAACCTTTTTTTTTTAGAGTGTACAGAAGCTTCCGTCACAGAATAAAAAAAGTAATTGCGACTTTTTATATATAGCCTATTTATATGATATAAATTTCGCAATCGCAAGAAAAAAGTAAGAATTGCGAGATATAAACTCACAATTGCGAGAAAAAGCTAAGAATTGCGAAATGTAATTCCGCACTTGCGATAAAAAGGTAATTGTGAGATGTGAACTCGCAATTGCGAGAAAAAAGCAAGAATTTTGAGATGTAAACTCGCAACTGCAAGAAAAAAAGCAAGATTTTTGAGATGTAAACTCGCAATTGCAAGAAAAAAAGTAAGAATTTCGAGATTTAAACTGGCAATTACGAGAAAAAAAGAATTGCAAGATATAAACTTGCAATTGCAAGAAAAAAGAATTGTGACTTTATCATGAAATTCTGAGAAAAAAAAAAATAACAAGATTAAAAAGTTGCAATTACCTTATTTATTTATTTATTTAATTCACTGGCAAATAACGTACGTGCGATCGTGCACACTCCAATTGGAATGAGCAAGCTAAATTTCGCCGAGCTACGGGAAATGTGACCGCACCTTAACTGAAGGAAATACAGATGTTCAGGGCATCAAGTGTCGTTAATCATCGTCATAAAAGCATCTAAAACGATCAGTTGAACAATATTCATTATGCCAAAGCAGCCTAGTTAGAATGTGTTTTGCACCGAAGTTAACAAGCCACAGTTAGCTGCATGAATATATCAGTTTGTGACATCAAGACAAATGACCTATGGGAGAGATGCAGAATTTCATAAGTGGGTCAGTAAACACTCGAAAGCTCCTCTTGGCTGCAGTCCCAGTGTGTGAGTCTTTAGCATTGATTTCTCTAGAGCTGCATCCTGTCTCTGCAAGGGCACAGCAAAACTCAAGCTGCTCCTCAGGTGTCAGATTCCTGTCTGCTTCATCCACTGTGCACGTCTTTTCTAACACATCTTACACAGAGATAGAGATTTTCACCAACACTTTTTACATGAAACATCATCATATCAAATACCCTTTATAAATGACTGATTTGTCATAGCTTAATGTAGAAATGGGAAATCGGCAGTACTGATTTGATTAACAAGGAAGCTTTTGTCAAGCGAAGATTGACCTTCTTTTCCAAGCATAGTTTAGCCTCTAGTTTTTGTTCATCATGCAGCTTGTTTAGGCTACTTCTACACTAGGTACATCGGTACGGCGCATCACAGGTTTCTGTGGTACAAAACTCAGATGAACGACTTGATAAAGTGAGCACTAAGGTAAATGCACTGTGATGCTACGCACATGAAAAGCACACACAGACAATAGCAAAAAGAGATTGTCAGTTAGTCGTCAAACAACACGGTTTCACCGTGAGCGATGCATAGGTGAAGCGAGAACAAAGAGGTGGTATAAAATCCACAATTTCCATAGTAAAGCTATTGATCCATAAGAACAAAGAGGTCTACTTTTTCAAAGACTGAATAGCATATATGATAAAGCGAGTGGATCACAACACCCAGTGGCCATTTTGAGATCACCGTCAGATAACTGTCTGCTTGGCCCATTCACAGAAATGTTACTAATCTGCCCGATTTTAGATAATAAAATGTCAAATGTACGTCTCATTTGCTATGAAATTGTGATATGGTTGGGTCCAAAAGTCTGAGACCACACTGAAAATGTGATGTGTATCCCTGATAGCACACGTACATCTCGGAGATGATTTATTTAATGTGCATGTTTTCATCAGCAAGATGTATTTTTTCCTGTCAGAAAATGTGACCCTGGACCACAAAACCAGTCATAAGGGTCCATTTATACATTACCGGAAAGCAGAATAAATAAGCTTTCCATTGATGTATGGTTTGATAGGACAATATTTGGCAGAGATACAACTATTTGAAAATCTGGAATCTGAGGGTGCAAAAAAATTGAAATATTGAGAAAATCGCCTTTAATGTTGTCCAATATATTGTTTTTGATATATTAACGGTAGGAAATTTACAAAATATCTTCATGGAACATGATCTTTACTTAATATCCTAATGATTTTTGGCATAAAAGAAAAATGGATCATTTTGACCTACACAATGTATTGTTGGCTATTGCCACAAATATACCCGTGCGACTTATGACTGGTTTTGTGGTGCAGGGTCACAAATAGACATTTAGAAAACGTCTAAGATGTTTATGATTTAGAAAGTATGTAAAACTGAAAACTCTTTTTAAAGATGTTTATCAGATGTTTGTGCACAGCAGACGCATTCCAGATGAACTGCTCTTTAACAGACATCTTAGAGAATAGAGAATAAACAATGCTCTAATTCTAGGTCACTGAGCAGATTTGTGACAGGCCCATTTTTCAATTTAACTTTGTGCTCAGTTTTGCTGATAATCTAATCGAATAGTACATTCCTGTAGCTCAAACAGTAGAGCATGATGCTAACAGCGCCACGGTCAATTCCTAGAGAAAGCATTAGTAACTAATAAAATGGCTAGCTTGAATGCGATGTACGTTGCTTTGGATAAAAGTGTACATGTTATTTCGATAGTCCACTTTAGACATTCTACTAAACTATAAGTAACTTTGCAACTACAACTCTCATTAGTGTATTAGTAGACTGTAGTAGACTGTTAGGCTAGGGTTAGGTGTTAAGGCCTGTTCACATCAAGAATGATAACTATAATTAAAGCTGCAAGCAGCGGTGAAAGGGCCCTCACACCCGGGGCCATATCTCACTTCCTGTTGTTTTTCAGATTTCGCACCAGGACACTTTTTGTAGGCATTGGGCTGTTACATGTGTCTACCGAATTTCATACCTGTACTTGGCGGTTGCACCGACTAATCGACTAGTCGACTTTAATGCTCTGCCATGAGGCTTTAAGCTTGACGTCGACTAGTTGCTGGCCTATAGAGGGCGCGACAGGATAAGCCATTTCCTGACATGCATGCTGCCAGGCTCTGTTTCCAACAGTTAAAAATGACAAATAAATACATACTCAGAGAGCTCTCCACAAGACATGTTTGATTATACTATCTGGAAGCTCAAAATGGATCGGGAGAATGTACAGGTCAGTTAATCACTGTTCTAAATGCGTGCTGCATTGTAACCAGTGCCGCCGCTACCACCACGCCCTGCGCGTAGGGCACCAAGTACTACAAGAAACTGCTCTCTCTCTACCCTTCCACAGGTCAGCTCTGCAAAATTCGCGAACGCCGCCACCGCGGGCATCAAAACGGCCAGCGGCGGGACTGATAACACACAAAGCTCGCACATCACGCGGATATCGCGCGCGCGCGCGCCTTACACAATACCATTCAGTAGCGCAGAAATGTATCAACACTGTTCTGTGATGTATCACTAAAATAGCTTCGAAACTGAAAAGTTATGACATATATTTCTCAGTAACTAAAACTCACAGCTTATTAGTAGAGAGACTCTGGCAAGTAGAATGAATTCACACGCAATCGCTCTCTCCACTAATGCATTCATATAGCCTAATCTTTATTGTGCTACTTTATCTGTATCTGATTGAGAACGAGCAGAAATCTGTTGAGAAATATAACGACCCAAAGACAAAAGAACTGATACAAAAGCTGTTGTAGTAGGAGCAATAACCTTACGGGCAGCGCTGTGTCATATGCCATAGCTGTCCTGTGCATAAGAAAACTCGTGTTCGCGAGCAGCTCAAGGTTCAGGGTTATTTGTTTATTAATGACGTCATCAGCGACTAGTCGACTCGACTTTCATCACATAAATATCGACTTGAAAAAGTCGTTCAACCCCTAACCTGTACGTGAAACGTAGTGCAAGGGGCACTTTGTTGAAAATGTGTAGGTGGCATTTCAGCAAAGTGCCCCTTGCACGACGTATCGAGCCATTTTGCCACGCCTAACTCTGAAACCCAAATCAGACGTACATTTTTGCCACTGACAAGTGTGCAAAGTTTCATGAGTTTTCGAGCATGTTTAGGCCCTCAAAAATGGGATTCATTCCAGAGTCGAAACATTAGAATTTGTCAGGCCGCCACGGACACGCCCTTCAGTGAAAACTCAAGATCTTCACCATTTAACATCACCAAGGCCTGAAGATTATACTGACCGAATATGATGTTGTTCTGGTTAATTCTCTATGAGGAGTTAACCACAACGTAAAACGTAATTTCCTGTTGCCTACAGGTGGAACCAACACTGTAACTGAATATTGACGTGTAGATGTCTTCAAGCCAGGACTCTAATAAAACATGTGAAGTTTGGGACAGATCGGACATTGTATGCCCGAGTTACAACAACTTTCTATTTCATGGTGAAACATCGAACTTTGTGAGGCTGCCACGGACACGCCCTTCAGGGAAAACTCAAGATCTTCGTAATTTAACATCGCGAAGGCCCTTAGATTAGATTGACCAAATATGATGTTGATCTGATTAAATCTCTAGGAGGAGTTTGTTTTAAAGTACAACGTCTGGAAATGGCAAAAACTGCAAAATATTTGCAGAGAAATTTCAAAATATCTCACTTCCTATTGGGTTTTCAGATTTTGCTTCTAGGGACTTTTTTGTAGGTATTGGGCTGTTACGTGTGTCTACAGAATGTCTACAAATGTAGCGCGAACCAAGCATAATTTTGTAGGTGCCGCTATCGAGCCATTTTGCCACACATAATTCTGAAATCCATATCAGACGTATATTTTCGCCACTTCTGACGCGTGTGCAAAGTTTCATGAGTTTTCGAGCATGTTTAGGCCCTTAAAAATGCGATTCATTTCGGAGAAGAATAATAATAGGCCGAATTACAATAGGGTCTTCACACCATCTGTGCTCGGGCCCTAACTATAACGATAACCAGGGCTTGACATTAACACCCACCAAACGCGTGTGTATTTCAACAGTGGCGTGTAACGCAGTCACTCCTTATTGCCACTTTGACAGGTTGAATTATATATTTTTTTAATGTTGCAAGTTTACATTTTTGAAGTGTAGTCTTTTAAAAAAGCATCTGAAATAATAAATAAACTAAGTGCAATGTAGTGCTGTAAAAAATATAGATTTTTCGATACATCTCTCTGACAGTGAGTTACACAGAAACCCGCCTCTCCTCACTCACTAGTTTAATTTGCTCCGGATGAATTTAGTTGGTAGCCTGGTCCTACCAGACTCTTGTACATTTCATTTGTGCATAGAGTCTGGCCACTCTCCATTGACAAGCGTTAACTTCCTCGAAGGCGGGAACTCTGTTGAAGTTTAAAACTATTGAATCTGCCCAGAGCCACTCCGGATCTGCCATAATCAATCACTAACGTTTGGTTGTGACGTATGTCATGCGTATGTCAACAACAATCGGCTTAGCATCGCTAGCATTCACCTTAGCCAACTCCTTCCCCACTAACGGAGCGAGCTGGAAAATCAAACTTTTCCTGAACCCTGTGGGGAGGAGGGCCACAACATCATGTCCACCAACAAAACTCAGCAAAGATTGTTCTTGCTCCGACTTTAACTTTTGGATATTTGACAGCGTTGCCACAACGGACCGAACGGCTTCGCTCACAACTTTCTCTGCCGCCATTACTGAACTACAACTCAAACTAGCGCACAACATCAACTTCATCGTTCTCAGCGTTCTCAGAAAACCAGCGAAAATACCGCAAACCCAGACAACGTACTGAAGGAAAATTAAAATTGAGTGGAAGTACGTAGGAGGGCGCAGCCAGGCTATATGGTTGGTCAAAATAATGTCAAAATGCCGGTCTTGGCGAGTATTCACGTAAACACTGTCAGTTGTTTTAAGTGAACGTCAACAGTTGAGAAAGAAAACGCATGTGTAACAGTATAATGGATCCGTGCGTCAGGTCTTAAAGTGACAGCAGCCTAATAAACCTGCTAAAAATATCTATATGGCAGATTTTCTGCATGGTATCGATGTCAAAATTGTGGCCAGTGAATATGCTGAGTGGCTAGTAACTTTGGAAAACCGCTAGCCAAAGTGGCCGATGAGAATGTCAAGCCCTGACATCAACTATATTAGCGTCCACACTAGCGAACGATATCTCTCTGTCTATTCTAAGCGCGCTCTGCAGTTTTCGTCTCCAGCTTTAAATATTTGAGCATGTTAAAGAAGGATGAATTCTGATTGGCTGTTTTTATCATTCATATCAAGTTCTGAATGTGATTCCAACGATATCGTTTCTCTG
The DNA here is from genome assembly GCA_023566225.1 of Romanogobio albipinnatus. NCBI lineage: Eukaryota > Metazoa > Chordata > Actinopteri > Cypriniformes > Gobionidae > Romanogobio > Romanogobio albipinnatus. Next base: position 14,367,300 of record CM042247.1, on the reverse strand, counting down.
TGCCGTTATCGTTATAGTGTGAACTCTGCTATTCTTTTATATTTAGAACGATTTTTAGAACTATATATCTATATTTATCACTATAGTTATCATTCTTGGTGTGAACGGGCCTTTAGAGTTCGGAATGGTAGAATAAGTTAACGTAGTTGCAAAGTTATAGTTAGTAGAATGTCTAAAGTGGACCATCGGAATATCATGTCTGCCAAATGCATAAGTAATGGGAATTTTGGATTTAATAACTACAATGAGGATGCATTTTCACTAGTGGTCTCACAGACTTTTGTACTGTATATTGTGGCTCCAAAACCAAAGTCTGAATGTCACTGCATTACAAACGAAATATCAAACCGAATGCCAGCTGTGCTCAAGTGCTCAACAGGTTTTTCACAGAACCATTTTTGCAATGACGTTCAACCAACAGGTGTATTGGTGATTTTTAGTGGATGCATGAAGTCCGTTCTTCTCAAGCTCACACAGGTGTCCGAGCAAAAGATGGTGGCTGTGCACGAATATGAGGGCCATGAAGAGCAGCACAAGAATGAACAGGGAAGAGAGGCTGACGCACACGTATCCATCTGTTTCAGCTGTCCTGGGACAGTGTGGTCGTAGTGGACTCCATCAAGCAAGTTCTGTATCCAGTAGTCTGGTATGGGCGGCATATGGGCATCTGATGTGCCACGGCTGCTCACATGTGCAGACACTCCTCGCACTGCAAGATTTTGGGCTGAAATACCACTCGTATACTCCTCGTAGGGAAACAACGGCCCGTACTAGTAAGTGATCCAATAGTGACTCATTAGAAACTTCTATAAATACTAGTCCTTCTTTAGTTTCTGAAGTTTGCTATTCTAGTAGTATTGAATAGACGCCTGTGCGAATTCCAGGTATTGTAGTTACATTGGTAAGATTTCTACAATAAGTTTCTATTTGTTAACATTGGTTCATTAGTTAACAATGAAAAAGACATCTAAAGCATTTATTAATCTTAGTGTTAATTCATCCATTTACTAATACATTATTAAAATCAAAATATTGTTTCTGTTAATCGTGTTGGTAACACTTTACAATAAGGTTTCTTTGGTTAACATTAGTTGATGTTAATTTCTACATTTACTACTAATACATTATTTTAAAAAAGTTGTGTAAAAAATCAAAAGTTGTATTAACAGTAGTAATGCATTGTGAACTAGCATGCAGAAACAATAAGGAATTGAATTTTTATTAACTAAAATTGACACTTATTTTAAAAAATATATATTTCTCATAGTTAGTTCATGTTAAAATGCATTAACTAATGTTAACATATTATTGTAAAGTGTTATTTAATGGACCTACACTAACATGAACTGACGCATTTTTTATTAGCTAATGTTAACAAAGATTAATAAATACTGCAAAATGTATTCTTCATTGTTAGTTCATGCCTAAATTAACGTTAACCAATAGGAACGCTATTCTGACGAATCATTAAAGAAATATTTAAACTATTGTAATTAGTGAGATAAGAAATGTTGGTTACACTTTATTTTAAGGTGTCATTGTTAAAGTGTAATTATATATTTAGGTACTGAGTAATAACAACATGTACTTTACTATAGGGTTAGGGGATTAGGGTTTGGTTTATGATTAGTTACTTGTATTTATGCATAATTTACTGTTATTACTATGGTAAGTAGGCCTACATGTAACATATGACTGTAAAATAAAGTGTAACCGAAATGTTAGAAGCCCACTGTAATATATATATATATATATTGTTGAATTAACTTGAAAATCCTGGTTACCTTCAAATTTTGAGTTCATTGAAATTAAAAATTTTGAGTTAATACAATAAAGGGGATTTGTTTAATCAACAGAAACTCAAAATATTATGTTATCTGAACAACATAAATGATCTAAGTTGATTTGACAAAAGAGAAAATGTTGTGATAACAATCATGAAAATATGATAGTGTTAAAAAGGAGTTTTCAAAGTGGTAAATAAAGCAAAAGGTATTTTGCACGTGTCATTCAATGTGTTACTTTGTAATTATTTGTGAAATTTACTAGCAATTTCTGAGTGAAAATTGTTGGATTTTACTGTAGCTAAACATGCCTTCACTGATAGTAACATTAAAAGAAACTACTTTGCCTATTAAGGAATAAAAGCTGAAAGGGCTTGATGCAGATCTTCTGTCACGCGTTTCTCCGGCTCGCATTAGCGGTGGCAGAGGAGCGGCCCGTCTCGTGCTCTGGTCTGTCTTTGAGCCAGTAGAGGAGCCACGTTACCATCGCCGACACCATGGCGAGGATGCTCGCGACGGACAGACAGAGGGGTCCCGCGGGCGAGGGCGGCCCGCCGTGGCTGTGCACGAATATGAGGCCCATGAAGAGCAGCACGAGCATGGAGAGCAAGGAGAAGATGACGCACACGCATCCGGTGGTCAGCGCGAGCCGCCTGCAGTTGCGGCAGCTCTCGTAGCGCGAGACCGAGTCCTGGGACAGCGTGGTCGCGGTGGACACCGTCGTGGTGGACGGTGTCGCGTGACCCGCGAGGATGGCCGCGTCCTCCTCGCGCCTGAGCGCCACGAGCGCCGGGTGCAGCGGAGGCGGGTGCGGCGGCAGGGCATCTTGAGGCACAGGGTCCGAGTCTATGTACAGAGGGAAGTCCTCTGTGACCTTGGTGTTGTTGGGCAGGTTCTGGATCCGATAGTCTGGAACGGACGTGCGGTGGCGGCACACGGGGCAGCTGATGCGCCACGGCCGCTCCTCGCACAGTTGCAGCGCGTGTAGGCACTCCTCGCAGAACGTGTGAAGGCACTCCAAGATTTTGGGCGCGCGACGGTCGAGGTCGAAATAGTTGTAGCAGATTTTGCACTCGTACTCCTCGTAGGGAAACGCCTTTGGTGTCGGGAGACCGGGCGGCTCCGACCCGTTCGCTGATGCGTCCGCCGCTGCCATGGCATCTCGCGCTGCCTCACATCCTCGACACAATGGGCGCGAGGCAGTCACGCGAGCCGCCTTTTCTTCTCTTTATCCTGTCAGCGAAACCCCGTGCTCCCGTTAAACCCGGACATTTTTGTGTAAGGCCCCGTTCTTTTAGTCTCCGTGCTCGCTGAGTAGCCTAAATAATTAACCGTTTCGTTCCAGTCCGGAAGGGAGGTGATGTAATGCTCTCATCCAGAACCGATGTGTGTCTACGACTGAGATGCGGGACGTGGGAATCACACCTCAGTCAAAGCATCACACACACACACGCGCGCGCGCGCGTGTATGGGTCTAACGGCACGAGCCTTTGGATGCTGTTTACGTCAGTAGATTTAACTCCTTTTTTGCTGTCCAAACATTTCTTCCATAAAACATTCCCGTCTACATGGACATGTCATTTAACCGTGTTTAATCTCCATTGTGAGTCATTTACCTGTTGTTGTCATGGAAACTAATAATAACCCAGAAACAGATGACTTGCCCACTATTTCAGGTTCATTCTTTCCCATGTTCTCATACACCCTCCATCCAATCAATTAAACATGTTTTTCATATGACAACTACGGTGTCTACTGTGTGTTTTTATTGGATAAAATCTAAAACTCAGTCTGTTTGAACAGAACAAACACTACACTCTTAGAAAAAAAGGTACAAAAGCTGTCACTGGGGCGGTACCTTTTCAAAAGATAGCCTACACCTTTGTTCTTTTTAGGTATATATACCTTTTTAAGGTATCGATATGCACCCTTTGCGTACAAAAATGAACCTTTTGAAAAGGTACTGCCCCCAGTGACCGCTTTTGTACCTTTTTTTCTGAGAGTGCAGATTCCAGTTGTTCATGAAATCAGATGTCCCCAGTTATTCGTTTTGATGAAATCTTGAAAATGGGTTGAATAAAGATTCTGAAATCACGTAATCCAGTATTGGTTTGGATCTGGATTAGTACCTTCGATACATTTTTTCCCCTAAAAAAAAAATCAGGATTATCCTGATCCAGGAAATAGTTTCATGTGGTGGATTTCAGGAACAAGAATGTAGGCTAATAAAACTTTAAAACTGGTCAAATAATGCATATTTGTAGCCTATAATACTCACACATTTATACATATTTTAGACTTGATTTGTCTAAAAGTAATCTGATCGGATTGGATCAAATCTTGAAAATGGGTTGTTCAAAGAAAGAGATTCACAAAATCCAATCTTAGTTTTGATCTGGATCATATCAGTTTATGTTGTGTACAACTTTTTTAGTTAAATACATTTGATCCAAAAAAATCTGGATTAAACTGATCCCAGCAGAAGGGTGGAGTTCAGGAACAAAAAAACCCCCAAAAACTTTTAAATGGTCAATACAACATTTGTGTCATGTAATACACACACACATTTTTTTATTTTGCTCTTGATTAGTTTAACTGTTAAAGTAATAAATTAGAATATTACACTGTTAACCCGGAATTGAGGAAAAAAATTTGAGGAAACTGGTCGCCCTAAAAAAATTAAGTAATGTGAACTTAAAAATTTGAGTGAATTTAACTTAATATCATTTTTATTATCAATTACTTTGTAGTTATTACACATAGTAGTAGTGTATATCTGTCACGTCACAAACAAAGGAAAACTGGTGCGAGGACTCAAGTGCAGGGAAAAAGGTATTTATTACAAAATAAACAAACACAAAACAAAACCCACAATGGGGCAAAACATTATAAAACCCATAAACAGGAACAAACTCAAAACATACCAAACACGGTGAAACGGGAGACGTTGACATGACATAGAACAACATCCCGACAAGGACTGTGAACACAAGGGAACTATATAAAGAGGAAGAAATCAGGAGGGAACAGGTGGGAGAAATCAAACACTAATCAGATAACAAGGGGGAGGGATCAGACAGAGACACGAGCACATTGCCCAAAACAACAAAACACCAAGTGCTCCACAAGACAGGACAGGCATGTGACATTACCCCCTCTTTAAGGAGCGGCTACCAGACGCTCCACAAAGACAGTGCGGGACCGGGAGGACAGACCAGGGTGGGGCGGGAGGGACAGACCAGGACGAAACGAGAGGGACAGACCAGGGCGGAACAGACACGGGCTGGACTGGAGGGACTGACCAGGGAGGGACAGACCAGGGCGGAACAGACCCGGGCGGGACAGACCAGGGCGGGACGGGAGGGACAGACCAAGGAGGAACGGGGGAAACAAAAAGTTCAGGCGGCCAGGACGGCCCGCAGAGTTCAGGTGGCCAGGGCGGCCCGCAGAGTTTAGGCGGCCCGGGCGGCACGGGCAGAGCAGGACTCCAGGGTGGCGCGGGCAGAGCAGGACTCCAGGGTGGCGCGGGCAGAGCAGGACTCCAGGGCGGCGTGGGCAGAGCAGGGCGCCTCGATGGTGCGGGCAGAGCAGGGCACCAAGGTGGCGCAGTCAGAAAAGGGCGTCTGGGTGGCACAGGCAGAGCAGGGACCACCAGAACAGTCATGGAGGAAGCCTTCCTTCTCCTCCTCCGCTTCAAGAATACCGGAACAGGGTCCACCGGAACATTATCCACCGGTACAGGGACCACCGGAACACGATCCACCGGAACAGGGACCACCGGAGCAGGGACCACCGGAACACGATCCACCGGAACTGGGACCACGATCCACCGAAACTGGGACCACCGGAACAGGGTCCACCGGAACACGATCCACCGGAACCAAGACCACCGGAACTGGGTCCACCGGAACTGGGTCCACCGGAGCAGGGACCACCGGAGCAGGGACCACCGGAACACGATCCACCGGAACCAAGACCACCGGAACTGGGTCCACCGGAACTGGGTCCACCGGAGCAGGGACCACCGGAACAGGGACCACCGGAACCGAGGAGACAGAGGAACCCTTTCCTCTCCTCCTTTGTGTGCGCCGACGAGTCAATGCTTCAATTCTATAGCTGCTTCTAAAGAGGCTGCAGCTTCATGTGTTTTTGTTTAAATTGAGATCAAATAAATTGATTGCAACCACTTACGATAAAAAAATTGAGTAAATTCAACAAATAATTTTTTTCAGTGTGTATTAAAGATTGCCCCACCTCAAAAACCTTTTGCCCGTTTTTTTTCTTTGCCAAAATGGTACTCAAACCAGTCAAGTAATGTTTTCTTGGGTTTTCTAAGTAATGGAGGCATAGCATGTAAATAGTTCAGATTACTAAATTGTTTTAAGTAAATTCAACAAATTATTAGACATTAAGTAAAGTTTACTTAAAAAGTCTTAGTAAGTAACAACTGTTGGATTATACAGTGGGCTACCTATTAAGTCTTTTGGTAGCCTACAGTAAAGTAAAAAGAGATTTTGGCGCCATAAACAGCTGTAACTATCAAAAAAAGTTATTAACTTAAAGTGTTTTTTTATCACAGTTTGTTAACTACATTGGCACAATCATAAGAGATGAGCCAAAGTGAACATAAAGTTTCTCGGGGGAACGCTACACAAAACTTTTCTCAGAGAACAATGCAAAAGCATTCTTTTTTTTTTTCCCATCTCATATTTTTTCCATCACCATGTCCCTTTAGGGGCTCCATAGTCCCTAAGTTTATCCAATTTTACTTTGAAAAACCGGCACAAAAGTCAAATAAATTACGCGATCCTGGATAGCATGGGATTTCCACATCCAGATCCTTTTTGAACAACTAGCCCTAGGCTATTAAGCCTTTCGGTATCCCCAAACAGCTAAACATCAAACATTTATATTTAATTTAAAGGCACAATATGTCATTTTCGCCGCTAGAAGTCACTTCTAGCGGCGAAAATGACATATTGTGCCTTTAAATTAAATATAAATGTTTGATGTTTGATGTTTAGTCACTTCTGGCGTAGCTTGTTGGCGCCGTGAAAGAGATTGGAATCATGGGAGAAATTATGCTCATGATGAGCTAACTTATTAAAATTGTATCAACGTTACTGTGGTATGAAGCAGGGCGCGGCCGAGAGCCTTGGGACAGGAACAAGGCCGCTGGAGCACTGCTAGAGACAGATACCTGTGTGAAACACCGGCCACGAGTTCCAATTAGAGCAGAGGAGCTTTTATGGTCGGCATGTACGTAACTCCCTATAACTCCTTTCGTTCATGCGTATGTGGGGTAATGAAGCACTGTTTTACTTGGTTAATACAAAATGCATTTGAGTGTGTTGAAAGTTACTCTGTGTGCGTTCGCTCGGTGGCTGGTATAAGACAATATTGCAAAGTGCAATACTCTGACTGTTTAGTGCAGTCTTTTAAACTCAGGAGATTATTTATGTTTATATACTACTCAAATACTGTAAATATGTTCATAATCTATAAATGTTTATTCTGACTAAACGTAACTGTGATCTTATATTTTTTTATACTATTTTTCATATTTTTATTCTTAGAATTTGTATTACTATGTTCTTGTTGTGTTTGTATTGTATATGTGCACTGAAGCTTCAGCACCAAGAAAAATTCCTTGTGTGTGTGCAAGCACACTTGGCAATAAAGCTCTTTCTGATTCTGATTTCTTTCTGAAGACACTTGCACATTACAGTAAGCACATTACAGTAAGCTAGATCGATATTAGAATATCATATTAATAAAAGATGGATGACTTGTGTTGCTAAATGGCATGCAATTCATTTTTTACTATGCGGAGAAAGTGCTGTATTACTGTTACTACAAATAAAGCGCTTTCTGATTATGCTATGTTAGCCATGCACTTGACAAAGTAGTGTTGTCTCTGAGGCATTGGACAAACATGTTATACTCGAGGTGAATCAAGAGAACGAGATTCAAACATTAAGACTAACCGTGTTGAGCTATAATACAATTACATATACACAGGGCCGGCCCGTGGAATAGGCAAATGCTAGGGGCGCCACTCATCTATAGGGGCGCCAAAATGTATTACTGATACTATTTTATTCATATTAATTTGAAATATTACCAAATACAGCGCAAAAAAAAACTTAACTAAGTCCCCCGCATCTTCCCGGTCCGCCTCATCAATCCCCCCCGCCGAGCTTGAAGTGCGTCCGAAATATAACGCGTGATCAGTTTAACGTTGGGAATTTGTTGTGTCGCGTCACCTCTCGCCGCATCTAATATAGACAGGATTGCTTTCATTTTTTAGGGTGCTTGGCCGCTCGCTCCAGGTGTAGACACGATGAAAGTTGCCTGATAATTTATGACGGATGGCCGAATTGTAGTGTCATAAAAAACAGAAGCCCTCTGATGCAGGCAAGATAAGGGAAACACTGCAAAAATGCTCTTCTTATTTAGTATTTTTGTCTTGTTTCTAGTCTAAATATCTAAAAATTCTTAAACCAAGATGCATTTACTAGATAAGTAAAATTATATTTTTTCTTAAGTGAGTTTATGCTTAAAACAAGCTAAATTATCTGCCAATGGGGTGAGAAAAATAATCTTGTTTCTGATTGAAATCTTGTTTCTTGTTTGTCCCAAACAGAAATAAGATAATTTTTCTCACGCCATTTGGCAGATAATTGTGGTAGTTTTAAGCTAAAACTCACTTCATTTTGATTTTTTCCCCTAGAAAACAAGGAAAAAATTATCTAATGTCATTTTACTAGTAAATACATCTTGATTTAAGAATTTTTTGATGTTTGGACTGGACACAAGAAAAAATTACTTAATAAGAAGAGCATTTTTTGCAGTGTAAAGACAGAGGTAAAGTGGAGTAATGAATGAACAGTTTATTTATTTGCATAGGAGTAAAATACTAATGTATGCTAATTAATTCCAGTTTTACCTTAAACTATATGCAAGCAGCTGTTCTGGGTTCTCTAGTGGCCACAGACAGTGTATTTTGTCAAAAAGAATCATATCTGTTTTTTTTAAACGCATGTAATATCACTTTTTTAATAGCCTAATGTTTTTACTCTACAGTTGTGCAGTTTTAAGGGGACATATGGACATTTTAAAATGTATTTGCCGAAATTAGTAATGATATTTATATACAGGTTTATTTAAAATAGCAACATTTTATGTACATTTCACATTAAATATCTAAATTTCTCAGTTTAATTCATGGTGAAAACATGAATGTGCATATTAGTGGAAGTTTGCAGCCATCTACTGGAAAACAAACACTTTTGCTAGTTCTCAATAGTTTGTGCATGAATGCCAGATGCACTCTTGCTATTTTTGTTTAGGCTGTAATGTGGCGTAGGTGCTATTTTTGTATAGTTTAACTATCATCAGCCTTTAAATGTTTTTTAATAATAATTTCATGAACATAATGATGGGGTAGAATGGACTGGACATCATATAAAACAACAATAAAAAATAAAAAAATAAAAAACATCAATGCATTACAAAAATAAAACAGTACCAGTGTTTCCACAACTAAGACTGATAACATGTAGTGCTAAACCTTGATACAAGGGGCACCAAGTATAATCTTGCCTAGGGCAGCAAATTGGTCAGGGCCGGACCTGCATATACATATACAATGATTCGTTTTCTGTCGATGAATGTATCCAAACAGTTGTTCACCTGTCTAATAAAACACATAATATATCAAGCGTCTTCTTGGAAATCAAAGTTAAAGCAGATATTACATCATTGACAGGTGACGCAATTAATGACACGGGCCTTGTCACTAGTTAAAATCGCTTATTTCTCTGAATTTACCCCTCATCCCTCCCTCACACTTTGTAACAAATCCTTCCCTTGCGTGTCAAAATGAACCAAAAACCTAAAATTAAAAATCTTTTTTTTTTTTGTCCAGAAAGCTTATTTTATTTCATTTTGATAATATTTTTTTCTATTTTTTAATGCACATTTTTTGGAGATGTTATACTATTATTTATGTTTATATTATCTTTATATACCTTTAAATTTCTAGATTGTATCAATATATAATAAACAAAATAACTCACAATTTCATGCATAACCCTTTTAATTCAGCTCAAATATCTTACATTGGGTGTGTCTGCCGACCTCTTGTGGAAAAATAATAATATAACATGATATTTCATGACTCTTGCCACTAGATGGCCTTATAGCTCTATATGGAGAAAATGAGCTGTTCCGCTGGGTCCTAAAGTCATTTCTTTGGTGGCCCAGTAGTGCACAACACAACGAAATTTAAAAAGCATACATAAGTTCACACCACGACTAAATAAATCCACAACACAACAAAATCAAACCACAACATTGTGGCTTGTTTCCGTTGTGGCTTGTTTTCGATATGTTGTGGCTTGATTTCGTTGTGTTGTGGCTTGTTTCCGTTGTGTTGTGGCTTGATTTCGTTGTGTTGTGGCTTGATTTCATTGTGTTGTGGCTTGTTTTCGATATGTTGTGGCTTGTTTCCGTTGTGGCTTGTTTTCGTTGTGTTGTGGCTTGTTTCCGTTGTGGCTTGTTTTCGATATGTTGTGGCTTGATTTCGTTGTGTTGTGGCTTGATTCCGTTGTGTTGTGGCTTGATTTCGTTGTGTTGTGGCTTGTTTCTGTTGTGCTGTGGCTTGTTTCCGTTGTGGCTTGTTTTCGTTGTGTTGTGGCTTGTTTCCGTTGTGGCTTGTTTTCGTTGTGTTGTGGCTTGATTCCGTTGTGTTGTGGCTTGATTCCGTTGTGTTGTGGCTTGATTCCGTTGTGTTGTGGCTTGATTTCATTGTGTTGTGGCTTGTTTTCGATATGTTGTGGCTTGTTTCCGTTGTGGCTTGTTTTCGTTGTGTTGTGGCTTGTTTCCGTTGTGGCTTGTTTTCGATATGTTGTGGCTTGATTTCGTTGTGTTGTGGCTTGATTCCGTTGTGTTGTGGCTTGATTTCGTTGTGTTGTGGCTTGTTTCTGTTGTGCTGTGGCTTGTTTCTGTTGTGGCTTGTTTTCGTTGTGTTGTGGCTTGTTTCCGTTGTGTTGTGGCTTGATTTCGTTGTGTTGTGGCTTGTTTCTGTTGTGCTGTGGCTTGTTTCCGTTGTGGCTTGTTTCCGTTGTGGCTTGTTTTCGATATGTTGTGGCTTGATTTCGTTGTGTTGTGGCTTGATTCCGTTGTGTTGTGGCTTGATTCCGTTGTGTTGTGGCTTGATTCCGTTGTGTTGTGGCTTGATTTCATTGTGTTGTGGCTTGTTTTCGATATGTTGTGGCTTGTTTTCGTTGTGGCTTGTTTTCGTTGTGTTGTGGCTTGTTTCCGTTGTGGCTTGTTTTCGATATGTTGTGGCTTGATTTCGTTGTGTTGTGGCTTGATTCCGTTGTGTTGTGGCTTGATTTCGTTGTGTTGTGGCTTGTTTCTGTTGTGCTGTGGCTTGTTTCTGTTGTGGCTTGTTTTCGTTGTGTTGTGGCTTGTTTCCGTTGTGGCTTGTTTTCATTGTGTTGTGGCTTGTTTTCGATATGTTGTGGCTTGATTTCGTTGTGATGTGGCTTGTTTCCGTTGTGTTGTGGCTTGTTTTCGATATGTTGTGGCTTGTTTCCGTTGTGTTGTGGCTTGATTCCGTTGTGTTGTGGCTTGTTTCCGTTGTGGCTTGTTTTCGTTGTGTTGTGGCTTATTTCCGTTGTGTTGTGGCTTGTTTCCGTTGTGGCTTGTTTTCGTTGTGGCTTGTTTTCGATATGTTGTGGCTTGATTTCGTTGTGATGTGGCTTGTTTCCGTTGTGTTGTGGCATGTTTCCGTTGTGTTGTGGCTTGTTTCCGTTGTGGCTTGTTTTCGTTGTGTTGTGGCATGTTTTCGATATGCTGTGGCTTGTTTCCGTTGTGTTGTGGCTTGTTTCCGTTGTGTTGTGGCTTGTTTCCGTTGTGGCTTGTTTTCGTTGTGTTGTGGCTTGTTTCCGTTGTGGCTTGTTTTCGTTGTGTTGTGGCATGTTTCCGTTGTGTTGTGGCTTGTTTCCGTTGTGGCTTGATTTCGTTGTGATGTGGCTTGTTTCCGTTGTGTTGTGGCATGTTTCCGTTGTGTTGTGGCTTGTTTCCGTTGTGGCTTGTTTTCGTTGTGTTGTGGCTTGTTTTCGATATGCTGTGGCTTGTTTCCGTTGTGTTGTGGCTTGTTTCCGTTGTGTTGTGGCTTGTTTCCGTTGTGGCTTGTTTTCGTTGTGTTGTGGCTTGTTTCCGTTGTGGCTTGATTTCGTTGTGATGTGGCTTGTTTCCGTTGTGTTGTGGCATGTTTCCGTTGTGTTGTGGCTTGTTTCCGTTGTGGCTTGTTTTCGTTGTGTTGTGGCTTGTTTTCGATATGCTGTGGCTTGTTTCCGTTGTGTTGTGGCTTGTTTCCGTTGTGTTGTGGCTTGTTTCCGTTGTGGCTTGTTTTCGTTGTGTTGTGGCTTGTTTTCGATATGTTGTGGCTTGTTTCCGTTGTGTTGTGGCTTGTTTCCGTTGTGTTGTGGCTTGATTCCGTTGTGTTGTGGCTTGTTTCCGTTGTGTTGTGGCTTGTTTCCGTTGTGGCTTGTTTTCGTTGTGTTGTGGCTTGTTTTCGTTGTGTTGTGGCTTGTTTCCGTTGTGGCTTGTTTTCGTTGTGTTGTGGCTTGTTTTCGTTGTGTTGTGGCTTGTTTCCGTTGTGTTGTGGCTTGTTTCCGTTGTGGCTTGTTTCCGTTGTGGCTTGATTCCGTTGTGTTGTGGCTTGATTCCGTTGTGGCTTGTTTTCGATATGTTGTGGCTTGATTTCGTTGTGTTGTGGCTTGTTTCCGTTGTGGCTTGTTTTCGATATGTTGTGGCTTGATTTCGTTGTGTTGTGGCTTGTTTCCGTTGTGGCTTGTTTTCGAAATGTTGTGGCTTGATTTCGTTGGGATGTGGCTTTTCCGTTTTGTTGTGGCTTGATTCCGTTGTGGCTTGTTTTCGATATGTTGTGGCTTGATTTCGTTGTGATGTGGCTTTTCTGTTGTGTTGTGGCTTGATTTCGTTGTGATGTGGCTTGATTTATTTGTGTTGTGGCTTTTTCGTTGTGTTGTGGCTTGTTTTCGTTGTGAACTTATGTTTGCTTTTTATATTGCGTTGTGTTGTGCACTACTGGGCCACCGTACATTTCTCTTCAGTACGCATTCAGATACACATGTAGACATTATAAAATAATTTTTTGCTAAAGTTTAAGCATTTTTAGTTTTAATTTTGAGCATTTTTTAGTTTTTCCATTCATTCCTAAGGCGGTCAAATTGAGGATTTGTTACTTTTTTAAATTTTAACCACAAAACTCCTTGAATCCAGTCAATTTTTGTGTGTGTGTATTTGTGGTTCAAGTGTGACAAAAGTCCTAGGGTCTTTACACAACACCGATGACTTTTTTTTTTTTTAAATAAAAATTAGTTTCGGGTCAAAATGAGCCGAGGGAAGGAAACATTTGGGATAATATAAGCACACAAGTACAAAAGATATAACAATATCTTACATATTGTAAGATTTAAAGAAAAAAAAAACTTGTTTTTAAACTGCATTGGCACAATCTTAAGAGATGAATCAGTCAATTTTTTCCATCACCGTGTCCTTTTAGGGGCTCCGTAGAGCACATAATACAGATTTGGTCATCTGAAAAAGTGTGTATCTGTAATTGAGCATTGTGTTATACTGAATAAAGTCAAAGTGCCTGAGCTCGATCAGAACCTTTACCTAGAAATAGGGTAACATGGGCCACACACCATATTTTTTTCTCATGACCACACCTCATCTCAGAACTTTTGATGAATAGCTATTTTTAATTTCGTCATTTCATCTGAATATCAACATTTTGAGAAACAAATTAGAAACCGAACTTTTTAGGTTATTTGATCTAATTTTTTGTCTTTGGAAAAATTGTGATCAATGACATTGTATTTTATGTTGAATATCAAAGATTTGTGTGTGTATTTGTTAATGAGGGACTTGTGGACACATTGGATTTGTGGAGTAAAAGTTATTGTTTTTATTTTGAAGTAAAACGATAAAATTAGACCGTTGGGGTAAGATGACCCCCCATGCCCACACTTATTCTTAACCCAGGTAGGGCACCAAATCTTACACCTCTTACATTTTGTAGCCTAACAACTAACAATGTATTTCCTATAATAACACGTTGGCTGATCCATCATCATCCTACTAAACTTGTATCTCAATATGTTACAGTTTAAAAGTATTTTTTTCTTAAGGGGGGCATCTTCTCCCCGTGTCCTTAACCCTAATAATATTAGCGTATTTATTTGTTTAAAGTCACTAAAACTACATGGCAGGAATGACTCAGGTAAGATAAGCAGGTTATTTTTCATGTAAGCCAATAAAAATAGCCATGAGCTTTTACGTCAGCACACTTTCACGCTCTGTCACCTGCAGCTGTAAAGCACACCTGTGAAGACGCGCGGGCTGGGTGCGGCAGCCAGAGCTCACTCAAACTCCGCGCGGCCATGTGGGGGGTCATCTCGTACCTGAACAGCCCCGAGCTGGTGGTCGGCTTCCAGCGGTGCTGCGGCTTGGTTCTGAGAGAGACATGCTCGTTTATTACTCAAAACGGATGTATAAACGCCAATGGTTCAGATAAGGACGGTCCGGTCGCCACCCACCGGCGCAAAGCGGAGCAGGTGGCGAACGGGACGTCGCGCGCGCACGACAGTAACTCCAACTATAAATGCGGCAGTTTACCGTATGAAAACAAAGTGAGTAAATCAGATTTAAAAGACGCTCTTCGTTCAGCTGTATTAAAAGTATACGTTTGCCGGCCCTAATGCAAAGACAGTGCGTTTCATAACAAATGGCAAACGACAAGATTTTCCTGTTTCTCTGGTTGGTTTAGACTAGAGCTTGATATCTCACCATCATTTTTGTTTCTAATATACAGTAAGCTGTGAACTTGCCATTCAAATCTTTATGACATAGCTGCCTTGCATTCATCAGATACTTCAACAAAAATATGAAATAATAATCCTTATACCATATCAGTTGTTAATGTGGATTCCAATTTTGTAATTGTGTATTTTCATAATTTGAGTGAACTATGAAAACGTAAAATTAATTGTTTGATATGTGATGGAGCACAGATAAAAATAGTTTTTTATGGTGTTTTTCAAAATGTTGAAACAATATTGGAAAATAAAGTTTATATTTGAAGACTTAAGAAGCAAAAACCTGTCTGACATGTTTCGGTTACACTTTATTTTAGGGTGTCATTGTTACAGTGTAATTATATATGGAAGTACTTACTATAGGGTTAGGGTAGGATTGGGGTTTGGTTGAGGGTTAGATGCATGTAATTATGCATAATTTACTGTTATTACTATGGTAAATACATGTAAAATATGTAACAAGGACACTGTAAAATAAAGTGTTATTTCCATTTTTCTTGCTCCTGTGTTTAGGTTCAGTCATTTCACTTTAATGGCAATTAAAAGGTTATTAGTCAGTTATTGAAATGCCTTATATTGCAAAAATGGCAAAAATTCTAAACATAAAAATGCTAATTTAAAAGAAAAATGTCAGACGGACAGTTTTTGCATCTGAAGTCTTCATTTTAAATATCGACGTCAGCTAAGAACGGCTTGTGATTCCTGTTTGTGTTTTGTTGATGTGATGAAGTGGTTCATTCAATTTCTCCGTGTACAGGATCATCCCAGGACTCGTTACGAGGTGAGGAATTGGCTTTTCTACTTCTTGTTTGTGACGTCTTCCACTCTGGGACATGAAGTGTTTTACATCACCTTTCTGCCCTGCATCCACTGGAACCTCGACCCCTTCCTGTGCAGGCGACTCGTCAATGTGTGGGCTGTGAGTGGCTGAGAAAAACACACACACACACACACACACAATGCAATTTCTAGCTCCTTATCCTAACCCTACCCATCACAACTAACTGCCTAACCCAACCCTTATCCTAAAACGCACGCGCACACACACACATACACCCTGTGATTACAAATGCTCATTATACTGTTGGGTCTTTATCCACAATAGAATAGACAGAAATCGAAAGTCTTTAACAAAATTTAATTAGTTTACATAGTTTCCACAGCAACAGCATCAAACAGCATTTGATTGGTTCACCTCTTTAATCCATGTAGCCATTTATAATGAACTACATTTAACATGAGAGGTGAAGTTATTCATGTTTTCAAGGTAACGAAACCAGGCTTATCATCATTAACCATTAAAGAAATTTTGTTACTTGAAATAAAATAAATGTTAACTGAAAAAAAACTTGACCTTATTATGTTTGCTAGTTGCGAATGCAACATTTAAATTTCTTGAGAGAGCCAACTTACTGCTTAACTGCTTACTACTAATGCTAATAAACGTATTGAGTTGTCTTGAGCAACCGCATAGCAACACTCTAGCAACCATCCAGAATACCTTAGCAACCTCATAGCAACACCTTAGCAACCAGCCAGAGTACCCTAGCAACCACCTCTGTTTTCTGATAGACTGTATTGACTTCAAACTACTTCGAACTGAAAACCTTTAAACTTAAAGTTTGCCTCGACAAACCTTTTTATCTAGTTTAACTTGAAGCACTTAAACAAAAGACAATAATAATAGCTATATAGGCATATAAAAAAAAAGCAAAATACAATGTTTTTTTTACAAAAACACAACAAAATAACTGAAATTTTAGCTAAAATTAAAGCAGCACTAGGTAACTTTTCAACCTTCATAATATATTTTCAAGACTCTTGTGGTGATACATCGACTTACAATAGGTTGAATGACACGTCTGCCATAGCCTGACGGGGTCTGAATCGTTTTTAATCGTACTTTTAAACTTCGGGTTTCGGGTAGTAACCCGAGAAAAAAAATAACTACAAAATTCGACTGCTTTACGGCATAAACGTCACTTCCACCATCACCCCCACTTCCTTAAATTCGGACGTGCGAGCCCAACTATCCTTTGTTTGCCGGATGTTATAGTCATGGCCGAGGCAGCACAGAAAAAGAAGAAAGCAAAGGTTTTGTCGGAGGAATGCAAAAAGAGGAAACGAGAAAGTGATCGTATTAAAGTATTATATTTGTTTATTTGTCTTGCCTCAAGCTATAATGCAAATCGATTTTTCAAATTTGAAGATTCATCTATGGTAGCTTGATATTATATTGACGATATATGGTTATTACCTACCACTCAAACATTGAATTGAAGTATCATATAGATTCTGTAAAACGGTAACCAATAGACTAGACTACTATAATGACGCTGGCTTGTAAACATGAGCATCGCGATCATTTGGCGTTTAAAAAAATATATAAAACCCATGAAATTATATTCATATGACATGCTGAAACATATGCCACTGTACCTGGGATGAAGACATTTCACACGCGACGCAAGCAGAACACCTGCATGTGAACTCCTCCTGCAGTGTTCAGGGCTACCATAGTTGTCATGTCAACAAATGCACGTGCTATGCATCCCCTGATGTAGGATGACAGAGTTTACGACAGTAGTAGAGGACAATACTGTTTCCCAACTGTAGGGGGAGCCCGAGAGCAAAACCGACCTAGTGCTGCTTTAACCCTTGTGCTGTGTTGAAAACCACCTACCACCTGTAACACCTTTTGTGTCCCTGGGTAAAAAGGACCGTCCTTTTAAAAATTCCTTGTTAATCGCTTGTTATGCTATATTGTCAGATTATATTATAAATAATAAATAAACCGTTTTGTTTCAGTTAGGACAGCCTTTGTATTTATTTTTGAAATGATTAATCGTAGGCCTCATTGATCTGAGGTTATGCACCTCAGTTTATGTGTGAAAAAAGCATTACTTGTGGATAAATTTGTCAATATTCAACAAAATATGGAAAAAAATTGCACTGTTAATCACATTCACACTATAGTCTACTTTAATGTTTGTTTTGAAATGCTTTTATTTTGCTCAAAATGGCACAGTCACACAAAAATGATCACAAAAATCCTCTATTTTTGGGGAAGTAGTTATATGCTGGGTGAGTAAAGTCAGTAAGTTTTAGTCCAATTACTAATGTTAACTAGCATTTTTTGGAAAAAGAAAATCCTCTCTGTGTCAAAATGACCTGAACACAACACGAGGGTTCAAATGAAAACAGAAGATATGAAAATAACAACTAATTTGCATTCAAAATATGAATAATGCTGCAACTGCTAACAAAAAAGTGCCAGTCTGGGAATCAAGTATGCTATTATCAACAACAGTACTTTTGTATTTGTATTCGTATTTCCCTTTTGCCTCATTTACATCTCATTTCTCATTCTCTTTCTCTGCAGGTGGTGATGTATATTGGGCAAGTGATGAAGGATATTTTAAAGCTGCCCCGTCCTCCGTCGCCCCCTGTGGTCAAACTGGAGACGCGTGTGGACGCGGAGTACGGATTGCCGTCCACCCACGCCATGGCAGCAACAGCCATCTCATTCACGCTGCTTCTCAGTGCTCACGAGAGAGTAAAGGTCAGACACACACACTCGATTGAGAACCTTTTGAATGTGGCTTGCTTTTGCATAGTTTACTGAAGGGGCGTGGCCATCTGTCTTCATCAGTCAGCCCAAGTCCCGCCCACACATCTGCTGCGGGGCATCATGATGAACTCTCAGTAAATGACTGTCAATCAGTGTCAGTTATAGATGGTGCCATCCATCAGCTTGCAAACACTTGACTCCTGACAATGTTTCCAAATATTAAATCAATTATAAGTCCAAACCTAAACGCTTAAAAAAAAAAAAAAAAAAAAAAAAAAAAAAATATATATATATATATATATATATATATATATATAAAAATATAAAGCAGTTTAAGTTTATTATTATATGCTATTTTTTATTTTATATGAAATATATATTTTCCATAACATATTTTACTCTAAACAGTGAGGAAAATCAAAGCATTTATCACTGTTTATTTCACTGATTATTTTAATGAAACAAATGTACTATATTTTAGTTCGATAATGTTTTTTATTAAATATTTAGTATTTTTAGGGGGTTTTATGGTACTAAATTATATTTATGGAATAGTTATGATCCATTTATTACCTGTAAATCATGTGCAAATAAATCTTGAATTCTTTGGAGCACAGACTTCAGTTTGGTCTCTTTTCCAGACTATCGCTGAAGAGAAAAGTAAAAAAAAAAGTTATAGAAGTTTAATTTTTGATTATGACAAATGCATAAAATACTTTTTAAAAACTTCATATGAAATATATATTTAACAAAACATGTTTTCCTCTAAAACTGTGAGACATTAAAGCCATAAATCAAAACAAGTTGTGTTTCAAATGTGAGGTTGATATCTCATAAAATGAGCTTTCAGTCAAATTTTGTTTGGGCGCAGTACCAAACGTTTCCACTAGATGAAATTCGCTTCCCATATGTGTTCCCATATTTCGCTCATTTTTTGACCGGGAGCAATACAAGCGTGACTATTTTTTTTGTCAGGACCATTAAAACTTTTCGAATCATGTACATGATTTTGTTGTCACACAGCAAGTGCCAAAATCTTTACCAAATTTCGTATCAATCCGATGAAGTAAAATATTCTAAATACCAAAATGTAAAATTTTTCCGTCACAAATGAATGTACTATATTTCAGTTAGATAATGTTTTTTTTATTTAATATTTTGAATTTTTAGGGGATTTGTGGTACTATATTATATTTATGGAATAGCTATGATCCATTTATTACCTGTTAATCACTTTTTGAGCATAGACCTGAAAATACAATTTCCAATTTAAACTGTCGTAAATCTTGAATGCTTTGGAGCACAGACTTCAGTTTGGTCTCCTTTTAGAGAAGCCAATTGTCAGATTAAAAGTAAAAAAAATTATTAAGTGAAATTAAAAAAGAAACGTTATAGAAGTTTATGCTTATTATTATGAAAAACTGCATATAAATTATATATTGAATATTAAATTAAATATATATTTTCCAAAACATTGTTTACTCTAAAACTGTGAGTAAAAAGTTGTGTTTCAAATGTGAGGTTGATATCTCATAATGAGCCTTCAGTCGGATTTTGTTTGGGCGCAGTACCAAATGTTTCCACTAGATGAAATTCGCTTCCCATTTGTTTCCAATGCGGTCATTTTTGACCGCGAACAATACAAGTGTGACTATTTTTTTTTTGCCCATTTTTGTGTTCACATACCAAGTTTCGTACCATTCAGATGAAGTAAAAAATATTCCAAAACGTAAACTTTTCCATCAAAAATGACCGGCTAGCACCAGGGTTAGGAGTGTACATTTAGCTGTTTTTCAGTATTCTTCAAGTTAATATAGGCAGCAATTCTTTAAAAAATTTGATTTTTATTTTATTTCAAACAATATTATATGAGTAAGGATGTGTGGATATATAAATATCAAATATGATATTTAATGATAAAAAAATCATTACAATATACAATATATATTCAGTACAATATATATATATATATATATATATATATATATATATATATATATATATATATATATATATATATATATATATATATATATATATATATATATATATATATATATATCATAAATTAATACTTTTATTCAGAAAGGATGTATTAAATTGATCAAAAGTGACAGTAAAGACATGTATAATGTTACAAAAGATATCTATTTCAAATGAATGGTTTCCATAGAAATATTCAGCAGCACAAATGTTTTCAACACTGATAATAATCATAAATGTTTCTTGAGCATCAAATCCTCATATTAGAAGGATTTCTGAAGGATCATGTGACACTGAAGACTGGAGTAATGATGCTGAAAATTCAGGAATAAATTCACAGGAATGAATTTCATATAAAAAAATATATTCACATAGAAAAGTTGGTGAGCATAAGAGAGAGTTAAAAACATTGAATAATCGTATTGAAAGTGGTTAAACTATTGTCGCCAAAAATGACTAGCTTTTATATGCAGGTGTATGATTTAAGAATAAAAAAGGCCATTCCAGTCAATTATACATGAGCTCTACTGTCCCAGAATCCATTGAGCCCATTCAGTAAATGTTTTTTCATTAACTTCCTGTGAAAGACCCCCAGCTGACAGAGGAAAGGAGAGAGAGACAGATGGAGGGACAGGGAGACGGATAGAGTAAGACCGAACAGAGGGAGTGGGGCAGCTTCATGAATATGTGAAGACTCTTCTAATGTTGTCAGTGATTAACAGAGTCCTGAATAAAACCAGTGGGAAGAGCACATGTCAGGAGAGAAAGGGATGTTATTAGAAGAGCTGCCAGACAGAAAACACAGAGAGAGAGAGAGAGAGAGAGGTGATGAGGAAAAGATGGATGAGAGACACACTGTTTATTGATACCCCCCTATTCATATTCTTTTACATTCACATATGGTCACTTTTGACAAATGTGCTGGAATGTTGATTTAATCTGGTGTTTTTCTGTCTTAGTTCCCATTTGAGCTGGGGTTGACTGTGGCCGTGGTTCTGTCTGTGCTGGTGTGTCTGAGTCGTCTTTACACCGGCATGCACTCTGTTCTGGTGAGTCTGGAAGAGACAGACACTTTAAAATCAACATGCACTTTTCCGTTTGATATGAAAAATTTATACTCCTGTATAATTCATATAATCTGGATAGTCTCCGTAGATTTTACCTCTGGTTCCTTCGACACAGATGCGAAGGCAAACATTTGGCCTATTGCTCACATCATTTTAATTTAGCATGTAGCTGTTAATGTGTAGTTTTAGATGGAGATTAGCATATCACATTGCAGGTCAGCTGCCCATATAGAACACCCTAGCAACCCTATAGCAACACATTAACAACCACTTGCAGCACCCTAGCAACCACATAGCAACATAACCTCTCAGAAAACCCTAGCAACCACATGGCAAAACATTAACAATCACTCAGAGCACCCTAGCAACCACATAGCAAAACATTAACAACTACTCAGAGCACCCTAGCAACCACATAGCAACATAACCTCTCATAACACCCTAGCAACCACATAGCAACATTACCTCTCAGAAAACCCTAGCAACCACATAGCAAAACATTAACAATCACTCGGAGCACCCTAGCAACCACATAGAAAAACATTAACAACTACTCAGAGCACCCTAGCAACCACATAGCAAAACATTAACAACTACTCAGAGCACCCTAGCAACCACATAGCAACATAACCTCTCATAACACCCTAGCAACCACATAGCAACATTACCTCTCAGAAAACCCTAGCAACCACATAGCAAAATATTAACAATCACTCAGAAAACCCTAGCAACCACATAGCAAAACATTAACAATCACTCGGAGCACCCTAGCAACCACATAGAAAAACATTAACAACTACTCAGAGCACCCTAGCAACCACATAGCAACATAACCTCTCAGAAAACCCTAGCAACCACATAGCAAAACATTAACAGTCACTCAGAGCACCCTAGCAACCACATAGAAAAACATTAACAACTACTCAGAGCACCCTAGCAACCACATAGCAACATAACCTCTCATAACACCCTAGCAACCACATAGCAACACATTAACAGCCATTTAGAACACCCTAGCAACTGCATAGAAACAAGTAAACCATTTGCAACACCCTTGCAACCAACTAGAAACATCTTAACAACATCCTAGCAACTGCATAGCAACATAACCTCTCAGAAAACCCTAGCAAACGCATAGCAAAACATTAACAACTACTCAGAGCACCCTAGCAACCACATAGCAACATAACCACTCAGAACACCCTAGCAACCGCATAGCAACACGTTAACCATTTAGAGGCAGCTGAAACCAGCTATAAACATTAACAACCACTCAGAACACCCTAGCAACTACATAGCAACAAGATTACCAATCAAATCACCCTAGTAACTCCATAGCAACACCATAACCACTCATAACACCCTAGCAACTGCATAGCAACACTATATTCCTTTAGAACACCATAGCAACAAAACCACTCTTGCAACCAGCTAGAAAATGAGTACATTTTTCATAACAATGCCATAAAAACTGCATTATAGTGTCAGTATGACGGTGGTTGAGCTGCATTAATCTAGAATTACAGAGTCTGATACTAATGACAGGAAGCTAAAGGGAATCTTTCTCTCTTCCTCTCAGGATGTGATTTGTGGCGTTGTAATTTCAGCCGTCATCATGGCCGTGACGTACCCGTTCTGGGGAACCATTGACTTCCTGCAGCTCCACAGCCCCATCTCCCCCATCGTGGGGCTGCTGCTGCCCCTCTTCCTGTCCTACAAGTACCCTGAACTAGACCATTATAGCACCACACGGGGGGACACCACCATTATTTTAGCATGCAGTGCGGGATGTTCGGTCGGATACTGGGTGAATGAGCGTTTGGGCTTGACCTTTTACCTAGCCGGGCCTTTTCCAGTGACTCTGCCACCTTTGACCCTTGTGGCCTTGGGCCTCGGTGTGGCACGGTTCCTGGTGGGGTTAGTGATGCTGGTCCTGACCCGGCAGACGGTGCGCTGGGCGAGCCTGTGGGTGCTCTGCCGGATTTATGGCGCGTCTGTGAGCGATGTCGACGCACGCAGGAGGAAAGAGATCGAAGTGCCGTACAAGTTCAGCACGTATGTTGCCATCGGCCTGGTCAACAGTATCCTAGTAAACAGAGTGTTTGTGATGATGGGACTTTGGGATTTGGGAAATTCTGTGTAATTTCTCAGTGTTCACAGGCAAGTTTGAACAGAATCACACTCCATCATACATTCTCAGTAGAGCTGCACGATTCTGGATGAATTGAGAATCACGTTTTTTTGTTTCAAACAGAGATCATGATTCTAAACAGACAACCAAACAAAATAACAATTTACTAGAGGTTTTGACTAAATGTTAATTACGGTGTGAATGTTGTTGTTGTTGTTGTTTTTTTTTAACAAATCTCTTGAATGAATGATTACTTTCATGTTACTTTAAAAAGGCGATTGGTTCTATTTTGATCACTACCGTAGACATCAGTGTTTATATCATCAGACATCAGTGATTCAGTGACTCGTTCATAAATACTTCACTTGTTTCGTTACTGGATAAATCAGCATTTTTTGAATGAATCTCTTGAGTGATTGATTCAATGACTCGTTCATAAATACTTCACTTGTTTCATTACTGGATAAATCAGCAGTTTTTTAATGAATCTCTTGAATGAATGATTCAATGACACATTCATAATACTTTGTTTAATTACTGGATAAATCAGCAGTTTTGAAAGATTCTCTTGAATTAATGATTCAATGACACATTCATAAATACTTTGCTTGTTTCATTACTGGATAAATCAGCGTTTTTGAAAGAATCTCTTGATTGAATGATTCAATGACTCGTTCATAAATACTTCACTTGTTTCGTTACTGGATAAATCAGTGTTTTTGAAAGAATCTCTTGAATGAATGATTCAATGACTCGTTCATAAATGCTTCCCTTTTTTCATTACTGATAAATCAGCGTTTTGAAAGAATCTCTTGAATGAATGATTCAATGACTCGTTCATAATTGCTTCCCTTGTTTCATTACTGATAAATCAGTGTTTTGAAAGAATCTCTTGAATGAATGATTCAATGACTCGTTCATAAATGCTTCACTTGTTTCATTACTGGATGAATCAGCGTTTTTGAAAGAATCTCTTGAATGAATGATTCAGTGACTCGTTCATAAATGCTTCACTTGTTTCATTACTGGATAAATCAGCAGTTTTGAACAAATCTCTTGAATTAATGATTCAATGACACATTCATAATACTTTGTTTGTTTCATTACTGGATAAATCAGCAGTTTTGAAAGATTCTCTTGAATTAATGATTCAATGACACATTCATAATACTTTGTTTGTTTCATTATTACTGGATAAATCAGCAGTTTTGAATGAATCTCTTGAATGAATGATTCAATGACACATTCATAAATACTTCACTTGTTTCATTACTTCACTTGTTTCTTCACTTGTTTAAAATCAGAGGTTTTTTTAACAAATCTCTTGAATGAATGATTCAATGGCAAATACATGTTTTAAACGGTCACTTGTCGCCACCTACTGGTGTATGGATGTAATAAATATAATTGTTATTTGAAACGCCATGTTACTTTCAAAAGGCGATTTGCTTTATTTTGGTCGCTACCATAGACATCAGTGTTTATATCCGAACTATAAACTTTTATCTCAGTTCTGATGTATAATTGTAACAGAAATAACAAAACTGTCATTGAAAAGACTGCTTGTGAAGCAGTTTCATACCTATACATCTTTCTCTGGATTTTCCGGTGTGATTTTTGTCAAAGGTTTAATAGACACAGGCGAATCATTGTCGTTAAGGAGTATGAGATCGCATGGGTGTTTGAATCGAGATCGCAATCTTTTAACGATTAATCGTGCAGCTTTTATTCTCAGGGAGAAATTCACATTAGTGTTTGTCCAGAAATGGCTAGCACATTTAACTTCTCATATTAAACAGGATTTGTTAAAGGAACACACCACTTTTTATGAAAATAGGCTCATTTTCATTTTTGAGTGAGATGCTAACGGTCTAATCAGATTCAATGATCTATGCTAAGCTATGCTAAAAGTGCTACCGCTGAATGGATTTAAAAACGGTAAAACTCAACTGTTTAACTCTAGCAGAATTGGAAAATTAGCCTATTTTCAAAAATAATGGCGTGTTCCTTTAAACCTACTAGATTTTTACTAACACATACTTGCTTTGACTGCCTAAACTCTACGAATATTTGTCCTACTATTTTTTTTTTTTTTTACCATATAGTTATGCATTTAATATTTATTACAAAATACTGAAGAACATAATTAGTACTTGTTGCTGGTTATGACATTTAGGATGTGTGTTTATGAGCTTTTACAGATGTGGTGAAGGACATGAATAAACACGGTAAAAGCGTCTTCCCTCTGCCTCTATTTCTCCATCTGTTTGTTTTGCATTTTTACAGTGTTGATGAGCTGAGGAGTGTTTGCTCTGTAGACAGTTTAACAGTTCATGACAAACACTACAGAAACCACAAACATGCCTTTCATGTAGACACAAACCCTCACAAATGCAGTGTACACACGGACTATCCTTCCACACACAACATAAAGCTCATCATAATAGCCTCTAATCACTTTGTCACAATCGTAGTTCAGACACTGAAGACACATTTAGACACACCGGCTTTTTACATATTTAGAACAATATTAAAGTAATTAAATATATGAAACAACACAAATAGGGAACCTATATAAACAGAATAAACAGAATCTTATAATATATAAACAGAATCTTATAATATATAAACAGAATCTTTTAGTGTTTTAATATCATGAGGGGCATATGTTCAGTCAAACGCATGCAAACGTTTGAGTATCTGCTGAAAATCAGGTGGAGCCGTCTCTCTTGCACTGACCTGTCTCATAACCTGTTAAACCAGACACTTCCTCTCACCTGCCATCTCAAACCACACACACACATATTTTGGCTTGTTAATCAGTGATCTGGACTGTTTAATGATTTGCAGCTGAAATATATTCACATACACAAGTCACTTTCAATATATCTGTGATTAGTTGTAGTTGACAGTAGACACAGGCGTTCTAGCATCAGTGCTGTTGGAGTTGTTCAACACTGATACACACACCGACATGCTTTGAACAGATACAGGTAAACACACCTTCATTCTTCCTTCAGCCATGATAAGATTCATTAGCTCACTGTCTCAATGTTATTTACTGCCCACTTCTGTGAGTCTGTGATTCGTCTTCTGTGAGGAGGGCGAAAGGAACATGGGTTGACAAATGTCATCACTAAACTCCTTTCATCATGAAGATTTTAGGTTCAAATGACTATTATTGTATAAAGGAAAGTGTATAATTTAGGTGCTAAAGCCTAATTGGTCTTGCCAAGATTTTCATAATTTTAAAATCCATCCATCCATCCATCCATCCATCCATCCATCCATCCATCCATCCATCCATCCATCCATCCATCCATCCATCCATCCATCCATCCATCCATCCATCCATCCATCCATCCATCCATCCATCCATCCATCCATCCATCCATCCATCCATCCATCCATCCATCCATCCATCCATCCATCCATCCATCCATCCATCCGTGTCCGTCCAGTCCATATATCTTTCTGTTTGTCTATCTATCTGTTTATCAATCTATCGCCCTATCCATCCATCCATCTCCGTCCTTATATCTTTCTGTTTGTCAATCTTTTTATCAATCTAACACTCTATCTATCTACCCATCTATCTACCTATCTATCTGTCCGTCCGTCCGTCCAGTCCAGTCCAGTCCATATATCTTTCTGTTTGTCTATCTATCTGTTTATCAATCTATCGCCCTATCCATCCATCCATCTCCGTCCTTATATCTTTCTGTTTGTCAATCTTTTTATCAATCTAACACTCTATCTATCACTCTATCTATCACTCTATCTATCACTCTATCTATCACTCTATCTATCACTCTATCTATCACTCTATCTATCACTCTATCTATCTATCTATCTATCTATCTATCTATCTATCTATCTATCTATCTATCTATCTATCCAGTCCATATATCTTTGTTTGTCTATCTGTTTATCAATCTATCACCCTATCCATCCATCCATCTCCGTCCTTATATCTTTCTGTTTGTCAATCTTTTTATCAATCTAACACTCTATCCATCCATCTATCCATCCATCTATCCATCCATCCGGCCGTCCGTCCGTCCGTCCGTCCATTTATTATTATTTATGGTAAAATTATTTTATGATGTGTTGAAAACCTTGTAACACCTTTTTGTGTTCCCGGTCAAAAATGACCAGCCTTTTAAAAATTGCTTGTAAATCGACTGTTACGCTATATTACCAAATATTGGATTCAAAATGTTATGTCAACTTGTTTTCTTTCAAGTAGCAAAGGTTTTGTATTTATTTTGGAACTGATTGTAGGTCTCATTGATCTGAGCTTATGCACACACAAAAAAAACCCATTCGTGGATAAATTTGTCAATGTTCAACAAAATATGGGAAAAAAATGCAGTTTATCACCCTAGTATGCTTTAATGTTTAACCAGGAAGTTTGTTTTGAAATGCTTTTTTGTACAAAATGGAACAGTCACACTTGTGGTGTTCCTGGTCAAAAATGACAGGCCAACAAAAAACTAAAAAATTAGCTTATAAACACTTGTTATGGTACATTATCACCAAATATTGGATTCAATCCCTTGTTTTCTTTCAGTTATGACAGGCTTTGAATTTAATTTTGAAACTGACTGATCATAGGCCTCATTGGAATCACAAATTACAAAAATTCTCAAAAAAAAGTTATATCCTGGGTGAGTAAAGTCAGTAAGTTTTAGTCCAATGCAATTTAGTTAACTAGCATTTTCAGAAGAAGAGAAAATCCTTGCTGGACTGCTTGATATACACCAAATACTTGAAAAAACCAACAAATGTAGCCAGTTTTGGTTCATTCATCCATATTTATTTGTTTTTGTGCTGGACACAGACATACAGCCGTGATGTTTAATATATGAATAACATACTAGCAGTGGAAAAGCTGATATTTATTAAAACAGTGATTTTATTCTGAACATACAGTAACACATGGCGTTGTGACTAACTCATTCTCCTAAAGATAATCAGCCAGTAATGTATGGATGTAGCTTCTGAAGGAGGAGCGCAGTCATTGACCAAAACTGAGAGGTGTGGCTAAAATAATTAGCATTATGACATCACAGGAAGGGCTCTATGTCGATATCGATGGCAGAGCAGGGCATGGTCAGCTCAAAACGACTGATGACATCAGGGTGAAGGACCCCGAGGTGTCCGATGCTTTTGCCACATGAAAAGATCTCAGCACAGCGGCCAGGGAAGAAGGTGGAGTCTGTAAGAGAAATGATAACTTATATTAAATAGTACTCTTAATCTTTGGAACAAGGTTTTTTTTTAGTATTATTATTTACACTAACTCCACCTACTGATGTCTGGTTGGGCCAGAGAAAATTACAGAGGAGGCTGAATTGTCAACAGTAGAAATAGTGGAGGGGTAAGACACAGGGCAGAAAGTTTTGACGCAAGTCGACCCGAGTTCAAATCCGCCTTTTGCCAAACTCACTCCATTCCCTTTTCCCATCACATATCAGATCGGAAAGGCGTTTATTTTCAATAAAAATGAAGAAAATATTTGTGGAAATAGAGTGTCTAACTTGTGTTTAAAAGTTAAGTGTTTAGGGTTAGATGTAGGAAGGGCTTTTATTGTCCCAATAAGGCGGCATCCATTTAATAATTTAAATCATAAAAATGATTTGCCCTCTGTTGTTATTATTGCATACCGTTTCATGTACAACAGCACTGAGGTGCAAATAGTATCTGCCACTATTTATCAGTATAAATGGCATCTAACTACATCTATTTCTATCCTTCCCTCGGGTCATTTTGACCCGAAACTCTTTTCTTTAAAAAACAAACTAATCACAGGTGCTCATAGGAGTGGTCCAAGACCCTCGGAATTTTGTTCTTCTTGAATACACACAAAAAATGAAGTGAATTCAAAGAGTTTTATGGTTGAAATTAAAAAAAAGTAACAAATCCTTACCTCGCGGGTCAATTTGACCCCCCTTAGGAATTAATGGAATGCTTCAGTACACATAAAAACTACTAAAAACGCTAAAACTTTACCAAACATTTTTTATAATGTCTACATGTGTATCTGAATTAGGGATGCACCAAATCCAGGATTCGGCCGAATATTGGGCTTTTTGACGGGGTTCGGTTTCTGCCGAACCTTAGAATTTTTTTCCACCGAACTGAACCCTAGACTTGCACTACGCGCACTCCGCTGGTCGAGCGTATTGACGCCACCGTTGATTATGATAACGTGTTTACTAAGTGGACCGTTCGACTGCGAGAAAGTGAAAAAGGAACTTGTGAATAGAAAACATGTTGTTTGGCAGTACATTCAGTCAAAAGAAGGCAATTCAAGTCGAGCTACATGTTCAATTTGCAATGCCGATTTGTCTCGTGGTGACACGGACCCTAAACAATAGCCGCTGTTAAAACATTTGCGTATTAAACATCCAAAAGAATACGAGTTGTGCATGAGGGAATCTACAGACAGACAGCAGCCAGAATGCAGCAACTTCAGGTAGGAAGGACAGTCATCCTGGCATAATGTTGTCTATTCTTAATTAAATTAAATTGGATGCTCTTTTCGGTTAATTTTCCCAATGACAACCGCTGCTCATTATCCGATTATTACCCGTTAAATAAATTATTGCTGGATAAATCGAAATGTCAGAAATGTACTACTTCATGTGTGCATTGATTTAAAAGTTATCTGTTTAATATGTGAGAATGTTTATGTTATTATGGAAGTTACTCAGATTTTAAAGAGCAATGTGGTGTTCCTCAAGGAAGTTGTTTAGGACTATTATTATCATCATTATTTTACCAATGATCTTCCTCCTGTTTTAAACTGTGCACAGAATGTCATGTATTTTGTTTTGAAAACCACTGCACAACAATGGACTATAATATCTGGAGGAATGAAAATATGGAATGATTTACTATCAGATATTACATATTTTAAGCAGTAAAATGAGTTTTAAAAGGAAGGAACATTTAATGGGATTTGTAGGTTTCATTTTATTGTTGTTGATTTAATTAGGGCCCGAGCACCGATGGTGGTCTACATGCCAATATTCAGTTGGTTATAGTGCCACCTGTGGGCAACAGTACACTGTGATTAACTCCTCATTAAGATTGAACCAAATCATATTTGGTCAGTTTAATCTTAAGCCTTAGTGATGTTAAATTTCAAAGATCTTGAGTTTTGTTGAACGTCTGATGTTTCGGCAAAATTTTAGTTAGTCATAGTGCCACCAGCTGGTCAAGTCACCTTTATTTAAATAGCGCTTTTAACAAGTCCAATTGTTTCAAAGCAGCTTCACAGTGTTAACTATCCAACTATCTAACTATCCAGCTAATTTCAATTTTCATATAGTGTCAATGCGGGCAGAACGGTAATATAGTTGAAATTTAGGTGTCCCCAACTGAGCAAGCCAAAAGCCAAAGGCAACGGTGGCAAGAAACCAAAACTCCTTCAGGGCCAGAAAGGAGAAAAAAAAAACCTTGGGAGGAACCAGTTTGGGTGCCAGTTGTCCTCTGGCCGACGAACAAACAGTCTATGATTATAATTCTGGCAACATTACAGTTCAGAAGTCATATTAGATAAATAGATATTCGTAAGATTATTCGATTGATGAGTCGATGTGCTGGAGACGGGTTTATTAAGGATGTCGTTTCGATGCGGCATTTACATTTAGTTGACACGCTCTCTGCAGACATTTCAGGGATGCATTGGTCATGTCCAGGCGCAGGTCCACCATCTGATCTGAATACAGCCCGGTAGCAGGAAGTGTGGCAAATACAAATGATTGATGTAGTCTTCCTATTTTTATATACTTAAATGCATATTGCCCACTGTGCTCTGTGTTCCTAAAGCCACAAGGTGGTGGTGGCACAGGTGCAAGATCCCTTTCATTGCTCTTGCAGCTTTAATGTAGTTTTGTATTTTTTACTTTTTGGGACCTCATGAAGAGTAGTCACTGCCTAGGTACTGGCTAATGGGGATCCAAATAAACAAATAAACTTAGATCATAAATGGGAAAGAGCATTCACAGCAATACAGGCAATTTAACTAAGGAAAAATATGGTTTTTATGACAGTTATAACATCTCTGCTTTTTTTTTTAGGTGTCCTCAAAGTGTGCCTATAAATATATGTGTCAAATTTTTTGTAAATATCTCATTTTATTTTAAAGTTATAGCCAATTAATATTTATGAGAGAATGGGCTGCATTGATTGGATTTTTTTTTTGCCACTTCCTTCCAAAATGTTTGCTTTTGGTCATTATTGTTTAGCTATTGACCTATGTTTCTGAATTTCCTGTTGTGGTTTTGTTTTGATCGGACTAACTGTCTTGAAGACATTCGCGAAGGTTTTTTAGGTGCTAAAGTACACATTTTCACAAACCATAAGGTGAAACCTGGCATGTTTGGTATCATTGGACTCGGCAAGGATTCAGGAGTCTAAGGAGGTGAATGCTGTGAAAAACGCTGGCTTGAAATTTCTCAGGCTCCTTCTGGTTTCGTCTCGATCGGACTAGTGGTTTCGAAGATATCAGCAAAAAAGTTTTAAGCGCTAAATTACAACGGTGCACAAACCATACGGCGAAACCTGGCAAGTGTGGTATCGTTGGACTCTGCAATGATTCAGGAGTCTAAGGAGATGAGTCTCGTGAAAATAAGTCAACCCCACCCAAAGTTCTAAGCATTATTTTTTTTTTATCTCCACTAGGTGGCGCTGTTTCGAAACTTGTCAGGCTACTTCAGGGTATCGTGGTGATGACCCATAACAAGTTCCGTAACAATCTGTTCATGCGTTCATAAAATACAGCATTTTAGTACATAATTAAAGATGGCCGACAGCGAAAATGACCGATATGGTAAAATTGGATATCAGTCGACTCGGCATGACGTCCCGAATCTAACAAGACAACTTTTATGATTTGGACAAACAGTTCAGCAAAAAAAAGCAAACATAGCCATTTTTCTTATCTCAGGACCAGTAGGTGGCGCTGCACCGAAACGCTGCATGTTGCCTCAGGACGTGCTTGCGCTGACATGTACCAAGTTTGGTGTGAAAACGATAAAGCGTTGCGGAGATACAGCCTTACGTCTGTTTTCGCAAACGCTACGTAAAATTTGTTTGTGCGTTTATCGGAAACAATTTGACGAATCAACTTGAATTCCAGAAATTTTTGTCAGCACTGGCTGAAGATGATCTGGTTCAATTTTCGCGCAAATTGGACGAACCGTCTAGGACAAGTTCGCAAAAGTAGGTTTTTGGGAAAATTCCAAACTGCGGGAAATGTGTAATGATGGGAAATTACGTCATAGCGTGCGATCGAATCGGCATGAGCTCAGGAATCAGAGGAACAAATAATTTTGTTTCTATCCCTTAAGGTTCAAAAGTTATTAGCATAAACATGAGTACACATTTGGACAGGTGGTGGCGCTAGAGGGATTGAGATAGAGACACCAAAATTGCTATGGTGACAGATCAGACGGTCCTCTATTAGTGAGCCAAATTTCACAACTTTTTACCATACGGTTCTATGGGCTGCCATAGACTCCCATGGCGGAAGAAGAAGAAGACGGGAACGGTTTCGCACCTTCGGTGCTTGGCCCCTAATAATAAAATAAATAGGCCTACACTAAATATTTTTCACTTAACCCTTGTGTGGTGTTCATATTTTTGTTATTCAGCCAGTGTTCGTGGGTCTGGTGGACCCGCTGCATTTTTGGGTTTTTAATTCAACACAATCAAAAATGTTATGTTAAAATACTCAACAGATGTTTACTTCATCCCGAAAAATAATTAATCGTATCATTTTTCTTTTGATAAAAAATTAAAACGGGTCCAACACCATACAAGGGTTAAATAATTAGCAAATTAAGTCTTCTGCACTCTCCGTTGTGTTGTTCTTAAACGACAAAGGGCGACTCGGGTTAATTGTTCTATAACCCATATGGAAACAGCGGCGAGAAGAACATACGTGACAATGTTTACTTTAGTAAACTTGACCAAAACCACACTACAAAAAGCCTTAAACAAGGCTTCAGATGGCACTGATGTCCTGGGAAAACAGAGATAACGCCTCGCTAGAGTGGCTAGACTCGGGAAGCGCCTTTCATTTGCTTTCCACCAGTCAGGAGCTTGTACTACTGCTGTATTTACTGCGTAGCATATTTTGCAATATGAGCATCATAACACTGCTGTGGGCGTTGTTTACTTCATTCATGTGTTTACTGTGATAATGGACTGAGGATGGTAGTAGGATTCGGTATTCGGTTTCGGATTCAGCCGAACCCCAAAAATCTGGATTCAGTGCATCCCTAATCTGAATGCATACTGAAGGGATAAACTCAAGAACTGACTCTAGGACCCAGCGGAACAGCTCATTTGCTCCATTTAGAGCTATAAGGCCATCTAGTGACAAGAGTCATGAAATATCATTATATTATTATTTTTCCACAAGAGGTCTAGTCTGACAAGCCAGACCCATATCAAGATGTTGGGTCTGGGAACAAACCATTGGCAGGGCTCAATCTGAGGGGCGGGATAAACGGTTGTCTTTTAAATTTAAATAGCGCTACAACCAACCAGAGCGCTATCAGTGATGAGACAACAATCGCAAGCGGGTTGTGGCTGAGTTCCATGCGTTTTCCCACCAGCGGAGCTCGTTGATAGGTTAAACTTTTGCTGTATCCGGTCGGTAAAACATTCAGTGCCATTCTTTGTTAGCAAGGAAGTAGCAGGGAATTCAAGGGGAACCGTCGCAACTCTGCCGTCATTGTGTGAAGCCTGCCCGCCGACTCTATATACGATGTGATTGGCCTGACTAGAGTTTGGTTTTTCAAGCTCGCAAGCCAATGGAGAGTTGCTAGATGACCCTGACTGCAAATTATATTTGCTTCCACTAGGGTGCGTCTAGATTTCTAGGCTAACAGAGGTCGGCAAAAACACCCAATGTAAGATATTTGAGCTGAATTAAAAGGGTTATGCATGGAATTGAGTTATTTTGAATTTAAGTTAAGAGAATGGGCTTACATTTTTTTTTATATATATATATATATATAAAACCTAGTAATTT
Source organism: Romanogobio albipinnatus (assembly GCA_023566225.1). NCBI lineage: Eukaryota > Metazoa > Chordata > Actinopteri > Cypriniformes > Gobionidae > Romanogobio > Romanogobio albipinnatus. The sequence continues at coordinate 14,332,794 of CM042247.1, read as the reverse complement.
AAAGATGCATTAAAAAAATTAAAATAAAAATCTCCAAAAAATTGCATTAAAAAAATATTATCAAAATGAAATAAAATTAAGTATAATTTTAGGGCTTCGGGTCATTTTGACCCACGAGGGAAGGATTTGTTACAAAGTGCAAGGAAGGGATGCTTAGTGCAAATAGCTGCTATTATTATTAGTCAACTTCTGTTATATTCATTACTATTTTTTTCTTTACTTTACGTTTTTCACTTAATATTAATTTTAGAACGAAAACAATTAGTTTGTTTCATGACATTTTAAACGGTCTCTTTAAGCCTTTTCCATCCAAAATAAAAGGAAATGAGCATCTGACTGTCCAGTAATAATAAAGTCCCAATAAAAGAACTATAACACTTCCCATTTACATTTTGCTGACCTACTGCTCGCACATAAACGCTATTAAATATTAACCACTAAAATAAATCTTTGAATATGACTCAGACTGTGTGCACAGACTGATCTCACTCAGAGGATCAGAGGAAGGACACCATGTCGACTTTTAACATTTTATGACTCACCCTCTGCCGCTTGGATGTGGTATCCTTGGTTACGGCCTGGTTTGACATCCAGCAGCTGCATGACCCGGTCCAGAAGTCCATGGATGACTTCAAACCCTGGGCTCTTGTTGTAGTAAACGGCACAGAGACGCCTGTTGTTACGGGCTCCTACGTCTGCGAGACAGATCAAGTTCAGAGACTGTTTGAGGGCGTGCATTACTTAATTTTAGGACGTCAGACACACCTTTTGTTTCATCCTTCAGGACGACGTCTGAAATCTCGAAGAGTTTGAGAGGAAGGGGCATCTTCCTGTTGGCAGCGACTGTTTTCAGGAGGCCAGCAAGAAGTGAGGTGCGCGCCACCTAGAGGCCAGTATGGTTTAGTTAGTCCGAGTAACTGATTTAAACTTGCAAAAGCACCCACTAGTGGACAAATGTGAGAGATGCTAATCAGATCCATAAAGTTTTTTTTGTGGATGGTGTGTGTTACCTGAAACTCTGCAGTCTTTGGGTTAGAGATGTGGACTGCTCTGGTTTCTGCTATGTTTTTCCCGAGTTTATCTGCAATATCTTCTTGTGAACACTGCAGAGAGAGGGGAAAAAGGCTATTTTAAAGGAAAACAAGATAACACACAAATAATGCAAAGACAAAAATAAAATAAATAATAGTGCTGGGAATCAATTAATTTTTACTAATTAAATCACATTTTGTTCTGTAATTAATCATGAATAATCACGATAAAAAACATTGGCGTTTTTAATATTTTGATATTGTAATAATTTCAGTTACTCTCCAAATTAATGTAGAAACAATTTAAAGACAGCATATTTAAATATGTGTTGTAATGGCATCTTTTTATGAATGAAGGCCAGTATCACTGCTACTAATGTCTCTATGAAACATTAATGACATTACATTACAGTATAAATGAAAGCTGCCAATTTCAACATTTATTAGGTTTTAAAAATACAACTTTTAATTTAAGTGAACTTAAAACAATCTTTACATAAACCCATTATAATAATAAATGTTACCCATTTACCCATGGCCTTCCCTGTTATACATATACAGAAATGTAATCGTTATCAAACACCTTTCTTAACTGCATAAATAATAAATTAAATATATATTACGGTAATCATCATTAAAGCTACATGTTCTCTGTTCCCGTTGTTCTTTGATGAACATTAATGACAGACATAATCAGTGCTGCTGTCACTTTAAGATCGGCCACTGCCGAACATGACGCGTCAGGTGCATCTCATTTTCTTAAAAGTTCATTTAAGACGTTTTTTAACTAATTTAAGACTCCTATTATGAGAATACTCAACAAAACTGGCATTTTGGTCAAGTTCTCTGTGTTGTTGTTATTGTTTGTTCAAGAGCGAAAGAGAACTCAATGTGTGCACGAGACTGACGCGAGTCTGTCTGTGCGTCGAGTGTGTGTGTGTGTCAGGATGTCTCTCAATGAGCTGACTGAGACGCACCCACACAGACAGGACATTGACATACAGCGTGTTCTCTTTTGTCTTGTCGCGCTTAGATGGTTTTAAAGCATTTACATGAATAAGAGCGTGATCGTATAATGTAACGCTAAGCAAAAATGGATATAAAAACGAACGCTGCGTTAATTGGGTTAAATATTTTTAATGCGTTAAACTGAAAAAATTAATCGCCCGCATTAACACATTAATTTGCCAAGCACTAAAAATAAAATGAACATTATGTTGTCCTCGTGGCTGAACGCAAAAACAAATATACAGCAATCAATGTTGTCATTTGTTTGACTTTTATGAGCAGTCCTTTAAAGGAACACGCCACTGTTTTTGAAAATAGGCTCATTTTCCAACTCCCCCAGAGTAATATCTTTGCGCCGCTGCACTCGTGGTACGGCAGCAAAGCGCCTTGATTATTAAGCAGGAATGAGAGTATAGTTCCTAGCCATATCAGCCTAGAAAAATCACAACTTTTAATTTTCCGTCGGTCTTAGTACACGATGTAACTACAGAACAGTCAAGTTTTAAATAGGAAAAATATCTAAACTCTTTCATCATTTGAGCGAGATGCTAATGGTCTAATCAGATTCAATGATCTATGCTAAGCTATGCTAAGAGTGCTACCACCACACCCAGAGATCGGCTGAATGGTTTCAAAAACGGTAAAACTCAACTGTTTAACTCTAGGGGAGCTGGAAAATGAGTGTTCCTTTAAAGTTGGCATGAAATAAACGTTTAAAAAGTGCATGTTATTGATAATTTTTCTGAAAGTACATTTATTTATTTTTGTTGACAACACATTGGACATTTTTTTGTGTCCAGTGCATCTCAAAATCTTTCAATAGTCCATGTCCTACATTTTTTTTCTTACTCAATACTAATTTATTTTTTATTTATAAATTTTATATATAATACAAAAATTTCCAGAAGAAAACATCTGTTGCTACTTCCTTTTCATCATGACTTCTTAAATGAATCAGTCAACACATAACTCTTAACAAACAGGGCTGGGTTGTCAAAATTAAACCATTTTAATCCATCTTCGTTTTGATGAACCGATACGGATTCTTAAACGACAAAACCAATCTTTTAGTCTATACTGTTGCGTGTCTGCCATCAAACAATTGCAATAAGCTTTGTGGTTTGTTACTTTTGATATTAAACAAAATCTCAGCTTTCAAATTCTGTCAATTTTATTTTGAAATTTAATTGGCGTGACAGATCGCTGTCTCAGTTCAAGCGGCAAGTGAACCGATTATCTCTTCATCTTTACTACTAGTTATAGCACAAAATAAACATGAATGAACATCAGAAGGTATGTTGAAACATACAGTATAACTTAAAGAAATGCCTCATGTAATCAGTGTTTCACCCGTGGAAAGGTGTCAGATTATAAACAATACAGTAGTGGCCAAATGTGATGTCAATAAGTTAATTAAACCATCAATATGCGAGGAAAATAAAAAAAAATTTTTTTAATATTTCAAATACGAGTGAAGAACAAAACGGTAAACTAAAATATTTACCCGACAAAAAATTATTTGGCACAAACATGGGAAACGTGGGAATTTTTTTTTCTATGCAAAAAAAACAACAAAATGCATAGAAAAAAAAAAAGCTTGCAGGAAAACACATACATTGACTATAACAATCATTTATACATTTTTCATTGGTTCTCTCGTTTTTGCATGCTTTCATAGTTTCATTGCACGAAAGCCTGGCTGAAAATTGTCCGCACGCATAGTTAATTGTGTTATCATCACAAATAAAACAATTGCCTCCAAGAACAAATATAAGCAGATATAATATTTGCATAAAGGGTGAAGATGTCAATTTTCCTATAGGTCGGACGTCACTTTTGACCACTACTGTACATAAACTCAGTCAGCTAGAAAAATATCTTTAGAGGAGCATTTTGCAAAATATGTGCACTATATTTCATATTCATTATATTTTACTCAACCTGTAAGTGATGTCTTATTTAATGCATGTTTAAATACCGTAAAATAAGTGTTTATGAAAGCTACCATTTAAAAGTTTACATTTCAACAACACATTGGAGACAATTATACAATTAAAAAGTTGATATAAAAACTGCCTGGTGCAATTGAAATGTTTGCATACGTGTTGATTATTATATCTGAAAATAAATAGCAATTGACTTTTAACCTTTTAATTTTATAGTATTGTGTCAACTGACAGGGTTTCCTGTATAGTTTACAGCATTAGTTGAGAGTTTGGATTCCTTACTGAACACGCCGATACTGAATTTAATTGAAATCAGAATCGAGGTTGTGATGTGTTTATCCAGTCCTAAAAATATTAAGACAATTTACACACACAAATCTGGTAAAAACTGCCCATTTAAATCTAATGCTCAGATAGTGGGTGGAATATGGGGGAAATGCAAAGAATATGTTTAATATAAGAGAGAGGAGTCATTTCTAACCAGAGCGAATGTCAGAGCTTCAGTAAACCCGGCGGATGCGAGGTCTTGCCTCAGTAACTCTGTCAGTTTATTCAGAGGGAGCTGCAAACACAAAAACACACCATCACATCAGCACTTTAAAATGACCTCAGTGTAACTCCTCAGAATGAATGTTTTTCGGGCGAACCTGATTGGCTACTGTGTACGTGCGTGGCGTGCTCCTGATGATGTTGTTGAAGCCGTACGCTATTGCAGCATCCTCCATGATGTCGCAGGCGTGGATGACATCAGAGCGTGTGGGCGGGATCTCAACCTGGATCTGATCGGCCTCACCGCTGACCTCCGACTTCAAACACATCCGGGTCAGAAGCTGAGCGATGCTTTCTGCTGATTCACTGAGAAAGAGAGCGTGATCAGTGTTCAATCTACTGACCAAACCTGAGAAAGGAAGAAGTTAAAGCTCAAACTCAGTTCCTGATGGACAACTGTCCTGCAGAGTTTAGCGCCAACCCAAATACACACCTGAACAAGCTAATCAAGGGCTGTGTCGGAAATCTTCCCCTATACCAGGGATGGGCAACTCCAGTCCTCGAGGGCCACTGTCCTGCAGAGTTTAGCTCCAACCCTAATCAAACACACCTGAACCAGCTAATCAATGTCTTCAGGATTACTAGAGATTACTACAGGCAGGTGAGTTTTATCAGGGTTGGAGCTTAACTTTGCAGGACAGTGGCCCTCGAGGACTGGAGTTGCCCATCCCTGCCCTATACACTCATTTACTATTCCCTACATTAGTCTACTAATATTTTCCACTTGAAGGAGTGAAAGAAATTCGGACACTGAATGCGCCGGAAGGGCTGCCGCTTTTGCATAGTTTGTGCTTGCTTTTTTATAATCATTTGTAACTAAGCAAACTGGCAGCTTCAGAAGTAATGAAAATATATTTTAAAAAATTGTGCCGTGTTCCTTTAAGGGTATAGGGTGCGATTGCGGACACAGCCCTAGAAACTTCCAAGCAGGTGTTTTGGAGCTGGTTGGAGCTCAAGTCTGCAGGACAGTGGCCCTCCAGGAGCGGATATTGACATGAGCTCTAATAAGATCAAACGATTAAAGTGTGCTCACTCGATCCCAACTCTTTTGTTGATGAAGTCCCCAGACAGTGTCTCCGTCCTGTACGCCAGCTCCTAAAGTCAGCAAATAACAGAACACTTTACAAAAAAGACTTTATTTTAAGCTTTGTTCCTTAAAGCCAAGAGAAAGTTATTTTTAATCTGGGTTTAATATTTAGTCCTGTATGCAAGTTAAGCTCTATCAACAGCATCTGTAGCACAAAAAATATTTGGACCGTTTGGAATAATAATAATAATGCTTTTATTCGACAAGGATGCATTAAATTGATCAAAAGTGACAGTAAAGACCTTAATAATATTACCAAATATTTATATTTCAAATAAATGCTGTTCTTTTGAACTTTCAATTGTAATTGTAATAATATTTCACAATTGTACCATTTTTACTGTATTTGTGGTCCAATAAATACAGCCTTAGTGAGCAGGAGAGTTCTTTCAAAAACAATAAAAAAAACTTTGACCCCAAACTTTTGAACAGTACTGTATATAAATTGAACCTATATTTATCATATATTGTTTATAAATGCTGAAAAAGCTGTAAAGTTGTCCTCATCAGATGACACTACTTGTCTAAGTGAACTGGGTTTGTGCGACTGCTTTAATTCCTGCGGGTCACATGGATCCTCGCATGGATATTGTGTGAAAGTTACACGATCATGACTGTCAATAGAGCTCAACTTGTATTTCACATGGCATATTCCATTCATTTTGGTGTAGTTGTGTGGTTAGTTCAGGAAATTATATTGTATATACTATATTGTAATTACTATTAAGTTAAAAACTGAATACATACAGGATACACACACAATCTGCCATCAGGATAAACAACCTCTGCCTCCTCAACCCTGAGTAAAGAGACAAGCACATCTCAGAACTGAATAACATACTGACTGTGTGAATGAAAACTGAATATAAAAAAATAGCAAGGGTACTCACGTGAACGGCTCCTCACAGTACTCACTGAACATGGTCACTACCATGTCCAGCGTGATTTTTGCCTGCAAACACACACAGAAAAAAAGCATCTTGTTGTTCAAACAACCAGTCACTCAGGCTACAGAGATTACAATATATATGCAAACTTATACACACTGTATCCTTTTTCAGGATTCTTTGATGAATAGAAACCTTATTTCGAACAATATAAACATATTTACTGTCACTTTTGACAATTTAAATGCATCCTTTCTGAATGAAAGTATTAGTGAGCATGTTTACACGCACACCAATATGCGGATAACTACCAAAAATCTGTTCATTTATATAACCTGATTTACCGGTTTACATGCAAATAAATAACTGTTCTCTGTGCACTCATTTGTTGTGATTCCTCCTCGAGAGGCTGCGCGAGCGTCAACAGCGCAACCTTGTTACCGTTAGTTCATTATACATTATATATTATCCACCATCGACAGCCATTTCCACTAAATTAATGCAGAATCATTCTTGCATTTTTGTGATTCCCTGGTTGTTTTTTGTTATTGATGTTTTAATCTGGCTACTTGTCCGGTCTGGCAGTGGCAAGTACAATTATCTTTCACTTGCCCCTTCAAAAAAATCCATGTAATAATAACTCTTATAATACACTCACCTAAAGGATTATTAGGAACACCATACTAATGCTGTGTTTGACCCCCTTTCGCCTTCAGAACTGCCTTAATTCTACGTGGGATTGATTCAACAAGGTGCTGAAAGCATTCTTTAGAAATGTTGGCCCATATTGATAGGATAGCATCTTGCAGTTGATGGAGATTTGTGGGATGCACATCCAGGGCACGAAGCTCCCGTTCCACCACATCCCAAAGATGCTCTATTGGGTTGAGATCTGGTGACTGTGGGGGCCATTTTAGTACAGTGAACTCATTGTCATGTTCAAGAAACCAATTTGAAATTATTCGAGCTTTGTGACATGGTGCATTATCCTGCTGGAAGTAGCCATCATAGGATGGGTACATGGTGGTCATAAAGGGATGGACATGGTCAGAAACGATGGTCAGAAACGATGCTCAGGTAGGCCGTGGCATTTAAACGATGCCCAATTGGCACTAAGGGGCCTAAAGTGTGCCGAGAAAACATCCCCCACACCATTACACCACCACCACCAGCCTGCACAGTGGTAACAAGGCATGATGGATCCATGTTCTCATTTGTTTACGCCAAATTCTGACTCTACCATCTGAATGTCTCAACAGAAATCGAGACTCATCAGACCAGGCAACATTTTTCCAGTCTTCAACTGTCCAATTTTGGTGAGCTTGTGCAAATTGTAGCCTCTTTTTCCTATTTGTAGTGGAGATGAGTGGTACCCAGTGGGGTCTTCTGCTGTTGTAGCCCATCCGCCTCAAGGTTGTGCGTGTTGTGGCTTCACAAATGCTTTGCTGCATACCTCGGTTGTAACGAGTGGTTATTTCAGTCAAAGTTGCTCTTCTATCAGCTTGAATCAGTCGGCCCATTCTCCTCTGACCTCTAGCATCAACAAGGCATTTTCGCCCACAGGACTGCCGCATACAGGATGTTTTTCCCTTTTCACACCATTATTTGTAAACCCAAGAAATGGTTGTGCGTGAAAATCCCAGAAACTGAGCAGATTGTGAAATACTCAAACTGGCCCGTCTGGCACCAACAACCATGCATCGCTCAAAATTACTTAAATCATCTTTCTTTCCCATTCCGACATTCAGTTTGGAGTTCAGGAGATTGTCTTGACCAGGACCACACCCCTAAATGCATTGAAGCAACTGCCATGTGATTGGTTGATTAGATAATTGCATTAATGAGAAATTGAACAGGTGTTCCTAATAATCCTTTAGGTGAGTGTATTTTATATATAATATATATATATATATATATATATATATATAAGGAAAATAAGTATTTGAACATCCTGCTATTTTGCAAGTTCTCCCACTTAGAAATCATGGAGGGGTCTGAAATTGTCATCGTAGGTGCATGTCCACTGTGAGAGACATAATCTAAAAATAAAAATAAAAAAATTCACAATGTATGATTTTTTTAACTATTTATTTGTATGATACAGCTGCAAATAAGTATTTGAACACAGAAAGAAAATCAAATGTTAATATTTGGTACAGTAGCCTTTGTTTGCAATTACAGAGGTCAAACGTTTCCTGTAGTTTTTCACCAGGTTTGCACACACTGCAGGAGGGATTTTGGCCCACTCCTCCACACAGATCTTCTCTAGATCAGTCAGGTCTCTGGCCTGTCGCTGAGAAACACGGAGTTTGAGCTCCTTCCAAAGATTCTCTATTGGGTTTAGGTCTGGAGACTGGCTAGGCCACGCCAGAACCTTGATATGCTTCTTACAGAGCCACTCCTTGGTTATCCTGGCTGTGTGCTTCGGGTCATTGTCATGTTGGAAGACCCAGCCTCGACCCATCTTCAATGCTCTAACTGAAGGAAGGAGGTTGTTCCCCAAAATCTCGCAATACATGGCCCCGGTCATCCTCTCTTTAATACAGTGCAGTCGCCCTGTCCCATGTGCAGAAAAACCCCCCCAAAGCATGATGCTACCACCCCCATGCTTCACAGTAGGGATGGTGTTCTTGGGATGGTACTCATCATTCTTCTTCCTCCAAACACGTTTAGTGGAATTATGACCAAAAAGTTCTATTTTGGTCTCATCTGACCACATGACTTTCTCCCATGACTCCTCTGGATCATCCAAATGGTCATTGGCAAACTTAAGACGGGCCTTGACATGTGCTGGTGATTTTTTTTTTTTTTTTAGAGATTATGTCTCTCACAGTGGACATGCACCTACGATGACAATTTCAGACCCCTCCATGATTTCTAAGTGGGGGAACTTGCAAAATAGCAGGGTGTTCAAATACTTATTTTCCTCACTGTATATATATCCACCAACCGTGGAGATATATATATATATAGCCCTACCGCAGCTCGTATGTAAACAAAATCACACGTGGCTGTGTTGGTGGCTGATTTAGTCACATAGACAGGTCCTGGCAGCTGTTAGTTACAGCGTCCAGGAACCGTTAAACAGAACTAAATTAATAATATTATTACTGGTAAAGTTACCGGGTCCCGGACATTTTCTCACCGGTTCCCTACTCCCAACATGCACACGCACACACATTTGTGCAACTGTCATTGTACTGTAGCCTACGTCAGCGGTTCATTCTCATCCCATCACTAACGTAGTCAGAGAATGGCCTCATCTTTCCGATCGCATGAACGTCTTGAAACAGCAGTCGCATTATCCTCTCAAACTGTATAATGAATCACTCAATTCTCATTGGCTACCTGCCAATGTGGCAGGTAGATTGACACTGTTACCCGCAAATTGCAAAATTCACCCGCATTTTGCGCGTGGTCGGGTGTTAATTTCAGGCCCTGGTGGCGGGCAACATAATACATTTTAATAGACAGCGCTGTGGGCCGTTTGAAATTCATCCCCGGGGTGCATCTGGCCCATGGGCCGGACTTTAGACACCCCTGCCCTAAACTGACAAACTTCTCTACAGAGCGCTAGCTACTCTCTGCCTTATAAGGATGCATTCCTGTCACACATCACACACAAATTTCAATAAACGAAAGTACGCCGGGCGATTTCGGGCTAATGGGCAATTTTTTTTTTATTCTTAAGCCACTTATGACCTTGCACCCGTAAAAGAAAACGGTTAAACGTGTTAACATGACCACACGAGCTGACGGCTTCAAAAAAAAAAAATCTCACTCACCCTATACTTTGTACAGTAATGTAATTATTTCAAATGATACCTATTGAGGTCTGAATGCATCGGTTAACAGAATCTAAGCTCATAATTGATGTCAGTAAAGCGGTTTACCTTTGTGAGGTCTGTGGCCGTGCACTCAATGAAAACGTTCTTTGTGTTTAATGAGATTTTGCTGTGGTTTCCTGGGAGAGAGAGAGAAATACAAAACTTAAAACCAACAGATCTATCTGCAGAACAAAATCACCAAGCTTAAGGATGAATTTTGTGTTCCTGTGAAAGCATACGTGTGTGTTTAACTCACCGTTGATGATAGGAGGCATCGACAGGACGACTCCATTACTGTCATATATGATGGGGTAGAGAGGTTCGCTCTCGATGATATGCAGGTAGTGCCTCAGATGACTGTCAGCCTACAAGACATTAAATGCATTCATAAAAGATTTCAGCAGTCACTCCAACTAGGCACTTTGGCGGGTTGAATTTTATACATAATATATATACTTTTTTTCAATTGTAGTCTTTTAAAAAGGCACCTGAAATAATAAACTAAGTGCAATGTATTGTTGTCAAAAATATTGATTTTTCGATACATATCAATATCACTATCTAAAACACTTCACATACTCATTTTCCACAGAATAAGACACATGATACCAGCTGCTCTTTCTTGCTCTCTCATCTCTCCGACAGCGAGTAACACAAACCCTTGTTTAATTTGTTTACTGTTTAATCAGCCTAATAAACCTGCAGTTCAAAAGTTTTTGATCTGTAAAATTTTTTATGTTTTTAGAAGAAGTCTCTTCTACTCACCAAGGCTGCATTTATTTAATAAGAAAACAAACAAACAAAACAGTAATATTGTGAAATATTATTCATATGTAAAACAACTGTTTTCTGTTGTAATTATATAGTAAAATGTAATTTATTTCTGTGATGTAACGCTGAATTTTCAGCATCATTACTCCAGTCTTCAGTGTCACATGATCCTTCAGAAATCATTCTGACGATATGACGATTAGCTGCTCAAGAAATATTTCTGATTATTATCAGTGTTGAAAACAATTGTGTACATTTTTTTCCAGGATTCTTTGATGAATAGAAAGCTCAAAAGAACAGCATTTATTCTAAATAGAATCTTTTAAATAGGGATGCACCGATACCAGTACTCGGGTGTCGGTCCGATACTGTTGTGAAGTACTCATACTCCTAAAACTCCCCCGATTCAACCGCACCCGATACCACTTTATGGCAACGGTTCTTCGGATGCCGAGCCGTGCGGAAAGTTACATAATTCGGCGTGCACACCGCGGCGCCAAGTGCAATGAGGTCTTGCGCTCTCAAAGCGCACGACTGCCATAGTATGGCGTTATTTTTGCCGCGCGCACCCGAGCGCTAGTGCGAACGCGGCGAGCATACACCAAGCTTAACCGCTCGTGAGGCAGATACCGCTCAGTAATGAGTGCTGTAAGTGAAGGGCTGTTTAGTATGGATGTGCGCAATGACTAGCCTAACCCCGGTAGTATAACAAGCCTAAGCAAGCTTAATTGTTATACTAGTTTGACATGACATGGAAGAAAATGGAAAAGTTTTGTGAAAGTTTTCAAAATCCTCCTTCACCAGAGTGGAGATTTATCTGAAGCCTCCGCGAGGTAAAATTAAATGATTTTGTTTTGCTGCAGATATACACTTTTCAAAATAATATATTATTAGATATAGATATAACATTAACACAACAGTAATTTAAACAGCCTTTGTAAAATATATATATATTTCAAGCTAAACCTTAAATGTGCCAAAGAAAAGTAAACGACTAGTATTTTCAAAGTCGTCTTGCAGCAGCACTAACGTTTAATCGACTAGTCTCGCACATCCCTAGCTCAGTGTCACACATTGTAGATGAAAACAGAAACAGGCTCATAGCTGATAATGCAGAGAAGCTTCTTTCATCTCCAAAAAGGGCTGTATGGCTATGATAACATATAATAATTTAATTCAGTTGTTCTGCTACTATGTTGTGTGGTACTGGAATCCACTGAATGTTACAGGTTACATTTATGTGAAATGGGCAGCAGTGCCATGTTTGTTTAGGAAAACACCAAGTTGAATGTTAACAGCATCTGTGTATTTACTTTGTTACAGTCAGAAAGTGAAAAACATCTGATGAAAATAAAACCTTGTTAGAAGAACTGTAATGGTATTAAGTACTCGTATCAGTACTCGGTATCGGCAAGTACCCAAATATAAGTACTTGTACTTGGTCTGAAAACAAGTGGTATCGGTGCATCCCTACTTTTAAAACAGTATAAATGTCTTTACTGTCACTTTTGACCAATTTAATGCATCCCTGCTGAAAAGATGTATTCATTTCTTTAAGTTATTTCCAAAAAAAAAAAAAAATCTTTAGACAAAACATTGAACGGCAGTACAATTTTGTAAAATCTTTCTATTTGAGATAAATATTCATATTCAATTCTATTCATCAAAGAATCCTAAAACTAATGTTTCAACACTGTTTCTTGAGCATCAAATCAGCATATTATACTGATTTCTGAAGGATCATGTGATTGAAAACTGGAGTAATGATGCTGAAAATTCAGGAATAAATTACATTTTAAAATAAATTTAAAGGTGCAGTGTGTGAATTTTAGCGGCATCTAGTGGTGAGGTTGTGAATTGCAATTACCCACCGCTCACCCCTCCCTTTCGAAGCACATATACCCCATTTCCACCGAGGCAGTGCTGGTGCTAGTTCAGAGCCAGAGCCTAGTTTCAAATCGGTTATTTGTCTTTCCACACCCAAGGCACCAGCTCCGAATCAGGAAAAGTGGTTCTTAAGTAGCACCAAAACATTGCTGGTCTAGCTGGGGGCGGGGTTACCGTGACCAACAAGACGAACACAAACTTGAGATCCGCCATTTTTGAAATGGCTGCTAATGGAGCTAATAGCTGCTCGATTGTAATCTCTGTCTATACAAATCACGGTGAGCTGCACGAATGCGTTGGATTCGCTGTTTTGATGCCAATGTAGGATCGTAAAGCCATGTGCATCATTAGAAGCGCAACGTTCGCCATTGTTGATGGAAGGCTTGTTTGAGATGCATCAGTGCTGCGCAGACCGATTGGCGTATGACATCAAAGTACAACGAGAGCATACGACTCATTATGCTTTTGAATCGCTCATGCTGTGTTTTGATATCATACGCTGATCCATCTGCGCATCTCGAACTAGCCTGGTGTGTTTGTGTTTCCCGTTGCCTCACTAGCGTAAAGTATACAGTGACGTAAGAACTGGCTCTGAGGTGGCTATCTAGCCCATGGAAAGACAAAGGCTCGTCAGTCGAACCAACTCAGAAATGGCACTAGTACTGGCTCTGAACTAGCACCTGGTTCATTCTGGTGGAATAGGGGTAATAGAGAACCTACGGTGGCTGACACAGGACAAAAAAGCAAGTAGCTAGCGCTCTGTAGAGCAGTTTGTCCAATTAGGGCTACTGTAGAAACATGGCGGCGTAAAATGGGACTTCACTATAAGGGGACCCGCAGTGTATGGAGACAGAAATGACAGATAATCAATCCATCCATCCATATACTAGGTGTTTCTCAATGTCAAGGATCCTTCCTCTGTAGGACTAGTCCTTCCAAGTCCCTTCCTTCAGAGGCTAGGCGAGGCTCCTCTTTAGAGTGAACAAGTAAATGGAACAGGCTTTCAAGTGCACGTCAGCCTCATTACGTCAGTGAAAAGGTCCGTTAGTCATCAATAACGTCATTTGTATAATATCAATACGGTTGTAATTTGTACTGGCATTTAAAAGTTAAACTTTACTTATATTTACTACGGTTATAACAAATGTTTGGTAACGTAAATACTTACACTTGAAAGCATATTGCCCCGCCAACGTCCGATATTTTGTATTTTTTGAACAAGATAGCAAAGCTGCGCGCATAGGATTGTGGGTGATTTGAGAACGCTAAGTGCGCGAAGTCTACTCGTATGCATCCTTTCCTGTATATGGCATATTTTTCAAACGAAGGACTCAGACCTTGGTTGAAATTCCGAGGATCCTTGACATTGGAACAGTCCTTCGACGGATGTCGATGACGTAGCATCCTCGGAATTCTGGCTTCTGAGGATCCTTCCTTGACATTGAGAAACGCCTACTGACTTGTCCTTAACAGCCAATCAGATCTCACCTTATAGAGACTCATGAGCTCAGTGGCGGTGTACTCTTTGCTCTGATTGAGCGGTTGGAAGCGGATGTCTGCGGGCGGTTTGGCTGTGTAGGTGAATGGACCGGAGATGGTGTCCAAATCATGAGTTCCTATGGCAACCAGCGTCCTTTTCCTGATGAGAGAAGAGCACAGTGACAAAACATCAGAATTCGCTGTGAATCTTCTCATAATAAAGCAGCGAGTGTGTGCGTGCGGACTGGCCTGCAGACGTTCTGGTGCAGTTTCTCCTGCAGCTCTATGAAGCTGTCGTAGCGTTCCTGAGTGAAGGTGATGTTGCGCAGTACAGCGGCTACGGCGTGCGGCCTCACAGACGCCGTCTACGGGAACACGCAAAGTAATCTCTCATTTCAGCACGGCAACCATTACATTCATTTCAATTATCTCTTCATTCTTCACTATGGCTGATGGTTTCTCACTGTGCTTGAGCTCTTAAGAAAATCAATATAATAAAACGGAAATATGACACTGATATAAACCTCCTCAGTTATGACCAGCCGCTGAGGCTCTCCTCCATTTGCCGGACTCACACGCTTGTACCGGGGAGCATCCATCCTAGAAACACAGTTGAACAGTCCCATATCAAACACAAAGGCATCTGACAGACAGCAGAACCACAGACACGAGTCTTACCTCTCCTTGAAGACCTGCAGACCCCTGACCAGACCTTCCAGACACAGCAGATCATAGCGGTTGGCTGGAACGTCGATCTTATACAGCACGACATCAGACGCCCCCTCGGCCTTCTCATCTCCCTGCTCTCGGCTTATAATGTCCTTCTCTGACGTCTAGACATTGACAGACAAGTAATGCATTGATCAGAAGCACTAACATCCATATAAACATAATGACTGTATGTATAACGATACAAAATAATTATATATTATTATAAAACAAAATGTCTGATTTCTGTAATGCTATTATAAATACATATTTTGTTAATTATTTAATTATATATATATATATATATATATATATATATATATATATATATATATATATATATATATATATATATATATATAAAAAGACTATATGTATAATAATAAAGAATATTATATACTATTATAAAACAAATGTCTGATTTCTGTAATGATATTATAAATATATATTTTGTTATATAATGCATTATACTTGGATATTATAAAGACAAATAAATTGGTATATTATATATTGCAACATATAGGAAGTGCATATTTTATCATATAATTCTTAATATACAAATTAATAAATAAATATATATATATATAATAAATTAAATTTTTCCAATATTAATGAAATATATAAATATACATAGTCATTGTTTATTTATTTATATATATATAAACAATGAATATATGTATATTTATACATTTAATAAATTGGTATATTGTAACTTGTACATATTTTATTATATAATTAATATATAGCTTAAATAAAATATACAATAATGTAGTCATATATATATATATATATATATATATATATATATATATATATATATATATATATATATATATATATATATATATATATATACCAACTATGTATATTTATAAATTATTAAAAATAATAAATATATACTATTATAAACCTAATTATATTCTAAATATATTTATATTATTCGTAATAAATACACCAACTATGTATATTTATAAATATAAAAAATAATAAATATATACTATTATAAAACAAATTATATTCATAAATATATTTATATTCATACATATATCTATATCTATATATATATGAGAAATAAATAGGTATATTATCAGCATGTAAACAAATATAACTTCATATGACTTACGATTTCGTCCAGCTCGAGGCCAAACTCGAAACACAGCTCATCAAATTCTTCATCCGCTAACACACGAATAGAAAATAAAATACATTTAAAGCAGAAACTCTGAGTCGCTTAATGATGGCGTCATCAATACGCTTCCAGTTTGACATCTTGAGCTTTTCTAACGAATGAAGAATACAAATAAATAACATTACAAGAAATAAAGTATTACTACATTCACCAGAATGGAAAACTGTATATATACATATTAAGAATAAGACAAAATCTTTAGCGAAACTGTTAAAATCTGAGGATAATTCGAATCTGATGCAATCGCTGCGACACATTGGACAAGTGTGCTGGTCATTTAAATCCGTTTTGAGTCTCAATATGAATGTGTTCAGTAACGATCCCAGTATAATAAATGACTTATACAGTATGATTTGTCTATGATTTGATATTCCTCCAGGATTTCCACAGATACAGACACAATCACGCTGTCATACTCTCACACCCTGAGCACATTTCCCCTGCTAACAACACATCACTGAATGCGCGGACTGTATAACACCGATCAGTGAAACACGCACTGTATGTTTGTCCCAGAGCTTCAAACAGCAGATCTCTCTTCACGCTGACTGTCGGCATGGTCGCAGCTGATGATCACCGGGTCCGGGGCTGATCTGATCCGCCGGAGGACCGAGCGGCACTCCAACACGCTTTCAAAATAAAAGCCTATTTAGAACAACGTAGAAAATGGCAACATTTCAATAATAAAAGTCCCAACTGGGAACTGGGTTATTACAATGATCGTTGTCATGACATAGCCTACAAAAAAATCTTATTAAAATGTATTATAATTTATTTATTTATGATGGACGATAGATGGATGGACAATAGATGGAGGATGGATGGATGATAGATTGATGATAGATCGATGGATGGATGATGGATGGATGATAGATGGATGGATAGATGGATGGATGGATGGATAGATGGATGGATGGATGATAGATCGATGGATGGATGGATGATAGATGGATGGATGGATGGATGGATGGATGATAGATCGATGGATGGATGGATGGATGATAGATGGATGGATGGATGATAGATGGATGGATGGATGGATAGATGGATGGATGGATGATAGATCGATGGATGGATGATAGATAGATGGACGATAGATGGATGGACGATAGATAGATGGATGGATGGATGATAGATAGATGGACGATAGATGGATGGATGATAGATGGATGGATGATAGATGGATGGAAGATAGATGGATGGATGATAGATGGATGGATGATGGATGGATGGATGGATGGATGATAGATGGATGGACGATAGATGGATGGATGGATGGATGGTAGATGGATGGATGATAGATGGATGGACGATAGATGGATGGATGATAGATGGATGGATGATGGATGGATGATAGATGGATGGATGATAGATGGATGGACGATAGATGGATGGATGATAGATGGATGGATGATGGATGGATGGATGATAGATGGATGATAGATGGATAGACGATAGATGGATGGATGGATGGATGGATGATAGATGGATGGACGATAGATAGATGGATGGAAGGATGATAGATGGATGGATGATAGATGGATGGACAATAGATGGATGGATGATAGATGGATTGATGATACATGGATGGATGGATGATAGATGGATGGACGATAGATGGATGGATGATAGATGGATGGATGGATGATAGATGGATGGACGATAGATGGATAGATGGATGGACGATAGATGGATGGGTGGATAATAGATGGATGGACGATTGATAGATGGATGGATGGATGGATGGTAGATGGATGGATGGACGATAGATGGATGGATGGATGGTAGATGGATGGACGATAGATGGATGATGGATGGATGGTAGATGGATGGACGATAGACAGATATATCAATGGAAGGATGACGGATAGACGATGGATGGATGATAGATGGACGATAGATGGATGGATGATAGATGGATGGATGATAGATGGATGGACGATAGATGGATGGATGATAGATGGATGGATGATAGATGGATGGAAGATAGATGGATGGATGATAGATGGATGGATGATGGATGGATGGATGGATGGATGGATGGATGATAGATGGATGGACGATAGATGGATGGATGGATGGATGGTAGATGGATGGATGATAGATGGATGGACGATAGATGGATGGATGATAGATGGATGGATGATGGATGGATGATAGATGGATGGATGATAGATGGATGGACGATAGATGGATGGATGATAGATGGATGGATGATGGATGGATGGATGATAGATGGATGATAGATGGATAGACGATAGATGGATGGATGGATGGATGATAGATGGATGGACGATAGATAGATGGATGGAAGGATGATAGATGGATGGATGATAGATGGATGGACAATAGATGGATGGATGATAGATGGATTGATGATACATGGATGGATGGATGATAGATGGATGGACGATAGATGGATGGATGATAGATGGATGGATGGATGGATGGATGATAGATGGATGGACGATAGATGGATAGATGGATGGACGATAGATGGATGGGTGGATAATAGATGGATGGACGATTGATAGATGGATGGATGGATGGATGGTAGATGGATGGATGGACGATAGATGGATGGATGGATGGTAGATGGATGGACGATAGATGGATGATGGATGGATGGTAGATGGATGGACGATAGACAGATATATCAATGGAAGGATGACGGATAGACGATGGATGGATGATAGATGGACGATAGATGGATGGATGATAGATGGATGGACAGATGGATGGACGATAGATGAATGATAGATAGATGGACAGATCGATGATGGACAGATGGACGGACGTACGGATGATAGATAGATAGACAAAATAATTGTAAGAAAGAAATAAAACGTTTTTTTTTTTTTGTCATTGATATTGGAAAGTATCTCTGAGAGAACATTGAATTAACCAATAAACAACAACAAAACAACACTTTAAAACTGTATACAGTGGCATGTGTTCAGTCTGTTTGTTGCAGTTGTTCTCCAGTCCGGTGGGCGGCGCTCTCTCCCCGCGCGCTCAACGCGTCTCGACGTTCGCGGAAGGTTCTGTTGAGTTTCTGAGCTTCTATCTCATGCGGCCTCGTCGCGATTATTCATTTTACACATGTTTATTCGGATCCAGGAGAATATATCCAAAGATATATTGAGTTAATAACGCCCATGGACATGGATGCGGTGAATGCCTTTAACGGGGAGGTGAGAGTTCGCGTTTACCCTTTAGCATTAGCCGAGCGCGCGCTCCAAGCTCCTCCAAAACAATCCTCGTTTACGCGTTCGTTGCTCATTAGTGGAGGAATATGAGAACTGTTTTTGCAGTTTAAACTTCTAAGTAGTCAACTAAAAACCTAAATATAGCTAAGCAGATGTGATATGAGTATGAATAAAGTTAGTTTGTTTAGTGACCTTCCACCTGTTCGTGCTGTCAAATTGCGCTTAATTAAAAATTGATTTAGTGCTCACATCATACTTCTATGTTTATACAGATGTTTTATTAGCTATATATCATATTTTATATTCGTGTAATCTAGTTTTGACTGGCTGTTGTAATAGAATTGAATGTTGAGATATTTTCAGTGGCGCCCCCACTGGTTCAGAGACCTGACCAACTCCACAGATGATTTAATCAAGTGCTTTAATGGTGTTTTTGATTGAGTTTGTTATGAGGTTAAGTGCATTTTGTATTCATTTTGGTATTGTTTATGCTTTTCCTTTTGAGTTTGAGATTGCCAGTATCCGAGCTGAACGTTTTGCATGTCATTGTGATCTCGGTTTGATCTTCAGTTTCAAATGAGGGTAAATATGACATTTTCTCCTCATCTGTAGATGTCGTCCATGATGGACATGACTCCCCCGATCTCTCGAGCCAAAATGATGTCTGTAACCAAAGCAGGAATCAAAGCTATCAAGGTGAGTCGGAACAGGAATATGGATGTGGTTAGGGTTTCATGAAATGATCCTGTTAAACCAGCACAAATTAACTGACTTGTTTTATATTTCATTTTACAATTATTTTAAGTGTGTTGTTTTTATCTAGATAGACGGATGGATGAGAGAGAGAGAGAGAGAGAGAGACATACATATAGAAAGATTGATTGATGGATGGATGGATAGATAGATAGACAGACATATAGATATATTGATGATAGATAGATGATGGATGGATAGATAGATGGATGATAGATAGACAGACAGATAGAAAGATTGATGATAGATAGACGGATGGATGGATGGATAGATAGATAGATGGATGATAGACAGAAAGACATGGATGGATAGATAGATAGATAGATAGATAGATAGATAGATAGATAGATAGATAGATAGATAGATAGACGGATGGATGGATGGATGATAGATAGAAAGACATGGATAGATAGATAGACATGATAGAAAGACATGGATAGATAGATATATAGATGGATGGATGGATGGATGGATGGATGGATAGATGGATGGATGGATAGATAGATAGATAGATAGATAGACGGATGGATGATAGATAGATGGATGGATGATAGATAGATGGATGGATGATAGATAGATTGATGGATGATAGATAGATTGATGGATGATAGATAGATTGATGGATGATAGATAGATTGATGGATGATAGATAGAGAGATAGATAGATAGATAGACGGATGGATGATAGCTAGAAAGACATGGATAGATAGATGGATGGATGATAGATAGATAGATAGATTGATGGATGATAGATAGATAGATTGATGGATGATAGATAGATTGATGGATGATAGATTGATTGATGGATGATAGATTGATGGATGATAGATAGATAGATAGACAGACAGATGGATGGATAGATAGATAGGTGGATAGACAGATGGATGGGATAGATAGATAGATAGATAGATAGATAGATAGATAGATAGATAGATAGATAGATAGATAGATAGATAGATAGATAGATAGATAGACGGATGGATGGATGATGGATGGATGGGAAAGATATATAGATAGATTGATGTATAGATAGACGGATGGATGATAGATAGAAAGACATGGATGGATGGATAGACGGACGGATGGATGGATGGATGGATGAGATGGATAGATAGACGGATGGATGGATGAGATGGATAGATAGACGGACGGATGGATGGATGATGGATGGATGGATGGGAAAGATATATAGATAGATTGATGTATAGATAGACAGATGGATGATAGATAGAAAGACATGGATGGATGGATAGACGAACAGATGGATGGATGAGAGAGATAGACGGACATATGGATGGGTGATAGACAGGTGGATGGATGAGAGATAGATAGACAGATAGATAGATGGATAGATGAGAGAGAAATAGATAGATAGACAGACACAGACAGACATGGATGGATGATAGATGGATAGATGGATGGATGGATGAATGAGAGAGAGAGATAGACGGACATATGGATGGGTGATAGACAGGTGGATGGATGAGAGAGATAGATAGATAGATGGATGGATGGATAGATAGTTGGATGAGATAGATAGATAGAAATACACACAGATAGATAGATGGATATATGGATGGATGGATGGATGGATGGACGGATAGATAGAAATACACACGCATGGATTAATGGATGTATGGATGGATGGATAGTTGGATGGATGGATGGATGGATGGATAGTTGGACAGATGGATAGATAGATGGATGGATGGATAGTTGGACAGATGGATGGATAGTTGGACAGATGGATAGATAGATGGATGGATGGATAGTTGGACAGATGGATGGATAGATAGACGGATGGATGGATAGATAGGATGGTCGATTGATTGATGTATTTATTGAACTAGAAATTATTGATTGATAGAAATGCACACAGATGGATGGATATTTTTATTTGTTTATAGATGTCTATTATTATTTTCTACCTACACAATCATATATTGATGTTAATGTGGTCATGTAAACATTTTATATGGTAGAGAATTAATAATAACACATTCTCCCTTTTTTTTCTTGTCTGTTTATTGGTTTAAAAAATGTAGTTATTCTTTTTTGATACTCTAAATATACCACCCTTTTTAAAATGTTCTTTTGTGACTGAGTTTTTCTGATTCATTTGCTTTGTTAGCTTTACAAGCACGTTGTTCAAATCGTGGAGAAGTTCATCAAGAGGGTATGAAATAAACTATACATTACCGTTCTTGTAATGATGATTGCTGTTATTATGGGATGGTAAAGATTTATTTGTTTTTTTCCTGTCAGTGTAAACCAGATCTAAAGGTCGCTGGTCTCTATGTGGTCGACTCCATTATCCGACAGTCCCGCCATCAGTTTGGCGCAGACAAAGATTTGTTTGGTCCGAGGTTTTTGAAAAACTTCACTGTAACGTTTCAGAATCTTTTCCAGTGCCCAGCCGATGACAAGGTACTGAGTGACCACCTCCAGATTTTCCAGTGAATATTTCTGTGCAGCCAGATGAATTTTACTGATGGGTTTTGTTTGTTGAAATGTAGGGGAAGATAATGCGTGTGTTGAATCTGTGGCAGAAGAATGATGTGTTTGGCATGGACGTCATTCAGCCGCTGCTAGACATGGCCACAGCTCCAGTACCTCCTGTTTTAGAGAACGGAACCACAGTCGCCGCCGGTAAATGAGCAAAAGAAATAAATGTTTAATATTTCAGCTGGATCACATTCGCTTCTATACATCTTTTTATATTATGTGTTAACTTTATTGTTTTGTATTTGGCGTTTTGAGTCAAAGTCTTTAGTTACACTACCGTTCAAAAGTTTAGAGGCATTAAGATTTAGATATATATTTTAAAGAAGTCTCTTCTGCTTACCAGGGCTGTATTTATTTGGTCAAAAACAGTAATATTGTGAAATATTACCATTTCAATTATGTGTTCTATTGGAATCAATGTTAATTTCGTCATTATTTTCGTCATTGGCATTTTTTCACAGATGAAAACGAGATGATTACTAAATAAAAAACAGTTTGTATGACAAAAACGATGACGCAAATCTATTGACATTTTTGTCAACGAATAAAAACGAGACACAAATGATAAGGAGGGGCTATTCATAGTTTTCGTGTGATGTCACACCCTTATAGGAACGCCCACCTGGTGGGCAAAACAAGGCTTTCCTCCATTAAGGCCCGGGTATACTTCACTTACCGCGCCCGGGCGCGTCACGCGCGCAGCCCTGTCCGCGCGTCTTTCAAAGTATACTACACAACGGATGCGCGCGGATGATCGCGTTCGACGCATGCGCAGTACATTTTCCCCTATGCTCTACCAGACATTGGGGGGCAGCACTGAGTCCTGTTATCAACGGGACATTCGCCCTAAACACGTCTTTGTACTCCTTCAAACATGAATTTTACAAATGTGGGTACTTTCTAATCTCTTCGCTCAAACGCTCGTCGAGTTCGCCGTCCATTGTCGTGTTTTTCTCTCTTTTTTAAAGCGTGTTGTTTTTAAACCGGTCTTTGCACACTCTTCTTCGACGGCTGAACACTGTGCTCAATACTGTGCGTATTGCCACCTAGTGGACTCTTCTGTACTGCTGGCGCATGCGCTGTTGCACGCGGACCATCCGCGCGGTCTCGAAATTTGGGCTGCGCGCGGACGGGGTGTGCGGCCGGCCGCACGCCCTCCGAATGACGCAAAAGTATACCCGTATATAGTATACCCGGGCCTTTAACCACCAGTCGTTTTTACCAGGTTTGTGTAAGTACTAATGTAGCAAGACAGTGATTTTTAAAAGACCAAATTCAATATACAAAAAAAATCAAGCCCTATCCGTGCCTGTGCACGTTGTGTCCGAGCCTGGCCCGACACATTAACTGTAATTATGAGCCCGAGCCCGATTTAAACCCGACCATTTTTTAATACATGTGCGTTCTGACGACAACGAGCCTGTAATGATCGAAGCGGACCGGTGTGACATTCAGCTCAATAATCCGCTCTATGCCAACGCTCCACTTATGAACCCTCACCGGTAAAATGACGTTCACTCAAATGCCGCTCAGACATGACATTTCTCTGTACTGTAGCAGCCTACTATACTTGTTGTAGCCATTAAACAATGTATTTTGTTTCATATTTATGTTTAAATATTGTTATTTTAAAATTTCATCTGATTATGAAAAGAGCAAAGATGCGAGTGGGTCTGAAATGATTTTGGTGGTTATTATATTTTGTTTAATATTAAGTTTTGTTTTGTAGAAAGCCTTTCTTTAAAATCAAGGTTTCGTCAGCCAATTGCCTGGATTTAAAAAATATAGAAGCAAATAGACGATAGCAGACTATAATCGTGACATGATTACTTTCATTGCACATGAACTGGAGCGCATCTCATAAATAAACCCAAACTCAGCAGCTACTTGCCTCACAGACATATGTGTATAGAAAGCTTAAAATGTCCACTTTTAAACGAAACAGTTCGAAACGAAATGAAATAGGAATGCGTTCACGTGAGCAGCTCATGACTGGCGTCTCAGAGCGTTTCTGTTCATGCTGCGCTTCATCGTTTAACACGCATTTTTAGACTAATCCTGACTTGTGCAACTTTGTACACATTTGTTTCTTAGTTGTAGTATTAGTTCTTACTTTGCTAAAAAATATATATATTGTTTCTGATTATGGCATAGCTTTCTGCCCACCCAATTAGGCTAATAAAGTAATGATTAAAAATACACAAATGCTTGATCAAGGGCCCGGCCCAAGGATAGTGCCGGGAAATATCGTCAAGCTCGGGCAGAGAATCTAAACTCTAATATAGATACAACACACGGTTACTCGTGAAGTGTTTTTTCCGTCGAAACCCATTTAAAAAAAGCAGTGTTCATATTCTGGGCTCATCTGCTCACCTGTATATAGCCTAGTATGCATAATTAAAAGGTGTACACTGAAGTTGCTCTTTTAATATCTCTGTTTTAGTATATTAAGGCACTTTAAGGATGGGTTGCACCGATTAAGCATCTTAGCCTGACGTCGGTTCACCCTCCGCATATGCTCTAATTCAAACGGTCTTCCTACATATTTAATCTGTGTTTAAAATTAAGTGATTTAACTCGATTTAAAATAAAACCCAGATCAACAAATCCTCGATTAGCGTTAAACTTTGCTTAAAGGGTTAGTTCACCCAAAAATGAAAATTAGCCCATGATTTACTCCCCCTCAAGTCATCCTAGGTGTATGTGACATTCTTCTTTCAGACGAACACAATCAGAGTTATATTAAAAATGTCCTGGCTCTTCAAAGCTTTATAAGGGCAGTGAATTGTCTCGTTTTTGAAGTCCATAAAAATGCATCTATCGATCATATAACATCATATACTAGGGCTGGGCGATATAGCTGAAAACTGTATCACGATATAAGGTTTTCATATCGGTCTATATCGATAATTATTTATATGTTTTATGACCTATTTAAAATAAGGACCAGGAGAAAAATATTTTACATTTAAACATTTTTATTTTAAACTTAATCTTCCTCTGATTATAATCCCCTCAGTTATAAAGGCAGAAATGTCAACACAACCATGGAAAACACTCAAATAATTAAAATATAAAAAAGTCTAAAATTTCTAATTTCAATTATCTCTTAACATTAAGGTGCAGTGCCTCCATTATTTCTTTGTAACCGTTACCGTTTAGATGCTTTGTCATAAGGCACTGATGCAGAGTAACATTACCTCTCCATGTAGTTTCAAAGGCTGAATCCGAAATCGCCCCCTATTCCCTACATAGGGCATTATTTGAATGGGACAGCCATTTGTAGTGGTGTCCGAAACCATAGTGGACGTTATTGAGTGCACTCATTCTATCCACTTTGCACCGCAATAACGAGTGTACAGCTGATGTACACACAGTGGTTGTCCGACTCACTCGTTTTCATTCACTCCTTCAAGTGAACTGTATCAGTGGACTAAAGTAGGGAATAGTGATTGAGGGTTTAGGGGGCGATTTCGGATTCAATCAAAGTCAAGAATAGCATAATGGCGAGCACGTCGAGTATTAACACGTCCCCAAACGAACGAGGCGCACGCGCGCTGTCAGCGAAGTCTCGCGCTGAGGAGCCAGACGAAAATATAACAAGGCTGGTAAAACAAGTTTGTGGTATTACCAGTCTTGGTGGGGACGACAGTCTTGCAGACGACATTGGTCTGACTACAGTCAGACTTATACAATCCAAAAAGCTGCCATACTGGTGAGCTGAGCTGACTTGTTTTCCTGTTTTATTAACAATTTCCTCACTCGCTGCGGCACTCATTTTCCACTTATCACTCCACGCTGGTTCTGTTTAATGAAGAATCCAACACGAGACAACGATATGGCGCAACCAGACATGATACAGTTACATGATTGGCTGTTAGCCTGTCACTCCCTACGTTGCTTGGTTACCAGAGAGCGAGTGCCTTTGTTCATGCAACCAAACTTGCTTCGCAACCTCTGGTTTCTTCCGACGAAGAAAAAAAATGATTGAACGCATTTTTTATTGATATCGATTACGTGTCTATCGCGATACATATCGTTATCGTTTTATCGCCCAGGCCTATCAGATACCCTTTGAAGTTCGAACCCTTGACGTATGCGTATTGACGAACACAGAAGCACATAGGATCGAGCAAAACAAAACACCGGTCATAAATTAAAGTCTAAAACGAGAATTTTAAAAGAGAAATGGCGGAGGTTTTCGATATAAGAGAAGAGGGGCTTGAGTTTATTGCCCCGCTCTATCCGCAAGAGCTTGCGATGCTCCTGTACATCACGTCAGGGGTTACTCTTTTGCCATAAGTCGACTTGCTGACCGCCGGAAGCTAGTTATTTCAGTCTATAAACTTTTAAATATGGATATTTTTCTTACTCAAATGCACCACTTTGCGTCAGAAGGCCTTTATTAACCCCCCGCAGCCGTGTGGAGCAGTTATATGATGGATTGTTGCACTTTTATGGACTTCAAAAATGACCTAACCATTCACTGCCATTATAAAGCTTGGAAAACATTAAAAAGACATTTTTTAATATAACACTGATTGTATTCCTCTGAAAGAAGAATGTCATATACACCTAGGATGACTTGAGGGTGAGTAAATCATGTTTTTTTTTTTTCAATTAATTATTTTTAATTATTGGTGCAACCCACCCTAAGTGTTTTCACGTTAAACGTTTTAAAACGTTCCGCTGTTTTTAGTGATACTGGATCACAACTTGCGTCTTGTTCTCTTATTTTTGGGCTCCAGGGCTCCGCAACAGTCACGTTACTGAAAACTATGAATTTGAGAAGAGATCCAGTCAGAACTGCGTGGTGAATGCACACATTTGAACTGTAACCTGCCGATC
The DNA here is from genome assembly GCA_023566225.1 of Romanogobio albipinnatus. Classification (NCBI taxonomy): domain Eukaryota; kingdom Metazoa; phylum Chordata; class Actinopteri; order Cypriniformes; family Gobionidae; genus Romanogobio; species Romanogobio albipinnatus. Next base: position 14,305,110 of record CM042247.1, on the reverse strand, counting down.
TACCCGGCAGGACATGAGTTGGCACTAGTGCTGGGGAGTATACCGGTTCATACGAATACCGGTATTTATTTTATTTATGATATGAATTTTGATGATACCGCAATACCGGTATATGTCGCTTAAACAACGTTCGGAACGCGGCGCAGCGGTTCATGCATTGTTTGAGAGGGGACCCATTTCATTGATGCACTGTAGTAAGAGCAGTCAGAGCACAGTTGAGATCGAATTATAGCCTATGGCTGAATCCTATACTCTCATTCACTATTCCCTACGTTATCACTTTATTTTATTTCACTTTAGTGAATGAAAAACGTGCGTGAAGTTGGACAGCGTTGTGTGTACATCGGCTATACACTCGTTATTGCGGCGCAATGGGATAGAATGAGTGCACTCAATAACGTCCACTAGGGTCCACAATACCGTCATATACCGTTAAAACCGATATAATTTAGAAAAATACCATGATATATATTTTTGGTCATACCACCCAACACTAGTTGGCACACACTTGCATGTCTCATACAACGTTAACAAATGTAAACGTCTGGGATAAAGAGAAGAGCGGATAGATCTGAAAAGCATGATAGCACAAAAAAAGAGCTCTATTCAGAAGCGTGCAGCCGCGTACACAAGCCATACGGGTACTGAATTGAGCTCTCTTTCGAGTCTGAATGGACAAATACACACATCATTGTCAAAATGTCCGTTTTGGAGAGTATTCACGTAAACACAGTCATTTATGTCTTAAGGCATGTGTATCAGTGTATTGGAATCCACACATTCGGTCTTAAAGTGACAGTGACGGCCTAGTAAACCTTATGATGTCTGTGCCCTTAATATTGATCAAACAAAATACAAAAAGAAAAGCATTCACTGCTCTTTAATAATAAGGATTAATTATATTTAATTTATACAAATTAACATGTCTCCTTGAAAGGATAAAGAAATGATAGGTGGCAAATGCATATTTATAACATTCATTGAAAAAAACATGTTCTTCTTTTAGAGAAGTGTTTTTATTTAATTAAGATAAAGATGTTATTTGTCCCAGCAGTTAAATCCGTCTCTGTATTGCATGTTCAAACTAATATCATTCATATTAACAGGTTAATAGAAATTGAGTTTGGAAATTTTGGAGAAATTCTTAATACATTACAATTTAAACTAAACCCGTTAGATTTTAGTGTATTACTTGATGAATGGAAAGTTCAGATAAACAGCATTAATTTGAAATAGGAATCTTTTGTAACATTATAAATGTGTTTGTCACGTTTGATCAATTTAATGCATCCTTACTGAATAACGTATTAATTTCTTTAGACAACAACAACAAAAATCATACTGACCCTAAACGTTTGTATGGTAGTACATATATTGACTGAATTCGGATAGAAATATCTTTTGATTGTGCTCTGCTTTTAGTCTCTGTTTGATATTCAAAAGAGAAGTTATGGCGCCTTTCCATTACCAGTACCAGTCGCTTTTTGCTCCGTTTTCCATTGCAGATAGTACCTCCACAATAGTACCTGGTCGTCATAGCAACGCTGCAGGAAACTTTTCCGTTCCTCGTTGCCCCTTCAAGTTCTCGCTGGATCCTCTCTTCGGCAACCAAACAAAGGAAACCTCCTCGGTTGACCACGGCGTATTCTTCCGAGTTGCCATAATAGTAATGGGTATATCGCACAATCTCTGGCCAATCTATTTAAATATGGCAGGGCTATTCCATAGACCGTAAATAAATATTCAGGATACTCTGTCTGGTGCGTGCAATGATGACGCAGTGAATAGTGACGATTCTCTCTGACCAATCAGCAGTTTGCCGTGTTTTCACGTCACATTTTAGTATCGCCTCAGCTCGCTCAGAACCTCGCCGGAGGTGATACGAAAAAAAGTACCTGGAAGCAGGTACAGGTACAACTTCTACACAGTGGAAAACCAAGCAGAGTCGAGTCGAGGCGAGCTGGTACTGTGTAGTGGAAAAGCGTCATTACTCTAACCTGTATCATGTTCAAACTAACAGCCTGTAGTTCGCTGATCTGTGGTTTAAACTGTAGCATGATTTCTGTTTTCATTGCTTTTTGTAGCTCCTGCAGCCATGCCAATGGCAGTGTCAGAGCCAGCACCAGCACCAGCTGTTGCCACGGCAGCGCCCATGGCAACGCCCGCACCCACCGTTCAGAACCCAGTGTCCCTCACTGCAGTCGCTCAGATCCTCCAGGGCACAGGGGGTATAGAGGTAACAGACAATACTCAGCTCAACTCAATTTTATTTATGAAGCATTTTCAAAACCATAAAAATGGCTTTAAAAATCAAACAATATGAGATGTTTGCTTCAGTTACAGCAGCTGCTCCAAACACTTCAGCAGGCAGGAGGGGAGGGGTCCACTCAGTCCACTGCCCCACCCACCGAGCAGAAACCATCATTAGCTAAGGTAATCCATCTGAATGGTTCATTTTTACGTTATCCTTGTTTGTCTACTTAAAGGGTTAGTTCACCCAAAAATGAAAAATCTTTCATTAATTCCTCACCCTCATGTAGTTCCAAACTCATAAGACCTTTATTCTAAACTGGGTAAACCCAGCCCTATCTGCCGGCGATTTGTTTTCACCCTACAGCTCAGGCTGGAAACCTGTACATTTTTCTATTCTGCTTCTGTTACAAATCATCTGCGGGGACCAATCACAAACTGGCTTATCCACCTGGCGTGCTGTTGGCGAGTTTAACACGATGACGGATAGAGAAGTGATGGATCGTTGGTCTGATTGATTGAAGGAATATCCAATTGTGTACAGAGTCATTTGAACTATGCCCGTTGATCACACCTCTTGTACATTAGAAAATACAGAGCAGACTCTCCAGACTAATGTTCAATCTTAAAAGATTGAGCTTGGTCTGGTGATAACCAGACAACCTTCGTTCATCTTCAGCACACAAATGAAAATATTTTTTGATGAAATCCGAGAGCTCTCTGGCCCCTCCCCTCCCCTCCGACAGCAATTTAATTAACACTTTCAAAGCCCAGAAATGCACTGAAGACATCGTTAAAATAGTCATGTGACTCCAGTGGTTCAACCTTAATGTTATGAAACGACGAGAGAACTTTTTGTGTGCAAAAACAAACAAAATGAATGACTTTATTCAACAATCTCCCCTTGTCTGTGCTGCTGTTGCCAGACAGTGCAGTGCTTTCAAAGCACTACGTCAAAACGCCAGCTTACTATTGGCCGACACTGCTGTTCTGCTATAGAACTTGGAAGTGCTGCACTGTTTACACTACGTCAACAGCGTAGGAGACTGGCACAGGCGAGAAGAGATTGTTGAATAAAGTCGTTATTTTTGGTTGTTTTTTTGCGCAAAAAAATGATTCTCGTCGCTTCATAATATTAAGGTTGAACCACTGTAGTCACATGGACTATTTTAACAATGTCTTTACTACCTTTCTGAACCTTGAAAGTGTTAAATAAATAGCTGTCTATTGAGGGGGTCAGAGAGCTCTCGGATTTCATCAAAAATATCCTAATTTGTGTTCCGAAGATGAACAATGGTCTTACACGTTTGGAACGACATTAATGCCAGAATTTTCTTTTTTGGCTAAACTAACCCTTTAAAGAATAAATAGAGTGGAATCTGGAAGACATCAGCCTTATCTTGCAGTTCTTATGCTATATATTGGAGCTGTTAATTCACTGCCTGTAACATTGTGTTTCTGGTTTGGCTCAGTCTCTGCTGGATCGTTTTGATTATGATGATGAACCCGAACCTGTAGAGGAAAAGACTGAACCAGCCCCTGCTGCTCCCATCACCATGTAGGACATGATAAACTCTTGTTCCTCTCTGTTCACATACAGTGAAAAATCACTTTTTTCCCCCTTGGTATTGAGTTAATTTTGTCATTATTTACAGAAACCTCCCTCCAGAATTACAGCAAGCCCTACAAGCTCATCTTCTAAATCAAATCGTTAACCAGGTATTTACTCTGGCCTACAGAGCTTTGCAGAATAAGGACTTGTCCAAAAGTATTGTATGCAATCAATGTGTTTTCTCATGTCCAGACACAGATGCAGGGTCAGATGGTGTCACAGGGTCAAGTGCCGTCCCAGGGTCACGTGGCACCTCAGGAGTTCCCATCGATGGTTCAGACCAATATACCAGAAAACCCTCCTCAAACCTTTGATGAGAGCATCATACAGCCTAGTACAGCCCAGCAGCCACAGGTACAGAACATCTTTCCACCATTACGAGATATCAATAACTCAAAACATCCTCTCTAGTCCAAGTAGAGCTCTTATTGAAACTCAAATGCTAAAACGATTTGTTCTGAACTTATGACCTATTTCAGGATTCAGCCGAGACTGAACGATCAGTGCATGATGGGAAAGATCGAAGACACAGCGGACGAACAAGATCTAGGTATGTTCCTACAATGCTAGTAAATCACGGACCCACTTTATATTAGGTGGCCTTGACTACTATGTACAAACATTTTAATTAATCATTTGATACATTGCACTTATTGTGTACATACATGTTTTTACATTGTACTTACATTTTGAAAAATGCCTGCATGTAATTACATCTGATTAATTTCTGTAGTTACATTTGTAATTACACAGTTGACACTTCCCTTACACCTAACCCTACCCTTAAAGTTACCCATACCACCACACCTGTCCCTAACTTTACCCGTATTTCACCTCAACATCAGCAAAGGTGTTTTGCAATACAATTTGAACACAGTAAGTACATTGTACCTACTTTTTGATGTAAGTACATAGTAGTTAAGGCCACCTAATATAAAGTGGGGCCTAAATCACTCACGTATTCGGCTACATTTTCATGCTATTCAACTAAATAATGTTTATCATTAGCCATTGGCTAATAAATTGTTAGATTTTACTCTGCAGTGTTTGAGTTAGAGGCTAAGTATATGTTCTCACCTTCACTCTGACCTGGGCACTAGAGAGTTTCGCTCTCTCTTTTTAGCGTATTATTTCAATTAATCTAAATGGATTTGCAGCATATTTGTTACACCTTAAACTAGCAACCGACTTGCCATCGCTTAACTGAAAGCGCTCAGTGTTTCTCTCACACACGCCAAAAAAAGAGTGTGAGAGAATCTCACATACCACATAGAATTGACACGCTACCTACCACTGATTTATATAGAGAACTGGATTGCTCACAATGTCCTAAAAAGTGAAGCCAACGCGCCGCCATATTGGTATTTCCTAGTAAGCTCATACATTCTATTGAATTAACAGGAAATTATATGATTTTTACTGAGAAAAATATTGTCTAAGGAGACACTGTTTTTATATCTGAAGTCTCACTGTACATTTACAACACAAACCTCCTAAGCATATAAATGGTTATTCATTTAAAGTCAGGAGTTTCCCCTCCATATAAAAAATGTACGTTCATATTCATTACAGTAGTAAACATCAGATAACCTGATGACTAGACACTTTAGATTATTTATTACAAATGTCAAAGCGCGCATTCTGAAATCGGAATAAAAATGTATGCCTTGTAACCTGAAATTGACTTGTACTGTTGTGTTTATGTATTGATGTTGTGCTGTAGTATTGTCTTTATTCATACAGAAGGCTAACTGCAAATGTTTCAACAATGATTTCGTTAACAGTATGCAGTTCGAAGCAGTTAATGATTTAAACAATAGTTGAATTAATTATTAATTTAACCACTTGGCATACATAACACTTTACTCTGTAAATGCCATAAATCTGCGTTGTCTTTAAGAGTCTGAAAAGGATGTTGCTCAATCAGGAAATAAAATGTTGCGTTTGGTCAGTTACCTGTGTCGGCAGTGTGCAGTAGACACACCCACATTAACAATTTCAATATAACTTATCCTCTCCGAAAAGACCTTGAACATTACATTAATAATTTACATAAATATATCTTAAAACTAATCCTGTGAGACTGAGATGCTGCAAATCGTGTGATTTTTAGGTAAAAAATCACACGTTTTTGCTGTAAGTCAATGATGCCCTCTGTTGGTAGGGAATAGTAAGATGAGCAATCCAGTCATTTATATAGATCTGTGCATGCTACATGTAAATAATATTCTTTGTTGTATTTTCCTGTCAAAATAATGGAGTTCATTTTAAATTGTTCAGCCTTTAAGAACAAGAAGAAGCCACTGCCGGTTTCTCTTGTAGTGGGTGTAACTAATGCTCAAATGCCAATCGCTCATCTATTACCGTCCCTGTTTTGATTTCAGCAAATCAGTTTGAGAGAACTCAGAAAACATGACTAATATTCATTAATCCAGCAGCTCAACAGACCGTAGCATGCTTTATATTGTTATTATAGTAGTGTTGTCAAAAGTATCGACCGTGATACCAAGTCGATACTGAAATTTAAAAAATGTGAAGCTTTGAGTGCTGTAGAGCAGAATCGTAAACCTCTGACTGGCCATTGTGCTCGCATGCGCATCAAATATGTCTGTGATTGGCTACAATGACCAGCGCTTCAAAAACATGTTAAAAATATACATCAATGATGCTTTTCACAGAGTGCTTACACAAATTAGGGATCGACCGAAATTTTTTTTATTTTTTTCATCAGCATTAGCCGATGACTGATACGGGCTGCTGATTTTCTTGAGCCGATATTTGGAGCCGATACTGCTTTTGTTCCCTCAATTTACATGTCAAGTCAAGTCAAGTCAAGTCAACTTTATTTATATAGCGCTTTTAACAATGCAGATTGTTCCAAAGCAGCTTTACAGTGTTAAACAGGAAAATAATGCAGCATAATTTTATGAAGCTGTATAGTCATTTGATGTCATCAGTTTAAATTTCCATACCGTGACAGTGTGGGCTTTAGATCAATAATTAGATCAGTAATATATGGCTCATTATTATATGGTTCATTTAGTTTATTAATTAGATTTATTTCGATGTTTAGTTGAAAAATTTTAGTGTCCCCAACTGAGCACGCCAAGCCAGAGGCAACAGTGGCAAGGAAACCAGTTATATAACCAGAAACATCATAAAAATGACACAATGATCTTGATGATAACAATGTTACAAGTCTCAATTTAAAAAAGGAACATTTATTGTACAAAACAAAATAAATTGACAAATAGTTCAAACAGGTGAGGTAGAACAAGAAGAAAAAAAGTTCAGTGGTGTAAATAAATTCAGAAAATAAATATTTATGCATAAATAAAATGGCAACAAGCAAGCAGCATAATAAAGTGCACACTGACTGTACTATACTTAATTTTAAAACTATTTACAACCTAGTCATTTAATGCTTGGGTGCACTTAACTTAATCTCTTGTAGAGCAACACCAGCGGTAATTCTGGAAAAAATCTCCCAATGCTCCACGTGAAACTTCGGTCTTTCGACCTTTTACCATCGTGTCAATTCTCAATTGATTTTGATTGATATGTGCGAGGGAGAGCAAGACAGTTTGAAGACGGTGAGAGTGTGCACGCGCGGCCGGAGGAGGGGCGCGCTCTCTGCTAGTTCTTTCAGCGACACATGTGACCCGCCACAAGCGCAACAGTCAGTCTCTACCTCACTCACCGATCAAATAAGGCTTTAGCGGGATAAAAATTAACTTTGGCGGCCACCAAGAAGCACAGTATGTGGTGACCGGTGTTGATTCTGTGGCGCACCACCGCAACTTAATCTATGTGTGGGAAACACTGGAGAGACACACACACGTCCAAACTAGAGGTCTTCACGGAGCCCCCGAGACCCGTGGACCCGGGACCCGACCCGGGACCCGTACGGGTTCGGGTCTATATTTTAAATGATCAGCCGGGTCCGGGTCGGGTCCCAATCTATTACTACGGGTCCCGGATCTGTTTAACATTGTGTGCAATACCCGAGTCGATCCAGACTCGGAGAACACCTGCCCGTGATCTGAGTCAGTCAGCACTGCTTGTGTGTTTTTTGTAACTTGCAACTGTAAAATTAGGATAAGAAAAGTGTGAGCCGGGAAATAAGGTTTAAAAAAAAGAAAGAAGAAAAACACGAGGGATCTCTCTCTCTCTCTTGCTCGCTCGCCTCACGCGCTCTCTCTCTCTCTCGCTCTCTCTCGCTCTCTCTCGCTCTCTCTCTCTCTCTCGCTCGCTCTCTCGCTCGCTCTCTCTGCAAGCGCACGGTAATAATAATGGTTACCTTCATGAGTGATGTGTGAAAAAAGCTAAAAAACAACGAATATAAAGAAGTTAAACCCACGGGCACCTCTTCTGTCCGGGCATCCTTCATGCATATTGTGGACAAACATGAGAAAAAAGTAAGTGCTGTCTACGTGTGACGCACTGTTGAAGTTTGATTTGAAATTATATTTAAATAATATATTTAAAATCAGCAACAAAATCTCAGTTGAACTGTCACAAATGTTTTCTATGATGCTCAAATTGCGTAAAAAAGCTCATATTTCAGGTTGCTCCAGCCACCGCGCATGTGCAGTATCAAGCGCGTGTCATTTCTATGGCAACCCGAGCTTCCGCTGTGATTGACTTTAATAATAATATGAATGAACCGTCTTATTTCTTAAAGTTTTGGTGGTCAGGCTCGGCTCACAGAGATTATAGCAAATAAATAATGCGGACGTCAGCGGCCACCGAACGAGCAATCGGTATTAGTTAAAAAGGGCAAACAGTCAAAGTTATTATGCGAGTTAACTCGAGTCGAAATGCAAATCTGCAAAGACGCATTTGTCATCCGTCACCGTGACATAAAGTGGACTTTTAAAGCTGAAATGATGAGAGAATTAAGCATGCTTGGAATAACAAGAGAGGAATAACATGGATTTAACTTTTTGGCAAGGATGTAATGCATCACAAGTAACGTTACAAGGAAGGGAGACGACGGCTAGGTAAGACAAAAAGTTATATTTTTCATAACTTGTTTATTGACTTGTTAATATCAGTTATTGTGGAATATGTGACAAACGGGTCCAGTCGGGTCTGTGTCTTCACGCCGGGTTCGGTTCCAGCTTTTAAATAATAGACGGGTCCAGGTCGGTTCCGGGTACTACGTTTTTGGCATTTCTCGGATCTTCACGGGTCCGGGTCCAGCTTTTGAAATAATAGACGGGTCCGGGTCGGTTCCGTTAAGCACATTACGGGTCTCTTCGGGTTCGGGTATGAATTTTTGGACCCGTGAAGACCTCTAGTCCAAACCTCATCCAGGTGGTTGCTGAATAAAACTCCCACAAATACCACGGCACATCGTCAGCATTACTTAATCCCATGACCAGTGTTTGTAACAGCTACCGTATGCAAACTAATAGCCTACAATTTAGCTATTTGCAGCTCCCTAAATACAATGGAAAGCAGTTTTAAAGACGAGGCATTCAGCATTTGCGTTTTACATATGGACGCACAAACTTGCTTAGCTATAGTTGCAAGCACATATAGAGCAACGTGTTTCCAAAGTGTATGGCAATATTTCAACTAAGTCAAACAGTTAAAAGATGCTTTGAAAGTTGAAAACTTATCGTTGTCTTGAAGAGAAGATTCCAGCACTGCTAGTGGGGGGAGGGGCAGTGCATGAACTGCAGCGTCTGCAGCAGCACAGAGCTGCCTGTGGACACAGTCTGTAAATAATGCCGGGGAAAAAATATCGGCGAACGCAGCAAATATATCGGGCCCGATATATCGGTCGCTCACTAACACAGATACACACAGGAGTGTTTGAATGCAGGCACTTTCAGTACCAACTTGGTATCATGGTCGGTACTTTTGACAACACTAATTAGTAGTAGTATTAGTCTTATTGTCAGTGTTTTTACTGAAACACTGAATGACCAACAATGTTTTAAGCACCACCAGTCCTAAGTTCTGTTAATGTTACAAATATATATTTATAATTTTCATTCATACATGTTTACCATGTTTTAGTTCTAATTACTTAATATCATAAAAAATGCTTGATTGACTGTTAGGGTGCGTTCACACTTGTCATGTTTGGTTCGATTAAAACGAACCCTGGTGCGATTGCTCGGTTAGTGCGGTTCATTTGAACATATGTGAACGCTGCCATACAAACCCTGGTGCACACCAAACAAGCGGGCCGAGACCGCTAAAAAGATGGGTCTCGGTGCGCTTCCAGACAAACTCTGGTGCGGTTCGATTGATATATGAACCCAACACGGACCATAGACATGTAAACGAACCAAAAACAGGACATGCTGTCACAAGATGCAACGCTACAAGTCAGCTGATTTGACGGCGTGGAAAGATTGGTGTATCCAAAATGAGTAGAGGGCAAACGTGGAGCAACGAGTAAGTAAAGTGCCTCATCAATATATGCAGATCTTTGTTTCTGCATACAACGGAGGAAATCCTGGTGCTGTTTTGAACCTATTATGAGCTCTGTGAGTCTTCAGCTGGTAAAAATAAAACCATATGTACACGCATAAAATGATGGCGTTTAATCCAGCACACCGCATTGTTTTGACTGTTCGGTAAGCAAGCTCCGTCGCGAAATATACTTCATAAAAGCCCACCAATCAGGTTGTGACCGTATCCCTATGCCTTTGGTTCGGTAGGTTCGCTGTTAAAAATGCCAGTGTGAACGCTAAGCGGACCAGGACTATATGTTTTGTTTTTTGGTCCGGACCAAACGAACCGAACTACAAGTGTGAACACACCCTTAAAAGTGTACTTTCAGATCATAGCACAAATTAACGTACTTTAATGTGAAAAGCTGTCATTTTATGAAGATGCGCTGATTTGGTGGACATTCATACAATGTAATTACGAGTGGGAATCTTAAAAGTTCGATTCAAATCGGTTCTTGAGGTCGCGATATGATTAAATAGATTCTCGATTTTGAATAATTTCCATTAGGGCTGGGCCGATAAACGATATCATATAGAATTTGTGCATTTATACTAAATGTCTTTAGGCTAGGCTACTGTTTTTCATACAAATACCATAGAAACCATATAGATACATTTTACCATGGTAGTGAAGAGCTATAAGCGTGTTTTAACTGTGGTTATCATGATTTAAATCTATGATACTATGGAAGACCAATGGTTAATTTTACTAAAAGTAATACAATTTATATTACCATATAAAAATGAGGTTGTTACAATTTTTGTCCGTGTTTTTGTTGATGAACATAAATTTACATCTAACTCAAGCTACTACTACTGTCAACTCACTGTCAAATGTGCATTTCTAAGAGACAAAACATGTAATATTATTAATACTGCACTGCAAACTGTGCCGAAGATATATGCCAAGGTCAGGCAACACTTAAAAAAAAATGTTTAGGTACAGTAGCCTAGTTTTATTTAAAATGTTTTATGAAATACAGAAATTGAATAAACAAATGTGAAAAATAACACTATAGTCTTCACTGTATGAATTAAATATAAATTGGTTCATAAAAGTGATTCAGTCAAAAGCAGTTTAATTTTAATGAAACTTTCATTAATGAAATGGATTGAAACAGTTTATTAGGCTGCTGTCCCTTTAAGAACAAATCAGGCATCTTATATACTGTTACACATCCGATTGTCTCCTAACTGTACGTTTGTGTAGGACATAACAGATGTTTACATGAATATTCCACACCAATGTGCATTTTGACATAATTGTGTGTGTTTGACCATTCAAGCGCAATAAGCTGTGAAAGAGAACTGAATTTGGGATCTCATGCAACTGAGAGGCGGTATCTCCGTGAAAAAGGATTCAATGCAGTGTCCTAAAATTCCTAAAAGGTGTGCGCAGAGGGTTGTTAATTAAATTTCTAATGTTGTGTCTCTCCAGGTCCCCACGGAAACTATCATCATCACACTCACGCAGATCGCGGTCCGGTTCACGTTCCCGGCGAGAGCGTTCAAAGTATCATCGCACGCGCTCCCGATCCAGAGAGCGTCGAGGACGTTCGCCACGGGCGCGCTCGGAGGAGAAGAGAGACCGGGAGAAAGAACGAGAGCGACGACAGAAAGGACTTCCGCCCATCAAGAAGGAAACTCTCAGCGGTGAGACCGCCACCATATGTTACATTTGTTTCTACAGTGAAGTCTTACTACAATTTTTGTAAACATGAAATAGTCATTTTAGCACTGATCGTAAATGTTAGTTGTCAACTTATTGTTATTCTGATATGTTGTTCAGGAGTGTTTTGGTTTTGTTGCAGTGTGCAGTACTACATTATGGATCGGTCAGCTGGACAAAAAGACTCAGCAGCAGGACATCATGAGTCTGATGGAGGAGTTCGGACAGATCGAATCCATCAATGTATGTAGATCAATCATATCAATGTACAGTGTTAATGTGTTTTTGATCAAATAAATGTGAATTCTATCAAAAACGTTAAAAAAAGTCCCCAAGGTTTTGAGCAGGTAAACATTAGCTCTGCTCCAAAACATAACGAGTGAGTGAGGCATGTTCCCATGTCACACTTGGTACCTTCTAGGGCTGGACCAGAATATTTGAATATTCGTTCGGTGGGTTGATTTTCGGTTTTCAATTTTGGGATTTCGAATATTCATTTGTTTTTTTTTCCTCACAAAAAATCTGGCATTCCCCTCGAAACTGTTCTCATTCGCGCTTGAATAGGTTTACACTTTAAAACCTGGCAAAAAAAATTAAATTACTCGTTAGGGATGTGACGTTGAGAGATATTACAGTGCTTGTGCACTGTGCGGCATGTAAGTGAATGACAGCCGTTGCTGTTGCCATTTTACTTGCGGTTTAGAATTAGCGCCATTTCGGGGGCGGGTTGCTTGAATTGTGGGTTCATTAGCCTATTACTCTTAATGAGAAACACAACAACAAAACGGTACAATGACAAACTCCCTTAAATAGGCACTTTTACATTTCCTGTTGAAACCAAATCTTCTGCGATCATCTTCTCACTCTCGTGATGAATGAAATCGGACTCTTGCTTAGTTAATCTGTTTTCTAACTGAACTATATTATTTTTACTACTATAAAATATCAAAACTACAGTGGAGGCGGAGCCGCGGAAGGCAAGTGATGTTACCGGTGTTATGCCTGAACTAGGGCTGTCAATAGATTACATTTTTTTTAATCGTGATTAATCACACCTTTGTTGTGTGATTAATTTGTCATAATTTGCTATATCCAAAGTAAACAATCAGCTTGAAGGGCGATTTTCACAAAACTGTATTTTCTGCAAGCTTCAGGGATCATTGGAGACTCCAAAAGGACACCAAATAACCAAATATAAAGAGTCCATATAATTCTATTATATTATACATTTTTACACACCTAAGCACCCATGAAAACAAAAAACTTTACATTAAAAAAAACACTTTACAGAATTCACAGTGTATAGTATGTGTACAGAGCAACAACAACGAGATTTTCATTTTAGACATTTTATGTAAAATGTAAATTTAAATGTAGACGGGTCAAGCTGCGATACCGAACACAACCACACGGAGATGCCAAAAAAACTCCTAAATCAACCGCTTTGACGGAATTAAGTCATTGTACTGTTGGAGTAACTGAATAACTTGGTTTATTTCGAGTCAGAAGAAGAGTTAGACACGTTAAAAATCGAACAACTTTAGAAATTTGTGGATTAGTGCTAAACCGTAAACTGCCGTTTGACCGGTTCACTAAAAAGAGCCGGTTCAAAAGAACGATTAGTTCACGAAATGGACATCACTAACAAACACATGACAAATCAAACATTATGCTTCCTGAGCGTGTGTGGAAACAACGCAAATGTACTGAAATGTGTCTGTACATGAATGCAGCCGCTGATCGGTGATCGAGAGCGCGCACATACACGTTCTCTCTGCGCATCAATATAACAAACTCTCATGCGCTTATTGTACAACTGCTGTGAGTCACCAACATTGCGCTCTTCAGAAACAATGGTAGAATACGACAGAGCTCTTGTTTTAAAGCAAAGCACACATTGAAATGAATGATTAACTTAAATGTGTGATGTGAGTCTCTATTCTCTCTGATATATCTAATGTGATCAGTCTGGCCTTCTTTGCATTAGCACTGTTTTGGACGGTTTGAATGAATTTGATTACTGGATCACTGAACACTTTCCCAGAGTTTAACGGCTTAAAATGGCCTGATCACAAACAGAGAAGCAGAATTGGGTTAAAGAATGGAAATGTCCTCCTACCAGGGTTACAGGTGCTTGTGATGCTCAGTGTGGTTGTGATAAACTACAGACTTCTAAGATTAAATAACAGCGTGACGAAAAGTATGTTGAAGACGCAGCTTCACGTACTTCTGTAATTTATTTGCGTTAAATAATTTTAATGCGTTAAGGAATGTAAATGAATCGCACGTGTTAACGTTGACAGCCCTAGCCTGAACCCTAACACCGACTATCGCAGCAAGCCTATTACCCATTACTATCAATCTAAATGAATCTTCTACGAAATATAGGAGCTTGTTACTGGGACGTAACAGACTGTTGTTTTTATCACTAGTGCAGTGTCTGTTCTCAGAGCATATAAGCCCTACCTGTGCAAGGCACGCTGCTTCTCCAGATTTCTGCCTTTATTAGAGAGAAGAATATGTTCAGCCCCTTCCCTCCGAATCTTCGAATATTCGGTGTTGATTACTATCGAAGCTTCGAAGCTCAAAAAATGGTGTTTGGACCAGCCCTAGAACCTTCGCGGTCAAAAGTGACCAAAGCCTTAAAATGTAACTTTTTTGGGGGTGAACTAACCCTTTTATACTCAGCACAAAAATATTAATTTTGCTGAAATATGTTTTTGGACGTCAAATTTAGGTTTGAAAGTTAACATGTAATTCAAGTAACTGTAAAGTGATAACTGTGTAATTGAATATAAATGTTAGTTTGCCTTTAAAATGTCCACCTCCACTCCATTTATTATCCTAAATTAGATGCACCTGAAGTTGTTAGCTGCATAAAGACACCTGTCCACCCCATACAATCAGTAAGAATCCAACCACTAACATGGCCAAGACCAAAGAGCTGTCCAAAGACACTAGAGACAAAATTGTACACCTCCACAAGGCTGGAAAGGGCTACGGGGAAATTGCCAAGCAGCTTGGTGAAAAAAGGTCCACTGTTGGAGCAATCATTAGAAAATGGACAAAGCTGTCAATCTCTGTCAATGACTGTCAATCTCCTTCGGACTGGGGGGCTCCATGCAAGATCTCACCTCGTGGGGTCTCAATGATCCTAAGAAAGGTAAGAAATCAGCCCAGAACTACACGGGAGGAGCTGGTCAATGACCTGAAAAGAGCTGGGACCACCGTTTCCAAGGTTACTGTTGGTAATACACTAAGACGTCATGGTTTGAAATCATGCAGGGCACGGAAGGTTCCCCTGCTTAAACCAGCACATGTCAAGGCTGTCTTAAGTTTGCCAATGACCATTTGGATGATCCAGAGGAGTCATGGGAGAAAGTCATGTGGTCAGATGAGACCAAAATAGAACTTTTTGGTCATAATTCCGCTAAACGTGTTTGGAGGAAGAAAATTGATGAGTACCATCCCAAGAACACCATCCCTACTGTGAAGCATGGGGGTGGTAGCATCATGCTTTGGGGGTTTTTTTTCTGCACATGGGTTAGGGCGACTGCACTGTATTAAGGAGAGGATGACCAGGGCCATGTATTGCGAGATTTTGGGGAACAACCTCCTTCTCTCAGTTAGAGCATTGAAGATGGGTGGAGGCTGGGTCTTCCAACATGACAATGACCCGAAGCACACAGCCAGGATAACAAGGAGTGGCTCTGTAAGAAGCATATCAAGGTTCTGGCGTGGCCTAGCCAGTCTCCAGACCTAAACCCAATAGAGAATCTTTGGAGGGAGCTCAAACTCTGTGTTTCTCAGCGACAGGCCAGAAACCTGACTGATCTAGAGAAGATCTGTGTGGAGGAGTGGGCCAAAATCCCTCCTGCAGTGTGTGCAAACCTGGTGAAAAACTACAGGAAACGTCTGACCTCTGTAATTGCAAACAAAGGCTACTGTACCAAATATTAACATTGATTTTCTCAGGTGTTCAAATACTTATTTGCAGCTGTATCATACAAATCAATAGTTAAACAATCATACATTGTGATTTCTGGATTTTATTTTTTAGATTATGTCTCTCACAGTGGACATGCACCTACGATGACAATTTCAGACCCCTCCATGATTTCTAAGTGGGAGAACTTGCAAAATAGCAGGGTGTTCAAATACTTATTTTCCTCACTGTACATAAAATCACATGTGAGGAAGGAAGTCCCAGAATGCACTGCACTTTATATGTATGTTTATTATTGTAGGCCTAAATGAGACTCAAATAGGGTTCTTATAAGGTTCCATTTCAGTTAGGATGTATTTGTCTATTTAAACAGTAAGGCTGCTTACTAGATTTTGGAACAGAGCCTTTATGTAAAGCCTGCAGGTGAAATTTGCATCTCATCTGCAATAGAAATTTGGCTTACAGGAATAATCAAATGTCAATGTTATTATTGATTCCTTTGCATATTTGTGGTTATTTTTTAACATACTATTTAAAATGTTCTTTTATTAAATATACTTACGTAAAAATATCTTTGATCCTGTGTAGATGATTCCTCCCAGAGGTTGTGCCTACATCGTCATGGTGCACAGACAGGATGCCTACACAGCCCTGAACAAACTCAGCAGAGGGGTTGTTAAAGTCAACCAGAAATCCATCAAGGTACCGTGTTAATCTTTTCTTCCTTTCGGCAGTTTTCTTGGGTTAAGATGCCTGGTCAGGGTTATTATTGCTTATATATGACCCTCTTGAATACATTTAGCATACAGTTTTATCTAAACCAGGAACATAACCAGTAGGGCTGGGTAAAAAATATTGATTTCTCGATTTTTAATCGAGTCTCATTTGTACAAACCGATATCGATTCTTAAATCCCAAGAGTCCTGTTTTCAGCTGATGAATGAATGTAACATTGTAGAACCCTCAAATCCTATAAATTGCAATACACTTTGTTACTATTCATATGAAACAAAGTCTTAGATTTCAAATTACATCCATTTTATTACAAAATTCTAAAACATAAATACCGTTTTGGTGCTGTGGCGTGAGATCGCTCTGGCTCAGCTCAAGAGAAGCGGCACATGAACTGATCAACTCTTCCGCCTCAATACCAGTTATAGCGCAAAATAAACATGAATGAGCATCTGAAAGTGTGTTAAAAGATACAGGACAACTAACCAAAATCCATATCGTGACATGGAACCGTTCAATCAGTGTTTCAACCGCGGAAAGACGTCAGTAAAGCAACTTGTGAACAATGTCACGTCACATTTACCTCAGAAAAACCATATCCAGTGTCCATAAACTCATTAGTCAGCTAGAAAAATGAACTCCAGAGAGGAGCATTTTGCTAAATATATGCACCATATTACAATTAATTTATCATTTTTAATGTTCTTCAATATTTAAAGCATGTTTTTATGACGTCCACCATTCAAATGTTTATAATTCATATAACAAAACAAAAGTGTTTGTATACAAATCAGTCAATTTTTACCGTCAATATTATAGTAGGCTAATGTAGTACCAACTGACTCCCATAGTTTACAGCATTAGAAAATTTGCCATTTATTGTACCTGATATATATCCAAAATAATCTATATTGAATCAAATCGAATTGGAATCAAAATCTAATCGAATTGCCCTAATAACAAGCAGGTCATCACAGAACCAACAATATTCATAGTATACAATGCCAGGTTTATCAAAGAGGCATTATTAAGCCCTTTTACAAAGTTGTTTTGGGGTCTACTCGAGTAAGTTTTCATGCTTGAGTGTTAAAAAAACCACATTATTATTCACATATTTGACACTGTTGCAGCACCTCTCTTCGCAGATTGTCAGTAATGCTCTGTTTAGTTCCTGTATAATATTGTGTTATTGTTAAGCCCCAGTGCACCACAAAAGGCACAAAAACATTATAAAGCATCATCAACGCTTTGTGCACTATATAATAAGTGTTCTGAAGCCATTCCATAGTTTAATGTGAGATGAATATTTAAGTCATAAATTCATGTTCACGTGAATGCTTCCCTCCGCTGTGTCTGTCAGTCATTCTCCATTCAGCTTTCGGTTACGACAGTCAACAGGATGCAACTCTCTCCAAGATGATTCAATGTTCCTGTTATTATGCTTGATCTGTATATAACGGTCTATGGTTTCACATAAAATGACTTTATCTGGCTGGAGTTTATTGCTATATCGTGTTACTTTCTATTGGGTGTCTGTTAGATCACAACACCGGACTAGAGATTGTATTATTCTTCACACGCATGGTAGCTGAAATTTTAAACTTTTAAAAGAAAAGGCTCAATAAAATATTGCATAGATAATTAAACTATGCATCGATATATCTTACCTTTTGTGTTTTGAACTTTTCAATGTGGACAGAGCGCTGCTCTGTGACTCTGTGTTGCTTCAAGCGCATCATCCTGCGCACAGGATGTGCAAAAGCGCTTTGTATTGGAGCCTTTCGTATTGTAATACTTTTGCACAATGAAAGATAATTTATTAATAGACTTTCTTGTTCTGCCCTATCTATAATATGTTGCTGCCTCATTGAAACAAAGCTGCGCTATACATTTAAAATAAATGTCTTAATTTCTTAGTATATAGGCCCTGTGACCAAGCAGCCGTAATCGTCACCGCTGGGGAAGCAACACTGGCACACACACACACACACACACATGCATACATACCGCATTCACGCTTCATTTTCCCTGCCGTTTCTGCTATCAGAGAAGTGGGTGCACACGCAATCATGATAGTACAGGGACATGTTGAATTATCCATTCCTCTTCCTTCAGTATCTACATCCCAGGACATTTCACACATACACACTACACTTTGTTTTATGTTTCGTTCTAGTTATGTTTGGTGTTTGTTTAGCGTGAAGTGCGTTGGTTGGCGTTCCGGTGGGGAGGCGCTGCGCTGGTCAAACAGAGCAATCGAGCAGTGATCAGTTATGACGTCACTGACTGTGCCGCGTCAGCGCAGTGCCCCGGAGGCCGATTAAACCATGGGGTAACGATAATAGGGGTACCCGTGTTTATATGTGGGGTAGAAGTAAAACATGACATTTATTGTTGTTGTAATGAGACTGTTTCTGTGTGGGTTATATGTTGAGATGTTGTTTATTACTAATTGTGTGTGTATAAAGGTGTGAAAATGTGAACTGGGTGAGTTTATACGCAGTATACTTACCTGTTATTGGAAAAGTCCCAAAGAGGGGTGGAGTCTGGCCTATTAAAGAGAAGCCAGACTCAATACGGATTGGTTAACCAAGTCAAGTCTTGAGTGCTACTGTGGTGCCTCGAGCGAACTGTAATTACATACTTTGTTAATTAAATTTTTTTTGTTTGTTTGTTTTGTTGTGCTTAATGACCACCTGTATATATACCCTTCACCGTTGGACTAAATTCTTTTGGCACTGTAAATAAATCTCACTTTGCACAAAAGTGCCATTGCGGACTGAGCCATCAGTTTTATTTACAACTTACGGACATTAACTACGTCCCCAAGCGATCTGGTGGAGCTCGCTTTATCACAGGCCCGATTTCTAAAAATATATTTACTGGTTTTTCATGAATGTATTCAACAACGTGTAACATTTTACCAGATTTAGTGCTACACTTATTCACTTTTATTTTTTACCCACTAAAAAAATGTTTCTCCACTAAATGTTTAGATTTTATACAATTATTGTGCACTGTGCATGAGTAACTTTTGCTGCTGAATTATCCACTAATGTAGTTTATTGTAGTAATTTTTTCATAGATCGTGATTTTATATATTTTTTTTTTATTTGTTGTTTTTCTTTATAATGAAGTCTGTATTTAGTAGATTGCGGTTAAGACTATTATCAGTTCAATACACTGAGATTTAGAAATTCTTCATTGAATTTTTAAACAACTGCTCCGGTATCAGATCGATAACGGCTGATACTCAGAATTTTTGGGATCGGATCAGTTCTGAAAAAATGGTATCGGTGCATCCCTAGTTTCAACCATAGACTGTAAAAAAATATAGACGTTGTGTCCGTGACGTCACCCAAAGGATTCTGAAGAGCAGTTTTGAAGCGTAAAGTAGGGTCGAGCTGGCCGTTGCCATCTTGGCCGCGCGTCACTCCAGGATAATAGAAAATGGGCAAAGAGGCGGGACGTGGCTGAAGCTGAGGTGATGTGATGACTAACAAACAGCAGACAAACGACAATCCACCTGTCACTCAAAGTGGCCACCCCCTTAATTATGCAGAACTTTAAGGCTTTATATAATGTAAACGAATGAGTTATAAAAAAATTCACCCCCCTCACAGTTGTCATGAAGGGCAAAATTAGCCGTATAGACCAAAACCAAAATTTGTACCAGGCCGTAAACATGTTTTTCTCTGCTGTAAAGTTGGGCATTTTAACATGAGCTCCCGCTGGAGGGGCTTTGCAGACAATTTTCATGTTCAAACAGCAACATTACACACTAAAGAAAGATGAACATGGAAAAATCATAATAGGTCCTCTTTAAACAAAAGCTTAATTATGAAATAATTCTGAAAACTCGATTCTGGCGTTCTGTGGCTGAATATATTTGTATAATGAGACTGATCTGTATAATTGACTGTTGCCTTAGAAATTGATTTCCTACCTAGCTTTGCTAGTTTTATGTCTCTCCCATCACTCTGCGCTCTTTCTTCTCACATAATTTATTGGGTAAGAAGTAAAATTTTCTAATTGTGTCATTTTCAGTGTTTGGCACGTTACTTTAAAAAAGTAATTAGTTAGTTATTAGTTAGTTGGTATTGGAGCTCACGTTTTCACCTGGGTTTTTAGCCACTCATTTTGTGGCGGCATGTGATGTGAGGAGTTTCATTAGATTAGAATTACTTGCCACAGACGTGGAGAGACTTTCTTCCTGGGCATCAGTTGCACGTTACATAAACATTCTTACCTTTCACCTCAACGAGGGAAAAGTAGCGCTTATACTTCCAGTTTGCGAAAGCTACCTTTGAAGTCGTTGGACGTGCCATCGCTCTGACTCCTCCTGGTCCTTTGTGACTTTGCATATATGCGTGTGAACTCAACCTATCAACCTCAACATTGTCTCCCACCCACCAATCATCATCAGTTATGTGTACCACCCCACCCACCCCCCAACAGCATGGCATGGCATGGCATGCACGCACGCCTGCCCGTACGCGCACACACACACACACACACACGTTGCAGGTCCGACTGACAGAGAGCCTGTTCGGATGAAAACCGCTTCAGTGAGCTCAATTATAGTAACGCTGCATTTTATTCTCGGTAACGCTAACGACGTTGTAACGGAAGAAACAGTAATTTGTTTGATTACTCGTTACTTAAAAAAATAATTCCCTTAATAACGCCGTTAATCTATAACGCCGTTATTCCCATCACTGGTCATTTTATATGCTTCCAACTGTAAATAAATCCTTTCTTTAAATGACAACCATGCAATAGTCTGTGTTTGTTGTTGATTACTTGCGTTACTTTATTGGTTGTGCCAGATCTCATGTTGTAATGTGTATTAGTTTTGAATCTATGTGTGGGCAGTTGATTGACTTATTGTCCTTGATCAGATCGCATGGGCATTGAATAAGGGCATAAAGACGGACTTGAAGAAGTACTGGGACGTGGAGCGGGGCGTCACTTATGTCCCCTGGGAGAAAGTCAAACCCGATGATATTCTGAGTCTTCAAGAAGGAGGCATGCTTGACTCTGAAACGCTCAAAGCAGGTAAACACCCACATATGGCCATTCTTTACATATACAGCTTCTAGTACTTTGTTTGCCTAATTTCAAAAGACTTGACGTCAGTGTATGTGACATTAGTTTTTAAATGACTTTAATTTGATCTTTAGAGTGGAGAAGGGCTGTGGCCAAGCTGGCTGTGCCAGTAACAGAAGGACCTGAAGGAAAACAGGAAGATGGAGCTGCACTACCAGCGGTATCACAGGTAAAATACGAGGGGTTTCCTACAGAACTCCTCAAGGGTGTTAGGTGTCGCATTCAACTTTTCTGCTCTCATTTTGTCACGTCTTCAGCAAATGAGAGGCAAACAGTGTTTCTGTGTTCTTTGCTTTGCACTGTCGGTTTACTGGTGCACGGTTGCCATCATTTCTGGCGAATGAAGAGCCATAGAGAACAAAATAAAGCAAGGTTAGTGTCATGACTGTCTAGTTTTCTTTCCGTGTTTCAGCGACATCGCTTTTTAATATCTAAACACGATCAGTGTCCCACTTCTGTTCTATAGTACAGCTGGTTTTGCATAAATGTTTTTCTGTGTTGCGCCAATCAATGATGGTTGACATGTTACACACACTCTCCTCTAAATCTGTCATATGTGTTTTAGATGGACCAGGTTGCTTTTTAAGAAACTTTTGAAGACTTCATACTTGGGCTGCCCCCTAATAGTCGATGAGAAGAGACTTGGTTGACTACATTTTATTTAGTTGGTTAGGTGCAGGAAGAAAAAAAAAACCTCACTGGAATTGGAGAAGTCACACAGTGACAGATCGTTGACACTGCTGGTCCATAGGGTAATATTTCAGGCAGAAAATCCAAAGTGTGGGAACTTTTCGAGAGGGTAAAGAAGCAGCTCATGCTTTTAATAGTCTAACTTTAGCCACACATGGCCGCTCGCTCTAACGTTAACGTGCACTATCATTAGGGGCATATCCATGTGTTCTTGCAGCGTGTGGATCTTCTCAAAGGCCAGCTACATTGTGAGCAAAGCACAGAGCTCCCTTCTCCCCGACAACATGGGCGAACTTGTTCCTTTCTTATGATATGAAGAAAGAGAGTCGGTTATCTGCTATATATTTTTTGTTTTTATATATTGTATATTTATTTGGTTTGTGTTCTGACATGAGTTTTCATTCGATGATGAGGCTACTTGTTCGCCTGCCTGATATTTCTCTTTTACGTGTTTCAGTTTGGTCTATTTATTAGTTTGTTTATAATTTACTTTTAAAAAATATACTTTTTTTAAGAGAAGTATTATAGGTTATTGATTTTGTTTGCATTCTGATCTCAGAGAAGTTCATGCGATGTTTGCCGCTGTTGATGCGGAAAGTTTATATTTTTATATTTTAAATGTCAGACTAATCGACTAATGGCTTAAATGAATGTCTAACAGTCGTCTAGGCAAATCTTTAGTCGGGGGCAGTCCTACTTCATACTAAGAGTTAGAGCTGCACGATTAATCTGTAAAAGATTGCGATCGCGATTCATGATCTTATTCCTAAATAACGCTTCAGCTATGTCTATTAAACCTTTGTAAAGTACGATCATAGCGAGTCACATATAGGTATATATATAAAAAACAAGTATTTTCAACCAGTATCATTATTTATGTTACTATAATTTAAATTAAAGTTTATAGTTTGGGTATAAACACTACGTTAGCGATCAAAAAATAGATGTTTTTGAAAGTAATTTGACACTTCAAATAAAGATTGCACCAGTTACGTCATTACACCAGTAATGGTGACAAGTGACTGATTAATTCATTCAAATGAACGAAATATTTTTTAACTATACTGCTGCAATTAACATTTTGTCAGAACCTCTAGTAAATTGTGTTTTGTTTAGTTGTCTATTCAGAATCGCTGGAGAATTGTGATCTCTATTTAAAGCAAAATAAAAAAAAGGTGATTTCTCGATTTATCCAGAGTCATGCAGCTCTACTAGGAGTCTAACGGCATGACAAACTATCTGTTCTTAAAAAAAGTCTGTCAATAAAATCTGTGTTTTTGTGGTGCTATTGTAATTGGGGGGATAAAATTTGAAATGTTCCGACTTCTCGATGTGAAATGTTTCTAATCTGAATAAGAATAATAAGTGACGTGACGTATAGCCAGGTATGGTGTCCCATACTTGGAATTTGTGCTCTGCGTTTCACCCTTCCAAGTGCACACATACAGCAGTGAGTATTGAAACACACACACCGTGAACACACACCATTTTTGCTGCAGCCCCCGGGGAGCAATTGTGGGTTGGGTGCCTTGCTCAAGGGCAACTCAGTTGTGTGTAATGAGAGTGGAAGAGAGCGCTGTTTATTCACTCCCCACACATACATTTCCTGGTGGTACTGAGGCTCAAACCCACAACCTTTGAGTCCGACTCTCTAAAGCCCCGGGTATACTTCACTTTCCGCGCCCGGACGCGCCACGCGCAGCCCTGTCCGCGCGTCTTTCAAAGTATACCACACCACGGATGCGCATGGATGATCGCGTTCGACACGTGCAGTAAATTTTTTTTCTATGCTCTACCAGACATCGGAGGGCAGCACTGAGTCCTGTCATCAACGGGACATTCGCTGGGCTGAACACTGCTCAATACTGTGCGTATTGTCACCTAGTGGACTCTTCTGTACGGCTGGTGCATGCGCTGTTGCACGCGGACTGTCCGAAATTCTGTGTCGAAATTTGGGCTGCGCGCGGATGGGGTGTGCGGCCGGCCACGAGCCCTCTGCCGAAGTATACCCGGGGCTTTAGGGTGTACTCACACTAAGCGATCTGATCCTAGCCCGAGTGCGTTTGACCCCCAAAGACTGGTTCATTTGACTAGTGTGATAGCTTCGTACTATGCCTGGGCACGGTTCGTTTAGCCATCCCTGGCCCGCTTGGAAGAGGTGGGACATAGCACGGTTCAGTTGGGCTTGGGCACGGTACGCATGTAGTATGATCGCAAACCACGCCGGAGCATGGAACAGCTGCGCGCTACTGTCATCATTACGACAGCAAACACCAATCTATTACTACTTGGATACACTTTACAGTTTACAGAGTATATTTAGGTTTATAACGGGTCTGGTTCTCACTTTATTGATGAACAGGAATTGTAGTTAGCAGGTAAAGCTGTAAATTCCTCCATCAAAGTCAGCTGCATCCATAATAATCTTTTGATACGTGCAGTACAATCAAATGAAAATTCCTGCACGGCATAAATAATAAATCTGTTAGGCAGTCTATTATCAAACGCGCCTTTCTTCCTGCTTGCTTCAAAACAAAAAGTTGCATTGTGAATGACGTAAGCGCGCTCCGGCCCGGTACATAAAGTGCGATGTGCCTACATGCAAGCGGGGGAGTGGGACAATCGTCCCTAGTGTGAGCAGAGCACACCCTAAGGCCACAACTTCCCCCTCTGCTCTACATGTACGCGCTTGCACTTGTTTATTGAAGTCTGCGAAGATAAACGTAGGCTCGCTTGCTGTCAGGATAATAGGAGATTGAATTTGGTTCATTTACAGGTAAGTACAACCGTAAGATGTAAGTTGCGCGCTGAGGAAAGCACATATCAAACGCATTAAGGCTGATTTATACTTCTGCGCCGTGGGCTACGCGTTGACTTTCGTTTATACTTCTGCATCCTTGTTCGCATCGACGTGCAGTTACACATGCAGAGGGCGCATATGTACGCCTTAGGGAGGGGTTCTGGCGCTTGCGGTCCAAGTAGAATTGACGCGTTGTTACATTTTTGGAAAGGTGCACGTCAGGGTACGTCGTAGGCTACGGTGCAACACGCAGCCTACGACGTAGCTAAGGTGTACACTCGACGCAGAAGTATAAATTGGGCTTTAAACAGCACATGGATGTGACTGAAGCCAGACATAGCGGCTTATAAATATAAAGCACATCTCACAAATTTGGATCGTGTCCTTTCTTGTTTGTCAGATGTGTTTGCAACATCAAAGTATATCGATATAAACAATATTGAGCTGTCCGGGTGCACAGGGTTGGGGGGGTACTGGGAGTTTGAAATTGCGTTCGGCACACAGAGGAGTTTTGTGCGTGCAGTAGTTAAAACGACACGGTGTACATTGATACACATGCATACTGTAGACTCGTACTGAATATGTGTACCACTCCACCCCTACTTCATACTCTAGTGAAGTTGTTTGATGTGGATTGCAAATGTTTTGTTACTTGGATTGCTGCTTAAAGATTATACTCGAGATCAAAAACTCACTCCAGTTTTAGTAAACGTAATTGTCCAGCTTCACATGAGGACCGCGTCGGCGAGCAATACAGTAGCACAGACTAAACCGGAATAATGACATACGGAAGCATAAAGAGATTCATTTTTGTCTTTTCTCAATCACAACTTTTTTCTTGTGATCTTGACAATTTCTTGGCAAAAAGTATTACAGCAATGCGTGGCCTTCAGATATCTTACCAACATCAAACGACTATCAGACGCATAAGTATTTTCTGCATATTTTCATTTCCATTGTTTAGTTGTTAAATGAAATGGACCATGCTCAATGTGGGGCTCCATTAGAAGTGCCTTATAAATAAATGAACTTCTACATTAGATGGGTTTAAGTTATAGCATTTCTTTGTGAAGCATATACAATATACAGCACAATTTGGCACATGGGATGTTTCTATTCATGTGGCTGAGGAGTCTAACCAATAGAAACTGTTAAAATAGTTAACTGTTCTACACTGTATCTACAAATGACGTTGACTGGCACCTCACATGCTTGAACTCCATAACTCACTGAAGCTCAGAGGTGGCCAGGAACCAGGGGTTTAGGAATCACTTTAAAGGGAAACCAGACTTTTGGTGCATCACTGGCGGATTTAGACAGAAGGCGGAAGAACAATTGCTGGGAAAACGCAAAAGAGGACAACAGGTGGGTTCAGGGAATGCAAGGAGAATCAATCATAGGCAGTCGTCGTAATATGATAATATCATTCTATTTGTTGTAAAAATAACTTTTTTCACCTTAGATTAAGACGTTTGCGTGTAGAATAAGATGTTTGTAGCTGATTAATTAGTAGTTGTAAACAATGTATAGGTGGAAACCTACTAGCACTGTATAATAGTATCATTTTAAATAGTTTTTATCATTAGACACATTTAACTTCACTACAACATACATGAAAAAAACAATGTGCTACACTGAAGCTACTTCACTAGTTTGTATTAGTAATGTGTGAAATATTAAAAGCTTTCATTTGTTTTAGTGAGTGTCCAAAAATGGTACAACAAACTTCATTACTTGACTGTGTGGGAGTCTTGAGGAAATCAAGAAAAATGTACATACGGGCAAACACACCTCTGAAAAGTGTACCAGTTTAACATGTACCGAATGAACTTCGTTATTGGCCAATGTTTGAATGCATTTTTAGGTTTCCGCATCATCCAGTGCTCTTTTTGTTCTCTGAAATGGTGACAAGATACTTTAAAACACAGAGTTGTTAACCCTTGAATCACTCTGAGCAGTTCGGTCAGTGAGTGAGTGTCACGTTCAGCGATTCACACTCACTGATACGGACTGGTTTGACTGATTCATTGAACTGACCTGCAAGAGTTAATTTGCTAGTCCTGATTAGACTCGACTGAACGAGAGTTAACTCAACATGAAGCCAAGTCGATGGCTTTCTTTAAGTTTAATTTTTTAAAACGTATAAACTTGAGTTCAAAATCCAATCATCCAAGTTTAAGAGAAAAAATGTGCAAATGACTGTCATGTTTACAGTGAATAAAGTGTTCGATAAATTAGGCCAATGGCATTCTGGGGCTGTAAAAAATCTTCAGACTATAGATGGGAATACTGTATGCAAGTGCTGCTGAAGTGGAGATT
The DNA here is from genome assembly GCA_023566225.1 of Romanogobio albipinnatus. Taxonomy (NCBI): domain Eukaryota; kingdom Metazoa; phylum Chordata; class Actinopteri; order Cypriniformes; family Gobionidae; genus Romanogobio; species Romanogobio albipinnatus. The sequence continues at coordinate 14,277,510 of CM042247.1, read as the reverse complement.
TCTGGCTCGGTGCAGGAGAAAAAAACTCATTCTGAGGAAAGATGTTGTAATTGGAAATCAACGGACACTAATAAATAAACACTTCAATGTGTAGTTTGGATGTTTTCTTTCCTCTAGTCTGAAAGAAGACATGGAAGCAACATAATCTTTGAAAAAACAATGGTTTGCCTGTAGTGTCTTGATCGTTAAGAGGCCTTTGGTACTCAAAAATTTCAGATGCATCTCAGATTGGTACGCTACTACCTTTCTACTCAGTAATGTAGTTTAACTAATAGCTTTGATATTAGTGGTAAAGTTACCCAGTGGTTCTTCACTGGTAACCTCAGTCTGGTGTGTGGTTTCCAAAGACGTTAAGCGGGTGATATTAAATGCACACTTTCAACAAACATCAAGCTATAGCTTAAAAAGTTTGGTTCGTTAAAATAAACCTTTGTTAAACATTCGTTTAATCCAGTGGCTCTTTTCTAGTCCAACGTCACCTACATTTTGTTTGTCAGTTCATGGAGATTTTGGGGATTTGAATCAGTTGTTAAATAAGGTGAACATACCAAATGTGTAGATCATTCTTCACATAATCTAATGTTCATAAATTCATCAAGCAGTCCTGAAGAAATGATGCGTCAGTGAATATGTTTTGAGAGGTCTGCTTTTGAATGGAATGAAATCATCAATATTCTCCAGTGGACTCTGGAGAGGTGATACTGGTGGTGCTGGATTTCGGATCTCCTCCTGCTTTGCGGTTCTGTGAAGAACTCCAGTGCTGGGAAGGTAAACGGTCATTGGTTCCAGGACAGTAGTTGATAGCTGATTCCAGGGCCCTGAACTTCACTCAGCCACATGCACGCGGAAAGGTAATGACTTATTGCCAGGTTGAATGAACCGTTCTAATCCAGTTTAGTGAAATGGTTGGATTTTTCCACTTTTGAACATGGCGTAACATTACCTGCATTGCAGTTTTAAATGCCGTTTTCATTGTACAGCCAGTCGGATTCAAATCTGAGTATGAAATGCGTAAACCGAGACGGCAGCAATGACAAATGTAGATCGGAGATTCTGCTGATCTATCGCAGCGATGGCCTTGTGTACCTGCGGACTGAGACTTTCTTGATACAGCATCACCAAATGGTGATTGGTCGGAATCGGCTGGAATCATTTTGGTCGAGCTACCAGGAAATTCTGGACCGTCTGCTCGCTTTCCTCGAAGGAACCTGAGATTTGGTAAGGTGAAATTCTTTTACTTCGTTTCAACAGCTGATTTTAGGCCACGCTTATTGGCCATTTTTGTTGTGCTTTTCATACTCCCTACACAAAATATGACTGCTGATTGTTTTAAGGTTTTAAATTAAAGTTTTAAACCCAACGGTCAGGTTTGTCCATGTTTGACCTAAACATGGGTTGAAACGACCCAGAATTTAAATTTTTTGTGTATTGTTTCTGTAAAATGGCACATCTATTAGTTGTGCCAATCTATTCAGAGAGTTTAGTCTTAAAGGAATAGTTCACCCAAAAGTGAAAATTATAATTAATTACCCTCATGTCATTCCAAACCCGTAATACTAAACAGTGAAAAACTATCAACTCGCACGTCGGTAATGATAAACAGAAGCTCAGGCATGTTCGCTTAACATGCAAGAACCAATGAGGTTCATTCTCGTGTTACACAGCACGTTTGAGCTTCAGCATGGAAGGAATTCCTCAATATTCTCCAAATGGACTCTCAAAGGTGGTGCTGGATTTTGGCCTCCTGCTTTGCGGTTCTGTTTCACCTGCTTTCACCAATGAGGTTCATTCTTGAGTTACGCAGCACGTTTAAGCTTCAGCAAGAACCAATGAGGTTCATTCTCGTGTTATGCAGCACGTTTGAGCTCCTTCAAGAACCAATGAGGTTCATTCTCGTGTTACGCAGCACGTTTGAGCTTCAGCAAGAACCAATGAGGTTCATTCTTGTTGCGCATCACGTTTGAGCTTCAGCAAGACCCAATGAGGTTCATTCTTGTGTTATGCAGCACGTTTGAGCTTCAGCAAGAACCAATCAGGTTCATTCTCGTGTTATGCAGCACGTTTGAGCTTCAGCAAGAACCAATGAGGTTCATTCTAGTGTTATGCAGCACATTTGAGCTTCTGCATGAACCAATGAGGTTCATTATTGCATGTCAAACAGGTTATTTTGAGCTTCTGTTTAAGTGTTCTGATCAATGTTTATATGTGAATGCATAAATTCAATCTGTTCATCGTATAAAGTGATCCAGTGTCTTCAGAAAATTGACTAAACCCCTCAATTCATATGTATTAGTTTTATGATCTCTATGAACTTTTGATGAGTCAAAGTGGTATTTGCCGATTTGCGAAGTCTCAGATTTGATCAAAAAGATCTTAATTTGTGTTCCGAAGATGAACGAGTCTTACCGGTTTGGAATGACATGAGGGTGAGTAATAATTGACATTATTTTTGGGTGAATTTATCAATTCAAGTTTGATTATCTGACAAATTCAAAATCAGCAAGTGTCAACTTAAAAGCATGGTATAAGTCTAGACTATGTTCGCAATAGGATTCAAGCAGAACTGCTTACTGTGCAACATATTTGTACTGCCTACTCTTATTTATTTATTTATTTATTTATTTTGTAGCATGTGAAACAAGCAATATGCTTTTATAAAACTTGCATGTTATATTATCTTAAAGGTCCCGTTCTTCGTGATCCCACTGCTCAAACTTTAGTTAGTGTGTAATGTTGCTGTTAGAGCATAAATAATACCTGTAAAATTATAAAGCTCAAAGTTCAATGCCAAGCGGGATATTTTATTTAACAGAAGTTCCCTTTCAAAGCCTACAGCGAACGGCTGGTTTGGACTACATCCTGGTACTTCCTTCATAAATGACGTCAGTAGAACAGACTAACCTCCGCCCACAAGAATACGCGCAAAAAGGGGGCGTGGTCTTGTTGCTGTCCCACGTGGAGAAGAGGAAGTGTCGCGTGGAGTAAAGGAAGTGCTGCGTTTGAGTGCGTTTGTCGCCATGTCGTCGAGACGCTGTTATTTTCATCCCGGAGTCAAATCACCTTTGTTTGGCTTTCCCAGGGACGCTGTAGAGATCATTGAGCGCATACATCACCCCGTTAAGAGGCGTGACCTTTCCACGTGCGCTAAGCTGCTGTCGAATCACAACACGGGAACCGCTGGCACAATCAGAACTCGTTACGTATTTCTGAAGGAGGGACTTCATAGAACAAGGAAGTCATCAGCCCGTTTTTAGGACAGTGAAAACAGCGGTGTACAGATAAGTAAATTGTGTGAAAAATACTGTTTTTTTTTTTACACGCGAAACATGAACACATTTTATATTGCACACTGTTAACACAATCAAAGCTTCAAAAAACACGAAGAACGGGACCTTTAAAATATCTTGTCTTGGGCAGCCCAATAAAATTAGGATTCAAGAAAGAGTTAATTGATCACAGTTGACGTTGCTGCCTGGAGTTTTGCTATATACAGTGGCCCTAAAAAGTTTTTGGACACTTAAATTACACTTAAACAATTACATCCAGAAAAGGTGGGACATTTTGTAAAATGCAATAGAATCAAGTATCTGGTTTAATTTTCTTTAACCTTCATTTAACTAACAAAAAGTACAAAGAAAAGATTTTCTAAGTTTTCACTGACCAACTCATTGTATTTTGTAAATATAAACACATTTTGATTTTAATGGCTGCAACACACTCCCAAAAAATTGGGACAGAGGCAAGATAAAAGTGAGAAGCCTGCAGAATATTCAAGTTAAAACTCGTTTGAAACCATTCACAATGAGCAGGTGAATTGGTCATGGGTGAGGGTATCGTGATTGAGTATAAAGAGCATCTCAGTATTTGCAAGCAAAGATGGTTCATGGCTCATCACAAAGAATAGTCAAACAATTCAAAAATCACATTTCTTACTGCAAGATGGCAAATAATTTAGGTCTTTTACCATCTACCATACATAATATTGGGAAAAGATTGAGGGAATCCAGATAAATCTTGGTAGGGCAAGGCAGGAAACCTCTGTTGAATGTGCCTGACCTTTGAGCCCTCAAACGGCATTACACGTCATGCTACTCTGTTAAATATAGCCACGTGCTCAGGAGTAACAATTTTAAAAAAATCTGACGCTGCATCACGAAATGCAACTCAAATATCTGTTACGGAAGGAGAAAGCGAGAGATGGTGCTGAGTTCTCTGGGCCCGATCTCATCTCAGATGAACAGTGGAAATCTGTGCTGTGGTCAGATGAGTCCACATTTCAGCTTGTTTTTGGGGAAAAAACTGACATCTTAACTCTCAGTCCCAAAGACGAAAAGGACCATCCAGACTTTCATCGGTGACCGGTGCAAAAGCAAACATTTGTCATGGTATGGGGGTGCATCAGTGCAAACGGTGTGGGTGACTTGCGTGAGTGTGATGGTACCATTGACGTGGAGGTGTGTGTATATATAGGGGTTGTACAGAGACATTTAATGCCATCAAGATGATTTCTTTCCTGGAAAACAAGACAATGCCATGCCTTATTTTGCATATGCTAAAACAATGGTTTCTTGATACTCTACACTGTAGAAGAGATGTGAACTACCTGCAGTTCACATATGTGGGTTTGACATTAACACCTGAAAAATGTGGGTGTATTTCAGCAGTGGCATGTAACGCCGCCATTTTGGTGTGTTGAATTTTCTAAATAATATATACATTTTCAGTTGTAGTCTTTTAAAAAGACATCTAAAATAATAAACTGAATGCTATGTAGTGTTTTTTTCAATACATATCGATACTGAAATATCTAAAACACTTCCAATACAAATTTTCTGCAAAATACATGATACGCAGGAACTTTCCCCATGAACTAGGGACTTCGGGGTGGTACTCTGTGTGTTTTGACTACAGGAACCGTGGTCTAAATGAAGTTCCGGGTAAAAATGTCCCCCTCAAAACGGCCCTGCTTGCGATGTAGTACTTTTTCAAAGTTCAGGAACTTTTGGGGGTGGGACTTGGGCGCTGAACATGCTGATTGGTTGAGCTCACCCAGCATTTATTAAAGTCATGCGCAGACCTACGTCACCGGACTAATCTTCACGGTACTCTAGACAGCGATGGAAACGCAGACAGCAACAGGTCTGGGTGGGAGGGGGAGAGAGTTCCTGGGACAAATTGTTCTGGGTAATTTCGGTGGAAACGGGGCTTAACTCTCTCATGATCTCTCTGACAGAGAGTTACACACAAACCCGCCTCCCCTCACTCGTTTAATTTGCTCCAGACAAATATTGTTGCTGTTCCAGGGCTTGAATTTCTATGTGGGAATTAGGCAAATTACGCATAATTGTGCTCATACCCAAAGTGCGTGCACCTAAAGGTAGGACCAAACCGACACCAAAAGACTAGCGCTGATGATAGGCAACTCAACTAGCACATGCGTTCTGCTCCTGCGCGCAAAGGAGATAACTATTTTTAAGCAGATATATTTGTCATTTAAAAAAGGGAAAGCGAAACTAAGACTGCCGGTATACAAAGCAGCACTTGCTTACCGTTTTGAATGTCAATCACACTAATCACGTTCTTTATTTCACTCCGTTCATGTTATGAAAATATTCACGCAGTGGAATGCTCAGGTAAGATGTTAAATTATAACAGCCTTCTCTCTGCCATCATGACTTCTTTGCTTGCTTTCATCACGTTTGCTCTTATTCTCGTGCACTGACTCGTTTGCTGAACAGCCAGTCAGAGTTCTCTCTCACCGACGGCCCAACAGTGATTCGGCCAAAAAAAAAACAGACAGTGCCAAACTAGAGCCAATGGTATGGACCGCAATGGAAAAAATCTGCAATGGTGTGTCCCTGTCTTAAAGTTGCCTCTCAGCACTAAATTGAATTATTTATCACTGCTTATTGTGCTTAAACAGTCAAATACATTAAAAAAAAGTCAAAATGCCGGTCTTGCCAAGTATTCACATAAACACGCAGTTCTGTTTTAAGTGAACGTAAACAGTTGAGAAAGAAAACACATGTGTAACAGTATAATGGATCCGTGCGTCAGGTCAGCCTAATAAAACTGCTGCCAAATTATGAGATGATAATAAAAATATCTATAATGCAGATTTACCCCCATGGTATCGATGTGAAAATGCTGAGTGGCTAGTAACTTTGGAAAACCACTAGCCACAGTGGGCAAAAAAAAAATAATGTCAAGCCCTGCTCTCTTATTAAAAATATATGGTCCATCATGATGAATCAGACAACGATGACCACAGTCTGTTGAGCAACTGTCTTGTATCAGGTGAGGTTGGGCAAAAAATCCACTTGCAAAACTTTGTGTCCTCAATTCTCGAATGATTAAAAACTGTAATTAAAAGGAAAGGCGATGCGACGGTGGTAAACACGCCTCTGTCCCAGCTTTTTTGGTGTGTCGCAGCCATCAAAATTGGTTTATATTTACAAAATACACTTATCAGTGAAAATCTTTTCTTTGTACCTTTGTCAGTTAAATAAAGGTTAAAGGGTTAGTTCACCCAAAAATGAAAATTCTGTCATTACTCACCCTCATCCAAAGCAAGACCTTCGTTCATCTTCGAAACACAAATGAAGATCTTTTTGATGACATCCGAGAGCTTTCTGACCCCTTCATAGACAGCACCACAATGACCACGTCCAAGGTCCGGAAAGGTAGTAAAGACATCTATAATAGTCCATGTGACTCCAGTGGTTTGTTATGAAGAGACAAGAATACTTTTTATTCACACAAAATATATATATATATATATATATATATATATATATATATCAATCTCTTCTCTTCCATGCCACTCTTACGCGATCACGGCATGTGGTGCTCAGCCAATAGTGTGGTGTTCAGCCAATAGTGTGGTGCTCAGCCAATAGTGTGGTGTTCAGCCAATAGTGAGCCGGGGTTCTGCCATAGAACCCACGCTGCACTGTGTATATAGTCCTAAAACGTGAATAGTGTAAGAGAGAGACAGAGAAGAGAAGACACTGTTGAATAAAGTCGTTCTCATCTGGCTATCACCAGACCAAGCTCAATCTTTTAAGATTGAACATTAGTCTGGAGAGTCTGCTCTGTATTTTCTAATGTACAAGAGGTGTGATCAACGGGCATAGTTCAAATGACTCTGTACACAATTGGATAGTCTTTCAACCAAGCAGACCACAAGAGTCAAGATCAACGGGCATAGTTCAAATGACTCTGTACGCAATTGGATAGTCTTTCAACCAAGCAGACCACAAGAGTCAAGATCAACGGGCATAGTTCAAATTACTCTACGCAATTGGATAGTCTTTCAACCAATCAGACCACAAGAGGTGTGATCAACGGGCATAGTTCAAATGATTCTGTACGCAATTGGATAGTCCTTCAACCAATCAGACCAACGATCCATTGCTTCTTTATTCGTCATTGTGTTGAGCTCACCAATTGAGCGCCAGGTGGATAAGCCAGTTTGTGATTGGTCCCCGCAAATTTGTAACAGAAGCAGGATATAAATATGTACAGGTTTCCAGCCTGAGCTGCAGGGCGAGATCAAATTGGGAGATGGGGCTGGGTTTACCCAGTCTATATTCTCATCGCTTCATAACATTAAGGTTGAACCACTGGAGTCACATGACTATTTTAACAATGTCTTTAGTGCATTTCTGGACCTTGAAAGTGTTAATTATATTGCTGTCTATGGGGGGGTCAGAGAGCTCTCGGATTTAATCAAAAAGAAGATGAATAAAGGTGTTACAGTTTGGAACGAAATGAGGGTGAGTAATTAATGACAGAACTAATCTTTTAAAGAGAATGAACGAATCGCAGATTCTTGATTTTACTGCATTTTACAAAATATCCCAGCTTGGGCTTGTTTGTAAATGTTTAATAATATATATATTTTTTTTAAATGCCCTTAACACATCCATTTGACAGCAGATTCATTCTGTTCTATGTCATTTTATCTGTGTGTTTATTTTTTGAATTTATTTTTGGTTATTTACGGTGGCCCTACTAGGATTTAGACAGTTCAGTCCCTTCAGTTTTAATTTCATTGCATTTAGATAAAAAATATCAAACCAAGCGGCATCAGCAAACAAATGATCCTGGAGCTGTTCCCACTTTTCTAAACCACCAATCATTTTCTAACTTTCAACCTTCAAAATTTGCCCAGGGATACTTGCAGAATAACAACCAGTGTGGCTCTTCACAAAGTTTGATAACCAGGAGTTTTTTCTCTTTACTTTAATTGAATTTATTTAAATAAAAACCATGTGTTTTTATATTTTGTTATATGATGCAAATACATTTATACATGCATACAATTTTGGTTTTAAGTGTCCAAATATTTTGGGGCCATGCTCTCTAACTAATTAAATGCTGTTTTTCACAGAAATAAGGTGAACAACAGTGACTAATCATGAGTTTAACATATTTTAATCACTTGTCCTAAACATTTTTGTAAAGTAGCAGCCGCAATATGACAAAAGGACACCCCCAAATGCTCAATAAATACTGGAATATTTTTTATGAATTGAAATAAAGTGCTTTAGTGCATTCTAGTTGTCTATGATAGCCTAGCTACTTGGTTATACAGTATTAATGTTGAATTTAGGGGAATTTCACAGCGTTTTTTTTTTTTATTTTTTTAATGTGTCTCATCCAGTTGGTATTTACAGCTCGTGTCACGGTGTTGATTACCACAGATGTCACTTACATCTTCTATTTTACTCGTCTTCTCACTTTACAAACATAAGAATGGTGTTTACAATTACGCTAAAATGAAACTTGTTTTCTAATCTGAGGGATGAGTCAAGATGCCTTTATTGTAATCCGCCTCATGTCAGTTTAAAACGGCAAACACACGCCGTTTATTTATATAGCACATTTCATACACAATGGTAATCCAAAGCGCTTTACATAGAAGGAATTCATCAAAAATAATTACAACAGATGCATAGGAATTAGCTTGCATAAGAAATAAAAAATAAGTTAAAACAGTTTAAAATAAAAAAGGAGGATATTGAGGGAATTCCCTATCTGGAATGGAAGAGTTTGAGAGTCACGTTTGCGATTGAACTTGCACTTATTTTAGTCGTTTCCAGTATTGTGTTATTCAGGACACTTTTAATAGCTGAAGTCCACCATTTAAATATTTAAATTCACAACATTTCAAATGTAAATATCTTTTCTCTGCTCTGGAAGAGAAGGCATTGACGATCAGTCACTTTATTACATCTGTTACGGTTCGTAAGTTCCTCATAGTTGCTCCAAATGACTGATCAAAACTCCAGTTGATCTTCCCTGATGTCTTCACATGTTCAAGGGCTGTTTTGATGTTTGATGTTACACTGTCAGTGAGGACAGAGCTCAATGTTAGCATACTCCTACAGTTAACCATTTGATCTCTACACTGTAAAAAAAAAATCCTTTGCAGATCTGGGGCCTGTACCATGATGGTCCAGTAACAAACTCAGGGTTTCAGGATTAGTTTTGAGTTGGCAAAACCAAACCAATCTATTCAGGCTTTGTTGGTTCCACGATGCTGATCATCAGCTTTCTCTGTCAACTCAGGCTTTGATCCTGAGTTTAGGAGTTAAGCTGTGACATCAGTAGTGGACAGCCAATCACACGCTGTGGATCAACTGAGATTCACTTCTCTATTCTGCAGAATATTACATCATTGAAAAATATTAAGAATTTAAAACAAATTTACACAGCAAGAAGAAAAGAGCTGTCTATAAAAGAAGATGAATCTTACTACGTCAATGCACATATAAGTTATGAAGTTTTAGTTGATATAGGTATACTTATTTGTATTACCTTTATATAGGCTATTTATATTCATTTTAACTAAGTGCCTATTAATGACTGATTAACAAAAATGATACATGTGTAACTGATTAAGGGTATAATAATTACATAAATTATATCTAAATAATTCAAAATGATTATTATTATAAATAAGCATTGTTAAAAGGCAGACGCTTTAGTCTATTTAAAACCATTTGCTATGTAGTGACCTTTAATTTGGAGTAGAAACGGGGAGTGGCTGTTTTGCATTAGAGGCGTGTCACTTTGCTCACAGCTGATTGGTCTAATTTCAGTACGAGACGTCTTATCCAGAACATAACCTGCCCTGGAGCAGGTTAGCCGTGGAGCGTAAGTTACTGTGGAGATGAACACGGCTAAAAGCCAAACCACTTTACTGGTACCTAAAACCCAGGATTGGCACAAACTAAGCTTAAACATATCTCTGGCTAGCCAGCTAAACCGGCTTCATGGTATAGGCCCATGGTTGCCAGATTTCTAAAGAAATAATTCAGTAAAAATGTAAACATATTTACAGAACAACCTTTAAACCGGTAAATTCAAAAAGGCTGTCAGTGTTGCCAAGTCCACGGTTTTCCTGCGGAATTGGGCTACTTCAACATTGTTGCTGTGGGCTGTTTTTCTTGTCAGCGGGTTGAAGCGACCCCAATTATGTGATATTTATCCCCGGGAAAGCGAATTTTAGCAGGCATCCCTACCAAGAAACACATATTTTACCCCCCAAATGCAGAGAAAACCTCGCCCTGAAATGCGATTGGGCTTGATTTTGGCTAGTTTTGAGTAGCAATTGGGCGGGTTTGGTAAAACCTGGCAACCCTGCATACTGCTACTAAAATCTGTTTTATTTTTTATCTTTGACATATACTGACAGTCACCATAATAATGCAGGTCCTAAAAGAATCATCAAATAGCTTTTCCACAAGCTGATGCATATACTTATAGAAGGTGATTCACACAAACACAAAACACCATCATGGTAACACACACCACTCTAAAATAATACAATAAACATTCATTAGACAACAGAAGCAGTATCATAAAACCCAAATGTGCATATCTGATTACAAGAACTATTAAGAAACATAATAAGTCAGTTTAACTGTTTTTCTCTGTAACTTACAGCCCTTATGCGCCAACCGTCTTCAGAATTTTGTCTTTGAAATTCAGTTTTTTGCGCTAGCTCTGCATATTTCTATGGCATCGCTGTTGAAGTGGATTTACTTATTGTAGAGTTATTGAAAGTTATCATGAGCATTGTAATGTTTGAAGCTGATGTCATGACAAATGTCAGTAAACCGGGAAGATTTTAAAAACGAGCGGTTTGTTTGTAAATCCATAAGCTCTTTAGCCTGACGTCGTCATATTCAGATTCTAGTCAGAATATGAGTCTGATGCTGCTCCATGGGCTGTGATTATGAGGCGTGTTTCAACCGAACCAGGAAAGAAAATGCCTCAATTGGATAGACCTACAACCAATCAGAGTAAGTAACGTTTGTTGAGCGATGCATAGTTGTCAACAGAACTCAACTGCACGCACGCTGGAAGAAGTAGAAGAAGAAGATGTGTGTAAACGATCTTTGCCGGTGTTGTAAAAAGAACTTAGGGATACATGGACTACTTACCAACACGATCATCATTTCTGAGAGGTGAAGCATATACGAACAAGTTCTCCGTTTAGGATTAGAGCAAATTCAACCCAAGCGCTCTTTGGTGTCGTGGATGCTTACGTTACTGTTGATCATCTGTCCATCATCGTATAAAGCCCGCCCTAACAATTTGATTGGTCTGAACAGCTCTGGTTCGAGCATAGTTGCTCCACAACGGATCAAGTCCAGATCGAACTTCCCGACCTCAAGTGTTACATTTTATTATATACTTAGTTCTGCTGGCATCCAGGCTATAAGATCTGTTACCTTCATGCTGTGGAAATATAAACCGGAAGACAGAACACGAGTGCAGAAAAGGGGCGGGGCTACATGAGGTCTGTAAATTGTTTTTTTGTTTTTCTAAAACCGTACATTTTAACAGTATTTTACTGTAAAATTACATGAAATGTCCGATGAGTGTTTTCTTTTTCTCGAATGTATTTTAGTAAGGGAACTTGCCTTTAACCTATTAACAGGGTTTTTTCCTTAGCATTTTAATAATATTTTACAGGTAAAATTACATTTTTACAGTGTTAGACCTAAGGTGAAAAACATGCTCGTAAAAATTGGAATATTAATCTTTTATTTTTTGGCCTGGTTTCACAGACAGGGCTTAGATTAAGCCAGGATTAGTTTAATCAGGACAGTCTACTTTTATAAACGTGCCTTAGAAAAAAGAAAAAAAAAACATAACGGCTGTGCATCTTGAGACAATACAATGGCACTGACATATTTTAAGATGCTTCAAGTTTCAAGTTGCTTTCAGTTGAAACGGCTCCAACAAGCATTTTAGTCTGGGAAGCCCCGTTTCACAGTATATATTTTTAATTTTTGTTTTGTTTTTTGTTTTGGAGGTCTCCTACAATAAGTTTAGATCCATCATACACTTTATTTTTCTCATAATGTACATTGCAATGCAGCATCAGCTCATTTCTCAAAGAGTCTGCAAACAGTTCATTCGAAGATTCATTCTCTCTAAACCCCTCCTTTTGAGAGCCTGCTCTCTTCTGATTGGTCAGACAGCCCAGTCTGTTGTGTTTGGTCGACCATTTACAGCACATGTTGGAAATTAAACAATGGACCCTTTTCACAGACTGTGATGACGCATTTTAACGGTCATCGATGTCATAAATCCTGCAAAGTTTTAATTTTTTATGTGTGTACATTTATAACACTAATACTTTGTATTATATCACTTTTGCATCAAATTACAGAAAACAAGTTACCGCTGCTGTGAGGGTGTTTGTAATACAGTCTATGGGAGTGATGGTAAAAATGAACATCTTTCACTCTTTTTGCTGCCGTTATCAATCTCACTCTATTTTCCCCTCTTTTTGAAAGTTGTGAAATCACTATTGTGGTGTTTTTCTTTTGCCATTTGAGCAAATGGGGACACAAAAATATATTTAATGTATTCTCTCATTCACCGCTATAAAAGTGAACCCAACTATGATGACTTCCGCTTCTGAAAAACCCGGAAATGAGAAAAGGGATTCAGCTCCGGATCTTCCTCAGCTCTTTTATGCACAGTGATACGAATAGTAACAATGGCGTCGGTTTTACCGTATCAATTCCAGCGTCCTCAACCTTTGGAAGTGCATCAAAGTGGATTTGCTTTTGCAGAAAACTTCTCGACATGTTGACAACATGAACCAAACTCTTCCAGTCTCAGCTACAACTTCAGTGTTTGAGGGTCAAAGTAGATGCTGTTCACATGGCAGCCAATGAAGGCCATAGGCCGACAAATTTGGTACATAGATCTGTAGCAGGAAGTGAAAACGGAATTACTGATGTCTCGTTTCAGTCGTTCAGAATTGATTCTTTCTTTTAGGAGAGTATAACCATAGATATACATAATAAATACTACCGATTTTCAAACTGTTTGGTTTGTTATAAACGTCAGAGATGTAGTTATGACACTGCATACTTATGAATAATTCAAGCATCCAGAATTACAGCCACGTTAATAACGTTTGTAAGAAACCAAACTATTTATAAATCAAGATTTCAGCGAGATCAGAGTATTTGTGTTCGTGCAGATCACTCACCTGACATCAGGTACCACAGAGCCCGCCAAAAAGTGATGACATTAGAGACTCCGCCGTATGCCTTTATTATGTATATCTATGAGTATAACTATTTGTTGTGCACTTTGATCTTTCAAACCTTACAGAGCTTACATTCACAAACAGATATATTACACGCATGGCATGAAAGATAATTTTTGAAAAAGCATAATAGGGGTACTCTTCACATATGCACTGCTATGCATGAGTCTTGTAGATTAATGTCATAAATAATTTTTTTTTTTTTTTTTGTCATACCTTTGTATAACAGTAATATTCTTAATTTTTTTGGTCACAATCAGAACCGGAAAACTTTTTTTGTGTGTGTTTTCATTGCTTTTTGCTTCTGCCATTTTTTTTATTTTTTTAGAACATATTGCAAAATTCCTTGAATTAATGCACAACTCCTGCTTATTAAGTATGATTAATTTGCTATTCAAAACTAATATTATTGTTTATATATAATATGAGATATACAGGTATGTATAAAATACAATACACAACAAAGGAAATGACTCTGTCCCACCATTTGTCTTCCAAAGGCATATTAGTCATTTGTCCTATTCACCAATACCTTAACGACGGCTATTTCACTCAAATGCAACTTGGTCATAATTTTCCAAAATTCTGAATAGTTCATGAACATGAACACGAACACAAAATGGCTTTTTCACATTGCTCCTGTTGTGCAATCTGGGCAGCTTTTTTATTTTATTTATTTTTTTACTGTGGACGTAAATGCAGCCTGATGGTTGAGGATCCAGTCTACTAACTCAAAAGGTTGAAGGTTCAGTCTCAAGAAGGTCTGATCCAGGACCTGAAGAGTTACTGAGATCTCAAGCCAGCCTCAGGAACGCGTGTCTGTGCGGTACTGTAAGTGCTGTGGGTGAAACACTGACAGGGTCTTTTCTGCATGAATTACTATAACCTGTATCAGCCTAAAGTCCTTTAATACTATGCAGTTTTTTTTTTACTTTGGTAGTGTGTATAAAACTTTTATCCTGAAAGTGAGCAGGGACATGACTGCAAGCAGTCGACTGTCTTTAAAACATTGGAATCAAAAAGTATTTAAACACTTGAAGGTGCAATAAGCGATTTCTAAGAAAATCAACCCAAACACACCCCTCCCTTCATGGCTCCGCCCCCAAAAAGCACAAACACACAATGCAGGAGTGTCTTAATGCAAAAGTGTCTTAATGCAAAAGCAAAGCAAAATAATGCTTTGTGAAAAATAAAACAAAGATGATGGACAAACAAACGACAAAGAAGAACAATAAAAAGGGACATACAGTACACAAGAGTTTGTTTGTCTAGAAGCTCCAGACAAACAACGACTCTCATACTACAGCTAACATTACAACAACAGCATATCTTGGATCTCTGAAACAGCAAAACTAATGTTACTCGCGTAGGGAGCAGAAACAACTCAACCTCGGCATCCATTTTCAGGCCTTCCCGCTTCGCTCTCTCCAGCGCTGGAAAGCTTTTCTAATATTAACGTGTTCTACACCTCTCGCTTGATCATAACTCTTCCTGTGATATTCCTCTGATCTTTTCTCTTATGTAATGTCTCTCAGCCATCTCTCTTTCTACAGTCTTCTCAATCTTGCTCGCTCGCTCTCCTCCCCAATCATGAGTGAACACGCCGCCTACCGCTGATTGGCTCACTCTCTCCTCCCTGATCATGAGTGGGCATGCCCCATACCACTGATTGGCTCACTATCCTCCCCGATCATCAGTGGACACGCCCCCTACCGCTGATTGGCTCTTTTTCCTCCCTGATCATGAGTGGACACGTCCCATGCTGCTGATTGGCTCAATCTCTCTCTTTCCCATCATGAGTGGACACACCCCCTACCGCTGATTGGCTCACTTTCCTCCCCATCATGAGTGGACACGCCCCCTACTGCTGATTGGCTACAAGTGTCAAGGGTCCACTTTCAACAGTGTTTCTCAGAAATCGCTTACTGCACCTTTAATCCACACAAAGGTCTGAATGTCATTGTGTTAATGCTGGAATACACTTCACAACCTTTCAAATCTGAACAGATTTCAAAAAACACTAGGCATCATATGCTTCACCACTGTAATGGTTCCAGAATAAAAATGGGTATCATAGACTATTTTTAAGTCGTTCCGGACCCAAACTCATGCAGAAACATGCCCCTTGTTGCTAAGAGATGCATGACAAATGTAAACAATGTGTTCTGAAATCAGCTCAAAATGTTTGATCACCTCAGTCCGGATGGAATTTTTTAATTCAAAGTTTGATGCTAAAAATCAGAGTTTGTCCATCAGACTGGCTCTGACTTTCCATAGCGTCGACTCATCCAGACTGTAAATCATGGCAAAAAATCTGTACAAAAGTATATTCCATTCCAGCCTTTAGATAACAAAATATATTTTTATATCTTAAAGATTGATAGCCCAAAAAGAAACTATTACTGGTCAAAATGAGGGGAAAAGTAATGTTCTGCTTGCTTGGTATTTTTGTTATCTAATGCATTAGTATTTAAATATCGAAATACTTTCGGTTAAAATGTATAACTTTTATAGGATTTTTCTTTTGGTATTTTTTTATTTTTATTATTACAAGACTTCAAAATTAAACTTAGTTATTAGTTTATTAGTTATTAGTTTATTAGTTATTAGTAAAATTAGTTATTGCATTGCAATAGGTATTATGATCTAACCTTGAACAGGACATTATTTATTAATCATTGTTAATGTGCATTTCTGCACATATTTTATATCCTTAACCATTTTTTAAAGTTGTATAAATTTGCATTAGCTGATCTATTATGAACAAATATGAATTCACAATGAATAGTAGTGTTCATATTATCATATATATATATATATATATATATATATATATATATATATATATATATATATGAACCTTAACCTAGATTAATAAATGTTCATGAAACTTAATGTATTAACTCACAAATGTAATCTTGTTGAAAAAATAAGTGTTTCCATATTTTTATCCGTGTCAAATACGTGTATATGAAAAAGAATGTATTTTACATTTTAATGCAGCATGGAAAATAAGTCTAAAACATATAAAAACTAAACATAATGATTTAAATCCCCAAAAGGAAAGTCTTTTACTAAGTATTGTTAGCTACAAACTAGTACCTGAAACGAATCCCAGGTGAGCTTATAGATGGCTGATTGCAGCTCTGTTTGTGTAATGGGATTCTTTCGCTGGACACATTCATTCATTCACTCATTTACAGTTTTGTCTATCTTTATAGGATTAACAGCTTTCTTAACACTGACATGTCAGAGTCAGCACTTCTGTCTCTGTGTCGAGCACGTTTCGCTCCAGAAACGATTGCATGAATCTCTTCTTCATTGTGTCTGTCAAAGGTGCGAGTCTTATGGTTCAATGCACCGAAACGGTGTTTTTTGACCAGTAGCAGCCACGATATACATATACACAGATATATATATATTCTTTAGTTTGGGAATGTGCCACTAGATGTCATCAGTCTGCCGTCTTTCTGCATGCTCTTAAGTGTTTGTGTCCAGAGGTGTTTGTCAGGAGTCTCTAGGGTCAACTGATACGGGACTTGGTTCATTCATCTGTGTGTGTGTGTGTGTGGGACCAAACTTCAATGCAATATTGAAATATAAAGATAAGTGCTGTTACACTTTATTTTTACAGTATGTGCACTTTCAATTTACTTGAAGTGTACTCACCCACAAAAGTACTGAGTAATGTAAGGTAACTACATGGGTTAAATTAAGGTTTAGGGGTTAGTACTCAGTTGGTGTCATTACTACAAAAATAAAGTGCCACCGAAAGTGATTATATCAGCATTACTGGAGTGAAACCTAAAAAACTCCCTCTATCAACATAAAACAAAACCAAATATTTACAGAGATTTTGGACCTTCTCAGCTTTTTTTGTATTTCCATGCCATTGGATCATCGAGTCTTGAGTTTGCAGGCTGTTGCAGAACAGTTTCTGAGGAGAATTGTCTCAGCTAGATTTGTCAAACTTTGTGAAGTTCAAGGAATTGGTTGTCTGTCTCAGTGCTTATTACATCTGAATGGAGGGAAATTCTGACCACAAGCAACCGTTTTTGCTCACTTCTTAATCTGTTCTAAACTAACAACAGTCAATTGTTGTATTAATGAGAAAAACAATACTAGGGATGAAAAGGTAGTGGTTAAGGTGATTAAAACATGACAAAAAACACCTTGGTTGCTCCTACATCACTGTCCCGTTCACGGATCTTGTTGCGAGCTAACAAGAAAACAGCAGCTCTGATCTCATTGGCTGGCTTATGCAACTTTAGGGGCTTTTCACACTTGAAGTAGTTAACCCTGGGTCATTCTTCTCATGCTATTGCTCCACACTCAACCTGTTCTAGCATTGCGCATCCTCTTAATATACATTGCCGACTGTAATGTCAAGTGGATCCTGAATGGGCTATTAAGGTAAGAATGCAAATCTTCACATGTTTTCTTTAGCCATTTGACATTTCCCTAGCCTGGTCCTACCAGACTCTTGTACATTTCATTTGTACAGAGAGTCTGGCCACTCTCCATTGTCAAGCGTTAACTTCCTTGAAGGCGGGAACTCTGTTGAAGTTTAAAACTATTGGATCTGCCCAGAGCCACTCTGGATCTGCAATAACCAATCGCTAATGTTTGGTCGTGACGTATGTCAACAACTATCGGCTTAGCATCGCTAGCGTTCGCCTTAGCCAACTCCTTCACCACTAATGGAGCGAGCTGGAAAATCAAACTTTTCCTGAACCCCGTGGGGAGGAGGGCCACAACATCATGGCCAACAGCAAGATTGTTCTTGCTCCGGCTTTAGCTTCTGGATAGTCGCACAACATCAACGTCATCGTTCTCATCCACTCCCTCTGTTCGCGGGGGTTAGAATGACGATAACCCGGGGTTAAGCACAGTATGAAAAGTCCTTTGGTGTTTAGTATTTTAACAGATCACCTGAAAACAAAATCATGTTCGCAACTGATGCAATGGAAAATCCAGTGATTTAGTTCTTCTGTGAGTGTCATCAAATCTTTTTCATTTGACACACAAAGTAGCAAGTTTACTTGCCATCCATGAGCAGAACTGTACTTTACACTTTATCTGTCTATCTTAGTCTGTGATGTAACTGTATTTGGAAGGACAAAAATGGTATTACATTAATGCATACGTTCAGATAATTTCTTCATTGTTTTTATTCATCGTGCAGTTAATACTTTTTATTTTAATAGTAACATTTTGCTTATTATATACTTAATATTTTAATAATAATAGTTGATTATTAGGATTGGGCCGATAGACGATGCCATCGTGATCCCGCCCCACGCGCAAATAATGAAGTTTTTCCCTGATCACAATAGAAATACATTCAAAACCGTTCAATGAAAGCAATTTAAACCCTAAAGATTGTATTGTGCAAAAAATGCCAAACAAATTATGGGCTACTGGATGTTTTACACAAACTAAACCAATGATATTCAAATGGCGGTCGGCATCCGGACTCCAGCATGCTTCCATCTAGACAGAGGTGTCAAGTAATAAAGTACAAATAGTAGAAATTTTGGGTATCTACACCAAAAAAGGTTCTATATGGCACTAAAAGTGGTTCTTTGTCGTAATAATAGAGGAACCACATTTAGCACCATATCTTAACATGTTCTGTATATGGTAGCGGTGCTATATAGCACCTTAGTCAGTGTTGCTATATAGTACCTTAGCAAAAGAACCGGTGAAGAACTGCTGAAGAACCACCGAAGCACCAAAATATGGTGCTATACAGCACTTAAAAAGGTTCCCCTATGATTACGAACCAAGAACCACTTTTAGTGCCATATAGAACCTTTTTTTTTTTTTAAGAGTGCATAAAACCGACTTTTTACTTATTTTCTTGCAATTATCTGTACTTTCTACTCCTTACATTTTAAAAATAGCCTCGTTACATTCCAGCTTGTCATCGTTATAAAAAAACAAAGAAAACCTATCCAGATAAATCGTGCCATCCGGATAGAGTGAACTTGATTGTGGTTGGATGAGAAGTATAAACATATACCATTCCGACAACCTGTTGGTTTTTACGCGATCCATCCCACCTGCACATGACACAAATCATCTAATGCTCAGTAGTACACATATATGGTTCTTTAATGGATTTGCGTTGTACTAAAATGCGTATATGGCATATATGCGGCTGAAACAGGTAGCCTAGTGCATCCCAAATTTTTCAACATTAACACTTTAATATAGCATTATAGTCATTATGGCCTTTAGAAAAATGTTTTTTTGAGGAGGTGGGGTAGTGCACTATAGGCCCCTGTGGCGCGGCCTAAGCTTTTATCCTTAATGACATTTGTTTCCTTACTTTTATACTTTAAGTAGTTTTGAAACCAGTACTTTTGCATTTTTACTTGAGTAAAAAGCTTGAGTTGAAACTTCAACTTCTACAGAAGTCTTTTCAAACCCTACTATCTATACTTCTACCTGAGAAATGAATGTGAATACTTTTGACACCTCTGCATCCGGACCCGCAAGACAGAACGGTAGCACCATTTTCCGGTTTCTAGTTGAAGCAGAGCGTCAAAACAGCGGTGCGGATCACACCACAAGCACTCAGAATCATTTGTGGTAATGATATTTCAGCGCTATATCCTCTAGTAGTTTTATCTAAAGCCAAACGTGCTTTATTCAAGCCCTTTCAGCTCTGTGCGTTCTCTCTTTCTCCAGACGTGCGCCATATTAACAGAGCTTAAACACAACCCCCCGATGTCATAGTCCATCAAGATGTTTCACTGTAGACATCGTATGATGCTAATTTGGTAGACATCGCCCAACCCTATTGTTTATAATATAATAATAGTAGTTTTTCTACTGGCAGTCTATTATTGGGATATTTCAGACAACAACAACAAAAAATCTGCACATAAAAACATTATGTTGCTTTGAAGACTGGAAGGCTGTAATACACAGCACAACTTTTAAAATCAGAACAGTTTTTTGAATGTTAGGCATCATACGCTTGCCGACTTACAGAGAAAAACTTGTCATATACTAAATCAGACAGAATCACACAAACAGATTTCTCAAGTTGTTCCTCAAACTCAAGCAGAAACTCCTCATTGCCAGGAGACACTTAACAAACGGAAACTGTTCTAAAATGAGCTTAACATATCAAACACGTTTGATCTCTTCTGAGTCTGAAGATAAAAAACAGAGGGATTTTATTTGTGTGAAATCGGTCAACACAAATCTGCAGACTGGCTTTGACTTTCGCCAGCATTGTCGACTTGCCCAGACTGTAAATCGGGGCACAAATCATGTAGTGGATTCCAGCCTTGGGTGGACCAGTCTTCATGCTGATAGTCAAAAGATTGGCTTTGTGAGACTGGATTTGTGATAATGCTTCAGAGTAAATGGTTTTTATAGATGCAGAATCACCCAATTGGTTAATTCAGAACTATCCTGTGCTGAGGTGACTTTGGTGAAAACAAGAGGATGATCGCCACAGGATGTATATGTCGGTGCTGACATTGCCAGACTGCATATGATGCCAGGGTTAGGCGATGGATTTTGCGACATCATTTGTATTTTTCATTCATATTTCAAAAAAGGTAATGGAAGAAGAAACCTCTCCATTGTTTTTATGGGATAGTGTACAGTTCATGTGCATGTAAGATCTTTAGTTTTCAATGTGTGACTCCAGATGGCAGGAAATCAATTTTAAATTTAGCTTTCAAATGAAAAATCACCCTTCAACATCTACAATTCATAGGTTCTGCAGTTGATTTACCCTCCACCAGTGACATTATTGTTTATTACTTCTGGGATTGATCCTCACTTTTGATTTCCAAACTTTCAGGTGTAGTTTAAAAGGTCATGACTGGTTTGTGCATTTGTGCTTTGTTTGCAATAAAGAACACAGAACACTCTTTGCCTACTCATGCCCAGTGTTGGGGTAACGCATTACAAGTAATTTGAGCTACATAATCAGATTACTTTTTCAAGTAACTAGTAAAGTAACAGTACTTTTACATTTACAACAGGAGATCTGAATTACTTTTTCAAACAAGTAATGCAAGATACTTGGTTTTCCCTTTTATTGACTGACACCTCTCCTGTTCCCATGTTGAGAGAAATCATGAGAAAGTGCAGAGGCGTCGTGTGTGAACATGATGTTATTGTAGTGGTGGACTAAATGCGAGCATTTCATTTACTCATCTCACTTGCACAAAATTCAATATTCCTCAACATGAATAACACAGTGAAATGCAAACTCAGAATATTACACAAACCTGCAAAAAATGTAATGTTAAATAATGGATATAGACTTTATGTATTTAATCTCACTTTATTAAACAATGTCTTTGCTGCTGACCTTTGATGAGCTGATTCAACCATCTGAATAAGCAAAAATGACTTTAGTTAAACATCACATTTGTGTTTAATTAAGTAAGCGTGTTATCCACTTGATCCATAATGCTAGAACAACTGAAAGATCCATAATGCTAGAACAACTATAATGCTATCCATAATGCTAGAACAACTAACACGTGAATACATTTGGCCAAAATAGAACTTTTTGTTATTGAAAAGCACATCCCAGGTGAGAAAATGTGATACAAAAGTAATTTAACACATTACTTACCATAAAAAGTAACTAAAGCCCTATTCTGATAGTAATAGTTTATCGTGGGGTCATAAGGTAGGGTGACCATACTCAAATGATACTCGAAGTTTACTCAAATATTCCTTATTAATTTCAATACATTTATGCCCCCTCTGTATGGATAGAAAATTGTTATATTAGGGCCAGGACTTGAAAACAGGACATGTCCTGGGAAAACAGGACGTTTGGTCACCCTATCATAAGGTATTTTCATCACTGATAGGGGCTAGTCTGTGATTTTATTGCCGTCTGAATCCAGAATGTCAGTGTTTTTCTCCCACCATCCCACGTAAAAATCCCCAGCCGAATTACCTACTGTTTTTGACCAACACCAAGGTCGTGTGGTCATTTAATTGCCGGCCGAACCGACATCTCTTGAGTTTTCAAGAATATATCACTTCAAAAATATCACTTCTGTTTATATCCTTTTTGTCCACTGCGAAGCACCGTACGGTTGAGCTTCGCTGTCATTTGGATGCATTTTAAAGATCTAGACTTTTATTACTGAAATATTGGCAAGTATTTACAAGAGCAATGTATTTCATCACCGCTCAAAAAATAAAAAGAAGAAAAGCACGTAAACATTTGAAATGGGCCGTTATATAGTCTGTTAAAATAACCGCAGCGTTATGTTTACCTCATGTAAATAAGAGGCTGTATTCACTTTTCCTTTCATTTCCATGTGGAATAAAACAACATCCTTTATTTTGAGATAAAATACCATTTTAACTATAATGTGCGTCTATATATCTTCCTATTTTTAAACATTTAAATAATTCAATAATAATTTGGGTATTATTTTCCTATTTTTAAATTAAAAATGCATTTATTCTTATTATACCAAGCATATGACATTTTATTTACAGCATACAATCATATTATTGAGCACGTGAGCAGCGTTCCCAGGATCATAAAACTCGCTCCTCCACCGGGAATAAATCACCATCCCAATGCCAGAGTTTTATCACTGAAGTGGCATGCAAATGTTTTTATGGACATCCACGTGAGACACAATTAGGGCTTAAGTAACACAATTAGTAACTTTTTTGTGAGAAACACATTACTTTTAAAAGTAACTTTTGTGAGAAACACATTACTTTTAAAAGTAACGTTCCCCAACACTGCTCATGATTTCTCAATCATTGATGTTGGAAATGTCCTTTCACACAGCGCGTCCTCACCCATTTCCTCTCTGCATTACAGAGCCCTTCAGTTCAGCCTGTCGCCACAATGAAAGTCATCCCAGGACCACTTCCTAACATGAGTTTACCACCTCCAGCCATGATCACAGGAGCCTCCCCTCCGTCTTTCATTCCTATTGGATTCAACCCGCCACAGATGCCTGCAGGTATACAAACAGACAGATAGATGGATAGCTCAAGCATGAAATAATAGCACAAATTCACCTTATCATGAATTGTTACATACAGGATTCCCTCATGTCATCCCAGTGGCCTCGATGAACCCTGCACGTCCTCCTCCATCCATCACAGGTACAGCTGTGGACTTAATATACGGTTCAATTCAACATGATTTACTTCCTTAATACACTGTAAAACAAGATATGATCAATACGTTATGACAACAAATGTTTTTATATTGAAATTTTTAACCTTTTTATACAAGATTCAATTCATTTTTCTAAGGCAGTTTAATGTAATTTAAGATGAAATGGTAAATGATTAATCAGTGCACGTTACTCCAAAGAAACAATTATGGTTTTTAAAATATTTCAAAATGTAATTACACAATTCAGATCTGAATCACTCATCTTCATAGGCTAATGTTGAGGCTTCAAACTCTGTTCTGATATTAAACAGTCACTTTTCACCATTCAGTCAATTCCAGATAAACATAATTGGTTATAATTTATTTTTCAGTGTCACTGTTACACATGTAGTCACTATAGTAATAACCCAACCAAACCCTAACCCTAGTTATATAGTAAGTATATGTAGTCACTATAGTAATAACCCAACCAAACCCTAACCCTAGTTATATAGTAAGTACATGTAGTCACTATAGTAATAACCCAACCAAACCCTAACCCTAGTTATATAGTAAGTACATGTAGTCATTATAGTAATAACCCAACTCAACCCTAACCCTAGTTATATAGTAAGTACATGTAGTCATTATAGTAATAACCCAACTCAACCCTAACCCTAGTTATATAGTAAGTACATGTAGTCATTATAGTAATAACCCAACCCAACCCTAACCCTAGTTATATAGTAAGTACATGTAGTCACTATAGTAATAACCCAACCAAACCCTAACCCTAGTTATATAGTAGGTACATGTAGTCACTATAGTAATAACCCAACCCAACCCTAACCCTAGTTATATAGTAAGTACATATAGTCATTATAGTAATAACCCAACCAAACCCTAACCCTAGTTATATAGTAAGTACATGTAGTCACTATAGTAATAACCCAACCAAACCCTAACCCTAGTTATATAGTAAGTACATGTAGTCATTATAGTAATAACCCAACCCAACCCTAACCCTAGTTATATAGTAAGTACATGTAGTCACTATATTAATAACCCAACCAAACCCTAACCCTAGTTATATAGTAAGTACATGTAGTCACTATATTAATAACCCAACCAAACCCTAACCCTAGTTATATAGTAAGTACATGTAGTCATTATAGTAATAACCCAACCCAACCCTAGTTATATAGTAAGTACATGTAGTCACTATAGTAATAACCCAACCAAACCCTAACCCTAGTTATATAGTAGGTACATGTAGTCACTATAGTAATAACCCAACCCAAACCTAACCCTAGTTATATAGTAAGTACATGTAGTCACTATATTAATAACCCAACCAAACCCTAACCCTAGTTATATAGTAAGTACATGTAGTCACTACCCTAGTTATATAGTAGGTACATGTAGTCACTATAGTAATAACCCAACCCAACCCTAACCCTAGTTATATAGTAGGTACATGTAGTCACTATAGTAATAACCCAACCCAACCCTAATCCTAGTTATATAGTAAGTACATGTAGTCACTATATTAATAACCCAACCAAACCCTAACCCTAGTTATATAGTAAGTACATGTAGTCACTACCCTAGTTATATAGTAAGTACATGTAGTCACTATATTAATAACCCAACCCAACCCTAACCCTAGTTATATAGTAAGTACATGTAGTCACTATAGTAATAACCCAACCCAACCCTAACCCTAGTTATATAGTAGGTACATGTAGTCACTATAGTAATAACCCAACCAAACCCTAACCCTAGTTATATAGTAAGTACATGTAGTCACTATATTAATAACCCAACCAAACCCTAACCCTAGTTATATAGTAAGTACATGTAGTCACTACCCTAGTTATATAGTAGGTACATGTAGTCACTATAGTAATAACCCAACCCAACCCTAACCCTAGTTATATAGTAGGTACATGTAGTCACTATAGTAATAACCCAACCAAACCCTAACCCTAGTTATATAGTAGGTACATGTAGTCACTATAGTAATAACCCAACCAAACCCTAACCCTAGTTATATAGTAAGTACATGTAGTCACTATAGTAATAACCCAACCAAACCCTAACCCTAGTTATATAGTAAGTACATGTAGTCATTATAGTAATAACCCAACCCAACCCTAACCCTAGTTATATAGTAAGTACATGTAGTCACTATAGTAATAACCCAACCAAACCCTAACCCTAGTTATATAGTAAGTACATGTAGTCACTACCCTAGTTATATAGTAAGTACATGTAGTCACTATAGTAATAACCCAACCAAACCCTAACCCTAGTTATATAGTAAGTACATGTAGTCACTATAGTAATAACCCAACCAAACCCTAACCCTAGTTATATAGTAGGTACATGTAGTCATTATAGTAATAACCCAACCCAACCCTAACCCTAGTTATATAGTAAGTACATGTAGTCACTATAGTAATAACCCAACCAAACCCTAACCCTAGTTATATAGTAGGTACATGTAGTCACTATAGTAATAACCCAACCCAACCCTAACCCTAGTTATATAGTAAGTACATGTAGTCACTATAGTAATAACCCAACCAAACCCTAACCCTAGTTATATAGTAAGTACATGTAGTCATTATAGTAATAACCCAACCCTAACCCTAGTTATATAGTAAGTACATGTAGTCACTATATTAATAACCCAACCAAACCCTAACCCTAGTTATATAGTAAGTACATGTAGTCACTATATTAATAACCCAACCAAACCCTAACCCTAGTTATATAGTAAGTACATGTAGTCATTATAGTAATAACCCAACCCAACCCTAGTTATATAGTAAGTACATGTAGTCACTATATTAATAACCCAACCAAACCCTAACCCTAGTTATATAGTAAGTACATGTAGTCACTACCCTAGTTATATAGTAGGTACATGTAGTCACTATAGTAATAACCCAACCCAACCCTAACCCTAGTTATATAGTAGGTACATGTAGTCACTATAGTAATAACCCAACCCAACCCTAACCCTAGTTATATAGTAAGTACATGTAGTCATTATAGTAATAACCCAACCAAACCCTAACCCTAGTTATATAGTAAGTACATGTAGTCACTATAGTAATAACCCAACCCAACCCTAACCCTAGTTATATAGTAAGTACATGTAGTCACTATAGTAATAACCCAACCCAACCCTAACCCTAGTTATATAGTAAGTACATGTAGTCACTATAGTAATAACCCAACCCAACCCTAACCCTAGTTATATAGTAAGTACATGTAGTCACTATAGTAATAACCCAACCCAACCCTAACCCTAGTTATATAGTAAGTACATGTAGTCACTATAGTAATAACCCAACCAAACCCTAACCCTAGTTATATAGTAAGTACATGTAGTCACTATAGTAATAACCCAACCAAACCCTAACCCTAGTTATATAGTAAGTACATGTAGTCACTATAGTAATAACCCAACCAAACCCTAACCCTAGTTATATAGTAAGTACATGTAGTCACTATAGTAATAACCCAACCCAACCCTAACCCTAGTTATATAGTAAGTATATGTAGTCACTATAGTAATAACCCAACCAAACCCTAACCCTAGTTATATAGTAAGTACATGTAGTCACTATAGTAATAACCCAATCTAACCCTAACCCTAGTTATATAGTAAGTACATGTAGTCACTATAGTAATAACCCAACCAAACCCTAACCCTAGTTATATAGTAAGTACATGTAGTCACTATAGTAATAACCCAACCAAACCCTAACCCTAGTTATATAGTAAGTACATGAAGTTACTATAGTAATAACCCAACCAAACCCTAACCCTAGTTATATAGTAAGTACATGAAGTTACTATAGTAATAACCCAACCCAACCCTAACCCTAGTTATATAGTAAGTACATGTAGTCACTATAGTAATAACCCAACCAAACATTAACCCTAGTTATACAGTATGTACATGTAGTTAATTACTATTAATTAGTACTTAATTATATAATTACACTGTAATAAGGACACCTTAAAATAAAGTGTAACCACAAAATCAAGTGATGCTCTATTTGATGATGAGTATTCTGTAATATATCAAATAACTGGACTGGAAGATTGATATATGTGTAAATGATGTTCGAGATCATTAATATCCTATATTTTTCCTTTTGTAATATCAGAAAGCCCAACCAGAGAACCTTCAGAAGACACTCCTGAGGTTCCCAAGAGTCACATGGACCCGGCAGGAGCTCAAGCGCTCAGTCCGCCTCCTCCTACGGGGATTCTGGGGGCCAGACCGGGAGGACTCCTAGCGCCACACCCCCCTGTGGGGCTCCGCCCACCATTCATGCCCCCTTTCCCCAATAACGGGCCTCATCCCATCCACCCCCCTCAAAATATGCCCCCTCAAATGATGCCCCCCAGGGGCCCCAACCCGATGTATGGTGAACCCCCTGTTGGACGATTCCGGATGACCATGATGGGCCCGCCAAGACACGATTTCGCCCCTCACAGGCTTCCCATGGGTCCAAGGGGAGAGGAACCGCATTGGCGGGATCAAGCACCTGAAAGGGGCCCGGACAGATTTGGAAACGAGCCACCGTTTCATCGGGGTGGGTGGGGCAGGGGCGGCCCACGTGGACGAAGTCGCTTTGGGAACTGAGTTGGGTGCTTTTTTTTAAGGGGCCAATGGCTTCAGCGCCGACTGGACTGCGGAAAACGGGACTCTGCGTCCTGTTTGGGGAACGGGAATACGGAGAACACATGAAATGAACGGACACTGTTTCTAAAGTTCACGTCTCCGAAATACCAGCGATGGTGCTCACCTTTCTACATGTCGTATTACAGAACCAGCGATCGCATATTATGAAATTACCATTTGCACTTTCCCGCTCTGTGTGTAAAAGCGAAGAGGTCTGTAACATCTCAGATGTTACACTCACTACCGTAAACCAACATTAGAGGTCTGGTGTAAAATGTTTCATGTAAATAGTCCAGTTTGCAAACTTCACGATTGTTGTACCATGAAGAAACCATCCCTGGAAAATGTTCAGCCCAGCTTCCGTTGTGTATATTTGGAGGATATATTTAGTTTAAAGCTTCTGTAGCCTTTCAGCGTGGAGGAAGAGTGTAAGCACTGTGTTGTGTGATCATTAGAGCTGTAGGCTACACTCTTGTCAGCGGTAGAGCATCATCTTTGGCGGTTTAATTTTAAGAAGCTATTTTTTTACCAATCGTTCTTGGTTTCTTTTCCTGTCTTAATAGTTTATATTAACATGCTAAAACGAACACAAGTAAATGTTGTGGTTACGTAAACCGACTTGTCTTGTTTGTTTGTTTTGCGAAGACTTTACGTGCAGTTTTGCAGTGGTCTCAGTAGAGGGCGCCATTTGTCAAGACTCAGACCTGACCCCTGTGTTAAAGTGTTAAAATGTATTTCTTAACACCCCTGTCAGTTAAAATTAAATATTAACTATACATTTCAGTTGTTAATTTGCATGTTAATTAGCATGAAACCTTAAGAGTAAAGGCAGGGAACACACAAGGTAGTACAGTTACAGTTGAATCAATCCAGAAGATTTCAGCACATAATATTTCTCAATTTTATATAGATATGGTTAATCTTATATGTGACCCTGGACCACAAAACCAATCATAAGTGGCATGGGTATATTTGTGGCAACAGCCAACAATACATTGTATGGGTTAAAATGATTGATTTTTCGTTTATGCCGAAAATCATTAGGATGTTAAGTAAAGATCATGCTCCATGAAGATATTTTGTATTTCCTACCGTAAATATATAAAAAATTTATTATTGTTAGTAATATGCATAGCTAAGGACTTCATTTGGACAACTTTAAAGGCGAATTTCTCAATATTTAGATTCATATCCTAACCATACATCAATGGAAAGCTTATTTATTCAGCTTTCAGATTATGTTTAAATCCCTTACTATAAAAAAATATGACTCTTTTGACTGGTTTTGTGGTCCAGGGTCACTGTGTTATTAATAAATATTTTGTTTTAGTGCTGATAAAGATTTCAGCTTTTTTAAATGGCAATAAAAACAATAATATTAATATATATAATATTTGTATTATTATATACTATTAAATTACTATTTTGTCTGTTTTTATGATTATGTAAGTGTATAAAATATGAAAATCATAATTAAATAATTAAATAATAATTGAAAAATGCTCATCCATTGAGTAATAATTATTATTTGTTCTAGTAATAACTAAAAATAAATAAATCAAACGTCCATTAGCGTGGTACCAACAAGTGCGCGCGCGCGCAAAGGTAAGCTCTGGTGTTCCACGGGTACAGCGCGCGCGCTCCTCCCTTCAGCCTCGAGCTAAACACTAGAAGCGCGTGTGCGCGCGCGGAGCGCCGCGTCTGACAGGAGAGACGCGCTGGATGCCATGATGTCTCACATCACCGCCGGTCACCCCACACGCAGAATACCATACGGAATTATGACAGGTATGTACACGCAATAATACAAATTCGTAAATGAATGGCATTATTTTGTGTGGAATTGCGTAGAGGCGATACAAATGCTGATGCGCGTGACTGCGGCATCACTGGAGACCGCACGTGCTGGGCGCGAAATGTTAATTGCCTCTCAGTAATTGTGTTTATCTAGACTGCGTGAATATCCACAACAGATGTCCCGAAAGACGCCTTTAGGTTGCATTTAGTGATTCTTAGCTACCCGTTTTTGGTTCCCGCCCTGGTTTGCAATTTCTATCGGAAATTCTGTCATAATTTGAAACCATATCCTAATGGGAATTTGCAACATATTATAATAAATAGGTATTTTAGAAAACAGATGTCCTTGTGGGACATGCATTAAAACTTTCACCTTATCCAACATCTTATTTGATTCTTTGAGGATGTATAATTTCTCCATTATGGTTCCAAATTATGATAGAAATTACAATAGGAATCTTTTACAAATTGCTTGAGTATGTTGTGAACATTAGTTTATGATTTTTAAGTCAAATGAACCTTAAAGTACCATTACTAAACCTGTTTTTATTAGGGTTCTGACAACATATGTTTTTTGTTCTGAAAAACAAAGCCTAAAATAACCTTTGCAGAAGGTTCTGTGTACGTTTTCATTAGGTTGTCACACAATATACCTGTTGTCACACAATATACCTATTTGATACTTGCGTTAGGAGTTGTTTCCCAAAAATAACCAAACCAGAACCATATGGAACGCTATAAGAACGTTCTGTGGTCTGGGATGCTGTTAACCTCAGAGTTCTGCTAGTAATTATGGGTTATGTGTTTTATTTTCAGCAGTCAGTCAAACGTTAGAGATGCATCAGATGTTTGTGCGCGTCCGTGCGTGTGTTATGAATTCATCTGCAGGATGCTCAGTCAATGCCAAGGGCACAAGCTCCCCCGTGACCCTGTCCTCACAGCCCAGAGCTCACTGTACTGCTGATTTTAACACAGGACCGTGACAATCCATCATTGCTTGTGTCATTGGAGGTTTTCCTCTAGAATAAACGTGGCTTCTCTTGGTGTGTGTGAAGGTCTGACCCCTGCTGTTTAGCATCTGGTGCATGGATGCTCAGAATATGTGCCACATGGTAACATGCAATAGATCGTCCCTCATTAAAAATGGATGTTTTGGTGCATTTCATTTTATTGATTAAATGCATAAACAACGCATAAAATTATAGTAAAGATACCATCTGTGATGACGTTTCAGGCTTCAATAGCATGATGTGTTGTGGGTGGTTGTAAGGGTGTTGCTAAGGTGTTCTGGGCAGTTGCTAGGTGGTTACCGCCAAGTCAAAAAGCCAATTCAGAAAGTTACTGGCTTTGCTTATGTCAAAAAACATCATATTTCTAAATATGCCGGTCTTTCACTGCTGGTAATATACTGATATGATCATGTAGGATGATGAACTCAGACAATATTTGGCCATTTTGAGATTGTCCATATTGGCCAATAATGTTCTTGCTTGTTTGAGAAGTTCCCAGATACCTTAAAGGTGCAGTAAGCGATATCTGAGAAACGTTGATATTTGAAACACCCCTCCCTTCATGGCTCCGCCCCCCAAAAATGCACAAACACACAATGCAAGAGTGGATGTGTCTTTATCATAGCTGAAGCGAAACAAAATAATGCTTCGTGAAAAATGAAGCAAAGATGATGGACAAACAAACAACAAAGAAGAACAAAAAAGGAACATACAGTACATGAGTCGCCAGAAGCTCCAGACAAACAATGACTCTCAAACTGTTGTGTACAGCTAACATTACAACAACAGCATATCTTGGAACTCTGATACAGCAAAACCACTCACTCATTACTCACATATGGAGCAGAAACAACTCAAAGCCGTTTTCCGGCCTTCCTGCTTAGCTCTCTCCAGTGCTGGAAAGCTTTTCTAATATTCACGCGTGTCCTAAAGGTCTCGCCTGATCATAACTTTTCTTTCTTTTCCTCTGACCTTTTCTCTTTGGTAATGTCTCTCAGCCATCTCTCTTTCTATAGCCTTCAAATCTCTTTTTTGCTCGCTCTCTATCCTCCTCCATCATGAGTGGACACACCCCCTACCGCTGATTAGCTTACTCTCCTCCCCATCATGAGTGGACACGCCCCCTACCACTGATTGGCTCACTATC
Source organism: Romanogobio albipinnatus (assembly GCA_023566225.1). Taxonomy (NCBI): domain Eukaryota; kingdom Metazoa; phylum Chordata; class Actinopteri; order Cypriniformes; family Gobionidae; genus Romanogobio; species Romanogobio albipinnatus. The sequence continues at coordinate 14,245,137 of CM042247.1, read as the reverse complement.
CTCCCCATAACGAGTGGACATGTCCCCTACTACTGATTGGCTCAATCTCCTCTCCATAACAAGTGGACACGCCCCTACTGCTCATTAGCTCACTCTCTCTCCTCCCCCATCATGAGTGGACACGCCCCCTACTGCTGATTGGTTCACTCTCCTCCCCATAATGAGTGGACACGCCCCTACTGCTGATTAGCTCACTCTCTCCTCCCCCATCATGAGTGGACACGCCCCTATCGCTGAATAATCACTCTCTCCTCCCCCATCATGAGTGGACACTCCTCTACCGCTGATTGGCTTACTCTCCCTGTCATGAGTGGACACGCCCCTACCGCTGATTAGCTCACTCACTCCTTTGGCCCACCAGGTGTACAATTTTGTCTCTAGTGTCTTTGGACAGCTCTTTGGTCTTGGCCATGTTAGTAGTTGGATTCTTACTGGTTGTATGGGGTGGACAGGTGTCTTTATGCAGCTAACGACCTCAAACAGGTGCATCTAATTTAGGATAATAAATGGAGTGGAGGTGGACATTTTAAAGGCAGACTAACAGGTCTTTGAGGGTCAGAATTCTAGCTGATAGACAGGTGTTCAAATACTTATTTGCAGCTGTATCATACAAATAAATAGTTAAAAAATCATATATTGTGATTTCTGGATTTTTTTTTAGATTATGTCTCTCACAGTGGACATGCACCAACGATGACAAGTTCAGACCCCTCCATGATTTCCAAGTGGGAGAACTTGCAAAATAGCAGGGTGTTCAAATACTTATTTTCCTCACTGTATATATATATATATATATATATATATATGTATGTGGAGGCGTTTACTGCAAGCATTGTAGCAAAGACAGAACAAAATATGCTCCATTAAAATGAAGACAAAGTCCCAAGCAGGACATGAAACCCCAGAGCGTTTGAGTGGAACATGAGGTCGGTGGAGAACAGAGAGTGTTTAGTTAAAGATCTTTCAGTTGTAGCTTGATGCGTCTCTGGGGTAGAAAGAGAAAGCTGGATCTCTCTCTCTCTCTCTCTCTCTCTCTCTCTCAAGTTCAATCCTAAATTAAACAGGCTCTGAGTCCAGAGGAAATGATTCTCAGACAGCAGATATGTTCTCAGATGTTTTGAGAAGATTGAGAATGAGGGATGAAAAGCATTGCATTGATATGCACAAATCAGCCATATGCTAAAACAATCAGCTGTATAATCAGCACTCATTGCGCATTAGCTGAAGACTCATGCATATTTTATTTTAAATGCTAAATGGCCTTTAAGTTTTTGACCTGTGCTTTACACATTTATGTCTGTCACTGTTGTCATGTTCCAGCCGTCGTGGATCTTCTTTATCTACACAATGTTTGTGTGGCCCTGTTGTGTGATATGTGTTTTAATAGCAGGGGTGTTTGTACAGATCTTGACGTTTGTTTTGTTCCGTGATGAAACATGCCAAGTGTACGGGCTTCAAATATGCATATTTTAAATCTTCCCGACGTGAATTATTTATATCATACCCACGTCCACAGAATTGTTCATTCACTCCAGAAACGGCCCGGAATAAATGGGGCACTGTTTTTGCTGAGACAGTTGGTTTTGTGTTTGTTTATAACAAAGGCAGCGGGATTCACCGACCGCAAACCTTCTTCATTGACTCCAGGTCAAGAAAACAATTCTGAGGGAGTAACTTGAATTATTCTGAGTTTAATCGTACTTTTGTTTTTGAATTATGTATGTTCTGAAATAAGAGTAGTGCTGATATTTGTTTTAGATGTTTCTCACATTCAACAAAGTCTTGAATGTTTAATCTCTATATGGATACTAAGTTTTGTTGGTATATGGCAAGCCGTTTTAACATTTAATCCTTAAAACGTACTGGTATCTATTTTCATGCTACTAGTAATTATTTTTTAGATACTACTATCTATTCCCTTAAGGCATGGGTCTCAAACTCGATATTTTGTGGCCCCCTAATTGACATCAAAGTTTAGTGTTAGTGTGGCCCGCGTGTTGTTCTGAAAAGCACCTTTTTGCTGAGTCGTTGCACGTGCCGCGCTTGCCAAGCTTGCCCCGCTTGCTGCCTCCTTTGTGTGTGTGTGTGTGTGTGTGTGTGTGTGTGTGTGTGTGTGTGTGTGTGTGTGTGTGTGAGAGAGTTGGCTCGCCCCCAGAGGTGGAAAGTAACGAATTACATTTACTCGCGTTACTGTAATTGAGTAGTTTTTCTGTGTACTTCTACTTTTTTAAGTAGTTTTAAAAATCTGTAATTTTACTTTTACTTAAGGATGTTTTGTTTTAAGTATTGTACTTTGCTACATTTGAAACCACATCCGTTACTGAGTAAAGTAAATAAATAATACGAAAGTGGGGAAAAAGCGATCCAGAAACGACTGCATTGAAGGGCGGGAGAACGCGCAAAAATCACAAAAAGATGGAGACGGACAAGACATGTCAGTGATGCAGATCCAGCTGAAAGCGAAACGCCGTCGTGAACCACTAGTTAGTATGGGAATACTTTGGCTATAGAAATAAATAACGTGGTGTTGTCCTGGAGGATAGGCTATCAAAGTTACAAAAAATGTTGATGCAAATGAGGAAACGCATAGAACATGTTCGGGAACATCCCTCTGTGTAGATAAAGGTATGTTTTTAACTTAAGGCCGAGTGATTTCTGTGATGCAGAGGGAATCCCGGAATCCAGTCACGACAATTAATTTACAGTATAATGCAGATATCACGTAAAACAAGCAAACTGATGGATGAATGAATACATCGACGGTAGAGCTGTACAATAAATCAAATCGCGACATGTTCTGTGAATATTAAAGCAAAACACTGCTATATAAATAAATTATCTGCTTGTTCTGTCTCTGTGATGAGCAGCGCCGTTTCGTCTACTACATACTCAAGTACGCGATGCTCGTTGTGTTTTAACGTCTCACAAACCATATTTGGACATGAGCACATGAACATTTTAAAAACCAGTCAAATACACTCTGAAACAGGTTTTCACAGAAGCAGCTCTTCACTAAAACCCATCAAAATAAACGTTTTTGAAAACCTCTTCAAAATATCTGTTTTGCAGCACTTTGCCAAAAAATAAAAGGATACAAGTTTGTTACATTTTATTTAATTACCACCGTTTTGGTCATATATTTGTATAAAAATCATAAAAATAAAAGATTCATAGGATTCTTAAACATTTTAATAAGTTAATGATGAAAATAAGTTGTTAATCTAATTCATAACCATTTATTGAATTTGGTTGATTGGACATGTTTTATTGAAATTTTAATAAACAAAACAAATGGTTTCAAGTTTGTTATAATAAAGCATTTGTTCAACTAAAAAAAAAAAAACAGTTTTCATTCATTTAATGCCAATTTAACTGGTGATAATAATAACAACCATAATTTAATAATACAGTTTATTTATTAAATAATTATTTAATACCGTGATGCTGTGAATCTCATTCTACCACAAATCTCATTCTACCACAACCCTACACAGGAGATTCCCCACCCCTGCTCTTAAAAAAGTAACTCAGTAACTTTTACTCAGTTACTTTTATTTTAAATTAACTACTTTTTACTTGAGTAAATTTTCAGACCGGTACTTTTACTTGTAATTGAAGTAATAGTACTTTTACTTGAGTAGAATATTTTGTTACTCTTTCCACCTCTGCTCGCCCCTCCCTCATGCAGTATAATTGGTTGACACCGCGTGATTGACAGGAACAGAATGTGAGGCTGATCAGACAGTCGAAACGAATGTGGTCTAACAGCGCTCCTCAATGTCAAAATGATTCAGATGGCCAATCAAATCAAAGTAGGCGGGGTTTACGTTCTCTTTTGGCTCGTGCACAGTCTTCACCCAGACGAACGCGTCAATCTATCGCTCAATGCCCTTGCGGAGAGAGAATCTATTCTTTCCGGTGAAATCACAAAACAAAATGCACACAAACGTGTCCATGCTCTTAATATACAATCATTGATGAACATCCTTGATTTTGATGAAGAAGAAAAAAAACCTAAAACTATATGCGAGCGGATTAGAACCTTTGACACGGTTTACAAAAATTCCACCACCAGACCACTAGGGAACTCAAATGTTAACCGCGGATCTATGTATTTATTCACTCATGTGAAGAATCTCGGGACTAATAATATATTTGCGCAAATTAATGCAAATATTGTTTGCAAATAGTCCCAAAAAGATTATTTCCCAACTAGAATTAGACCTAGAATTTCGTTCACTGTTCTGTTTGACCTGGTTACGGCCTTGCTTTGAATTAGTCTATTATTTTAAATAAAATTAAAATCATTCATTATTTCATTGTTACATAATGATTTAATTTCTATAGGCTATATTTTAAAAAAAATAGAGTAGGCAAGAGAAGCCGGTGTTCTGAAGAACCGTTCATGTTCAGAAGGAAAGTTCAAATTCAGAGGAACAGTTCATGTTCAGAAGAAACATTCATGTTGTGCTCCTTTTTTTTTGGAATACTTGAAATACTTTTTTAGTCGAATACTTGATGCGGCCCAGCCTGACCCAGAGTCTACCTCCAGCGACCCCCAGGTAAATTGAGTTTGAGACCCCTGCCTTAAGGACTAGTACTTATTTATCAGCTAGTGTTTGCTCTTTAGATACTAGTACCTTTTTAAAGGTGCCCTAGAATGAAAAACTGATTTACCTTGGCATAGTTGAATAATAAGAGTTCTGTACATGGAACTGACATACCATGAGTCTCAAACACCATTGTTTCCTCCTTCATATGTAAATCTTGTGCTTGAAAAAGACCACTGAAAAACTGGCGAATCCCAACATACCACCGACTGTGACGTAACAGCCGGGATCATTAATATTTACGCCTCCCCAAATTTGCATATACCAGCCCATGTTCAAGGACAGGCAGTATTAACATGGACCTGCACGGCCGAATCATCAGAAGTTCTGCAGGTATTGTGAAGATGAGGACAATATAGTGAAAACGGCAGAGCATGGAAATAAATGTTATGTTCCAGGCTGTGCAGGGGAGGTGAGCACTTTTCATAGCCTTCCCACAGAACAGAACTGTCAACAGGCATGGTTGATGTTTATCTATAACCGGATACCGCGAGAATTTAATTCAAAGTTGTTAGTTTGCTCTGACTTGTGTCAATTTCGTTAGCGAAAATACGACGAAAAATGTTCATTGACAACCTTTTTTTCCATAACTAAGACAAGACGAGATGACACAAACGCCCTTAGCCGACAACTGTGACTATATAAACATGCAATATTGTTGACGAAAAATTCAGTTCATGCTTGCGATTGCCAGATTTCAGTCATTTAATTCCCCCAATCAGAGATTTTCTGTTAAAAAAACACGTATTATTTTCGGTGTTTTACTTAAAATGTGCAATCTGGCAACCACGTGCACGCAAGCTCTCTCTCTGGCGTGCGGATGATATGAAAACACCAATAAACAAGTAAGCTGCATTTCAGCAATCTCCATTTGAGATTTTCTGCTTAAAGTGTCATTCAGTTGGTCTGTGTTCTGCCACGACTCACAAGCCACTTGTGCTGTTTGCGATTGTGTTTGCTGAATAACTGCACTTGTGTGAGCTACTGAAATGTGCCTTGCTGGGAAACAGCCAATCAGAGCAGAGCTCAACATTATTATTCATGACCCTTCCAAATAAGGCAAAAACAGACCATTTCATTCTAGGGCCAAATCCTTGGGTTGTAAATGGACCTGTAAAACCGTATATGGAGTATTTTTGCCCTTACCTAAGCCACATACCTTCTATGTAGATATCAGAGAACAATTAAAGGTGCCCTAGAATGAAAAATTGAATTAACCTTGCCATAGTTAAATAACAGGAGTTGAGTACATGTAAATCACATACAGTGAGTCTCAAACACCATTGCCTCCTCCTTCATATGTAAATCTCGTTTGTGAAAAACACCACGGAAAAATAGGCAAATCTCAACGTAACACGAGAGTGATGCAATCATCGGGATCATTAATATGTACGCCCCCCAACATTTGCATATGCGTCACGCGAGGACAGTGAAAATGGCAGATCATGGAAACAAATGTTATGTTCCAGGCTTTGCAGGGGATGTGAAGACGTTTCATACTCTTCCCACAGATAAAACATGTCAACAGGCATGGCTGATGTTTATTTATAATCGGATACCGCAACAATTTAATTCAAAGTTGTTAGTTTGCTCAGCCCATTTCACCACGAACAGTTTTTCAAACCTGGGACAATATCAAACAGGCTTCTCTCAGTGTCTGATACTGAAGAAAGGGGCAATTCCAACCATTCCAAGTGATTTTATCCACTTCTTGACTGTCTAAACAATTTCTGATTAAATTAAAAGTTTCTTAGAGAGACAACATTAACGATAATATCCCCGTTGTTGTCTAGATCCAACACAAGATGCTAGTACAGTAACAATAGGATAATCCAAGTAGCTTAAGTAACTAAATGGCTAAATAAATCGACTTTTAAATCAGTACTCTACTGTCAAACTCAAACGTTACTGTACAAACAACATATTTAAGCGCTACCCAGTTCAGTTTGTGATTTAAAGTGAAGAAGCTATCATTGTAAAATCATACAGGGACACATTACAATAATTAAAATGTTTTTGCAATGCTAAAAAAGTTGTGACTGCTGATGTGTATATTTAATGCTATATGCTAGTTATCGTTTAGGCTGAAGTTCTGGTATGGACGTAATGATTTTGCAGGTTCCTAATTAAAATGAAGACTTAACTTACCATTCAGAAGCGTCCATTTCCAATCTCAAAACATGTTGTTCCTCAAAATCTGCATCTTCGTCAGAAACAGGATCAAACATATGAGGTTGAACTCCTAATCTCTCCATCGTCATGACGGTCAGTATAGAATAGATGTGCCTGCTATCATTGAGCCGCAGTGAAACAGCCAATCAGAGCAGAACTCTGCATTAATATTCATGACCCTTCCAAATAAGGCAAAAACAGACCATTTCATCCTAGGGAAGATTTTTAGAGTTGTAAATGGACCTGTAAAACCGTATCTGGACAATTATTGAACTTAAATAAGCCATATACCCTCTATGTAGATACCAGAGAACAATTTAAAATGTTGTTTCAAATCATTCTAGGGCACCTTTAAAAGATACTAGTTGTTAGGGCTGCACGATTAGGACAAAAAATTATAATTGTCGATTATTCCCTTGAAATTGTAATTGCGATTATTAATTACTATCATCACAATTTACATTGAATGATGTTTTGAAAAGCTTTATACCATAGTTTGAAGCAACTGCATGCCATATTTTTATATAAAAATAAGAAAAACTTTTGCTTTTCTATATCATTAAGCCTCTTGTCATCTATATATTTTTTTGGTTTCTACTTTAAATAAATAAAAAAGTAAAATTTATGCATGGTACAATAATAGGGGCTGGTTGGACCGCCAGTAACTCAGAAGTGACGTAAGCCGCGCTTGTTCTTTTGACTTTTAGTTTGACGTTGTGAAGGACCTTTATTTTGACGGCACTGCGAACACCAGAGACTTTGCACACAGAGGTTTTCCGTCTTCATTTGCTTACGATCTGTTTAACAGTTCTGTCTAATATGTTATTAGGTAGAACTATTATACAAAGAAAGTAGACATTATATGAAAAAGTATTAACGCTTGCTGTGCGGTTGGTCTCCGATGTGACTAGCTGAGCAGAAATACATATTCATGTTTCACTTAGTCCCCTCAAAGTTGCATTCGATTTTATCCTTAGCATAACGTTTAAGAGGTCCTTGTTTGTAGAGTCAAGTCAAGTCACCTTTATTTATATAGCGCTTTTTACAATGCCAATTGTTTCAAAGCAGCTTCACAGCATTAACAGGAAAATAATGCAGAATTTGATTAGGCTGTACAGCCGCTCTGGAGAAAACAGTGATGTCATCTAGCTCAGTTCTCATATAGTGTCAATGCGAGCAGATCAGTAATGTAGTTGAATATTTAGTGTCCCCAACTAAGCAAGGCAAAAGTCACAGGTGACGGTGGCAAGAGTTAGTTCGTGGATTTAATATAGGCCTATAGGCTGTGTACACGGCCTTTTAAAAATGGCGGGGGCTACCATGCTGGTGTTTCGCGTGCATTCGACCAGTCAACGTTACATGCTCTAAACACGCCTTTTAAGCACTCAGAATAATGTACGTGGAATTTTTTGTTTTTTAATCACGGCTTTGGACGATTACGTAATTGTAGCATTCGTATTCGCGATTAGTAATCCGATTAATTGTGCTACTAGTAGTTATTCCTTTGATACCACTAGTTCTTATTTTTTAGTTAATGGTACTCATTCATTAGCTACTAGTGCCTATTAAATTAGTACCAGTACTTATTTATTAGATACTATGGGACGTTGAAGTACGAGCGTCTTTTTTAATCTTGTGTGGCACAACCAGGCATTGTTGAGCGGGGCAAGTGCAAATAGCTCTTGCCAACCAGCCGCGCTATATGCACTTGGTGTAAATAGACACTCCGTAACTTTAATACATGTCAATACATACAACATGCTGCTATGCAAGACATGAATATCTGTATAGCTGTAGCATACCTGCTAGCAGATACCAGATACCTGCTACATACCTGTAGTAGATCTATACAGGTGGAGCTGGGGAAGGCAGAGGGTTTCTGAAAGCACGCACAGCAAACAATAGGCAAGAATTTGAATGTTGAGCAGCGAGCTCATTGGCTACCAATACAGCGGGATCCAATCAGCTGTGCCCTAAAGAGAATGATGTAATTGCAAACAGATTGGGTTAAGGATTTACGAGCGTGCGCCATCTAGAGTTTCATGGCAGAACTTTGCATTTGTGCATTTCACTTAATCTTCATCCATCATTGTTGCCGGTGACTCATTTGTGCAGTAGTGCAGTCGTGTTTGCTTAGGAAATTAAGCGATAATTTCTGAGGTTAAACACTGGCTTGAGTCCAGGCTTAAATTAATTTGATATACTTGCAGCTTTGCATGGAGAGAATCCAGAAAACATGCCCACTTGAGAGATATGTGCAAACTGCTTAAGAACAATTTTGTTGTTTCAAATGGCTCTTTGTGCGTAACTCATCTCTATTGCCGTAATCACGGGCTAATGGCCACAATTGTCTTGTGAATGTTATTTGCATCTTCTGTGGAGAACAACTGATTATTTCTTCCTTCTCATATACAATGTGTACATAATACTGTCTGCTTATTTGATAATGTTGGGTTGTTTTAACTAAATGTACGTTGTGTAATCAGATTATTTGTGTTTGAGATGTGTTGGGTTTCCCATGCTTGGACATATGTCCATCTTGCTGATGATTTGTGTTGGACATGTCATGCATTGCACAAAAACCCAGCCCTGAAAGATTGTTATTGAATCATCTCAAGGCTGTATGTCTCCACATTTATACAATCTGTGTCCTTCCTTTGTGCAGCAGCAAAACCACATAAACAAGTGCAGAAATGTCTAATATTGTTGACCACTTAAGATTAGTGGTTTTTCAGTAAATTATATTTATATGTAGTTTGATGTGACTATTAATAAAAAAAATAAATTAAAAAAAATCAAGATTAAATAATTTTAAGTGCTTTGAATTTAATTTTAAACTATTTTAATCACTTTCCTTTCAGTAGTTCATATTAATTATTAAGATATAATTATGTAATATATATATGTGTGTGTATATATATATACACACTCACCTAAAGGATTATTAGGAACACCTGTTCAATTTCTCATTAATGCAATTATCTAATCAACCAATCACATGGCAGTTGCTTCAATGCATTTAGGGGTGTGGTCCTGGTCAAGACAATCTCCTGAACTCCAAACTGAATGTCAGAATGGGAAAGAAAGGTGATTTAAGCGTGGCATGGTTGTTGGTGCCAGACGGGCCGGTCTGAGTATTTCACAATCTGCTCAGTTACTGGGATTTTCACGCACAACCATTTCTAGGGTTTACAAAGAATGGTGTGAAAAGGGAAAAACATCCAATATGCAGCAGTCCTGTGGGCGAAAATGCCTTGTTGATGCTAGAGGTCAGAGGAGAATGGGCCGACTGATTCAAGCTGAGAAGGAGCTGTCGTGGTAAAGAAGGAGCTGAGCTGTAAGGCAAAGCTCTCGATTTACCGGTCGATCTACGTTCCTACTCATACCTATGGTCATGAGCTGTGGGTCATGACCAAAAGGACAAGATCCCGTATACAGGCGGCCGAAATGAGCTTTCTCCGCAGGGTGGCTGGGCGCTCGCTTAGAGATAGGGTGAGAAGCTCGGGAGGAGCTCAGAGTAGAACCGTTGCTCCTCCACATCGAGAGGAGCCAGCTGAGGTGGCTCGGGCATCTATTTCGGATGCCTCCTGGACGCCTTCCCAGGGAGGTGTTCCAGGCACGTCCCACCGGGAGGAGGCCCCGGGGAAGACCTAGGGAGGGATTATGTCTCCCGGCTGGCCTGGGAACGCCTCGGGGTTCCCCCGGAAGAGCTGGAGGAAGTGGCTAGGGAGAGGGAAGTCTGGGCGTCTCTGCTTATACTGTTGCCCCCGCGACCCGGCCTCGGATAAGCGGAAGATGATGGATGGATGGATTTACATTTTAAAAATGTCATAATAAATATGTAAAAACAGCAGTTCATATTAATTATTATGATATAATTATTATTAATTATATAAATGTATGTATATATATATATACATACATTTATATAATTAATAATAATTATATCATAATAATATATACAAATTATTGTACTGAATATGTTAATTTATATTTAATTATAAATAAATATATATACTTTTTTATTAAATTGTTATAAAAAAAATTTGTATAAACATTGTGTGTATATATATATATATATATATATATATATATATAATATGATGTATGTATTTAATGTGTTTATATTGTATTTAATATATTAATGCAATATAAATGCAGTTCTTTTAATCAACCAATGCGATAATCAAAAAATGAAGGGTGGTCTGATCAGGATTTTTTGTTCTGATCTCCAATAACTGGAAGCAGTATTGGCCGATACGATTACCAATACGATCATCGAAAAATAAATAGTTCTACAGGATAAATAGAAGGCTTCAAACAGACCCCTGACTCGTGAATGTAGTGAAGCAATTTTAGCTGCGGATATAAAAATATATATCAAGTTTTGCATCATCTGATCGGCTCTTCTGATCTGCTTTAAACAAACCACCGATCAAACTATAGAAAATGATTATCAGCCGATCCATCTGAGCACCCTTACAAAACATGGGACAATATTGGCTGATATATTGGACAGTCACTCCCTCCACTTCACCTTCTTCTGAGTTAGTGTTGTCATGAACCATATTAAGTGTTTCTCATTTGTGAGCTGTTATTCTGGACGTTGTGAACCGTGTGGAGTTGGACTCTCACCAGTCCTCATGGCTCGCTGGCTTGTCCTAGATACTTGGGGCTTAAGATGACCCACTTAGATGCTTTTACTCATTGTGTTTCTGGCTGTGCAGCAACACAACACGTGAAATATGTATTACAATACACCTGTGCTCATATTTCACTGACTGTACAATGGTTCCTGTACAGCAGAGTGAATGTGAAACTCCACCTGATTGGCTGCTTTCTCTGCACTTGCACCTCTGATTGGTTGTGATCTGTTTTAAATGGCTTTGATTTATGTTTTGAAACATTCATCTCCAATGCACTCTAGTCCAGGAGAAGACAGATGTGAGGTTGGCTTTGCATAATTGACCATGCATCTTTATTTTTGCCAGTAATGGATGCTGGGAAGGAGAGGACGGCTGCTGAGCCAGCGTGGCCGATAAAAGATACGCACGCCTGCACACGCGGGGTCTCGGATTCACATGGATAGGCTCTAATCCTGATAAATATGAAGGATGAATTGTCTGGAGGGGCGACTCCTGACCACGGGAATGACTCAGCATTCCCTGCCTCCATTACAACAGCACTACGGCTGATGAACCTGCAGAGGATTGTGGGGGAAAGGAAAGTGGGTCTGTTAGCCCAGACGTTCAGAGTAAACTTATAAACCAGGGCCATCCATCAATGCTGTTAATTATGCAGGAGATAAATGATCCTCGTAACTTTAGCATGACAGAGGACAGCTGCTGAGGAGAAATGTCACGGTGTAGCCACTCCGTACGAGCCGCTTTTAGCATTTCCAGCCTTATCTGAGATCTGATACATGAGTAAATACACAAGCGCATGTTATTGTCAGCTTGATGTGATTGTGTTTCAGATCGCAGATGCTCCCATTGAAATTAAACTCTCATTGTTGTTGATGTGAACTGGATATAACTGGAACTCTCTTGCCTGGAGAATTAAAAGGTTTCAGGTCAATCAATTATTATTTTCTTTTAAGAAATGATACATTTATTCTGCACGGATACATTAAATAGATTTAATAATACAAATAAACACTGTTCTCTTTTTTTATTATTTATCAAAGAATTCTGAAAAATAAAAAAATACGAAGCAGCACAACTGTTTACACCATCGATAATAATATAATTATAATAATAATTCTTCTTAAGCAGTAAATCATCATATTATACTGATATCTGAAGGATCATGTGACACTGAAGACTGCAGTAATGATGCTGAATAAATTCAGCTTTGATCACAGGAAGAAATTACATTTACAATATATTTACGTAGAAAATACCTATACCAAATTGTAATAATATTTCACAATATTACTGTTTTTCCAAATAAATGAATATTTATTTGAAAATGCAGCCTTGTGAATAAATGCAGGCTTGGTGAGCTTCTTTCAAAAGCTTTTAAACAAGATTTCTCACCAACCCCAAACTTTTATTTATTTTTTTATATTTTTTTTTATTTAAATGCACAAAAATTTAAAGATTTTATGGGCAGTGAAAGAATGACATTTGGATTTCTTATTAACAATTAAAATGAATAAGATTCATATTGTTTTATTTAAAAAAATATTAAAAAAATTCAATCTGTTCAATGGTATATCTATATTTTAGTATACCTTGAATTATATCAGAAGTCACAGGGACACACATAACGGACACAAACGATAGTTTCCTGAGAATAACCCTGATGCTTTCACATAGTTTTATCTCGTTTATATACATCGCACAGATTTTTCCTCTACAATCAGCACATTGACAATTGTTCTTTTGAGGTAATGAGTGATTCTGCTAAATCAGCTGTGCATGTGTTTTCTGGATGGCTTGAGCGGAAGGACACTGACTGTCCCTCAGTTCAACTCTGGCTCTGTGCTCACTTTATTTTTACTAAGCTCGATGATTGTCAGTGGGATTGTGATGGCACATAAGAATTTGACACAAATATGGAAATGCATCATTGCTTTTGTTGGGACACTTGATTTGCCCTTTTCCTTGCAAAACAAACACGCTTATTATGACCACTGACAGCTGAAGTGAATAACACTGATTATCTCTTCATCACCTTTTAGTGTGTGGGATATATTAGGCAGCAAGTGAACATTTGGTCCTCAAAGTTGATGTGTTAGAAGCAGGAAAAATGGGCAAGCGTAAGGATTTGAGTGAGTTTGGCATGGGCCAAATTGTGATGGCTAGACGACTGGGTCAGATCATCTCAAAAACTGCAGCTCTTGTGGGGTGTTCCCGGTCTGCAGTGGTCAGTCTCTATCAAAAGTGCTCCAAGGAAGGAACAGTGGAGAACCGGCGACAGGGTGATGAGCGGCCAAGGGTCATTGATGCACGTGGGGAGCGAAGGCTGGTCCGTGTGGTCTCAAACAGACGAGCTACTGGAGCTCAAACTGCTCAAGAAGTTAATGCTGGTTCTGATAGAAAGGTGTCAGAATACACAGAGCATCACAGTTTGTTGCGTATGGGGCGGCATTGCCGCAGACCAGTCAGGGTGCCCATGCTGACCCCTGTCCACCGCCGAAAGCACAACCAGTGGCATGTGAGCATCAGAACTGGACCACGGAGCAATGGAAGAAGGTGGCCTGGTCTGATGGATCACGTTTTCTTTTACATCACGTGGATGGCCGGGACGGGTGCATGTGCGTCTCTTACCTGGGGAACACATGGCACCAGGATGCACTATGGGAAGAAGGCAAGCCGGCGGAGGCAGTGGGTGCGTTTAAAAGTCGGTTTAAAAGTCCAATCAGAATGAAAATGCTCCATATAAACACCTCAATCGGAATAAAAATGGCCAAACAAAATGAAATTGTAATTGGTTTGAGAGGGGTGGGATAAACCTTTCCATGAACCGATCAAACGAAAAATTCCACCTTGTAAACGACCTGATCCAATTACTTTGAGTGTACGTCCTTCTGTGACGTGATATACAGCGCGCGCCTCCACCGCTGAAGAGTGCACACCGCGCTCACACCAGGCTATAATGTTGACGTAACAAGTTATGAAGATAATGTTGGAATAATGACATACATAACCTGGCTACGCCATCTCATCTGACAGCGTTTGTCCAAGGCACTTTCTACTTCAACTGTGCCTGACAGAAGAATTTATTTTTCTGAGGTGTTTTTTACAGCAACACAGATCGGTTTAGCTAACGTCTCATGTAAACTGTCCACAGAATCGTTCAATCGGAATGATTTTAATGGGAATTACATAACAGTGTGCATGTAAACGGGGCTAGTGTGATGCTTTGGGCAATGTTCTCCTGGAAACCTTGGGGCCTGCCATCCATGTGGATGTTACTTTGACACGTACCACCTAGCTAAGCATTGTTGCAGACCATGTACACCTTTCATGGAAACGGTATTCCCTGGTGGCTGTGGCTCTCTCAGCAGATAATGCGCCTGACACAAAGCAAAAATGGTTCAGGAATGGTTTGAGTAGCACAACAGCGAGTTTGAGGCGTTGACTTGGCCTCCAGATTCCCCAGATCTCAATCTAATCGAGCATCTGTGGGATGTGCTGAACAAACAAGTCCAATCCATGGAGGCCCCACCTCACAACTTACAGGACTTAAAGGATCTGCTGCTAACATCTTGGTGCCAGATACCACAGCACACCTTCAGGGGTCTAGTGGAGTCCATGCCTCGACGGGTCAGGGCTGTTTTGGCAGCAAAAGGGGGACCAACACAAAATTAGGAAGGTGAAAATGTCATGCCTGATCGGTGCACTCTAAAAATGCTGGAATAAAAATAACCCAAGTTGGGTTGAAAATGGACTAACCCAGCAACAACACAACCCAATTGTTGGGTTAAAACTACAACCCAATTGCTGGGTTAAAACAACCCATTTGCTGGGTTAGTCCATTTTCAACCCAACTTGGGTTATTTTTAACCAAGCATTTTTTAGAGGATGTATATTCAAGGAATAATTCAACCAAAAATCATCATTTTTTAAACCTGCTGTTTTATTTTCTCCATGCAACACACAATGTTTGGAGGTATATATTTCAAGCTTCAAAAAGGGCAGGAAAAACATCCAGTTTTGGCATGAAAGAATTTACATTTTTGGGTCAACTGTTCCTTTTAAGACACAAAAATTGTCTGCCCAGAGCCTCAGCAGCCTCAAAACCACTCACCAGAACAACTTCACCTTTGTCCCGCCACACTGTGCAGTAATCAGTGTGCAGTCATGCAGCCCGAAGTCACGTGACCCGCAGGAACGCCCCCTGCCCTGCAGATAATAAAATGTGTGCAATCATGGTTGTGGGAGAAGATCACCCTGTCTCATGCCAACATATCATCGTAACAGTTTGCCTGAGCGTTTACATGACATGTTCTGGCTGGTTTGCATTCATAGCGACAGACTGCTTTGATGTATATTGGAGAGAAGGAGAAGAAGGAGATGAGATGGAGTCTGCTGGGGATCTTCACTAATGATCTCCAGTGTGCTCCGGCCAATCCCTTTCATCTGGTCGGTATTACCGAGGCTGACTCTTTGTTGTTTCAGATCGAGCCTAGCAGGACTGTAATAAATATTTCTTTTTCTTCTTAAGCCCTAATTGAACTGAGGTACGGCCGGTACGCGTCCTCTACTCCATGCTCATGTACCAGAGAGGGAAAGAGTGAAAATCAGCTCCTACAGGCCTGGTATTTATTAGGGATTTGAATCAGACTTTCGTATATTGAAGGTACATACACAGCAGTTGTTGCTTCCTAATATAAGAATCCAACGGGTTCAATCCAGGGTTTCTGGAACATCCGAGTCATCCTTTCAACCTTTTTAGACTCTCAGCCAATCCAGGGACCACCTAATATAAAATGTGTTGTTTTTTCTTGATATTCGTTGTATAATGTTAACGAAGATTACTATTCTGATGGGTGGGTAAAAAGCATTATATTTAAATAAATGTATACACATTAACGTTCAAATGTTTAGGGTTTATAAGATTGGGATAAGAAGGGTATAAGAAGTATCTTATACTCACCAAGGCCGCATTTATTTGATCAAAAATACAGTAAAAACAGTAATATTGTGAGATATTATTACAATTTAGAATGACTGTTTTCTGTTTGAATATATGTTGAAATGTAATTTATTCCTGTGATCAAAGCTGAATTTTTAGCATCATTACTGCAGTCTTTCATTCATTCAAATTTCATTCATACTACCCATATGCATACTATAGAAGATACTTTTTTAATGGTTGCTAAGTAAATTCAAATGTAATACCTACTCAGACAGTATGAGATTTCGGATGCAGCGACCATTTCCTAACCAGATGCAACCCAACTACAAGACGTGAAAAAAATCACAGCCAATCAGAAGAGCATGTGGGCGGAGTCTCTTTTAGGCGGATTCTCTCTGTAGGCGTGCTGCACTCGCAACAAAATGGATAAGTACATAAAATACATGAGTGACTGTCATAGAATACATTTGTTTGTTCACATTGAGTTGACAGTTTGAATGTTCTTGTTTCCTTTACTTTCAAGATCTGAGGTGACCTATCCATTGTTGCTTTTAGTACTGCTAGAAAGGCCATGCAAAATGATATACAAACTTACATTAGACGCTTTTAACATTAAATAAAACACAAACAGTTCCTGAGATTATCATTGTCATACTTTATGTTGTTGTTCCAGTCGCGATGTAACAACAAAACAAAAAAATCGTCACATATTTGCAGCTGGTTAGGAATAAAACTAACCATTTATTGTTTGTCCCAGGCTTGTGTTTGTTAATATTTTTGTGGAAACTGTGACATTTTTTAACATTAAAAATGCCTTTACTGTTACTTTTGGTTGATTTAATGCATCCTTGTTGAATAAAAGTTAATTTCATTAAAAAAATCCAACCCCCAACTTTTGAATACTAGTTATAGAACAAATCACCACATTTAGAAATGCGTTTTGAAATACTTATATTTTCCATAGAATATTAAATAGCAAGCGGGGCTCGAACCCTGGTCCACCGGCATGAGAGTGGGGCGCTCTAACAAGGAGGATAAAGGCTGCAACCTCTAGCGTCAGTCGCTAAAGCATCTCCTGAGATCAGAGGAGTGAGGTTTACTCACACAGCGACTACTAGCTGGCCCCCATTACACTCACCCCCCTAAACCTCCAAGCGGGACTCGAACCCGGGTCCGCCGGCATGAAAGTCGGACGCTCTAACAAGGAGGATAAAGGCTGGATAAAGGCTCAAGCGTCAGTCGCTAGAGTGTCTCCTGAGATCAGAGGAGTGAGGTTTACTCACACAGCGACTACTAGCTGGCCCCCATTACACTCACCCCCCAAACCTCCAAGCGGGACTCGAACCCGGGTCCGCCGGCATGAAAGTCGGATGCTCTAACAAGGAGGATAAAGGCTGCAACCTCTAGCGTCAGTCGCTAGAGCATCTCCTGAGATCAGAGGAGTGAGGTTTACTCACACAGCGACTACTAGCTGGCCCCCATTACACTCACCCCCCAAACCTCCAAGCGGGACTCGAACCCGGGTCCGCCGGCATGAAAGTCGGATGCTCTAACAAGGAGGATAAAGGCTGCAACCTCTAGCGTCAGTCGCTAGAGCATCTCCTGAGATCAGAGGAGTGAGGTTTACTCACACAGCGACTACTAGCTGGCCCCCATTACACTCACCCCCCTAAACCTCCAAGCGGGACTCGAACCCGGGTCCGCCGGCATGAAAGTCGGACGCTCTAACAAGGAGGATAAAGGCTCTAGCGTCAGTCGCTAGAGTGTCTCCTGAGATCAGAGGAGTGAGGTTTACTCACACAGCGACTACTAGCTGGCCTCCATTACACTCACCCCCCTAAACCTCCAAGCGGGACTCGAACCCGGGTCCGCCGGCATGAAAGTCGGACGCTCTAACAAGGAGGATAAAGGCTGGATAAAGGCTCTAGCGTCAGTCGCTAGAGTGTCTCCTGAGATCAGAGGAGTGAGGTTTACTCACACAGCGACTACTAGCTGGCCTCCATTACACTCACCCCCCTAAACCTCCAAGCGGGACTCGAACCCGGGTCCGCCGGCATGAAAGTCGGACGCTCTAACAAGGAGGATAAAGGCTGGATAAAGGCTCTAGCGTCAGTCGCTAGAGTGTCTCCTGAGATCAGAGGAGTGAGGTTTACTCACACAGCGACTACTAACTGGCTTCCGTTACACAGGCTAAATACACCTTGTACACCTTTCCCACCTTGTCCGACACATTGTGCGACACACTTTGCAAAAGGCGTGGGCATTGTCGATATGGCGTTGAGATATGAAATTACATTCTTCCGTCCCACTGTTGTTAAATTTGCATGGATATATTTAGTTTTTTTGCCGGAGCACCACCCGAGTCTTCTACTTCTATTTCACCAGTGATGCTTGATTCAACTTCCTGCGTCTATTACCTGTGCAGATATCAGCAGCGCAACTGGATTGTAGGTTTGCCAGGTCAAGTCCACAAATGGCTTGAAATTTGTATGATGTGTCGAATGTGTGCGTAGGATGCATTTCATACAAGATCTAACAACTGGACAAACTTGGAATAATATATTGACGTGAATATTCATATAACGAGGTTAGGGCCATACAAGTTTCCCAACAAAACAGGAGGGGGGTGGGAGATAGGTACGAAATATGGGAGACTCCTGGGAAAAACGGCAGTTTTGACAGGTATGGATACAAGTCATAAGAAAGCAAAAAAGTCACAGGCTGGACTCGAACCTGCGGCACGTGCACATGGTTAACTGCTGCGCCACAGCTCAAACTGTTCATTAATTATGAACTATTGCTATTGTTCATAGCCAGAGTTGGGGTATGGTAAGTGTTGAATTTTGGCACTTTACACACCATTATTTAACAGGCATTAATAGCTATTTTTCCATCTACTTATTTTTAGGATATCACACAAGAAACGCTGGAAGAAAACGCCAAGATGCACATAACTTGAACATCAAAAATGTATGCATTTAATTGAGGTGGTTAAATTTATCCAATATAAAATACATGCACATAAACTACGACGGAAACACGTTTACCGAATAATTCCCTCAAAAAACATGTGACTTTGCCTTAACAGTGGATGTGATTGGATAACTGGACTAACCAACCGGCCAGTTGCATCACAGCATCTCAAATGTTGGTTTGATCATCCTGAAATGCCCGAGTGAAAGTCTGTCATCAGAATGATTTGGTTTAATTCCCTCCCAGAAGTGATTGATTGAGTTCCCCGAACACCAGCATCCGAACGCAAGATGCATGCTCTGAGACACAAGACCTTTACGATGGAGGAAAAAAGAGCCACTGTTTCTTCCCTGATTCTATTTTTACCACAGATATTTTGCACCAATTTCCCAGTAAGCGACGATATTGTTCTCTTGAACACATGGGATGGAAACAAATGTTTTATGTAACATTGCAATTTTGCGCACAAGTTAAATTTGCAACATTGAATGGAAACATAGCTAATTGTTCAACAAATCAAGTATTTATTAGCGTTTGGAATCATAATTTTCATCTGCTAGTTGAAAACTTGTTAACAAAAATGTCTTCATAGAATGGCGCCATATAGGATTATCTTGATAAGACAAGACAAGACATATAAATCATAAAAACCAAACAAACACTTGCGGTCACATGAGAGGTGCAGTATTTCTCATCTGTCATGTTTTACAATCAGACAAAAATGTGATTCCCAAGTCACGTCATGTTTCTGTGTACCTTTATGCAAAGCCAGGCCATTGTTTTCAGTGTTATGAATATGTATCGCCTTTGAGCGTGATTCCAAAGAGCTGTGAGCAAATTTGGAGTGCATTTCCTTGCAGCTGGCGTGTCGACGATTTTAAATGAAAATCCCAGTTAGGCTGCTAGCTTTAGCATTCGGCTTAAGCCTCTCTCTTGGGTCATTGTTGAAAGATTGTGGATTCATGAACAGTAGCTGGAGAATGGGTTGAGATGTAAAACAGCTTCTCTGTGGGAACCGTGATGTTTTTTTGTCTCTGACAGGGATGCTTTATTGAATTCCTCTGTGGCGGACTTCAGAAAGGCTAATGCAAACATGACAGACGGAGAGGGAAAAGTCCCCGGCCGTAATTGAAAGCGACATGTGTCGCCTCAGTTTTGTTGTGTTTGCTTGTCCTGTTTTATCTGTGTTTGCTGATATTAGGAGTAATTCTCAGCATTAGCTGATCTGTTTGGTTTGTTAAGGTCTAGCGATCATAAGAGCATTTTGCATAATGATGTAAGTTTTGCTCAATTTCATACTATATTATTCACATTTCATTTCACATTCGCATATCATATTAAAGCGGATGTTTTGAAAGCCCCTATTTGGGTGGCAGCAAAAACGTAAGAGAGTGTGTGTCTCTTTAAATCAACTGAGCTGCTGCTCCTCCCCGCCCCCTTTTTAGAATAGGGCGGACCCTTTACAGCTTGCGCTAGTTTACGACAACAACTGGAGTATGGAGAACCTCACAGCGAGTAGAATACACAAAGATGGATAAATACCAACTGTTTGACCTTCATATTCAGGACATGTAAGTACTGCACATTATATTTTGTGAATGTGCTGGTTAGGACGCTATACGGTGGCTAAAGTTACCATTGTCTCTGTATTCACAGAGATCAGAGCTATGTCATTAGTTTTATTTTTAGGAAGTAATAAAAGTGCGCTTCTGAGTTGTACAGGCGGTGAGCATTTTCAGGATAAAAAAAACAAGCTCTGGTCTCTGTGAATACAGTAAGATACAATGGTAGCTTTAGCCACATTAGCACAGTCAGAAAGTCCATTTGCAAACGCACACACATTATAAAGTGCAGTACTTACGTGTTCTGGATATGACGTTTGGATCAAAAAGGTTGGTATTCATCCATCTTCGAGAAGCAACTTTTGTGCAAATCCTGTGTTTTACTGACCCTCATTTGCAAAGCAGCCCAGTGAACATAGATTCACACAAACATGTTCTGAAAACATTCAGTAAACATGATAGAAGGACCTAAATAGGACCAAAAAATAACGTTCTAGGTTGGTCCCCTAAATATTCGGCAAACGTTATAGGAATGCAGTGTAGATACCCAGAGGGAACGTCCTACAGTAATGGTCCACTAAACATTCCCAGAATGTTCCCTGAAGGTCCGCAAATAACTTCCTCCAGCCCTTAAAAGAACTCCATATCGTGACCGTCTCTGAACATTCTGGGAATGTTACCAGGCGATGCCCTTCACACCAGCGGTGACGTTCTGAGAACGTTCTGGGAACGTTCTGGGAACATCAAATTTCCAAATAAAAGATGGTCCCCTAAACGTTGCGTGAAGGTCCGTCAAATAACGTCTCCCAACCCTTTAAAGAACTCCATATCATGTCGTCTCAGAATGTTCTAGGAACGTTACTAGGCGATGTCCTTGACATCAGGGGGGACGTTCTGAGAACATTCTGGAAACGTAAAATTAGGCTACAAGCAAGCTCCGGCATGCCATCAGAACTCTTGTTTTGGGTTGGTGCATAGATCATCTCTTCTTCTGCTTTTTTTCTGTTGTGGTGGTTAGCAAACAGCGTTGCATTACTACGGGAGCCCCTTTTTGGACTGGAGTGTGGATCTCCTGTATTCGGCATCTGACTGTATGCACCGAACTGTGACATCCGTACCGTTATGGTTTGTGATGAATACACCATTCATAACTGAATGAACTGAAGGCTTATACTGTATATGCACAAAGGAGCAATCAAAGGAAAACAGAACAGGTGTGGTACTAAATTAACAACCATGGAGACTAACTGGGAACATGGGCAAAGGGGAACAGGGAAAACAGAACCAAACCACAATGAAACTAAACAGAACCCCAACACTCTGGAGAAACAGAACTTGAGTTTGGGGTCTGTAAGATTTTATATTTTTAAATGAAGTCACGTCTGCTCACCAAGGCCGCATTTATTGGATCAGAAATACAGTTAAAACAGTAATATTGTGAAATATTATTACAATTGAAAATAACTGTTTTCTATTTGAATATATTTTAAACTGTATATTAAAACTGTAGTCTTCAGTGTCACATGACCCTTCAGAAATCAGTATAATGGTAAATGGACTGCATTTATATAGCGCTTTTAACAGACCAATGGCCATCCAAAGCGCTTTACATCTTGCCTCACATTCACCCATTCACACACCGACGGCGGTGTCAGCCATGCAAGGCGCCATCCAGCTCGTCGGGAGCAGCTGGGGTTAGGTGTCTTGCTCATGGACACCTCAACACTTGGTCAGGTGGAACCGGGGATCGAACCACCAACCTTCCGGTTTGTAGACAACCTACATGAACCACTGAGCCACTGCCGTATAATATGAGGATTTGCTGCTTTTTATTATTATCAATGTTGAACAGTTGTGCTACTTCATATTTTTGTGGAAACAATCTTAAAAAATGTTAGAAACTTCAATAGAACAGCATTTATTTGAAACATTGTAAATGTCTTTATTGGGACTTCTGATCAATTTAATGCATTCTTGCTGAATAAAAATATAAATTTCTTTTGAACAGTAGTGTAGCTATGTATGAAATATTGGTTATAAAGTGTTGTCATGGGTGACATTAATATCAGAAATATTCCATGACTGACCAATCAGAATGAAGTATTCCAGGAGGATGTTGTTATCACTGTTCTTTAGTTATATAAATATTGTGTTATTTATGGCTCCAGCATGCTAATCAGTTCACAGTTTTGATACGAATCATTATCAGAATATCTCCTTCAGCGATGGGACTTTCTGTCTGTCACGCTTGGAATTGGGGTCACAGAGGTCAGTTTCAATACTATAAAATTATTATTTCACATATATCCCAACATTACCATATTAAAATGGCCTGAGGATCTGAAGCATCATGAATATTTAACTCCTTTATAATAGATCACTGAAATCCCATAATTAACCATTTGATGCAGAATAAGAGACGATGCAGCTGATATTATATCGGTCTGGCATTCCTGTGGTCTCAGACGGCCCCACGTTCACCCGAAAACCTCTCCTGTTCCTCCTCACAGCGCCGGAGAGACTGTCATGTCACGTCTGTCTCTCTCCTCAGAAAAACAACACTGACTCGTCTCGTTAAATCTGATGTGTCTTTTCTGCATGTTAAACATCGGAAAAAATGACACGCATGATAGCATGTGAAGCGGAATATTTGGATATTTAGGGCAGGACTTGATTTTATCCATCAGGATTTGATTTGATCGTGAAAAGTGTGCTGGGTCATGCCGTGTCAACTGTATTTTTTTTAATTTTGATTAAAAAAAAATTCTGGTGAAAGAAATACATAAAACAAGATGAAAGCCAAAATATTAAATGTCATAAATGTATATTGACTAATATTGAGTAATCCACTATTTTGTTGAGGCATGTTGTATACAATTGTACAATTGACCAATTTACTCATCGAGCCTCATTAAAGGGTAACTTCAGTGATTTAGCATTAAGCTTTGTATCAGTAGAAACCCGGTAATATATTCAAATTATGGTACTTTCCCCCCTCATGTCCCCCTGAGATTTATGCATTTTATTTCTGGAAAAAATCCTCAGACGAACCAAATATCGTAATTTTGCGTCATCTGAGGATTTTTGGGCCCGAGGCTAAAAAGTACAGCCAGTAGAGGGAGCGGTTCCGCATGTTTTTTCAATCCGCCCACAGGGGTGGGATCTCACTCACAGAATGTAAATGCGCACGGCCGCTCGGATCGGGCATTAATAACGGAGCGGTGCGGAGCAAAGTGAGTGTTTCAACTTTTCAGTGAATTCTTATGAAAGTTAAGCTTCCATATTAGGGCTGCAACAAACAATTATTTTAATCATCGATTAATCTAGCGATTATTAGAACGATTAATCGACTAATCATTGGTTATCGCCATTGACATTGGCAACTAATCAGTCAATTTTGAACGATTATTCAGCTTTTTCAATTATTTAAAGCATTGAGTTATACATATTCTAACTATAATATATAAAAAAATAAAGTCACTTCAGCTTTTGAAATGGTTGTTTTAATTAACGTTGAGCCAAGTTCTCAGAACTCAAATCACACACAAATGCTCTCTAAGCATTATTTAAATATTCTGTTCGCTTTCAATTGAAAAAATAAATAATAATTAACAAAAATTAGCTGCATTACAGACAACAACAAAAAAAAATAGATGTTTGAATGTAAACATCTCTTGGCAGCAGTATTAAGAGCTTCATTTGTAAAACAATAATAGGCCCCACTGCTTTTCTTAGAACTGAAACATAAAAAGAGGACATTTACTTCAGGACACAAAGAATGGTAAAAAATATTAATCTGCAAATGACATTGCAGACAAAATGACATAATATTAATCTCTTACATGACAATTGAGCTGACAGATTCTCATTCACCTTTTAATTAACAATATGAAAAAGTAACTGGCATGATTTTCTTCCTAACATCGCCTTTTGTAAGTCTTCATGCATATGGAACAAAATACAGGCAAGTGATGTGACTATAATAGCTAATAGTGTTATAATAATAAAAACAGTCCTGACTCCAAGCTTGATCAAACTTTATTCTATGCTAAATAAATAATCACATTACTGTAATTATATTATTACTGTTAATATTATTACAATTATTAGTAGCATTGCATTCTCTAATAAAGAGATTTACCGCTAGTTAGTTGTTTCCTCTTTAATACCCCTTTTCCACCAAAGCAGTGCTAGAGCTAGATCGGAGCCAGAGCCTAGTTTCAAATCGGTTCTTTGTGTTTCCACACCCAAAGCCCCAGCTCCGAGCCAGGAAAAGTGGTTCTTAAGTAGCACCAAAACATTGCTGGGCTAGAACAGGGCTAGAAGTAAGAACCGATTACGTCAGGCGCTGGGGGCGGGGTCAACAAGACCAACACAGACTTGAGATCCGCCATTGTTGAAATAGCAGCTAATGGAGCTAACAGCTGCTGCTCGTTTGTAATCTCCGTCTATACAAATGACGGCGAACTGCATGAATGCGTTGGATTCGCTGTGTTTTCATTGTATTTTGATGCCGATGTAGGATCGTAAAGCCATGTGAATCAATAGTAACGCAACGTTTGCAGTGTTGATGGAAGGCTTGTTCGGAGCGGTGCTGTGCAGAGACCGATCGCCGTATGATAACGAGTCCAGCGAGAGCATATGACTCATGCTTTTGATTCACTCATGCGTTTTTTTATATCATACGAGGATCGGAATGCATCTCGAACAAGCCTGGTATGTTTGTGTTTCCCGCTGCCCAGGGTTGCCAGGTTTTCACAACAAAACCCGCCCAATTGTTACTCAAAACAAGCCCAATCGCGTTTCAGGAGGCTTCCCCGGTTAAAATCACATTTGGGTGTAAAATATGTGTTTTTTTGGCATGGTTGCCTACTAAAATTCGCATTCCCGGGGCTAAATATCACATAATTGGGGTCGCTTCAACCCGCGGACATGAAAAACAGTCCGCGGCAACAGTGATGAAGTAGCCCAATTTGGCAACACTGCCGCTGCCTCGCTAGCGTTGCTGAGAAAGATGAGACGTATACAGTGACGTAAGACCTGGCTCTGTTGTGGCTCTCAGCATGTGGAAAAGCAAACGGTTCTTAGAAGGCTCCTCAGTTAAACCAACTATGAACTGGGACTAGCTCTGGCTCTGAACTAGCTCTAGCACTGCCTTGGTATTTGTGCTCCAACATGCACGTTGTGCTCCCGTTTCCCCTTGCACGTCTCAATCAGCTCCTGGTTCAGTAGTTAGGGCACTGATCAGGACAAGAGTCAATGGGCTAACTTCCTGATCAGTGCCCTGACTACTGAACTAGGGAGCTGATTGAGACACAGCCTTAGTTTGAAGTTTTGTGAAACTTTCCCACATCTTGCTAGTTCAGATTTGTTTGCACTCCGTCATTCGCGCTGTTTTCTTCTACCGCAACATTTGTAAGGGCTGCATTACACTCTAGCGCTTCAGCGCTGCATTCTGGGAGTTGTTGTCTTTCATCCACATGAGACTAAAATACATTTTCTGTCTTTTCTCAGTCTAGAAGGCACCAAATTCAAAAATAATTTCACATTTCTACTACATAAATGACACAGTTTAAATACACATTCATCTTCCCAGCGCTGAAGTACCTGCTTTAAAATCTCCATGTCTCTGGGTTTCAACCATATTAAAAAGAAGATACCAAAAGAAATGTTTATTAAAAACCAAAGTTACAGGCAAATAAAGTTATTTTTCGTTATTTTTGAACGGTCACCATTGGCAAATAATGCATCAAAGATTGCTAAAGTCAGCATATTTTGCTAATATACCTACCAATCTCTGTGTGAAAATAAAATTATAATGCTGCCATCTTTGTAAAGTAATTTTTACTCCCCTGTAATTTGGCTCCCCCTTTGTCATTTTGACCCCCTCAACAAAATAGTGGATTATCAGTCAATATACATTCATGACATTTAATCATTTGGCTTTCATCACTATTTATGTTTGACTTTCTTCAGAAAAAACATTAACAAAATCAAAAATTTGAGCCGGGAATTTTCTGAAATTTGGTTGATTTGACTCGGAATGAGCCTGCTTTGATTATTGTTTCCCTTCCACCCATATATGCAAGTCCAAGTTACAAGTTGTTTGAAAGGTAAAAGTTACCCAAAATTAGGTGAATTTTATTTAAATTAAATTTAGATATAAATATTACATTATAAAAATAAATAAATTATGTATTAGTATTTTTTTATTAAATGTTAATTGTTTTTTAATAATTTTTTTTAAATTAGAATTTTATAATATTTAAATGTTTTTTTTTTAAATAATTATGGAATTAAAACTTTTACATTTATTTTAATTTAATATTAATTATGCCATTATTCATTTGTAATAGTTTTTATTTATTTTTTAATAATTATTACGTGATTGTTAATATTTATTCTCTTTTTTTATTATATAAAGTAAATAAGTTTAATATTATTTAGTAAATAAATTACAATAAGGATGCCAACACTAAGATATAATGTGAGGTCATGATGGGTGAATTTTACAAAACCTTTTTAGGGCCCGAACATGTTTGGGTGTCATTATTTTAATGACGCTTGAGCGCATATTTCCCCCATATTCTCATTACCATAACACAATAGAAATATAAATCTCATTATTTTAATTTGAAAGTATTAGTATTTGTAGTATTTGTATTTTGATTTAATGTTAACTGTTTTTAATCATTTTAATATTTTAGATTTTAGATTTTTAAATGAATTTTTTTTTATTAATCATATTATTAAAACTTTTACATTTATTTTCATTTAATATAAATTTTGCCATTATTATCATTTATAAATAATCATTATGATTGTTTAGTAAATAAGTTACAGACTACGCAAACTATGCAAAAGACTACATTTCTTTCTTTCTTCCTTCCTTCTGGCTCTCTCTCTCTCTCTCACTGTGTTTTATTTGGGAGGAACTATCCAGCTGTGGAGTTTGTCCAGATTAGGGGTCATAACCTTGGCTGGCGTTGTTAGTCACTTTATATGCCGTCAGACTAACCGCAATGTTGTGCTTCTTATTTTAGACAGTTTAATCACAATTGTCTAGACGAGCTGTTGCTCTTCTGAGCTGCACACAGTCCAGTTCATCTGTCTGAGGCGCTCGCTCGCCCCCTCCACAGCGCTCTGTCGCAGGGTTATATCAGTCTCTGCACCGGTCTCAATCTGGCCCCGGGCGTCTGCGCTGCTATGTATGCAAAGCAGCTCGTAGATCACATGATCAGAGTGATGGCACAGTCTCCCTTCAAACACTGTGGCCACTGCCTGGCGTCCCAGAATACCTACACAAGGTGTGTGTGTGCGTGTGTGTGTGTGTGTGTGTGTGTTGAAAATGAATTCGGCTAGGGTCGTCATCATTGACGTCTGTGTCTTTCTCCTCCTACAGCTCTGGTGCTATGACAACAACTCTGCTGCCTTCCCACCAATCACACCTCTATCTTCACAGAGACATAAGCATGCTGTTCTGTCCAAATATTTAAGATTTAACCTCTTCAGTTGGGTATTGTTGTGGCATATGATCTTTTTTTTGTAGATGCCAACACTTGGATGTAATGTGAGGTCATGATGGGTGAATATTACAGAACCTTTTTAGGGCAAGAAACATGTCTGGGACATATTTTTGCCACAAAATCAAAAGAAAAAAAAAAGACTAAATTATATTTTGCACGACAAAATGGAACCCATTTATAGATTTATGGCATTGTGACATTATTTTAATGACAGTTAAGCACATATTTCGCCTGTATCCTCATGCAATAAAAGTATAATTCTCCTTACTTTTATGTGAAAGCAAAAATTATGTATTTTATATATTTATGCATTATGGTAGAATTTAAATGTATTAAATAATATTGATTAAAATAAGAAAAAAATCATTGTATTTCAGTAATCTATTGACAATTACAGAAAAATCCTCAAAAATAAAAAGTCCAAGACACATGTTAGTAATGAGAATATGAAGATAATAGAAAATAATATCATCATGCTTTTAAAATATTATAATTCATTTTTTTTTTCTTTTGATTTTGTTATTAAATGCGCCCTAGCCATGTTTCATTTGTTTATTTATTCGCGACGCACTTTATTTTGCAGACTTTGTTTCAGCAGGAGAAGTTGCCCATAGGTGGGCGGAGCTCTGCGGTAAAGGTGCGAGAAGTGGGCAGGGCCGGTGTTTGTGAGAGGCGGGTTTGAATTCTTGTGTAAATTTGATGCTCTCTGCAGGGTCATACCGGAGCCGTTCAGACAGACCAAAAGGAGCAGAACCACGCACATTCCTGCTCCCGATCTCACAGTGATTCCGAGACAGAAGGAAGGGGGAAGGGGAAGGAGGAGGTAAAGAGAGTGTGGGAGAGGGGAGGAGAAGATTGGTGAGAGAAGAGGGGGGGATCGTTGAACGGACACAGCCCCCCATCACAAGCTGTTTCAGTTCCCGTCCACTCACGTGGGAGTCAGTATGTTGTGGAGTTTGAGACGGAATGTGGACGCCGCTGCAGGAAACATGAGATTTTAGAAAGGACGTGTGTCATTGGGTCACAGGATCGCCCCCCTGGGAAGGTAAGACGTTTGTGCGGTTGTCGAGGTGTGGCGGCAGTCTTTGGGTTTGCGTTGATGCGTTTTCAAGCAGTTTCGCAGCTTCAGAGAGTCTCAATATCTGTCGAGAGGCAGAGAAAGCAGGATTTCCCACATCTGAACAGCGCTGTCTGTACGTCTGACTTTGTCTGTCTCTGTTTGACTTGCTCTGAACATTCGAAGAAGCTTATTGACATGGCAAACAAGGGTTTGCATCAGCAAAACATTAATAACCATTACGTGTTTACATGTTGGTTGTTATACACTGAACACGCGTCTTTGACGTTTGTAGATGTGCAAAGTATATTCACCTTTTTGTAAGTTTAGCCTTCTCTAGGCAAATAATTCCTGTTGGAATTTCAGACATCGTTTGTAGCCAATCCTAAAAAATGCGAAGAATTGCATAAGAGAAAAAGCTAAAATCGTTTTCTTGTATTCTTATTTGAGTCAGGATCCTCCAGATTCTTTCGATATATATATTTAATGAATTTGTAGATAATTTTAACATAATTTTTGTGGGTTTTTTTTGGTTACATTTTAGGGTAACACTTTATCTTACAGTGTCCTTGTTACATATGTGTACTTACCATAGAAATAACAGTAAATTGTGTATAACATGCAACTAACCCTCAACCAAACCCTAACCGTAACTATAATAAGTATGTTGTTAATTAATATTACTCAGTACTTACACTGTAACAATGACTCCTTAATATAAAGTGTAGCCCACTTTATTTTAAGGTGATGTAATTACATTGTACTTACTCAAATATGTACTAAGTAATATTAATTTACTACATGTACTAGTGTTGTAGTCAAGACCACCTAATCCGAGACCAGACCAGCACTTCTTAAATTCATAAAGATCCAAATTACTGCCTTAGAAATTACTTATTTTTCATTTTAAAAAATGGTCTTAAGACCAAACCAGTCTCAAGTACTACAACACTAACATTTACTTACTATAGAGTTACGGTTAGGGTTTGTTTTAGGGTTAGTTACTTGTATTTATGCATCATTTACTGTTATTACTATAGCTAATGTAACTATGTCGCCTTAAAATTAAGTGTTACCTTTTTTTGCAAACATATTTAACATAAAATACTTATGAAATAACTGGAAATATCCTGTTGGACAATCTGTGGTCTTTATCAGAACTGGTATGTTATTGGAATAATGTCTTTCTTCTTGAGTTAAACCCTTGAAAGATTTGCCCTAAATTTCTTGTGATGCTCCACATGGACATTTGATCCCATTGGAAACCTAATAGTCCTATCGTGAACTATGTGTTCTTAAGATCTACTTGTTGTTATGCTGGAATCCTGTGTTGGAATTCCCATTAGGATCCAGATCATGGCTGAAATTGCAGCTGGATTTGTTTGTTTGCAGCTGGATTCGCTTTGGATAAAAGCGTCTGCTAAATGACTAAATGTAAATGTTTGACTTGGGATATGAGTTTGCATGTGTTACATTTGGATTGGAACTTTGTTGTTTTTTTTGCAAAATACATCGTATTTTAGCACTAGTAATGCTGCTTTTCCAATCACACAAATCTAAACTGTTGCATATCAATTGATACATCCCGGAAGAACAAAGATTATTTAAAAGATTGTTATTGTCTTTGTCTTAAATGCTAATTGAACTGGTAGTTAATGACGGAACATCACCACGCAAACGCAGCCTTTCTGCGGGTGTCAGACGCTGTAAATAGTCGGTGCGTGCGTCGTTAGAATGACAAAGCTCCTGTGCTGCTGCTATTGTGTCGCCGTGTGAGGAAGATGATGAATTGCAAATGTGCGAGTCGGTCAGAGTCAAGGAGAATCCCCTCTGAGCGTGTCCTGGTGTGAAGGACTTTAGACGGGCTGAATTCATTCTCTGTGAATGGCCTGAGAAAAGGAAAGGCAGAAAGACAGGAGGAATCTCTCATCTGCTGGTATACAGATGGAAATGAATCAGCCATCCGCAGTCAGGCGGGACAGGAGGTCAGCGCTGGTGGACGCAGCTGGGAAGTCTTGCATCATACCGGGGACACATATACAAAATATTCATGAGTCGCAAACAAGGGCCAAAGTGAACTAGATTTTTAACAGGTGGCGATAAAACGGCCCTTTGAGCCAATTCTTGTTGTCAGACATTTCATATAGAGGAGACCGGGGCTAGCGGTCACATTTTTAACCCTAGATTTTAGGTTTATTTTTGAAAGTCACTTCTATCTGCATTCTTCAAAAGAAAAAGTTCCATGTAGAACTTTAAAGAGGCACTTTATATATAGAACATTTGAGGGGTTCCTAAAATTTATTTTGATTACATATTTTTTAATGAAACTGCTCATATTATGCAATTTTTTGACATAAAAAGTGAGTCAAGAACCCTAGGGTTCTATATAGGGTTTACACCTGGTATTAAAGGCACAATATGTAATTTTCGCCGCTAGAGGTCGCTTATTCAAAGCAAAGGTGTAGCTTGATGACGTCTTGTTTTCTCGGAATCGTGGGAGTTGTTGTCTTCACCTCTACAGCTGGTGGAAAAGAAATCATATTCATGGATGAGCTAATGTATCAAAGATTTATTAAAGGTCCCGTTTTTCCTGTTTTTTTGAAGCTTTGATTGTGTTTACAGTGTGCAATATAACATGTGTTCATGTTTCGCGTGTAAAAAAACAGTATTTTTCACACAATTTACTTATCTGTACACCGCTGTTTTCACGGTCCTAAAAACGGGCTGATGAGTTCCTTGTTCTATGAAGTCCCTCCTTCAGAAATACGTAACGAGTTCTGATTGTGCCAGCGGTTCCTGTGTTGTGATCATAGGTTGTGATTCGACAGCAGCTTAGCGCACGTTGCCCGGTAAGGTCACGCCTCTTACCAGAGATGCATGCGTTCAGTGTTCGAGTGACGTTATTAAAGAAGGAAGTAGAGGGATGTAGTCCTAATCGGCCGTTCGCTGCAGGCTTTGAAAGGGAACTTCTGTTAAATAAAATATCTCGCTTGGCATTGAACTTTGAGCTTTATAATTTTACAGGTATTATTTATGCTCTAACAGCAACATTACACACTAACTAAAGTTTGAAAAATGGGATCACGAAGAACAGGACCTTTAACGTTACTGTAGTGTGAAGCAGGGTGGAGCGGAACGAGGCCACTGGGGCGATCGCTAATGAGAGACGAGCGACACACGGCTCGAGAGCAGCGGAGCTTTTATAATGCCACAGTCGCCGCTTCGGCTTCTTCCGCTCATGTGTATGTGGGGTAATGCAGTGCTGTTTTATCATAATACATACATTTGAGTGCGTTGAAAGTTATGTTATAATGCTACTCACTCGGCGGCTGCTATGAGACACTTGTTCACACTGTAAGTTGTATTAGTCATGGTAAATAATATAATATAATATTAATATAATATAATATTAGTCATGGTAAAACATGGAACTCGCGGTAAATCATGAAAACCAGATTTGATCAATAAGATTAACAGTGTTGAGCTGAAGAACAATGATTAGTTTTCTGTTGATGAATGTATTTAAACAGTTGCTCACCTGTCTAATAAAACACATCATATATTAAATCGTCTTTGGTGAAATTATGGAAATCGAGGCTAACGCGGGTATGATGTCATTGATAGGCGACGCACGGACACAGTCCGTGTCCTGGTTAAAATGGCTTATTTCTCTGGATTTTAACATTCTTGGAAACATTTGGGATAATGTAAGTACACAAGTCAACAACATACAGTATATAACACTGTTCTAGTGGTTTTTGGATTTTTGAATCCAAAAATCTTACATATTGTACCTTGAAGAAGTAATTTTATCAATCCGATTTTAAGTGGATAAGGCTAAATACAGGTGTAAACGGGCTCTAAAACGTTTTGAGCTTGTCCACTTTCCACCACTTCCAGAGGTAGCCGAAAACGCATTCGACCGGATTGCTTTTATAGTGTAGACTGTAGACACTCATGACGCATGTGTGCGACAATAGATCGTCTACTCTCTGTTTACTGACCTAATGTGTAAAGATTATGGGAAGCACACTAGCCAGATGGGATTTAAACTTTAGTTGGCTGAAGACCAGGGGCGTAGCCCTGACGGGCACAGGCCCGCCCACTTTGATGACTAGCCCCCCCCAGTTTTTTATACAAATATAATAATATTTATTAAATAACAGTTGTTTAAATTATTTTAACGTAATGACAAAATTATTATAACATCTCAAATACTAAAATAAATCAAATGTGTTTTTTTTTAATAGTCTATGGTTTTTGCATAATGCTTGATGAGTTTGATTGACAGCTGTGTTAGGAAATTATCTCATGTATGTCGTGCGGCTCACGCCTGTGAGTTCATGAAGTGTGTTTACCTATTCACTTAGCCTATAATTTGCAGTTGTGTGATAGATAAATAGCAGCGATGCAGCGATTCTATAAAAAGGACTTTTAAAAACTTGCATTAACGCGGGACAGAACCCATCCATCAGCCCGCAAGTAACGGTAAGACTTTTCAATTCCAGGCGCAGGTTCATTCTGTAAAGCTGGGAACACGCCATCAGTGTCTGTCTGTTGTGATAGTGTAGGGGTATTGCTGCGTTCACACCAAACGCGAATAGAGCGTCAAAATCACGTCTACCACGTCTAGTTGGACGCTTGAACATTTTGAATCCATTATAAATAATTTAAATTGAGCGTTTGAAGCGAAATAGATGCACGTTCAAGGCGCTCCAGGAGAAATATGTCATAAAACACCGCTCTGGCTCTTTTTATTTTCATTAAAAATATATATTAAACCTTAATAGCCACACAAATGTGGTCCAGGCAACTCCTAAATTATCTTCACTGCATGTATATTTAAATATCCTTAAAAAATAAAGTTATGAAACTTCTCTTTGCCCTCAGTCAAAACGATTAGGCAGACAACAAATTGTAGATTCATGACACCAAAGATCGGCCGTTAGATCTACACAAGACGCACCACTACAGGACATCAGAGCCAGCGGCAAACGTCAGAAGGACTAGCCGAGGAAAGGCTGCTCTTGCCGGGGTTAATGAGCGCTGAGCGCCCGGTGATCGCCTGGATCTCACAACTCCAAAAACACAAGATAATGTTTTTAAATAGGCGCTCTCTCTATAAATAAACCACAGATTTGAGCTTTAAACAACTACATTCTCACCTGAAAAAGTCTTAAAACTACATTTTGTAACACAATAGTAGTATTTTTAAATTATGCTGGGTTTCTCATCACGTCACTTTACCACGTGACAGCAGCAAGCAGGCTCCTGATTGGTTAACGTGGCGTGAATTGACGCCAAAGTTCAGATTTTTCAACTCGGGCGTCAGAAGCGAATTCGTTTCAAACGCGTGAATGCACAAAAAGAGGCGAATAGAGAGAATGAGGCGGAACCGCGTCCACCGCGCCACGCGTAACGCGTCTATCGCGCCGCAGGACCTCCAGACGCGCGTCAACGCCTTTCCATTGACTTAACATGGAAATCACTCGCACCAGATGCTCTATTCGTGTTCGTTGTGAGGGCAGCATAAGGTGCATGGCACAAAGTTTTGATGCAATTCGACCTGAGATTCGAAACCAGCTTTTGCCGAACTCGCTGTACTTCATTTTCCCATCACATATCAGATCGGAAAGGTGTTTATTTTTAATTAAAATTGAAGAAACTATTCGAAAAATGGAAATAAATTGTCTAACATTTGTTGTAACCGCTGCTCGTGTTTTGTATGTGGACAGGTAGGAGCTACAGTTTTGGTTTATGTTGACAGTGACAAGCGTGAAAGTGCCCGCTCACTGTTGCCCAGGGCCGACCAAAAATAAAATTCTGCCTACCCCACGGCTGAAGACCCAAAATTGTTTTGAAGACAAAAAACGGTTTGGTGTCATCTTGTGGCTGTCAGGGCAGAAACTAAAGCTGCTGCTCTCCGTATGCTTTTCCGTCGTCTCCAGGCGCGCTCATATGTAAAATGCGTGAGCTTATTTCGTCCATTAGATCGAAAGATCCGAAAAAGCCCACCCATAGACCCTCCCCTCGAAGAAATCAGGACAGAAGTGGTTGAAAGTGAACAAAAGAGACGGATTCAAACACCAGTTGTAAACGTGAATGCATCTACTTGTGATCCGATCCACCAAAACACATCTTAGGAGTAAACAGGGCCTTTGTGACAACATGCCCCAATAGCAGGACATCTTGGCACGATGGGAACTTGCTATAATTTATTATACATCATGATATAAGCTACTTTTGTTTTGATTGATGATTGATAATTGCATGGATTTAATTGTATATTTAACTGTGTAATTGTTCAAGTTGACTCAATTAAATTATCAATACATGGAAATATGCCTTTCTAAAGGTAAAAAAGCCTCCTCAAAACCAGTTTCTGGGGCAAGTATTTCGGAATAAAAGCAGAAGTATTTGAAACAATGCCAGCTTTAAGGAACTAATACCTTGTTTTGACCGGAGTGCAGTTCTGTTTCCATAATCTCCAACAATCGAGTCAACAAAGGTTTAATTGTTATTTAGTTGCGCACGAGTGGAGAACTGAACAGGTTTAATCTCGACTCAAGGTTTTTCTTCCCTGGAAAGTAATTGATTGAAATAGTTTCCCTTCTCTACTCGAGGGACTCACTGACTTTGATAATTAAAAATGAGGCTAGAACGTGATTTTCATAAATACAGATCACTTTCATTGTGCTTTGATGTGGTCATTGCCGCCGGGTTGCGTTTCCTGTACTCGGGGTTGTTAATTAACTCTCCTGGATTGGTTTTGGGGGATAGAGGGATTCAGACCATCATAAGCATGAGATAGTATCTCATCCTGCACTTGCACATTGTTTTCCAAACAGATCCCTAAGAGTTTTATGACTTACAGCCCATGCGAGGAATTCTTCCTTGTCAACAGGACTGAGTGATGTGTGATTGTATGGCGAGTGATAGTAGTGTTTAGACACGGGGAATCCCTTTAATCCCTATGCGTCTCAACTTACATGTCAAGACGCTCTCTTCTAGTTCTCTTCCAGGACCTGGTTATGTGCTTTTTGGGAAGCATCCTAATCTAAATCAACATGTGTTGCTCAAAGACTTGACTACAGTTTATTCAAGGGGGTGTTGATTTAACTTGTTAATTTAATAACGCATTCAAATTATTTACTCAGTGTCGTGAAGCCAATAGAATGCAGTCAGAATGTCCCTAAAATGGAAGATATTGGGGCAAAAATGCTTATTGTCTCATATTTATATCATATGATATAGTTATCACAATATCACACAAGGGCTGTTTTTGTTCCGAATAGCACAAGCGCAAAGGTGATTCTGATTTTATGCAATAAAGTTAATTATGTGTTATTTTAGACACAATATTGTCTGGTTTTGCTCAATTTTGTCAACAAAACTATTACCTGGTTATAAGCCTGAGCATAGTCCCGGCGCAACAGCTGTGTTTCTGAATGAATACGCGGTTTTAACAATCAGTTGGTGGTAATTTGTCAGCCGATTAACAAAAGTTTATAAAAATTACTAAATTACTAATTAATGAACTTTTTATACCTATACTAGAGACTCAACTACACTTTATTCCAATAGTTTATTTTGTTATTTATAATTTTATTGAATGTTTTAAACATTTATTGCTTGTTTTATGAATAGCAATTTGAAATTAATTCACCAGTTCATTTTTAAAACTACACTAGAGACTTGACTACAATTTATTCAAATAGTGTTTATTATTTTATTATTTATTATTTTATTTAAAACATTTTATATATAAATGTATTGTTTTTGTTATAAATAGAAATATAACATTTTTGTTGCTACACTACTTGATTACAATTTATTTTGATAAATTCTTTTTTTAATCATTTTATTTATTTTTTATATTTGCTTTTATTATTTTTGCTATAAATACAAATATGAAATTAATTTATTACACTATAAAAAATGCTGGGTTAAAAACAGCCCAAGTTTGGGTTGTTTCACCCAGGGTTTGGGTTGTTTTAACTCAGCGTTTGGGTTGTTTTCACCCAGCGTTTGAATTGTTTTAACCAAGTGCTTGGTTTGTTTTCACCCAGCGTTTGGGTTGTTTTAACTCAGCATTTGGGTTGTTTTCACCCAGCATTTGGGTTGTTTTCACCTAGCGTTTGGGTTGTTTTCACCCAGCGTTTAAGTTGTTTTAACCAAGTGTTTGGGTTGTTTTCACCTAGCTTTTGGGTTGTTTTAACCAAGCGTTTGGGTTGTTTTCACCCAGCATTTGGGTTGTTTTCACCCAGCGTTTGGGTTGTTTTAACTAAGCGTTTGGGTTGTTTTAACTCAGCATTTGGGTTGTTTTCACCCAGCGTTTGGGTTGTTTTAACCAAGCGTTTGGGTTGTTTTCACCCAGCGTTTGGGTTGTTTTAACCAAGCGTTTAGGTTGTTTTCACCCACACTCTAAAAAATGCTGGGTTAAAAATAACCCAAGTTGGGTTGAAAATGGACTAACCCAGCAATTGGGTTGTTTTAACCAAGCAATTGGGTTGTTTTAACCCAGCAATTGGGTTGTTTTAACCCTGCGTTTGGGTTAAATGTTTGCTTAAAACAACCCAATTGCTGGGTTAAAACAACCCAATTGCTGGGTTAGTCCATTTTCAACCCAATCCCTTATTTTTAACCCAGCATTTTTTAGAGTGTAGTCACAATTTTGAATAGTTTACAACACTTAGAGAATTTTTATTTAATGAATAAATATGTGTATATTTATAAATTCATTTTTATTTGAATACAGAAATATGAAATTCATTTATTATTGAACTTCTCTGTCAATA
Source organism: Romanogobio albipinnatus (assembly GCA_023566225.1). NCBI lineage: Eukaryota > Metazoa > Chordata > Actinopteri > Cypriniformes > Gobionidae > Romanogobio > Romanogobio albipinnatus. The sequence goes on along the minus strand of CM042247.1, from coordinate 14,206,851 downwards.
CTTTACAGAATGAAATAATTATTTATAGTTGACATTTCTCATACTTCGTTTGCCATATCGGATGATTTTGTTGTCTTTGCGGCGCATGAGATTGCCTTCTCAAAGTATGATGATGTGGCTATATCTGTCATTTTGATGATGCTTTAAAGATACGGTCGTGGTTTAGGTTTTGTCTCACTAACTTCCTGTTCCTCCTAATGTGGCCTATAATTCCGTTTACCCAGAATGCATCAAATACACCATTCATACCTGTTCCGCCCTCTGTTTTGATGAGTGATTTAATGGAAGGGTTATTATCTCTGGCGTTGAAGGCAGCTGTTTTAAAGTGGTCGTCTATGATGTCTAACCCCAAGACCGGTGCTTTAGGTGCTTTAGGCTTGTGCACACGGTTCGTTCTTGATCTTCCAGCTCGGAGAGAGAGAGGAACAGGGGGCGTTATTGTACCGGAGTCGGGTGGAAATTAAAGGCCTGTGATCGGAGCTCGGAGCGAGTAAACTCATTTCAACGCGGCTTTGTGTAGTCATGTGTGTCTGAATCCTGTCTCGTTACGCTCGGCTGCACGGCACAGGCAAGAGGGGCGGAGGGGAGACCCCAGGGTTCGAAGGAGGCTTCCACATAGGGGAAAAACTGAGATAATGTGAAGGAGAGATTTTCTGGAAGCTGGATTTTGTTAATCTGTTCTCTGCGTATCACACAGGGGCTCAGGTAATCAGAGGAACACATGCCGTCACGTGATAGTATTTCTCTGAGCTGAAAAAGTTTCTTAGTTTGTCCCTGAATGTATAAGAAAGTTTTGTTGGTTTGGATTTAGTGTTGGTTTTCCTTATGAGATCGTGATAGAAGGAAATGGCCGTAAACACCATCCATCGTGTGCAAACCGTGCTATTGTGAAGCCTGGTTTATGCTTGACACGTTCAGTTCGGTGTGAACCAATGCAGACGTGCGCGTATAACACGCGCTCCAGAGGTGTTTATACTTCACACGCTCTCCAGAAACAACAGGTGGCAGTGCAGGAAACATCATCTGAACCAACGGAAACAGCAGTGGCGGCTAGTCATGTCACTTGTGCCAGGCACGTATACATTCTCAGAAACAAATGTGCAAACATTTTACCTTTAGGGGTACAACAGCTTGTCACTGGGGTAGTACCCTTACAAGGACATCTTTGTACCTTTTTTACACCTAAAATGTTCATACCCAGTAGGGCTGTACGATCAATCGAAATCGAACCGCGATTTGGCTTGTGTGTTATTATGAAAGTGCAAAGGCTGCGATTTTAATGAAATAAATAAATGCCCAGTGTGTCAGTGAAGAGCTGCTCTGTGATCAGGAGTAAACACTGCTCCGTCTGACAGACTGCGAGTTTGAGTCGCTTATAACGTGCATTTGAAAAAGCAACACGCGTCAAACATCTTCACAAACTAGTAATGCGAAGTGTTCATAAACCTGCTGTCCAACAAAATACAACGTACAATAACCAGTTTTAACTCACTTCATATCATCAGTCAAGCTGATGTGCCTTCTTATCACAGAATGTCAATCATCACTGCATATTATTATGAAAATACTCAAGAGGACTTTTAATATAACTAATATAATATAACTCCCCCTGAAATTGCCTCATCAACACGGCATCCTCAATAAACCCATCTCTGGCGTGATGACACTCAAAATATTTCTATCTAATATGACTTCTGACCTATAATGCTGCCAGATTCATAATCACACACTTAGGCCTGTCGCAATTGGTCGATGCAATCAACTGCATCAACGCTGTAAATTAGTCGACGTCAATATTTTTAGTTGACTGGGTAAGTAGGGTACGATATGAAATTGTATTAGTACCAGTACTTTAAAAATGACAGCACTCTAATAAGGGCAGTATTTCTTAATTTGTGTCGATGTGTGACAGCAGGAGTGAGGACGTGTGTGTGAGCTCTGCTTCCACGTGCTCGCGAGACCCTGATCTGAAGCGCACACATGCCTTTCACTCAGACAGATTGCGACGCCAGTTTCGAGGATTATTGGGTTTGAATGGTAAAAAATATGTAAAAATGCACGTCCTGGCGAGTATTCGGGTAAACGCAGTCGGATATGTCTTTAGTGACCGTATACAGAGTTGAATGAGAAATCGGGTGTTACAATGAATTTGGTCCGTGCAGCTCTTAAAGGGCCGGACCTAATATCCTGTGTGAAGCAGGGCAGGGCAGGAACATGCCGGTCAAGTGAGTTTTTAGGGTTTTTTAACCCTAAAACAATGACAAAACAATGAATAGTAAGTTCTGTCTGTTTATTAAATTACTTTTACAGTTTTTTGCTGTGGTATGGATTCAGTATCGGTATTGAGGTATTTTAGTCTGGTATCGTATCGAAGTCATAATGTTGGTATCGTGACAACACTATTCTATATAAAACGTATTTGTTGATATTCTCTTTTTTGTTATTTTGGTTTACAAATTTTTACCTTTTTACATTTTTACTCTTTTAGTTCTACATTTCGTCAAGGGCTTGTTTACATTTATACTTTTTATAGTACACTACTGAAGGCCAACGTTGCCAGTTAAATTAAAAGTTTTTAAGTAAAATTGTTGAAAATTATAGTGATAAATTAGTCGATAGATTAATCGATAAATTAGTCGATAGATTAATCGATATAAAAATAGTTGTTAGTGGCAGCCCTACATACACTGTTTGTTCGTTGGCCAGAGCAGAACTGGCTCCCCGACTGGGCCTGGTTTCTCCCAAGGTTTATTTTTCTCCATTAGGTCACCTGATGGAGTTTTGGTTCCTTGCCATTGCCGCCTTTGGCTTGGCTTGCTCAGTTGGGGACACTAAGGCCCGGTTTCACAGACAGGGCTTAGACTAAGCCAGGATTAGGCCTTAGTTCAATTAGGACATTTAAGTAACTTTTATAAAAGTCCCCATGAAAAAAACATTACTGGTGTGCATCTTGAGAAAAAACAATGCCACTGACATATTTTAAGATTTGTCAGTGCAAGATTCTTTCAGTTAAAATAGCTCAAACATGCATTTTAGTCTAGGATTAGCTTAAGCATTGTCTGTGAAACCGGGGGTAAATATTCAACTAAATTTTCAAATACATATTAAACTAAATTACTGATCTGCCCGCATTGTCACTATATGATAATTGAAACACTGTGAAGCTGCTTTGAAACAATCGGCATTGTAAAAAGCGCTATATAAATAAAGGTGACTTGACTTGATTGTATTCGTCTGAAAAAAGAATGTCAGGATGGCTAGAGTGTGAGTAAATCATGAGCTAATTAAAATTTTTAGGTGAACTGTCCCTTTAAGGTACATATTGCTACTCTATGTGGTACCAATATGCACCTTTTAAGGATGAAAAGGGTACAAAGATGTCCTTTTAAGGGTACTGCCCCAGTGACAAGCTGTACACATTTTTTTCTGAGAGCGCATATGGATACATATTGAATTAAAGTAGGTTGACCCATGTGGTTATAGGAACATTTACTCCACCATCTATTTCAGGCTGCTGGAACTTTGTCAAGACTGAAAAAACCTACTTTACTACTATGGTAATATAGCGCTGTGCCATTAGACCTATAGAGATTTAGCCTAGCAGTTTCCCTCCCGCTTTTGTTTGTTTGGTCTCTGACCGTCAGAAACATCACAGTGGCCCATTTCGTGTGTAAACATGTAGCTCAGAGCCGTTTAAGCTTTTACAGTAATTATTGTTAATGCTAACAGACACAAAGTGTTGTTTCACATGCGGATTGTCTTAAAGGTCAATCACGTGACCTCATTTCTCTTTGTGCTTGAGATGAACTTTTTCTCTGTTGTTTTTTTCTTAAAGGCACAAGTGAAAAGCGTGGACTGGTTGGTTAAACCGGTGGATTTTAGGGCTTGTGTGCTAAAGAAGCAGGGTTAGTGTAGTTAACAAAAACTTAAAATGAATGTTAACTGAAATAAAATTAAATGGTAACACTTTAAAATAAGGTTTAGTCTGTTAACATTACACTCTAAAAAATGCTGGGTTAAAAACAACCCAAGTTGTGTTGAAAATGGACTAACCCAGCAATTGGGTTGTTTTAACTCAGCGGTTGGGTTAAATGTTTGCTTAAATCGCTGGATTAGTCCATTTTCAACACAACTTGGGTTGTTTTTAACCCAGCATTTTTTAGAGTGTAGTTAATGGATCAACTATCACTAACTACTGAGCAATACATGTTATTGTATTTATTCATATTAATATTAGTTAATAAAAATCCAGATGTTCATTGTTTGTTCATGTTAGTTCACAATGCATTTACTAATGTTAACAAATGCAACTTTTGATTTTAACATGAGTATGAGTAAATGTTGAAATTAACATTAAGGTAGATTAATAAACTGCAGTTCATTATTATTTCATGTTAACTAATGAAACCTTATTGTAGTTACAAATAAAATATTAAAAAAGCAACATTTATCATTTTCATTTAGTTTAACTGAAATAAAAATTAATAAAAACTATACAGACATTTTAAAAGCAATAACTAATACAAGCGATAAAAAACAGACAACACAATTACTAAAACTTTAAATTGAAAATAATACAAAAATAAAAACATTTAAAACAAAAATCAAATTCAAAATATATAAAAAAAGATATATATATTATAATAGTAACACTTTTTTTGTAAATATTTGTTTTTATAAGTGATGATGGGAACCATAAAATATCAACATTATAACATTTTAGATTTGCTTTATCTAGTTATTTAGGAGTAGTTTTAGGTGTCACTACAAATTAAAGCAGTTCCTTTGCGAATAAAGCAAAAAAAAAGTGTTTGCAAGTAAGCAAAGATACACTCTAAACAATCCTGGGTTAAAAACACGCCAAGTGGGTTGAAAATGGACGAACCCAGCAATTGGGTTGTTTTAACCCCACATTTTTTAGAGTGTAGTGTCCCAGCTAACAAAAAAATATTCTAAGAACGTTTTGCTTTCGTTCTCATTAAGTTATGAAAATTATTATAGTTATTATAAAAATGTTTTTCTTAGTTATACGAACGCTAAGGGAACATTACATTTTATAATTGTGCAAACATTATGGCAGGGGTGTCCAATCCTGCTACTGGAGGGCCACTGTCCTGCAAAGTTCAGCTCCAATCCTAATTTAACACGCCTAAACCAGCTCATCAATGTCTTACTAGGCTTGCTAGAAACTTCAAGGCAGACGTGTTGAGGCAAGTTGGAGCTAAACTCTGCAGGACAGCGGCCCTTCAGGACCGAGTTTGGACATTATGGGAATATTACATTTGAAGGTTCTCTGAACTTTCTGAAATAAGTGCACTCTAAAAAATGCTTGGTTAAAAATAACCCAAGTTGGGTTGAAAATGGACTAACCCAGCAATTGGGTTGTTTTAATCCAGCGGTTGGGTTAAATGTTTGCTTAAAACAACCCAATTGCAGGGTTAAAACAACCCAATTGCTGGGTTAGTCCATTTTCAACCCAACTTGGGTTATTTTTAACCCAACATTTTTTAGAGTGTAGTAACGTTTCATGAACCATGTATAAATAATGCTAATGTTCTGAGAAAAATTTTAAACACCAGATAACTTCAAATGAACATTCTATTATGAACATTCTTTTATGAACATTATATGTTACTAAAAGAATGTTTGTTCAGAACTTTGGGAGAAAGAACCTCGCCTGAACGTTCTGGAATTCTTTCTTTCAGGCTTGTTGTCGGGGGTCTCAGGTATGACGTCCCATCCCCCATCCGTACAGCCCTTCCACCTATTGACGCACGGGGGCAGGGATCATCACCAAATGTCCCTGAGGAGGTGATGGGGCATGCCTGCACCTCCTATCAGCACGTCGTTCACAGGCTTCAAAGCCGCTAGATTAGGGCAGGATGCTGCGTTTGCTTCGACCCAGCGGAACTCAGGAAACACGGGGGCAATTCTGGGGCCATCAAAAGATACTGAAATATACGACCAGTTAATGTGGTTATGCAGAAATTAGTGTGAAATTAGCACTTTAAAGGTGCACTGTGTAACTTTTCCATCTGCTAGGAGCCTATTAAAAAAAAGGTGTAGTTTGATGACACCAAGTTTGATTTTGGGTCTTCACCTCACAGCCGGTGGGAAAAAATTGTCGGCAGGAATCATGTTCATGGATGTGATTATTAACGTTACTGTAGTATGAAGCAGAGCAGAAGCGATTGTTAATAAGAAGAGCGCAACACAAGCCTCGCAACCAGCGGGACCTTTATTATGGCATAGTCGCCGGCGGGACTTTTATTATGGCATAGTCGCCAGCAGGACTTTTATTATGGCATAGTCGCCGGCGGGACTTTTATTATGGCACAGTCGCCATTTCCACTTTTCCGGTCATGAGTACGAGGTAACGCAGTTCTGTTTATCATATTAGACACATCTGAGTGTGTTGAAAGTGATGTTATGACGTTACTCTGTGCGTTCACTCGGTGGCTGCTATGACACTTGTTCACACTGCAGTGAGAGTAAAGCGTTTCTGCAGAATAAAACTGGAAACCGAGGGGAACGCAGATATGACGCCATCGACAGGCAACTCCCTCACATGCCTTACATAGTGCACCTTTAATATAATGTTAACTATTATTTTGCTACTGCATTTAGTTTAGATTAATGTCAGTTATGTTTTTAATGTTTCTCAACCAGTGGTGTGCGTTTGGAGTGGGACTATATATCTCCTTATGGAGTCAGTGCTATTTTAGTATTATTTATATACTATTATAGTATTTATACAGTGAGGAAAATAAGTATTTGAACACCCTGCTATTTTGCAAGTTCTCCCACTTAGAATTCATGGAGGGGTCTGAAATTGTCATCGTAGGTGCATGTCCACTGTGAGAGACATAATCTAAAAAATAAAATCCAGAAATCACAATGTATGATTTTTTAACAATTTATTTGTATGATACAGCTGCAAATAAGTATTTGAACACCTGAGAAAATCAATGTTAATATTTGGTACAGTAGCCTTTGTTTGCAATTACAGAGGTCAAACGTTTCCTGTAGTTTTTCACCAGGTTTGCACACACTGCAGGAGGGATTTTGGCCCACTCCTCCACACAGATCTTCTCTAGATCAGCCAGGTTTCTGGCCTGTCGCTGAGAAACACAGAGTATGAGCTCCCTCCAAAGATTCTCTATTGGGTTTAGGTCTGGAGACTGGCTAGGCCACGCCAGAACCTTGACATGCTTCTTACAGAGCCACTCCTTGGTTATCCTGGCTGTGTGCTTCGGGTCATTGTCATGTTGGAAGACCCAGCCTCGACCCATCTTCAATGCTCTAACTGAGGGAAGGAGGTTGTTCCCCAAAATCTCACAATACATGGCCCCGGTCATCCTCTCCTTAATACAGTGCAGTCGTCCTGTCCCATGTGCAGAAAAAAACCCCCAAAGCATGATGCTACCACCCCCATGCTTCCCAGTAGGGATGGTGTTCTTGGGATGGTACTCATCATTCTTCTTCCTCCAAACACGTTTAGTGGAATTATGACCAAAAAGTTCTATTTTGGTCTCATCTGACCACATGACTTTCTCCCATGACTCCTCTGGATCATCCAAATGGTCATTGGCAAACTTAAGACGGCCTTGACATGTGCTGGTTTAAGCAGGGGAACCTTCCGTGCCATGCATTCAAACCATGACGTCTTAGTGTATTACCAACAGTAACCTTGGAAACGGTGGTCCCAGCTCTTTTCAGGTCATTGACCAGCTCCTCCCGTGTAGTTCTGGGCTGATTTCTCACCTTTCTTAGGATCATTGAGACCCCACGAGGTGAGATCTTGCATGGAACCCCAGTCGGAAGGAGATTGACAGTCATGTTTAGCTTCTTCCATTTTCTAATGATTGCTCCAACAGTGGACCTTTTTTCACCAAGCTGCTTGGCAATTTCCCCGTAGCCCTTTCCAGCCTTGTGGAGGTGTACAATTTTGTCTCTAGTGTCTTTGGACAGCTCTTTGGTCTTGGCCATGTTAGTAGTTGGATTCTTACTGATTGTATGGGGTGGACAGGTGTCTTTATGCAGCTAACGACCTCAAACAGGTGCATCTAATTTAGGATAATAAAGGGAGTGGAGGTGGACATTTTAAAGGCAGACTAACAGGTCTTTGAGGGTCAGAATTCTAGCTGATAGACAGGTGTTCAAATACTTATTTGCAGCTGTATCATACAAATAAATAGTAAAAAAATCATATATTGTGATTTCTGGATTTTTTTTTTTAGATTATGTCTCTCACAGTGGACATGCACCTACGATGAAAATTTCAGACCCCTCCATGATTTCCAAGTGGGAGAACTTGCAAAATAGCAGGGTGTTCAAATACTTATTTTCCTCACTGTAAATATTTAGAATTAGCTTTTGTTTTCATATTTTAGTTTTGATTTAGTCATTTTTATCATTATTTTCATTAATTTGCTTTTTATTTGTAATTAATTTAAAAATAAATAATACATGAAATAAAACAAATTAAATTAATTAAACATTAATTTCAGTTTAAATTTTATTTAAGTTTTAGTCATTGTAACCTATTAATTTTGTTTTTGCAATATATAATAAATAAATAAGTATATATATATATATATATATATATATATATATATATATATATATATATATATATATATATATATATATATATATATATATATATATATATATTTAATTTTATACTTATTTTTATTTGAGTTTTAGTAATTGTAATTTATAAATTTTGTATCATATATATATATATCTTTATGCAATTTTTTTGATACAAACAACTTAGTAATTCAAGGTTTGTACAGCACTATTATGGTTCTTTTTCTGCGTAATATCTCCTATACTTTTCTATTTTTTAATTTGCAGTTTGTTGATTGTGAGCAGAAGCGCCACAGCCCTTATTGCTAGAACAGAAAGAACTAATTTGGTTGTCTCTCAGGTTTTCTGTGTGTCTGGATATCGACCTGTCACTTGAGGGGATCCTCTGATAGACCTGTCAATCATTCATCACAACACAGTGACCTCCCTGCACAGTTTTGCCAGAGGCACATACTTTAAAACCGTGAAATGTTCTTATATTTCTGAACATCATTGCACTGGCTGCGTGTGTTATGTTGCATTCAGTGTCTCTTTCAGGCAGATGGTAAATCTGTGCTGTTTTCATTATCGCTGCAATGCCCCTCTCTGCGTTTCTCAATTAAACGTTTCTACGGCTCCTAAACTAATTCAGCAAGTGAAACAGACACAGAAACAGCATTACAGCTGATGAAGAGTGATAGAAAATTATAGAAACGCCTAAAATTCCCCTCTTTTTTGATGCAAAACAGCAGCTAAAGGCATAGGAACTTTCTTGAAGACTTCCGTACACAGCTCTGCACCCCCCACCAACCCACCCGTGGGTCCAATATTGCATCATCATAATCATTTAAAAAAATCTATAAGTGGTGCAGCACAAAACTAGACATATATGGTATCGTTTGAAAGATTAGAACCTCAGCTTTCTTGATAACCCAATCACTTTTGCATTTATGTTACATAGAAAAAGATAATAAGGTCTGAATTTAACCCCCCCTTGAGAAAATCATATGAATAATATCAAATTTCATATTTATATTAAAAAAACTCACCGAGAAATGAAAGGTCGCACCTCAACAATTATTTGCCGCGCACAAATGCTCCCAAATATTTTTTGAGATCACACAGATTCAATTTCGGGCACATTTGCGACCAAAATGGGCTCAATTTCGAGCCTTGTATATATATAGTTTTTATTTTATCATTATAATAGGCTACATAATTTATATCACAACATTTATATATAACTGTTTTGCGCTATTTCGGTCACAACACAGCAGACGGCAGAAAGCAAACATTAACCATGAGTGCGATAATGCAAAACATTACTGAGGGAAAACTTCCAGTTTCAAATGATGCAGGAAAAGCTGCACTCTGGAAGAATGATGATCAACTTTTTTAAAATGTTTTGAAGTTTAAAGTTTGACTTCCAGAGAAATGTGTGACTGTTAAACCTGTTCGACCACAGCAAAGTTACGTAATTGGTGTGCCTTTTCTCTTACTGCTGTGCTGATGGGGCCGCTGGGCCTGCGTTTGTACATGTATTTGTTACCGTTACAAGCAATCTTTAAATACAATATATTGCAAAAATGGTATTTGCTGTGAGAAACGGACCTCGTGTTCGGGCTTAACCATAGACTGTAAAAAAATATGGACGTAGTGTCCGTGACGTCACCCAAAGGATTCTGAAGTGCAGTTTTGAAGCGTAAAGTAGGGTCGAGCTGGCCGTTGCCATCTTATCAGCGCGTAACTCCTGGATAACTGAAAGTGGGCAAAGAGGCGGGACGTGGGCGGAGCTGAGGTGACCTGATGACTAACAGACAGCAGACAACCGGCAATCCACATTTCACTCAAAGTGGCCACGCCCTTAATTATGCAGAACTTTAAGGCTTTATATAATGTAAACGAATGAGTTATAAAAAACTCAACCCCCTCACAGTTGTCATGAAGGGCAAAATTAGCCGTATAGACCAAAACCACAATTTGTACCAGGCGTAATGTGTTTTTCTCTGCTGTAAAGTTGGGCATTTTAACATGAGGCTCAATCAGAGTCTGCTCCCTTCTGGAGCCAGTCGATGAATTGCAGTTTAAGTCACTTCCGTATTGGTTTCAAGAGAAACTGGGGGAGATTGCCGCTTGGTTTGTACATGTATTTGTTTACCGTTGCAAGCAATCTTTAAATACAACATATTGCAAAAATTATATTTGCTGTTAGAAACGGACCTCGGGTTCGGTTCGGGTCGGGTTTGGGCTTAACGTGTAAATGTAATGGTCGGGTTAAATGATCTCGTGTACGGGCCGGGTTCGGGCTTCAGTTTAACCCTCAAGCCCCCCTTGCATAACAGCCCTCAATCCCTTCTTCGTGGACACATTTGGGCACGACGGTCACAAGTGTCATTCCAAAAAAAAATATTTTTAATAAATGTTATATCACCATCTTTGATCAAATAAATTCTATCAATTTATGCATTTTTGTGATTTTTGGGGTATTAATGCATTTATTTAACTCTTAAAGTACCATATTTTTTATGTAAAATATGCTTATTTTTGTTATATTTAATATTTCTATCATATCATATCAGCAAGTCCAGAGAGCCAAAACCTAAAAATGTGGTGATATGGTATTAATTTCTATTTAAAGCTAAAATATCAATAGCCACTAGATGACAATAGAACTCGATGGCTGCATATGGGCTGAACTCTGTAAACCAATGTTTCAACAACTTTTTTTTTAAATTGCCCAGTTATTGGCTCATTTAATTCCTTTGTCTGTGTATGTGTGAGTGACAAAAAATAAAACTCACTCTGTTATAGGCTCATCCAATGGCTTTCAATGCAATGCTTTTGTGGATGTGTGTGTTTGTGTGCGAGTTTTTGCCACATTGAGAATGTTGTATAGGCTCACTCCTTCATTTGTGTGTTTGCATGATCTACATTGTGTTGGATTTATTGATTTGTGTTGGACTAATAAAAAAAATATGCTCAGAATTACAGTTTTTTCCGTTCATTCCTGTGGGTGGCCATTTTTGTCCACGAAGGCGGGATTAAGGACTTTTTTTTCAAGCACTTAACCTTGTAGAATCGAGTACATTTTTTTGTGTGTGTTCAGGTGGCAAACTTAGGAAAAGTAGTTTTGTACCGCTCAGATTAAAGAAAGTATAAAAAACAAAACAAAACAAAAAACGATTTTGCCCTCATTTGTCTGGAAGAGTGCAGACTTCTATCTCCGCCTACTGACCTAATGTGTAAACATTATGGGAAGCGCGCTAGCCAGACGGGATTTAAACTTTAGTCGGCTGAAGACCCAAGTTTGGTTTAAAGACGAAAAACATACCAACCAAGCACAATGTTTTCTCCCCATTCCTGATTTCTAACACACACTCACAGCGTTCGGCTGGTCGTGCTGCTGTTAGAGCAGAAATTAAAGCTGATGCTCTCCGAAAGTTTTTCCGTCGTCTCCCCGTCGCGTTTATGTAAATTTCACAAGTTTATTTCGAAGAAATGAGGACAGAAGTGATTGAAAGTGGACAAAAGAGACTTTTATAACACCAGGTGTAAACGGGAATGTGTCTCCCTCGTCTACTTTTTCTTTTTTTCCACCTCACACTCTAAAAAATGCTGGGTTAAAAACAACCCAAGTTGAGTTGAAAATGGACTAACTCAACAATTGGGTTGTTTTAACCCAGTGAATGGGTCGTTTTAACCCAGCGGTTGGGTTAAATGTTTGCTTAAAACAACCCAATTGCTGGGTTAGTCCATTTTCAACCCAACTTGGGTTGTTTCTAACCCAGCATTTTTTAGAGTGTAATATCAGGTGTAAACAGGGCCTTTGACTGCAGTCCACTGGACTAGTCTGACATTAGAGATCATCTCTGGAGGGGATTAATTCAGGTTGATTTTAGGCTGTTTATCCATGGCGTTGGCATCTTAAATAATCCAGTGTTGTTCTTCTATAAAGTGCTGTGAATTAATTACCCAGCATGAACCTCAGAAACGGGCCCTCGCTGATTTTCTTGGCAGGGAACAGTCCTTCTTTTCCACCCTGCAGCGCCTGCTGAATTTTAGGTTTTGTTTCCAGCTGCCTCAGAGCGTTCGCGAGCTCCCACGCTGAGAAACGCACGCCAGCTTGAGCTTTGGGGCAAAACGGGCCGTTCTCACCCCTTTGCTTCCCTAAAGCTGATCGTCTTGACTTTCAGAGACCGCTCTCCTCCTGTCTCGACAGGTCATGGTATGTCTCTGATGTTCGCTCAGGAGACTCTAATAACAAAGGACAGTAAAATACACCTGCCACATTTTTTGGGCGATTTGCAGGTAAACACGGGGGCCGCAAAGCGGGTTCCTGGATCGCGTGATGGAGCCCCTGGGCGTGTTTGTTTGCACACCTCTTTGAATTGGGATTTGGGATGACAGGCACTCATTCCAGGATGTTTACGGCTGCCGGTTACTTGTCTGACGTCATGACTCGATGTGATAAACAGCTCTGTCTGATGCCACACTTGTTTTGTGTCTCTGCCAGGGATCATATCAGCTAAAGCAGCTTTGCGTTTGAGTTTGTTGGCATGTAAATGAGAAGACCAGTAATGAGTTGGTTAACAAGGTCCCATCAGTGCATTAACAGTGTTTATTATTCTTTGTTAATGTTAGTTAATAAAAACACTCTTGGTTGCTAGTTCATGTTCGGTCAGGTCTATTAAATAATAACATACATAACTCTTAATAACAAGTAAAATGGTGATTGGTGCGAGGGCGTTTCATATTCTACACAGGAAGACCACTGCAGTTCTTTCTAGCTGTTTTTCTCCTCCTCTCTTCTTCTGCATCCATCAGTTCTTCTATGAGCGGGTCATGCCCGACTGAATGTGGCGTGTCCTGATGGCCTCGTGATATAGAGCGGTTATTTACCCTGTTGAAGGAGCTTGTCTGTTTTGATTTGTGTTGGTTAAGGCACGACACGGCCATTAGTTACAGCTAAAGGGGCTCATGGGATGGTTTATGTCTTCACTTAGAGGAGAGACTCTGTTGAGTTATCTATCTATCTATCTATCTATCTATCTATCTATCTATCTATCTATCTATCTATCTATCTATCTATCTATCTATCTATCTATCTATCTATCTATCTATCTATCTATCTATCTATCTATCTATCTATCTATCTATCTATCTATCTATCTATCCTCATCCATCTCTCCGTTTATCTATCTATCTATCTATCTATCTATCTATCTATCTATCTATCTATCTATCTATCTATCTATCTATCTATCTATCTATCTATCTATCTATCTATCTATCTATCTATCTATCCTCATCCATCCATCCATCTCTCCGTCCGTCCGTCTATCTATCTATCTATCTATATATCTATCTATCTATCTATCTATCTATCTATCTATCTATCTATCTATCTATCTATCTATCTATCTATCTATCTATCTATCTATCTATCTATCTATCTATCTATCTATCTATCTATCTATCCTCATCCATCTCTCCGTTTATCTATCTATCTATCTATCTATCTATCTATCTATCTATCTATCTATCTATCTATCTATCTATCTATCTATCTATCTATCTATCTATCTATCTATCTATCCATCCATCCATCCATCCATCCATCCATCCATCCATCCATCCATCCATCCATCCATCCATCCATCCATCCATCCATCCATCCATCCATCTATCTATCTATCTATCTATCTATCTATCTATCTATCTATCTATCTATCCTCATCCATCTCTCCGTTTATCTATCTATCTATCTATCTATCTATCTATCTATCTATCTATCTATCTATCTATCTATCTATCTATCTATCTATCTATCTATCTATCTATCTATCTATCTATCCTCATCCATCTCTCCGTTTATCTATCTATCTATCTATCTATCTATCTATCTATCTATCTATCTATCTATCTATCTATCTATCTATCTATCTATCTATCTATCTATCTATCTATCTATCTATCTATCTATCTATCTATCTATCTATCTATCTATCTATCTATCTATCCATCCATCCATCCATCCATCCATCCATCCATCCATCCATCCATCCATCCATCCATCCATCCATCCATCCATCCATCCATCCATCCATCCATCCATCCATCTATCTATCTATCTATCTATCCATCCATCCATCATCTGTCCATTCATCCATCCATCCATCCATCCATCCAGATTGTAGAGGATTCTCTCTTTTTAACGGGAAGTAGATTTATCATGATGGTGGAAGATGGTTTTATAACCTTTTCACATTTGTTTATTAATATATGGGGCAGATGATGTAGGCAGCTCTTTAAAACACAGCCTGAGGCCTGTGGGCACATCGAGCTGATCGTCCTGAACTCGTGGGTTTTTTACCCATGAGCACTTGCTCTTAGCAGCTGTAGTGTGAGAACTTTGATCAAGCACTTGGGGATGCTGTTGGCCCTGTGCTCAAGTGCTTTCTATTTTAGTGTTATCCTGATGGTTTATGCCAGCGTGTGCATACCCCTCTACATCAGTGAAGAGCTGGCCCTGTTTCCACAGAGACACAGGAGATTTTCTCAGTGTTTACGTTTCCTGGAGTTTTGCGCCTTCGTGCAACGGGATGGAATTATTCTGACACATTTTATGACTCGCCGCAGAAAAGGTCAGCGTTGCAACAAGACTGTGAGAATGCTACAGAGACAGCAGACTCTTTTTTTAAATGTTTTGTTATAATATAAAAGCATAATTATTTTATAAGAATGTTTGCTGTGTATGTGTATTTTCTCACTCCTTTAGGAATAGTGCATTGATATTATTTACTGGAAAACAGTACAAAGCATTATTTTTTGCAGTGCTCAGTTATTTACTACAGGATAGCTAAAAGTGACAGAAATGAGAAACAGATGAGACACACACGCAAATCAAATACACACGGTTTTGTTTCCACTTTTCTCAGACGTCTCCTGTCAGCTTCTCTGCTCTTTATGTGCCAAACAAGAACTCTGCGTCCTAGTCCTAATGCTTCATTTCAGTTTGCAGTTGAGTTAGCAGTGCCGTCATGAGCCTTTACTACGTCTCTCAGCTCCGCTGCACACAGATCCCAGATCTGCTCCCGTGTGTTAGTCCGGAGACAGACAGATCCCAGTCTGAGAGAATGAAGACAGGATAGGAGACAATCTAAAATGCTGATCCCTCTGGTTCCCGCCATCGCACGTTCTGAGTCAGACTCAGACGCATTCCTGGGTCAACATTCCTGTCCGAAAATGTAATCCAAACCATATCCCTACCCCTAAACCAAACCCTACCCATAAGTTATCCCTAAAATCAGAGGGAAATGACAGGTGAATAACTCTGATGTAGAAGCACCAAACCCTTTGTCTGGCTATCACCAGACCAAGCTCAATCTTTTAAGACTGAGCTTGGTATTTTCTGCTCTTTGTTTTCTACTCTACAAGAGGCGTGATCAACGGGCATAGTTCAAATGACTCTGTACGCAATTGGATAGTCCTTCAACCAATCAGACCACAAGAGTCAAGATCAACGGGCATAGTTTAAATGACTCTTTACGCAATTGGATAGTCCTTCAACCAATCAGACCACAAGAGTCAAGATCAACGGGCATAGTTTAAATGACTCTGTACGCAATTGGATAGTCCTTCAACCAATCAGACCACAAGAGTCAAGATCAACGGGCATAGTTCAAATGACTCTGTACGCAATTGGATAGTCCTTCAACCAATCAGACCACAAGAGTCAAGATCAACGGGCATAGTTCAAATGACTCTGTACGTACGCAATTGGATAGTCCTTCAACCAATCAGACCACAAGAGTCAAGATCAACGGGCATAGTTCAAATGACTCTGTACGCGATTGGATAGTCCTTCAACCAATCAGACCACAAGAGTCAAGATCAACGGGCATAGTTCAAATGACTCTGTACGCGATTGGATAGTCCTTCAACCAATCAGACCACAAGAGTCAAGATCAACGGGCATAGTTTAAATGACTCTGTACGCAATTGGATAGTCCTTCAACCAATCAGACCACAAGAGTCAAGATCAACGGGCATAGTTCAAATGACTCTGTACGCAATTGGATAGTCCTTCAACCAATCAGACTACAAGAGTCAAGATCAACGGGCATAGTTTAAATGACTCTGTACGCAATTGGATATTCCTTCAACCAATCAGACTACAAGAGTCAAGATCAACGGGCATAGTTTAAATGACTCTGTACGCAATTGGATATTCCTTCAACCAATCAGACCACAAGAGTCAAGATCAACGGGCATAGTTCAAATGACTCTGTACGCAATTGGATATTCCTTCAACCAATCAGACCACAAGAGTCAAGATCAACGGGCATAGTTCAAATGACTCTGTACGCAATTGGATATTCCTTCAACCAATCAGACCACAAGAGTCAAGATCAACGGGCATAGTTTAAATGACTCTGTACGCAATTGGATAGTCCTTCAACCAATCAGACCACAAGAGTCAAGATCAACGGGCATAGTTCAAATGACTCTGTACGCAATTGGATATTCCTTCAACCAATCAGACCCCAAGAGTCAAGATCAACGGGCATAGTTCAAATGACTCTGTACGCAATTGGATAGTCCTTCAACCAATCAGACCACAAGAGTCAAGATCAACGGGCATAGTTTAAATGACTCTGTACGCAATTGGATATTCATTCAACCAATCAGACCACAAGAGTCAAGATCAACGGGCATAGTTCAAATGACTCTGTACGCAATTGGATATTCCTTCAACCAATCAGACCACAAGAGTCAAGATCAACGGGCATAGTTTAAATGACTCTGTACGCAATTGGATATTCATTCAACCAATCAGACCACAAGAGTCAAGATCAACGGGCATAGTTCAAATGACTCTGTACGCAATTGGATAGTCCTTCAATCAATCAGACCAACGATCCATTGCTTCTCTATCGTCACCGTGTTAAACCCGCCAATATCGCGCCAGGTGGATAAGCCAGTTTGTGATTGGTCCCTACAGATTTGTAACAGAAGCAGGATAGAAATATGTACAGGTTTCCAGCCTGAGCTGCAGGGCGAAATCAAATCACCGGCAGATCAGGCTGGGTTTACCCAACCCTGGTTCTAAGCCTAAACATGATATACACTTGACCCTCAAATCTGATTTGATTGGAATTTTGTTCCAGGATCAACAAAGATGCACTTGCCGTCTATAGGAAGCACAGAGATTTACTTCTTGAAACTAAAGGCCCTGATATACTCTTGACAAAGTTATTTTACGTTCTTCACTTAGGGGTCAAAAGAAGTTCAAAATACTTTTACAGTGGGATAGGCCCGCCCTGGTGGTATGGCGATATCATGTCTATTATACATTTTAAAATGTACTCACTCTCATGTTGATCCAATTCTCTATGGTTTTCTTTCTTCTGTGCAGCACAGAATAAGATATTTTGAGTAATCTCAGAGCAGCTCTTGAAAGCATATTTTGCATAACGAAACGTGCGCAGAAGCCGTTTTTTTTTTGTGTCTTGTTACACACTTGAACTGTCAAATACACACACAGTTGTGTCAAAATGTCTTGATGAGTATTCATGTAAACACAGTCGGTTAGGCTTTAAGTGAAGGATATTATTTGGGGAAAGAAATATCGTATCGCATATCGAATATCGCATTATTTAACAAGGATATTGCATTTTTCTTCAATATCGCACAGCCCTAATTTTGACCAGGGGCTGTGAAGGTCCAGAAAACACAAAGAAAAAACATAAAAGTGGTGCATATAAACACAAATACTACATTATAAACCTCCTGAAATCATACGATAGCTTTCTGAAAAGTAATTTCAAATGGAGACATGCACATTTTCAAACTTGAGACAACCCGTTATGAAACACAAGAAAGTCAATGGTGTTTAATTTCATTGACGTCAAGCTGAACTAAGTTTGAAAATGCACATGTGCAAATGTTATTTGTTTAATGACATATAAGCTGTCATATAATAACATGTAAGTCATGTGTCTGGAGCTGCAATTCTACATTGACCTCGAGCTGGTGATATTTATTTTTTATGGTTGATTCTCGCTATGAGAAAATTCTGCATGAATAGGCTTTTTACCTCAGAATAATCACAAAACTAATCTCAGTTGGAGTGAGTTCTTTGCGTTTCTTGCTAATCTAAAGCCACCGGATCAGTGTGCGTCAGGAAATCTAGTGCATGTTTCTCCACTGAATATAAATGTCTGGGGTGTTTGTTTTTAGATGAATAATTTTCGAAGCATGCTATTCATTAGTAACATCAGCACTGTGTGCTAATCGACCTCTGTCTCATACCGAGTAAAAAATGGGTCTTTTGGATTTCATTGTGTATATATTTCCATTCATGCCGCTGTTTATTAGAAGCAGCAGTAACCGCAGGCTAATATATATCTGCGACCACACACGCACAGCCTCTCATGTGGCAGCTCAGAGTGAAGTCCGTCATCTTGCGTTTGTTGAAGCTGTCCAGAGCGCCTGAACATGTGTGGTCTCCAACCACAGCCGCAAATCTCTTCGATCGCTCTTTCAGTTCCAATTCTGTCATCTTTCTCGGTGGTTAGTCTAATTTTATCCCACAACAGCACTTCCCCTTACCGCCTCAGAAACTGCTGTGCTTGGATTCTTTTGAATAGCAAATTTATAACTCTCTTGCCTTCTGTTTTTTTTTTTTTTTCAGATTTTGGAAGTCATCCGTAACGCCACGAATGGCACGGTGGTAGGAGCTGATCTGTATGCAGAGTGAAATCTATCATGACTGTGATGTCATTGCCACACCGCAGGTAATATCAGAAACAGCTGTGCTGTACCTGTCACACTACACAAATGGCACTTCACAACGCATGTGTGAAACTCATTCAGGGTGGATGTGATCTCACTAAGAATAAAAAAAATATATCAAAATTAATTTTATTGTTGTATTATTTTGAAGTTTACTAAGTATATAATTCTATAAGTAAAATAAATAAGCAAATAAATAAATATGTATATAAACACCTTTTGATTGAATTATTATTATTATTATTATTAAATTATATAATTATTCAATTTTTTGTGTGAATGGGAAAAGATATTATATGTATTGGAATATTATTATGTTAAATATACATATATATGTATATACATACATTTTCAGTAATACTTTAAATTTATATTTTATGTATAAATTTCAATAACAAATAATAATTCATTAAACATTTTTTTTATTTTAATTTCAGAGGCAGTATAAATGCAGTCCTATAATTGCCCTTAATTATATATTTTAAAAACATTTGTTAATATATTTAATTTATATTTTCATATATTTAAAAGTATTACTTTCTAATACTTATACATTTCATTATGTTTATCTATAACTATAAGTGAAACGATCTGATCTCACTTAAATGAATTTAAAAAAAAATTAAAAATGAATTTTTATTTGAATATGTGTTGTATTATATTGAGGTTATATATATACTAAGTAAATAATAAAAGCAGTAAAATATGTATTTGAACACAAATTTTTCTTGTATGACTATTATATATATATATATATGTGTGTATTATAAATAAGTTATAATTTATAATACATTTATGATAATAAATAAGTTATAATACTTTTAATTGTATGTTTTTATGCAAAAAAGTATTATATGTATTGGAATTTATATTTTATTATTATGTAAAATGTATACTATATGTATATATAAAATAAAGTACATTTTCAGTAATCATTTATTAATATATTTTTATATACATTTCAATAATAAATACATTTGACTTTTTATTGACTTTTTTTAGAGGCAGCATAAATGCAATCCAATAATTGCCTTAGTTAAGTATTTAAAAAAAAAAAAGTTTTAATATATTTCATTTATGTTTTCATATATTTAAATGTATTACTTTCTAAAAATAATACCTATGCATTTACATAATGTTTATCTTTAACTAGGATTCACTAAAATGAACCAGCTCATTCAGATAATTCATAATTATGCTGTGCAGTACAATATCCACTCAACTGTCATTAAAATAGTATTTAAAAATGTTGTTGCATGACCTCGGTTTTATTAAATTTTTTGCTTTTGTCTGCTGCAGATACTGAGCCATGGGTAATGCAGAAAGTCATAGCGGTGGCCATGGTTATTATGGAGACGGTCAGCGGCACCTCTCCCGTAAGCACATGTCCCGCTCGCTCCGTCTGTCCAGCAAGCAGACGTACTGTTCCCGCCGAACGCCGTCTGGAAAGCCGGAGCACCGCAACTCTGAGACCAGCACACGCTCCAGCAGCACTCCCAGCATCCCTCAGTCCCTTGCCGACCATGGCCTGGAGCCCTTCAACGACTCGGATATGCTGCCCGACTTCAGTGGCCCCATTTGGGTGGACCGCGTGGCCATGAATCTCAGGCCCATGTCCTTCCACAACCATCCGGCCCATTCGCCTGCCAAGTCCCACACCGCCACCGCCAAACAGGCTGCACAGGACAACGTCGAACCAGCAGAGGACACGACTCACGTCCAGCACACACGGGACGGCTCCCAAGAGGGGTCCAGCTTTAAGAAGAAACGCTCCAAGTCTGCGGACATGTGGAGGGAGGACTCGCTGGAGGTGTCCTTATCTGACATGAGCCAGGAGCACCTGACCAGCACGGAGGAGATCGGAGACACGCCCGAAGACTGTGAAGCTCGTTTGCAGTCGTCCGCTCAGGAGATGCTGGACTCAAACCGCGCCAATTCTTTAGACGTGCTCTACGGACCGAAGAGCCCCACCTGCAGGCCAACACACGGACGCTATGCCAAATGGCACAAAGGTGGCGCTACAAGCAGAGAAGGTGACGAGGAGAAAATGATCTCGCCCTGCGAGGACGATGGCGCCGCCTATGGCGCATACACACTGCCCTGCCGCCGGTCTCACTGTCTGTCGGAGGGACCGGCCAATCATCAAGGAGTCATGCAAGGGAGGCGGGCACAAACCATACAGGTGAGTTTTGCTCGGGTAGCTCCGCCCACAGTGAAATCTTATTGGTCCCCGCTCCATGTTACTCGATATTGTACATTCTGATTGGCTGTAATTGTGATGTATCCTGGATTATTATTGCATACTAAAACTAAAACCATAAGAAAACATTTTCAGGGTTTTATTTCGCTAAAAAAGCTAAAATAACTCAAACTAAACCTGAAATACAAATGAATAAAAACTACATAGACATTAAAAAACGAATAAAAAGGACAAAAAACACAAAACAAAATGAATAAAACTTTAATTAAAAATAAAAACAAATTTTACT
Organism: Romanogobio albipinnatus; assembly: GCA_023566225.1. Classification (NCBI taxonomy): domain Eukaryota; kingdom Metazoa; phylum Chordata; class Actinopteri; order Cypriniformes; family Gobionidae; genus Romanogobio; species Romanogobio albipinnatus. The sequence goes on along the minus strand of CM042247.1, from coordinate 14,184,991 downwards.
TTTATCTATAAAATTGTAAAATATAATACAATTATATTTTTGTGATTATTTAGAATTTTTCATATTTTATGTATAAGTATTACATATATAAATACCATAATATTTTCATAAAGAGTTTTTTTTTTCTCTATAAAAATGTAAAATATAAATACGTTATATTTTCATTATGTATAGCTACTTTTTTTGATTTTATCTATATAAAATATAAATACCATTATATGTTAGCATTATTATATTTTTTTGTATTTTATCTATTAAACATACAAAATATAAATACGTTTTATATTTTAGTTTTTTATCTATAAAATGGTAAAATGTAAATACAATTATGTTTTTGTAATTATTTAGAAATGTATGTACAATACAGTATTAAAATATAACAATCATTATATTTTCATAATTAGTATTTTATGTTTTGTTTATAAAAATTTAAAATATAAACACATTATTTTTTTATAATACTTTATTTTATTTTATCTATATAAAATATAAATACCACTATATGTTATCATTATTTGTTTTTTATATTCTATCTATTAAACATACAAAATATAAATACCATTATATTTTTTGTCACTTTACATTTGATTGTGATAATTATAAGATATATAATACAATAATTATATAAGCAATATTGTCTTGTTTAATCTAGTTTACTAAGTGAAAACGATCAGAAACTGAGAATGGTTTCAGATGTTAGTAAAGTGTAGTGTAGTTTAGTACTTTTGAAATGATAACTTCCTTGAGGTTGAATTATACTAACTTCTCCAAAACTACTGTATAGGTAGGCTCTGTACACACTGACAATCAATTGCCTTTTCTATGTGATCACATGAGCTCCGCTATCTGTTCTCCTATTGGTCAGCAACTTTGAGGATACTTATGTTCTCAAATTGGCAGCTCTCAATGAAAACGAATGGCTTAGTTTGAATGATTAGAGTCATTCACTTTGAGCGTGAACGCCCTGAACGTGAGTGTAATGTTGTTCTAGTGTTGGTGTACAGTAGGGAATTTCACTCGTGCTATGAATGTTCGCTGCGGCTAATCCCCCACAATCCATCAGAATCTCCTCATGTAGCGAGACTGTACATAATGACTCATTTGTGTGTGAGTTCACACAAACCCCACTATTGTTTCACACCGGACAGTGTTATGATTTCACTAGAAGCTCTGTGAAAAGCAATGATTGTTTTTTTGATTTGTTATGTTATTGTTATGATTGTTGGTGTAAACTAACAAAAATGTAATGTAATTATATTTTATATTTTTATAGATAAAGTATATATATATATATATATATATATGAAAAATATTTTTTATAACTTTATGGGTCTTTTGTTAAAAAAAATATATATAAAAAAATGCATTAATAAATGTTTTAAATTATTTGGTATTTTTAAAAATGTCTATAAATATTCAAAATATTATTATATTTTATAGCTATTTGTTATATGAAAATATATGAATTTTTATGATTTTATGGGTTTTTTTTGTTTAAAAAATATATAAAATAAATGCATGAATAAATGTTTTAAATTATTTGTTATTTTTGTTATTTGTTATTTTTGTTTATATGTATATATATATATATATATATATATATATATATATATATATATATATATATATATATAAATGTCAAATCTAAATACCATCATATTTTTTTTTTATATATTTCATATATATATATATATAAATGCCAAAAACTTAAAAAAATATGATGGTATTTATATTTTACATATATATATATATATATAATAACTATAAATAAATATATTATAAATGTAAATAGCTATACAATATAATAATATTTTGAATATTTATAGATGATATGTTTATAGATGCCATTATACTACCATGGTTATTTGGACATGTACTAGCATGTACAATCATTTTTACTGACATGTTTTTGCAGTATCTCGTAAACACCATGGTATTAACATCACTGTACCACAGTGCATAGCCTATAGATGTACTAACTGTCATTTTCTGTGACGTGAGTTGACAGTCATAGTGCATTGTGGGTAGTGGACTGTCATACTGTCCATATGGTGGTGGTTGTTTTCTCCTGATGATCCAGATCCTGGAGTCAGACTTCTGTGAGAACAGCTCGCTTCTTTTGTCATGCTAATGAGCTGTAACTGACAGAGGAACGTGATTGAGAGAAAGAGAATGAGGAGGAAAGGTAGAGAGAGTTCAGGTCTAGACTATATTTCTTGCATATAGGCTATATGTGTGCTCACACACACGCGAGTGTTTCAGTTACATGTAGGTATTTGCTACAGCAACAAAGAAAAAGATCAAACCAGGGAATCAGTGTCTCTCCCTCCCTGTGAGGCACCATCGGTGAAGATGAATGGCATGCCGGCCCGCACAGTCCAGTCATGTGACCTCCGCTAGATGCCGGGTTTGGTGGGTAATATCCCATCATTCCCCGAGCAGCAGTACAGACTGGTATTGTACAGTCAACTTTACAGCACTATAACTTGACAAACACTGTTCAGAAAGTGCTGTGGTCTCTCAGGCAGGCCGTCTGTAGCATGTCCACTTCAGCATGTCCACTGCTTCTGAAGACACGACGTGCTCCCGCCAACAGGTAGGAGGAATGAAGATGTGTTGGAGAAGAGCCAAGTTTATTAGAGTGGAAAATAGTTTCTGAAAACAGGGGCAACTGGCTTAAACAGTACATGCATCTCACACTGACCTTCTGCCCGTGTGTGTTCAGGATGTCACGGCGGGGGACGGCAGTGATTATGAGGACAGCGGTATCGATGGGCTGACGGGGGACAGCGAGGCGTCTCAGCATCAGGCTCGCCGCTACAAGACCATGTCTGCGTCTTTCTCCGTCTACTCCACGTCAGCAGGGGGCGTCTTCGCCGGGAGCGACAGTGGGAGCAGCAGCGGGGCTGGAGCGGGACCCTCAGATGGCACACAGGTGATATATTACTGCTGTTTCTTCAGTTCTTCTTTTATATTATGTTCCATCCAAGCATCAGTAAAAACGCTTTAACATCAGATAGATGCAATGTCAGTGCATGCAGCCGGCCATGAACGCATGAACACTATCAGTGGGCAAACATTCCGGCAACTAAGTAATGTCCATTAAAATCAAATATATATATATATATATATATATATATATATATATATATATATATATATATATATATATATATATATATATATATATATATATATATATATATATAAATAATTTTTTAAATATTAAAATACATTCTCTTAACCCAGTTTATTGTGCATTGGTATGCACTTTTGGTATGCCATTCATGGGCTTATCTCCCCCAAAAAGTAGGGCCCTATAAAATCCATTTGATTTTTCCCAAATTTTCTCAAGTTTTAAAGAGCACCTATCATGGAATTTTGAAATTTACCTTTCATGTAGTGTGTAACATAGATCTAAGTGAACAAAAACATCCTGCATAGTTTGAAATATGACAGTGCACCGTATATATAGTTATTTTCTTTCAAAAGTAAGAGTCGACTCTGAGTCATTTTTAAGAATCGTTAGAAGACCGAAGCTTTTTCTCTGACTAGATGACGTCAACTTGTCAAGTTATTTGAATACGATACGCCCACTTATTGCGCTCCAAGACGCCAGTGAAAACTAGAAAACATCATGGCGACGAGACGCCAGTGAAAACTAGAAAACATCATGGAGACGAGACGCTGTTCTGAAGTGCCACTCAAAAGCAAACTTTTTTCATCTGCCCAAGGATGAGCATTTGAAGACTAAGTGGCTTGAAGACAAACCATACATCGTCGCGATTGAGTGTTTATTAGTCGTCAAATGTATGTTTCGCGATCTCAGGAAGCTTTTATTATGGACTTCTATTATGGCACATGGTTCTTCTTCGTCTGTCTGTGCCATATATAGTCCATATATAGTATATATAGTCCATGTAGTCCACATGTGCACAGAGCGCCCTCCGGCTGCCTGCCAGTATGAATTGAAAACAACACATAAGAGACTCAATCGCTCGTGATTAGGCTTTATCTGCGCATTTTGAGGAAGTATTGAATAAAAAATACTCCTCTGTTTAGAAATTTGACACAGACATATGAGAATCTATCAATACGTCTCCTCATCTGCACACTTTTGAACTAAAAGCCCTGAGGGAGGTTGATTTGTCGCGAGTCTTCGTGAGGAGAATAGAGGAGTTTTTTTATGAATGAGATCAGCTGAGGCTCATATTACAATCAAACGGTACAGACGCGGTTTTCATATTCATAACTCCTGACACATATTAACAAATTACTGTCACTATAAGACTTTGATGGGCGTTCCGTTTCCGAAAATATCTGCACAGACTATACCAATCACAACTGACTGGGTCATCGGACCAATCACCGCAGATTAGCGTCACGTAAAGGCGGGGTTTTGAAAAGTGAATCACTAAAGGAATCATTTGAGAATCGCTGTCAAAACAGGTAAAAATAAATGCATATTATAAGAAAACTAAAGTCTTTTTTGTCATTGCATGCATGCAAAACTGTTGTTGGGGACTTCTAAAACAATATTTGGAACATTTTAAATGCCATGATAGGTGCTCTTTAATTTTTCTGGATTCTGTTTTTTTTTTTTACTCCATTTTAATAGTTAAATAAAATTTTAGGAGTCGAAAAGCATGTCTAATTATTTGAAATCATGAAACATATAATTTAACAACACTTTAATAAAAGTTTAAAAAATTATATTTTTATGATATTTTTTCCCCTCAAATTCTGTTTTATTTTTTTTTTACCAAATTCTGTGTTTTCTCTTTTACGTTTTCTGGATTCCATTTTAATCGTTTAATGACTTTTTAATAGGGCTGTCAAAAGATTAATCACGATTAATCACATCCAAAATAAAAGTTTGTGTTTACATAATATGTGTGTGTGAACTGTGTATAATTATTATTTATATATAAAAACACACACAAGCATGTATATATTTAAGAAAAATTTATTATATTTATATATAATATAAATTATATAAATGTATACAGTATATACATGCAAATATTTCTTAAATATATACATGAATATTTATATAAACATAATAATTATACAGAGTACACACAAATATATTATGTAAACACAAACTTTTATTTTGGATGTGATTAATCGTGATTAATTTTTTGACAGCCCTACTTTTTAATAATGAAAAAGCATGATTATTTAATTAAATTCATGAAAACAACTATTCTTAGGGCCATACAATAATAGGGCCCCATGAAATATTTTCAGAAATATTTAAGAAATTCTGTGTTGTGTATTTAAATTGTTCTGGCAATCAAACGATGGCATACAACATTAATTTAATTGATCTTTTAATCATGAAATAAAAAAAAAAATTGTGCTGCACAATTATGATTATTTATTTTTATTTTTAAAACACAGTTTTAATAATAATTATAATGTTTTTTTTAAATTATTATTAGTGTTAGTGTTATTTATAAATACATTTTCCATGTACATTCCCCAAAAAACTGTACAAAATGCTTAAAACAAAAGTCTGTTTGCTGTCTCTGAAACATCCTGGTCTTTTATGTATTCATTTATATATAATAAAATAGATAAATTAATAAATATAATAATACTCCAAGATGTTTCAGAGACACATTTCAGAGAGGCGCCAAACGCTTTTACATTTTAATGAAATATTAGGAAAACATTTTCTAAATGATAAACTGTTCATCATGTACAATCAGAGATCAGATGTTTTAATTATGAAAGTAAATACGCTACATTTTTATTTTATGTTGTCATTAAGATCAAACCACGACCAAATGCCCTTTATTTCCACGAGACCAGAGGTAGACAAGTGATTTGTATGTTATTTGTGAGTTTGTGATGCAGTTTAGCATCTAACAATCGCGCTGGACCTGTGTGTCTGTGATCAGGGTGTCTATGAGAACTTCCGTCAGGAGCTGGAGCAGAACGTGAGTCCGGCGGAGGTTCCCGAGGAGAGAAGCTCAGCGTTCAGCGACGAGCAGAGCAGCGTGACCCTGAGCTCGGCCTACCACACGGACCCGCTGCTGAACGTGGCCGCCGTACAGGGTACGGTGCGCAAAGCCGGACGCCTCTCCGTCAAAAACTTCCTGGTGCATAAAAAGAACAAGAAGGTGGAGCTCGCCCCTCGTCGCAAGTGGAAGAGCTACTGGGTGTCCCTCAAAGGTGTGTGTGTGTGTGTGTGTGTGTGTGGTGTTTCTGAAAGATGTGAGCGGTTAACTGACTCCACAAACAGGTTTTACAACTTCCTGCGAAAGCGTTTGACAGACAAGGGGAAGATTATGTTTGTTGTGTTGTGTTAAATGGGAAGGTCCAGAAAAAGATCTGCAGGATTAAAACGCCCATCATTCACTAGTCACCTCTGGCACACTTGTTTATTACATATTCTGGCCGGCCTTGGTCTCTTTTTGAAGGTCTTGGTTTTGCCTTGGTCTCGACTGCATTTCTCCTCGGTCTTGTCTTGGTCTCAGACTTAGAGGACTCTGGATTTTATCTCAAGATCAGTCTGCAAGGATATCACTAAATTGCCGGTGCATTGTCTGATTCAACATCATTAATGTGATTTGATGTAAAACGTACCGCGTAAAATGCCATCAATAACTTCTTTGTAATGGGATTTTCTTTTGTTACTGTGCTGCCAGGTTCAAAATCAATGCAGCATTGTCTCAAAAATACCCAAAATTAATATAAATGCCCACAAAATTTCGTTTGTTTTTACATAACATAGAATATAATTAAAGTCCCTGTAAAGTCAAAACTAAACATGTGTTCTGAGTTTCTCACACCACAGATAAATGTGTTATTAACCACCCAGCCAAATTTGAATCATAAAAAAATCCGGGAAGTACATAAAATAGCTTATCTAAAACCTGAAAAAATGAGCAGCATTCTCTGCTCTCAAACGCTGGGGGTGTGTCCGCTGTCGGCGCCGAAACCACGCCCACTCGCGGGAAAGCGGCAGTAGCACACAAGACAACACTCACTGATCACGAGCGTCTATGATCACGACGCACCAGATGTCGGTGGGACGGGAGGATGACGGCCTGGGCGGGGGATAGTCGGTTCTGCAGCGGATTATCAGTGAATCCCAGTTGTCTCCGGTGAAAGTTTGTAAAACGATCCGGTGTAAAGTCACTGCAGAGGTAGGTGTCGGTGATGATCCTCAGCTCTCTCCATCAAGGGTGCTGTTCACAAAATTAATCCACCTCTTCATCGTTTTTGTTTTGTAAGCTGTTATGCAAGTTGTTGACTATAGTAACTAACAGTACTAACAGTAACTCGCGATCGAACTGATGCGAATGTGCTCTAGTTATGATCGTGTTAGGGGAGGAGTCAGGCTCGATGCGTCATCGAGCCACCGTTTTAGCCCCGCCCAGAAAATCCTGAACACAGCAACGGTGAAAAACTGTTTAACGGTCTAACTTCTGAATTCAGTACTTCATAGTTCACAGTCTTTGTAATGTGTTTCAGCAATACATTTCTAACATTTATAATGTGTTTAGAAACAAATCTCAGAATTGCCTTTACAGGGACTTTAAGCAATATCGCAAGAGCGAGAGAGCTGTTTTCATGAATATAAGCGTGATTGCAAATGATGTTGATTTATACAAACGTTCAATAACCAAGAAGTTAATATTAAATGACAAATTTGAAACGGTGTCTTTGCTAATTTGCTAATAACGTTTCGTTATTAAATGAATCAGCTGCTTTGAACAAATCGGTTGAATAAATGATTCATTGACTGTTAAATAATGTTAATGTTTTGATGTTAAATTAATCTGAGCATTATTTATGCAGGTGTAATTGTACCAATTCAGACGCAACTTCTGTCCCATGAATTTTATTTTTAGTGATTTGATTGGTAACAGCGCTGTAGTGTCTTAATATTCTAAATGTATTTATTCATTAAATATAAGACATTTCTCAGACAGTAGATATGGATTTTTTAGATGAATTTAAGGAGGTCTGGTCTTGGTCTTGTCTTGGTCTCAACCGCACAAAGTCTTGGTCTCGACTTGGTCTCAGTTTAGGTGGTCTTGACTACAACACAAATTTTCAGCATCATTACTGCAGTCTTCAGTGTCACATGATCCTTCAGAAATCATTCTAATATGAGGATTTGCTGCATATTATAACAAATTTAAAGTCTGCATTAAATTTCAATAGTCCTTTCTTCCCTGTTGTGATGTTTATCCGAGTGAAACAGCCTCTCAAACAAGAACAAATGCTAGGCGGGGCTTGATTTTGTCCATGGGGAATTGATTGGACGGTTGTAGTTTGCTATTGGTCGATCTCATGTGAGTGACCGGTTGCCCCGGTTGCCGCCTTCTCATCAGAGAAGAGATGTCACTTCAAGAATTTTGATTAAAGATTACAAGGAGGGCATATGAATTAAATAAATACTGTGATATTGCATAAAAAACAAGAATTGTCCACTTTGATTTCATGGTGACTTTAATGTGTCCTTGCTGAATAAACGTTCCTTCCCCCAAACAAACTCAATTGGATCCTGGATGATTTAATTGATACACACAGAGTATTGGCATGTTAGAAAGCTCTGTATCTTTGCCAGCAGTGTGAAAACAGAACAACATCTAAGCTGAAAAGAGCAATCCAATAAGTGTGTGTACATTATATTGGATTGTATTTAAGAAAGCAGCGCTGCATTTCTTATTTTGGCCACTGGAGAGCAGAGTTCAATCAATAAAGCCGTAAAAAACTCCAATCTATTGGATATCCTGCTCCCGTTCCCCTGGAAACAGCGAGAGTCTGTAGTGTTAATTGAACTCACATTAACTCCTTTATGATGCTTGAGTGAATGTTTTAATTTGTCCTCCCAGGGTGCACGCTGTTTTTCTATGAGACAGACGGGCGATCGGTCATCGATCACAACAGCATCCCTAAACATGCCGTGTGGGCCGAGAACAGCATCGTCCAGGCCGTCCCCGAACACCCCAAAAAAGATTTTGTCTTCTGCCTGAGTAACTCGCTTGGAGACTCCTTCCTTTTTCAGGTAACTGAACGTCCTGTGGAAAACCCCTTTTCAATTCTAATACTGAACTGAGAGATTCTTATATCAATATTACTGCATACTACACCATATACACCATATCTAGTTGTCTAATAAACCTGGTATTGTGCATTATGTTTATTGTTGACTCAAATTGCATTTGCGTCTGCAATCCATAAATCTAAATGTAATTGTGTGCATTATGTCAAAATAAACAGTAGCATGAAGAGTAGTGTGTTAATCAGCTGTTTAACCTTTGAGCCTTCGCCTCTTTCTGTAGACCTGCAGTCAGACAGAGCTTGAAAACTGGATCACGGCCATCCACTCTGCCTGCGCCGCGGCCTTCGCCCGGCAGCATCACCGCGAAGACACAGTGCGTCTGCTGCGGGCGGAGATACGAAAGCTGGAGCAGAAGATCGACATGGATGAGAAGATGAAGAAAATGGGAGACATGCAGCTCTCTGCTGTCACCGACTCCAAGAAGAGGAAGACCATTCTGGAGCAGGTTATTGATTGGTTATTTACAATGTTTGGGTCCAAATGACATACAATATAACAGTCAGATCATCCACTGAAAGTGAAATACGGCACCAAGCAGCAAAATCACTGCCAATCAGAGCATATTTGATGTTATAGGAACTCATTCGTTTTTACCTCATATATATATATATATATATATATATATATATATATATATATATATATATATATATATATATATATATATATATATAGTCGTGCTCAAAAGCTACATACCCCCTACAGAATCTGCAAAATGGAAATATTTTTTAACAAAATAAGAGGGATCATTCAACATGCATGTTATTTTTTATATATTACTGTCCTGAATAAGATATTTTACATAAAAGAGGTTTACATATAGTCCACAAGACAAAAAATAGCTGAATTTACAAAAATAATCCTATTCAAAAGTTTATGAACCCTTGATTCTTAAAGGGGTACGTCAGCGCTGGGAAGATGAATGTGTATTTAAACTGTCATTTATGTAGTAGAAATGTGAAATTATTTTTGAATTTGGTGCCTTCTAGACTGAGAAAAGACAGAAAATGTATTTTTGTCTCATGTGGATGAAAGACAACAACTCCCAGAATGCACTTGCTTCGCTGCCCTATGAGGCCACTCCCAAAGCCACGGCTACTGGTTATCACTTGCCCACCATGACACCGCCCCCAACGTTGTTATGATATTCATAGTAATAAAATAATTTTGTTCAGTTAGAGAATAGAAACTACAATTAAAAACTGAACGTGTCTTTTCAATAACGTGTGAGTGAGCCGAACGAAAGTCACGTCACAGACGCAGCACGAGTCAGATTTCATTCATCACGAGCGAAGAGCTGAGGTAAGCGCGGCTGTCATTCTTGGCGCGTGTCCAGTCTGGTGCGTTATCAGATCGCATATGGAAGCTAAACTTTCATAGGTATTCATTAAAAAGTTGAAACACTCACTTTGCTCCGCACCGCTCCGTTATGAATGCCCGAGCCAAGCGCATTTACATTCTGTGAGTGAGATCCCACCCCTGTGGGCGGGTTGAAAACATGTGGAACTAGCTCCTGTAGTCTCTAGCCTCTGGCCAAAAATCCTCCGATGGCGCAAAATGACGATATTTGCGTCATCGGAGGATTTTTTTCCAGAAATAAAATGCATAATTCTCTCATCTCAGGGGGATATGAGGGGAGAAAGTACCATAATTCGAATATACTACCGGGTTTCTACTGATGCAAAGCCTAATGCTAAATCACTGAAGTGACCCTTTAATAATGTGTGTCATTCTCTGGATGATCCACGGCTGTTTGTGTGTTTTCTGATGTTGTTCTTGAGTTCTTTGTTTGTCCTGAGCAGTTAAACTTTAAATCTTGGTGTGATTTTGGAGTGAGTTTCAGTCGTCATGTCAAAGCAATAACTAAATCAGCTTACTATCATCTCAAAAATATTGCAAGAATTAGATGCTTTGTTTCCAGGCAAGACTTAGAGAAACTCGTTCATGCTTTTATCACCAGTAGGGTGGACTATTGTAATGGTCTTCTCACCGGCCTTCCCAAAGACCATTAGACAGCTGCAGCTCATACAGAACGCTGAGCAGAACCAGAACATATGACCATATCACACCAGTCCTCAGGTCTTTACACTGGCTTCCAGTTACATTTAGAATAGATTTTAAAGTACTATTACTTGTATATAAATCACTCAATGACCTAGGACCTCAATACATTGCAGATATGCTGATTAAATACAAACCCAACAGATCACTCAGATCATCAGGATCAAGTCAATTAGAAATACCGAGGGTTCACGCAAAGCAAGGAGAGTCTGCGTTTAGCTTTTATGCCAGCCGCAGCTGGAACCAGCTTCCTGAACAGATCAGATGTGCTCCAACAGTAGCCACTTTCAAGTCCAGACTCAAAACACATCTGTTTAGCTGTGCATTTACTGAATGAGCTCTGTGCTTTGTCTGAATGAACTGCTTGCACTTTAATTATGTGTTTCAATTTAACCCTGTTTTATTTTTAGTTTTAATTATACTTTTTATTTTTTATTATTATTTTTAATTTTGTTCTTTATTTTTTTTGTATTTCTTTTAATTCCTAGTATAACTGTTATACTATATATATTTTTATTTTATTCACTTACAAAAATGTTAACTTCTTTTCTGTGTAAAGCACTGCCACTGTGTATGAAATGTGCTATACAAAAAAAATTGCCTTGCCTTGCCAAACTGACCAACATTCTTCAGAAAAATTCTTCAGGTCCCAAATATTCTTCAGTTTTCCAGCATCTTTTGCACATTTGAACTCTTTCCAGCAGGGACTGTATGATTTGGAGATCCATCTTTTCACACTGAGGACGATTGAGGGACTCAAACACAACTATTAAAAAAGGTTCAAACATTCACGGATGCTCCAGAAGGAAACACCATGCATTAAGAACTGGGGGTGAAAACTTTTTGAAATGGTAAATTGTACTTAATTTGTCTCCCGAGAAACATGCAAGTATTTTCTGTTGCTTCTGAAGGACAGTACTAAATGAAAAAAAAAAAAAAAAAATAGATATTCAAACACACAAAAAAACTATTTGGACATCTTCAACCGGTTCAAAAGTTTTCACCCCCCGTCTCTTAATGCATTGTGTTTCCTTCTGGAGCATCAGTGAATGTTTCAACCTTTTTTTTAATAGTTGTGTTTGAGTCCCTCAATTGTCCTCAGATCTCAAAATCATAATATCACTGCTCGAAAAAGTTCGTATATGCAAATGTTGCAGATCTGGATTATTTTTCTGAAGAACACTGGTCAGTTTAACTGCTCAGGACAAACTAGAGACTCAAGAACCACCATCACAAAACACAAAAAGCAGCTGTGGTTCATCCAGGGAACGACACAGTATTAAGAATCAAGGGTACATAAACTTTTGAACTGGCCATTTTTATAAATTCAGGACTATATGTAAACATCTTTTATATAAAATAACTTATTCAGGACAGCACTAAATAAAAAAAAACATGCATTTTGTATGATCCCTCTTATTTTGTTAAAATTATTCACATTTTCACAGATTCTGCAAGGGGTTCACAAACTTTCGAACAGCACTGTGGTATTATATATATTTGTGGGCACAGCATGATTAAAACAGGAACAAGTGACAGACATCATGTCTTGACATTCAAAATTGTTGTTGCATACATCTGGTTAGGACACAAAGTGTTTATATAGCTGTCAAATAGTCTGTCGTGCTGTTTTGTTTCCCGTAATTATTGTATCAATACCGTAAAGCGTTATGACACTAATATTCTCAGTGTTCGCTCACTGTGTGCCGTATTATCTGCAGATTTTCATCACTTCAATTTTGATGCTGTCACAATGTTGACAGAACAATAATTCCCTGCGCACACTTGCTGCAAAAGTTCAAGTTCTAGTCACTGGATGTTTGTGCAAGAAACGGAGATCAGAATGGCTCACGGCCCATCAGGAGGAGGGTTAGCGGGTGCCTGTGCATTTGTGTTTGTGTGGGTATTTAATTTTGGCAGAGCGTCGGGTTACTCATTGTGCCCTTGTGAATGGCAGCAGGGTTGAGTTCCTGGGGAGTCCCAGACCTCGCTGCCAGTGGAATGTGTGGCGCTGTTGTTTGCTACTTTGTGAGTTGCCTGGACCACTGCCCCCTCCGCCGTCTTCCAAAAAAACATTCATCCCAGAGTGGCTGGGAGGAGACGGCGTGGTGTGTAAACCCACTCCACTGCCCTCAAAACACCATTTTATTAGACGACTAGAGCAAACCAGACCAAACACAAGGCACGGAAACTTCTAGATATCTAGAGATGGTCCTTTAGGCTAAGTGTAATGTTTTGATCTTGTTTTTTTGGACATCGAGAGAACGAAGTGATCATTTTGACAACTCTCACACGCTGCTGGCCTGCATTTCTAACCAATAACTTTTTCTCGTCTTTTCCTCACAGATTTTCCTGTGGGAGCAGAATTTAGAGCAGTTCCACATGGATCTATTTCGGTTTCGCTGTTACCTGTCCAGCCTGCAGGGCGGCGAGCTTCCCAATCCCAAACGCCTGCTGGCCTTCGCCTCCCGACCCACCAAACTGGCCATGGGCCGACTGGGCATCTTTTCGGTCTCCTCCTTCCATGCACTGGTGATTATCCCTCAATTTTCCATAATTTATTCCATATTTCTTTGCTGATATTTTATTTCTAGTATTTCTTCTTCTGGGATATATAAATACTGTATATATATATATAAATTAATTTGAATTCATTGTAAATAATTAATCTTTAAATAACTATATATATATATATATATATATATATATATATATATATATATATATATATATATATATATATATAGTTATTTTGTATAAATATGTATATATATATATATATAATATATATTCACATTTATTCCATAATGCACACTTACACTTATTATGTAATAATATTTTATTATATGTAATATATATATATTTTTTTAATTAGAATAAATTAAAAATAATTAATCTTTAAATATATATATATATAGTTATTTTGTGTGTGTGTATATATAAATATATATATATATATATATATATATATATATAAATTTTTTTTTTTTGCAAATTTATTCCATAATGCACAGCATACACACCATATACACTGTATATATATACATTTGTATATTATATATTATATTTTAATTTGAGTTGAGTAAAAGAAACCAAAGTTATGCTACCATTGTTGTCATAATTTAGTGAAATATAATATTGATATTATTACAGTTTTAGAGATCTCAGTCTTTCTCCTTTCAAGCAGACATAGAAAACAGCTCCCTGGTGGCGTAAAGAGACTTAGTTTGAGTGATACGTTTTTAAACGTTTGGTATCTAACGTATTTAACATTATCTAACGTAAGTATCATTGCTTAGAGAGCATTTGTATTGCTCTATTTTTACCCAGAATATATGTATTAACCTGCCTCCCACCTGTCAGTGTTGGTGTACGTGGGTAATGGATTTTTGGCATAAAAAGCAACAGTAGTTGAAAGGTTGGTCGGTGTATTTGCAGTTGGATGTGGGCCACGGCTCCGGCTAATCAATACCATCCATCCTCAGATTCGCCTCCAGCCCTGGCGTTCTTTGCAGGAGCTGGAGGACGCTGGGATACTGGGAGATTTTATTTTTGTCCTTGCATCTTGGATGAATATTTTGGGTGGAGGGGGTGGGGATGTTCTTCAGTATTCACATTTTGAGAGGATGGAGAGAGAGGATAAGTGTTGAGTCCAAATGAAGTGCTGTTGGCCCTTGTGCTGTTTTTCACGAATAATAGCTTGGTTCAGAGCAGTTGAGAGGGTTTTTGATGCAGCCGGAGTGCTTTTCTCCATCAGGAGACCCAGAAATGCCACAGCGCGTTCAACACAACGAGCGTGTATAATTTTTGAATGACACTGAAAAGAACTCGCCAAACACTTCACTAACCTTTAAAATTCATCCGGACCCCAGTGACCACAGGAAGCAAGACATTTTTGTTTGTGTTTGCTGCTTATTGCTGAATGAATATTTGTGTTAATTTATTTCTAAATGTGTCGTCCCACTAGCCGACTCGATTTTGGTTAGAAAAAGTCTCATATGCCAACTGAAAAATCTTACCGAAAATAAGAGCAACAACAATTATAGTAGACTGAATGCAATTTATAGAGAAACCTTACTCTGAAAATTGTGTAATGGTTATGTGTCTTTTCAGGACTGTTTGAATTCATTAAATGCAGACTGTTGTGCTGCTGCTTTCATATTCGATCAGTCATTTAAATGCAGGAGAGCTCCAGGAAATGCACTGATGCAGTCACCATTAATAACAAACAACATTTGTGAGCTTTGTGTTTGCTGCGTGAAAAGTCTCAATCAGATACAAACAGGGCTGTGGTTCTTAAGTAGATGGTAAAACCATTGCCACTAATGGTCTCTACGATCAACTTAGCTCACAGCGCTTTTGAGAAACGCAGCCCAGCCCAGGACAGTTTTCCTGCTAACAATTAGAAAAAGTAGCTGTATTTTCGAATGTGGTAGCTGGTCGTTAGCTGGTGCAAGCTTGTAAACCATCTTAAACCAACAAAAAACCAGCTACCAGCTAGTCATAGGAATTTTGGAACAGGTTGACCAACTTGCACCGCTAATGACTAGTTTAGACCAGATCTTAACCAATTTAGACCAGCAAATGACCAGTTTAGACCAGCTAATGGCCTGTTTAGACTAGCTGATGACTAACTTCACCACTAATGACCAGCTCATGGCCAGTTTAGACCAGCTAGGGACTGGTTTAGATCAGCTCATGACCAGTTTAGACCAGCTAGTGACTAGTTTAGACCAGCTCATGACCCATTTATATCAGTTTAGACCAGCTCATGACCAGTTTAGACCAGCTCTTGACCAGTTTAGACCAGCTCATGACCCATTTATACCAGTTTAGACCAGCTCATGACCCATTTATATCAGTTTAGACCAGCTAGGGACTGGTTTAGACCAGCTCATCACCAGTTTAGACCAGCTAGTGACTAGTTTAGACCAGCTCTTGACCCATTTATATCAGTTTAGACCAGCTCATGACCAGTTTAGACCAGCTCATGACCCGTTTAGACCAGCTCTTGACCAGTTTAGACCAGCTCATGACCCATTTATACCAGTTTAGATCAGCTCATGATCAGTTTAGTCCAGCTCTAGACCAGTTTAGACCAGCTCATGATCCATTTATATAAGTTTAGACCAGCTCATGACACATTTATACCAGTTTAGACCAGCTCATGACCCATTTATATCAGTTAAGACCAGCTCATGAACAGTTTAGACCAGCTCATGACCAGTTTAGACCAGCTCATGACCGATTTATACCAGTTTAGACCAGCTCATGACCCATTTATATCAGTTTAGACCAGCTAGGGACTGGTTCAGACCAGCTCATGACCAGTTTAGACCAGCTAGTGACTAGTTTAGACCAGCTCATGACCCATTTATATCAGGTTAGACCAGCTCATGACCAGTTTAGACCAGCTCTTGACCAGTTTAGACCAGCTCATGACCCATTTATACCAGTTTAGACCAGCTCATGACCCGTTTAGACCAGCTCTTGACCAGTTTAGACCAGCTCATGGCCCATTTATACCAGTTTAGATCAGCTCATGACCAGTTTAGTGCAGCTCTAGACCAGTTTAGACCAGCTCATGATCCATTTAAATAAGTTTAGACCAGCTCATGACACATTTATACCAGTTTAGACCAGCTCATGACCCATTTATATCAGTTAAGACCAGCTCATGAACAGTTTAGACCAGCTCATGAACAGTTTAGACCAGCTTGCACCTCTAATGATCTGTTTGGATCAGTTAATGCTCAGTTTAAACTTTAACAACTTATTCCTGAACCACTTTTTGAATGAAGCTTATAAACATCAGTGTGACTGAATCATTGAGAACGAGAGTTGTTCATATCTCAGACTCCTGCTAGGAGCAGTCTAGTCAGTTTGATCGCTGGGACACATACTATGAATGTTGTTCCCGCACCTCATGCAGCTGTTTTGTGTCTGTAGGTGGCGGCTCGCACTGAGAGCGGCGTGAGGCGTCGGACACAGGCGATGTCACGCTCAACCAGCAAACGCAAGAGTCGCTTCTCCTCACTATGGGGTCTAGACACCCACTCCAAGAGAAAGAGTAAAGGTCATCCCAGCATTAACCAGGTAAGCTACACACACACACAAACACACACACACTTCATTCACACAGTGCTTTCTTCCTGAATGCAAGAACTTGCATTTGCACAGATCAACCAACTCATTTAGACCAAATCATGACACATTTATACCAGTTTAGACCAGCTCTTGAACAGTTTAGACCAGCTCATGACCAGTTTAGACCAGCTCATGACACATTTATACCAGTTTAGAACAGTTAATGACCCATCTAGACCAGCTCATGGCCAGTTTAGACCAGCTCATGACCAGATTAGACCAGCTCATGACCAGTTTAGACCAGCTCTTGACCCATTTATACCAGTTTAGACCAGCTCATGACTAGATTAAACCAGCTCAGGACCAGTTTAGACCAGCTCATGACCCATTTATACCAGTTTAGACCAGCTCATGACCAGTTTAGACCAGCTAGTGACTGGTTTAGACCAGCTCATGACCGATTTAGACCAGCTAGTGACTGGTTTAGACCAGCTCATGACCAGTTTAGACCAACTCATGACACATTTATACCAGTTTAGACCACCTCTTGAACAGTTTAGACCAGCTCATGACCCATTTATAAGAGTTTAGACCAGCTCATGACCAGTTTAGACCAACTCATGACTAGTTTAGACCAACTCATGACCCATTTATACCAGTTTAGGACAGCTAATGACCCATTTAGACCAGCTCATGGCCAGTTTAGGGCAGCTAGTGACTGTTTTAGACCAGCTCATGACCAGTTTAGACCAGCTCATGACCCATTTATAGCAGTTTAGACCAGCTCATGACCAGTTTAGACCAGCTAGTGACACAAACCAGTTTAGACCAGCTCTTGAACTGTTTAGACCAACTCATGACCCATTTATATGAGTTTAGAACAGCTCATGACCAGTTTAGACAAACTCATGACCAGTTCAGACCAGCTCTTGAACTGTTTAGACCAACTCATGACCCATTTATATGAGTTTAGAACAGCTCATGACCAGTTTAGACCAACTAATGACCAGTTCAGACCAGCTCATGACCCATTTATACCAGTTTAAACCAGCTCATGACCAGTTTAGACCAGCTCATGACCCATTTATACCAGTTTAAACCAGCTCATGACCAGTTTAGACTAGCTAGTGACTGGTTTAGACCAGCTCATGACCAGTTTAGACCAACTCATGACACAAACCAGTTTAGACCAGCTCTTGAACTGTTTAGACCAACTCATGACCCATTTATATGAGTTTAGAACAGCTCATGACCAGTTTAGACAAACTCATGACCAGTTCAGACCAGCTCATGACCCATTTATACCAGTTTAAACCAGCTCATGACCAGTTTAGACCAGCTCATGACCCATTTATACCAGATTAAACCAGCTCATGGCCAGTTTAGACTAGCTAGTGACTGGTTTAGTCCAGCTAGTGACTGGTTTAGACCAGCTCATGACCAGTTTAGACCAACTCATGACACATTTATACCAGTTTAGACCAGCTCTTGAACTGTTTAGACCAACTCATGACCCATTTATATGAGTTTAGACCAGCTCATGACCAGTTTAGACCAACTCATGACCAGTTCAGACCAGCTCATGACCCATTTATACCAGTTTAAACCAGCTCATGACCAGTTTAGACCAGCTCATGACCCATTTATAGCAGTTTAGACAAGCTCATGACCAGTTTAGACTAGCTAGTGACTGGTTTAGTCCAGCTAGTGACTGGTTTAGACCAGCTCTTGACCAGTTTAGACCAACTCATGACCCATTTATATGAGTTTAGAACAACCCATGACTAGTTTAGACCAGCTCATGGCCAGTTTAGACCAGCTCATGACCAGATTAGACCATCTCATGACCAGATTAGACCAGCTCATGACCAATTTAGACCAGCTAGTGACTGGTTTAGACCAGCTCATGACCCATTTAGACCAACTCGTGACCCATTTATACCCGTTTAGACCAGCAATAGACCCATTTAGAATATCTAATGCTGGTCTAAATTTGTCAGTTTCTTTTGCGGCAGTTTGCTGCCTAAAGAGATATCCAGCTCATCTGCGGTGTTGTGTGTTGCAGTAGCCCTGTCATATATCTGTCTATAACACTCTTACACTTATTTTTTTGACCATTTTGGAAGGAGTAACATTTTCATATGTGGTTTCAACAACCAGATGCATTTACACTTGTCCAGTTTCATCTGGAATGGGTTTCAAACCATGTCCTGACCATGTTTAACCTGTCCAGGTTACGTGTTCCTCCGTGTATATATTTTAGTTTCGTGGGTCTCTGTGCTGAATGTTAGATGTTGTTTTTAAACAGGTTTTTGCAGAAGGAGATGATCCAGTTAAAAGTCCTCTAGAAGGAATGTTTGAGGGTTCTTCTAGTGAGACAACGGTAAGAAACATGCACCCTCCCTCTCTATGCAACACTATCTATAAAAGTGGCAAAACACATAATACCACCTAAACCCACTGCACCGAATCAGAGCTGCCCTGTTCAGAGAGATGCGCTCTGGGACAGATCTCTGGAGTGAGTTGGCAGCGGTGTGGGCATATATTCATTCCTGGCGTTGGTGGAGATGTAGGCTTTCGCTCAGCTGGGCAGGGAGGAACAGTAGATGGTTGTGCTATAATCCACTGACCTGGGCTGCAGATTAAAGTGCTGATGTCTCAATGTTCACTCAATGTTCCGATCCAATCTGACTTCTGACCTGTAAAGCTGCCTGAATCATAATCATAAGCCGCGTTTCCACCGCAGGAACTTTCCCCAGGAACTAGGGACTTTGGGGTGGTACTCGGTGTGTTTCGACCGCAGGAACCAGGGTCTAAATGAAGTTCCGGGTAAATATTTCCCCCTCTGAACGGCCCTGGTCGCGAGGTAGTACTTTTACAAAGTTCAGGACTTTCGTGCGCTGAACATGCTGATTGGTTGAGCTCACGCAGCATTTTATTTCAACCAGCATTTTTAAAAGTCTTGCGAGGTTCGTTCTGCGTTCAGCAAATATCAGTCTTGCTCTTTCTGTCTTATGGCGCGGGTTCGTCTGAGCCATCTCACGGTCAATGTCCATAATAGCTGATAATAACATAAGTTGTTTTATTTTAAATCTAGCTTTACGAGCTTTCAGAATACGCTTTAGTATCAGTGCTCGTCTCTTTTCCGCCGTTTTGTTAATTACATCTTTAGTAAACCGATACATAACCAGCAAAAGCAGCGCTGCTTGCATCTCCTCCATACTTGTTATTGTTGCAGACAATATCGCACAAAAATGATTACTGTCCATCGCTGACTGGGAGGAACAGTCCCGTGCAGTCCCACGTCTCTGGACTCATTTGCCTAATCTTCACGGTACTTTAGACCGCAGTGGAAACGCAGACAGTAGCAGGTCTGGGGGAAAAAAGTTCCTGTAAAAAAAGTTCTTGGAACAAATTGTTCCGAGTAATTTCGGTGGAAACGGGGCTATACACAGTCTAGTGGAGTCCATGCCTCGACGGGTCAGCAAAAGGGGGACCAACACAATATTTGGAAGGTGGTCATACTGTTATGCCTGACATTAACTACATTGTATCAAATTATTGGTTTAAATAGTACACAGTAGTTAAAGACGCCTAATATAGTGGGACCATCTTATTTTAAGATAAGGTTAAAATAATAGGATAGGCGACGGGTTTTTAGAAATGATGAGATGAGAATGATCATCATTTCACATGATTAATAGCATCCCGTTCACAGCTGTGTCTTTCATTTATCACACTACAGAAAGACACCAAGACCCCAGTGAAAGGTCTGCCAAGACCCAGCACGGATCATGACATCTGGTCCAGGGACCACCTCACTCCATCATGGGTGCTGCTGCCAAACGACCAGCCCGTGTTAGCCATCATCCATCCCGGAGAGTCGGCCCTCGACATGCTGGAAACGATCTGCAAGGTAACGCCAAATCTTTCTGGCGCGAGAAACATTCTTCGTTCTCTTTTAATGCCAGGTTTTTACATTCACAGAGTCGCTTCAGTCTTCAGGGAATTGAATATCAGTTTGAAGGTCACTGGTGTAGTAAACTCAGAAGCGTCCCTCGGAGGGTTTTTAAAGACTCAAGCATGTGTGCACGCCGTTAAAAGCATTTTATTCGCTTGCCTATTGCTTACAGAGCTGCGTGAAAACGTCCTGCATCCTGTCTGATATGAGCATTTGGACCTTTTTAGCGTGTGATTCCTGTCCATCTGGCCCACTAAGAAGAAGATACAGCCCAGTAACATGTCATCCATTAAATGTGTGTCTCCTTTCATCTCTCTCTGTCTCTCTCCAGGCTCACCAACTGGACGGCACCAAACACTACGTGCGGCTTAAGTTCCTCATCGAGACCCAGGTGCAGTTCTACATCCCCAAACCGGAGGAGGATATTTATGATCTGGTAGGTTTGGAGTTAAACCCGCTCTCCCACCCGCTGGTTAGATGCTCTCTCATTACTTTCATCCTGCTGGGACATCACACTTCATCCAAACACGCTTTCTCTTCCTCTCTCCCTCTCGATCTAATAGCATTTTTTTTCCTGCGGTATACAAAAGGAGATGTTTTGCTGATCCCATCACCTCTCCTTTTGGCCTAAAAAGCATGTCTGCTATAGAAATACTTTATGCTTTTGAAGCCTCTTCCCTTTGCACTGCATCCATCATCCTTTAACTTCTGTTCAGCGTCTTCATTTATTATGTTTTGAGTGTCCAGGTCAGACGCAATCGATCAAACAGGAACATAAAGTTCTTTTGCTTGAGAAATGTGATCTGTATTCTGTCACTCTCTGCCTTTAATACCATCCCTTGTGTGTTGTTTATGCTCTTTGAATGAGGACTATCACAGTTCTGTTCAGTGGAATATTAATGTGTCTTCTTCACAGCTGTATAAGGAAATCGAGCTGTGCTGTAAGATCAGGAAGGTGATCCAGTTTGATCGGGATGAGTCCTGCATGATCGGATACGGTGAGAGCCAGAAATGTGTTGTTATCTTCTTCTTGAAATCATTACCAACCTGTTTATACTGGAAACTTTAAAACGGTAACTGGAAATGATGGGCGTTCCCAAATATTATTTCTTTATTAAAATGTTTACATATAATGAAATGAACAGTAGTTTTGACAAAGCTGTCCACTCACATGAGCAGCTTAATATCTTGCAGTCGCCTCAAGCAGTTCACAGAATATATTAAATATAATGACTGAAAATGTTGATTTTACATGATTCTACATCCACAACGCTTGATGTCAATATAAGTCGTAGCAGTGTTATTTTAGTAATAATGTTATACTATTATAGTATATAGTAAATCTTTTTTGTAAATTTGTTTTGCGTTTTTGTCATTTTGACTAGTTTTTATATTTCTATATAGCTTTAAGTTATTTTAATTTTAATTTATTCTATTTAGGTTTAGTAATATTAGTACTTCAACTTCAAATTATTTAGTTGCCAAGGCAAAATTTT
The DNA here is from genome assembly GCA_023566225.1 of Romanogobio albipinnatus. NCBI lineage: Eukaryota > Metazoa > Chordata > Actinopteri > Cypriniformes > Gobionidae > Romanogobio > Romanogobio albipinnatus. Next base: position 14,162,301 of record CM042247.1, on the reverse strand, counting down.
GAATTTTTTCTTTTCTTTTCTTTTCTTTTCTTTTCTTTTATTTGTTACCTAGGCAAAATGTTTTCTTTTTAAGCTCTATTTCTCATTTAATATTTTATTTTATTCAATAATATTTTGAATTAGCTTTTATTCTTAAATTTTTAATTTTCATTTTAGTTTAAAGTTTTAGTAATTGTTTGTGCTTTTTTATATTTCTATTTAGCTTTAATTTATTTAAATTAAAAAAATTCTTGGAAAAAACTTTTTACGCTCTATTTCTCATCAAATATTTTATTTTATTTTATTTTATTTATTTTATTTCTATATTTTACTTATTTAGTTACCAAGGCAAAATTTTGTCTTTTTAAGCTCTATTTCTCATCTAATATTTTATTTTATTAGTTACCAAGGCAAAATTGTATCTTTTTACACTCTTCTCATCTAATATTTTATTTTATTTATTTATTTTACTTATTTAGTTACCAAGGCAACATTTTGTCTTTTTTAGCTCTATTTCTAATATTTTATTATTATTTAATTATAATTATTTTATTTTATTTCAATTACCAAAAGCGATTTTTAACAGTTTTAGTTTTACAATAACAACACTAAGTCATCATAGGCGATATTTATTTTATTTTTGCAGTTTTTGTATTTAATTGTATTTATTACAATTACTAAATGCACCTGTAATAAAATCTTTTTTTTTCTTCCTTCTAAATATTGATCATAAGCTGTGGGAAATCCTGAAGACAATATGCTAATTTATACAAATACATATCTATGGCGGTAGCAGTTAAAGGGATAGTACACTAAAAAATGAAATTTGATGTTCCTTAGAAGAACCGAAAATTGAAATGGCTTTAAAATGACATGATTGAGAGTAAATGATGGCAGAATTTACACTTTTGTGTGAACAGATCTTTTAAATTTGACCTTGTAACTGAAAGGTTGTAGGTTCAAATGCTTCGAACGCTGATCCATGACTGTACTTGATCATTTCATGTCTCTGCGTGTCTCTCACAGGTTTTTCTATCTCTGTGGTGGAGGAGGACAGTGTGCAGCAGCTCTATATCACTGACGTGAGAGCTGGAGGATTAGCATTCGCTAAAGGTTCATTAGTTCGTCTCACCTCCTAATTACGTTCTCTTTCTCTTTTTTACCCCTGTCTCTTGGTTTGTTCTTTTCTTTTTCTTTCTCACACGCACACACACACACACACACCATCTCTCTCTGTCTGTTCAGCTACTTCTTAGGAATCAAGCTGCACGTAATTACTGTGATATCTGTGCTGTGCTCCTGGTGTTATGTAACATGTTGTCAGCTCTATGGGGTTTTTGAGAGCCAAAGATTGCAGATTTATCCTCAGCCTCTCTAAACTCTGAACAATGACAAAAGATGGAAGGAATCGGAGAGACGATTAAAGTCGGATTCACTGATGTGCCATACTTTAAGCTCACCTGCATGAAGAATGCAATGCATTAAAAGGAAACATATCATGCAAAGCAGGATTTTGTAGAGCATTTACCGCAGGCACTTTGCACAGAGAAACTTTAAAGGCACAGTAGCAAAAATGGCCCATTTAATTCTAAAATCAAAGTTTAGAGCGCTTTACATGATCAAAAAACATTTATTTTTAATTGAAGTGAACTATATCACAATATTAAATGAATTATAGGTATATTTATGCTCATTTCGCTTACTCGCTTCACTAATGTTATAAGTGGATTTGAGGGAAAAATATAGAGTACGGCCCCTTTAAATGACCATCAAAGCAGGCTTATGGAATCCCAGACACTGTCATCATGCTGAATGAGACCCTGGTCTCTCTGAGTGATGTCTGAGTGATCAGTGTGGCAGGATCAGGTCCGACTGGCTTATTGCTGACATTTCACATCGGCCGGAGAACTGGGTCAAACCCTCAAGCTGAAGGGAAGAGGCGAGGCAAATGGAAAAGCTAGAGACAATCTCTCTTTTTTTTATTGCATCTATTTATCTATTTTGATGCTGGCCTTCACATTAGTGAGGACAGAATATGTTATATTACTGTTGTGACATATTTCAAAGTTAAACTGTATATTTAAGTAGACAAAATGTTGGGGTATTTTGATTGGATTGTAAAAAAGCTGGTGTTCCATATTAGAATTAAGTTTATTTCACTTGAGTTTCAGCCAAGGCAACATTTGGACTTTTAGTCCACATTTTTTAAAGTTAAAGGGCCCTATTTTAACGATCTGAGCGCATAGTCTGAAGTGCACGGCACAGGTGCACTTGGAATCCACTTTTGCTAGTTTAACAAACGGGAAAAATGGTCGGCGCGCCCGGTGCAGGGTCTAAAAGGGTTGTCCCTATTCTCTTAATGAGTCATGGGTGTGTTTTGGGTGTAACGTGCAATAAACCAATCAGAGTCTCATCTCCCATTCCCTTTAGAAGCCAGTTGTGCCTGCACCATGGCGGATTTGCTTTTAACATGGTGGAATTTGCGAGTGGAAAGACTGAGCGCTGCTCCGGAGACCAAATCTTTTATTTTTAATATTTTGAAATGTTTGTGTGCTGCTGCACATCCCTGTGTGTGTAATAAGCAGAGTGTACGTGTACGTGTTGTGCACCCGCCTATAGGCACATATTACTAACATGCCCTTTAAATAATACAAAAATACTGCACTATTGACTTTAGACCAGGTTTTTGGTGGTCAATGGTGCAGTCGATTTCAATTTCAAAATAGCAACCCGCCAACAATGCTCCTGAACACACCTGGTTTTCAGACCAGCACACCCATGGGCGAACAGATGGGCCCGAATGCATTTGCTAGTTAAACAACGTGGCGCTGGACATGAAATTTAGAACTGTGTTGGGCTGAAACGAAACAAAAAATCACTTGCGGAGCACCTTTTGCCGCATTGCACCGGGTGTATGAACTAGGGCTGTCATTTTTGAGAAAAATCTAATTCGAACGGATATCAAATATCAAGCTATGTATTCTAATATATTCGAATATCTACGAGCGGCCCAATTAGAAAACCATTAGGCTATAAGAAAACGCTTAACGTGGCTTAATGTACTAAGACAGTGTTATTAAGAGACCAAACTCTGGAAACATAACAAAAATACTGTTTGATAGAAATGCATATGCTTGGTTTGTTACCACAGTTATCTGCGTGCTTCCTCAGCGATGAACTTCCACATTAGCTGCTATCTTTTCTTCAACTCCTCAGGATCCATCTCGACGAGTGCAGGCAGATCGCGTGCACGGTTGTGATTCTCCTGGGAGGGCGCGCGCACCCTGCGCGGCCACAAATAAACTCCCTTGTCCGACCCGACCTGCACCCATTAGGGCTGCAGCCATTAGGGCGTGGTCTTCAGATTATGACGCGTGTTGCTCTGTATCGATACACAATGTGATTGGCCTGACTAGAGTTTGTTTTTTCAAGCTCGCAAGCCAACGGAGAGTTGCTAGACAACCCTGGCTGCAAATTACATTTGTTTCCGCTAAGGTGCACCTAGATTGCTATGCTAGCAGAGACCCCATAGAGAGTCATTCATTTTCATAACAGCTTTTGTGATATATATTTAAACAGTATAAAATACATTAAATCAGTATTTTCGTTCAAAATTTTTGTTGTTGTTTTAGGTCTTTTGAAATGTCTTGTTTTTGCAAAAATACCACATAAATTTGCAACAATGCTACATAATTTGCCACTAAAAGACAAGACTTGATTATTTATTTCAATAATCCAAATGTATAAAAATAATTAACTTTAGAATAAGAAATTAACAGCCATAAGCAGATATGAACTGGAGTGAAGAGTGAACACACACTTGTGAATGTGAATGACATTAATTTCTGTCTTTAGGACTAAAAACTCATGACGTTTAAGTTTTTGCTTCACAGTTATGTATGTCCTTGGTTAAAACTTCTTTAATTCCTTCTTTGCTTTTCATTTTATTAACTGTATACAATCATTTTACTCTTTCATCCTTTTAGCATATCTCAAGAAACATCTATGATTGCAATAATTATTCCTGAAATATACCCGTATTAAAATGATTGCAGGTCTGAACGCAGGAGATGAGATTCTACAGCTGAACGGGAAGGACGCCCGCACTCTGACCTTCGCTGACATGAAGGTGGCGTTCGCTCAGGTCTCTCTCTCGCTCACCGTCAACACGCTGCCCCCTGTTGACCGCCGGCAGCTCTGCTACCTGCCGCCGAGACGCTCTGACGCTGTGGACAGCCTCTACACGGACATCTTCTCTCAGAGTCAGGGTGAGGGGAGGGCAGGCCACTGCTGACCCGTTTAATTCATCGCTTTTGTGTTTTGATATGAACGCTTGAAAATAACTCTGCCACACTCAATGCAATACTCACTTTTATACAATATAAACATCTTTCTAAGGGAGTCCTTAGTCTGTAAAAGTTTGATGTTAGATGTTACACTCTTATTGATCGCTGAAAGTGTTCTCAGATTAGCCCAAAAATTGTGACGTCCTAGTCATAGTTGATTGTGTTTCCACAGAGGAGATTCTTGACGATGGGGTGGGTCTGATTGTGGAGACTTCAGGAGACGGTTTAGACGACGACTCGGAGCTCTTCACCGAGTTTGACGACTATGGAAAGGTAAAAAGTCCTGCTTACCCGATCATAGATTTTTGTTTCGAGATATCAGCCTGGATCTTGTGCAGCTCAGCCCATAACGGCGGGACACTTTTACTGTCTGTGCGTGGGTTTCGTTCACGCTCACCAAATCTAGAACTGCAGGACTTCGAAACTCTGAGCGAGAAGAATCTGAGTGCAGAAACGCTTCACCATCTGTCATCTGTGCTGTTTTTAAACAGAGTGCTGGTCACAGTTCAGTCAGTTTCTGTTATTTGTCGTGTCACACATCTTTTTTCCTTGACCTATCTATCTATCTATCTATCTATCTATCTATCTATCTATCTATCTATCTATCTATCTATCTATCTATCTATCTATCTATCTATCTATCTATCTATCTATCTATCTATCTATCTATCTATCTATCTATCTATCTGTCCGTCCATCCATTCATCCATCTGTCCGTCCATCCATCTATACATCAATTCGTCTGTATCTTTGTCCGTCCATCCATCCATCCATCCATCCATCCATCCATCCATCCATCCATCCATCCATCCATCCGTCCATCCATCCTTCTGTCTGTCTGTCTGTCTGTCTGTCCGTCCGTCTGTCTGTCTGTCCGCCCATCCATCGGACTGTCTGTCATCCATCTATTCATCCATCTGTCTGTCTGTCCGTCTGTCCGTCCGTCTGTCTGTCTGTCCGTCCATCCATCGGACTGTCTGTCATCCATCTATTCATCCGTCTGTCTGTCTGTCCGTCTGTCCGTCCGTCTGTCTGTCTGTCCGTCCATCCATCATCAATCCATTCGTCTGTCTGTCTGTCCGTCCATCCATCATCCATCCATTCGTCTGTCTGTCTGTCCGTCCATCCATCATCCATCCATTCGTCTATCTGTCTGTCTGTCCGTCCATCCATCATCCATCCTCCATCCGTCTGTCCATCCATCCATCTATCCATCCATCCGTCCATCATCCATCCATTCGTCTGTCTGTCCGTCCGTCCGTCCGTCCGTCCATCATCCATCTATCCGTCTGTCTGTCCGTCCATCCATCCATCCATACATCCATCCATCCATCCATCCATTCTTCTGTCTGTCCATCGGTCTATCTATCTATCTATCTATCTATCTATCTATCTATCTGTCCGTCCGTCTGTCTGTCCATCCATCCATCATCCATCCATTCGTCTGTCTGTCTGTCCGTCCGTCCGTCCATCATCCATCCGTCTGTCTGTCTGTCTGTCTGTCCGTCCATCCATCATCCATCTGTCTGTCTGTCTGTCCGTCTGTCCGTCCATCATCCATCCGTCTGTCCATCCATCCGTCTGTCCGTCCATCCATCTGTCTGTCTGTCTGTCCGTCCATCCATCATCCATCCTCCATTCGTCTGTCCATCCATCGATCCATCTATCCATCCATCCATCTGTCCGTTCATCCATCCATCCATTCGTCTGTCTGTCTGTCTGTCCGTCTGTCCATCATCCATCTATCCGTCTGTCTGTCCGTCCGTCTGTCTGTCCGTCCATCCATCATCCTTCATCCATCTGTCTGTCTGTCTGTCTGTCTGTCTGTCCGTCCATCATCCATCCATCCATCCATCTGTCTATCCATCCATCTGTCTGTCTGTCCGTCCATCCATCATCCATCCATTCGTCTGTCTGTCCATCCATCGGTCTATATCTATCTATCTATCTATCTATCTATCTATCTATCTATCTATCTATCTATCTATCTGTCTGTCTGTCTGTCTGTCCGTCCGTCCGTCCGCCCGCCCGTCCGTCTGTCCGTCCATCATCCATCCATTCGTCTGTCTTTCTGTCTGTCCATCCATCATCCATCCATTCGTCTGTCTGTCTGTCTGTCCGTCCGTCCGTCCGTCCGTCCATCCATCCGTCATCCATCCATCCATCCGTCTGTCTGTCCATCCATCCATCTGTCCATCCATCCATCCGTCCGTCTGTCCGTCCATCCATCCCTCTGTCTGTCTGTCTGTCCGTCCATCCATCCATTCATCTGTCTGTCCATCCATCCATCCATCCATCCATCCGTCCGTCTGTCTGTCTGTCTGTCTATCTATCTATCTATCTATCTATCTATCTATCTATCTATCTATCTATCTATCTATCTATCTATCTATCTATCTATCTATCTACCTACCTACCTACCTACCTACCTACCTACCTACCCATCCATCCATCCATCCATCCATCCATCCATCCATCCATCCATCCATCCATCCATCCGTTTGCCTTTATATCCATCTATCTATCTGTCTGTGATAATGAACTGTCTGCAGTGTATCTTGTGCCGGGGGTTTGAAGATAATTAGTTTGCGTTAAGACGGGTGACAGTAAAAAAGAGGTTGTTTGATTTTCTTTTGCATCCTAATTGCTTTATTATGAGGCATAATTCACCAAACCTTGGAGGCTCAGAAGATGGTCTCTATCTGATAAGTGTCAGACAGACATAACAGTTTTGCATTTAGTCGTGAGAGTGTGTGTAGTTAGCTATTCTTCCGTGTCTCCTAGCTGCAGTTTACAATGCAGGATACAGTCACAGTTGTTTCATTGGACGGACGGGGTGATGGATGCGTTGAGATGATGGAACCAATCGGATTCCACACGACCTTCCATATTTACATACAGAAACTATTTTCAGAAACCTGTTCCCTGAATTCCTTATTCATCTCATGTCAGAAAAGCACTGTTGAGTTGAGACCTTGGTAGTGAAGCAGGAAATAGATGCTGTTATTTGTCCGCCTTACATGGTTCAGAACTAGTCTTTGATCCTATAGTCTCCACGGCAGCTTCTGTGTCTCAGACTAAACGTCCTAAATGTGTGTTTCCCTCCGTGAGAGGAATAATGTCCTGCAGGGATACTTAAATTACTCGGGGGCCACTTTTAGAAAAAATTCGCTGAAATGGTACTTGATTTTCTGATGTTTTTAAAATGTGCAGATATGCTTTACACCAGCCATATATTTATATCACCTCATTCAAAATAAGCAAGTGCTGTTCAGTTTTTAAATGACCTTTTTAATTTTCCAGAGCAGAGTTGTCAATGCAATTGCATTCATAATAATCATAAATGTTTCCAGTATGTTGGCTTCACAAATGCAAATATTTTGCATACTTATTATTCACGTGTAAAATCATGAACAATTCTTTCTTATACTGATTGGATGCAGCAGTTTAGAAATCAGTCCATTTTGTCGGTTTTCACTGTCAAGCTTTGCACATTTGCTGCTCTTCTCACATTTTTTTGTTGCTAAGTGCAGTTCACACAATTTGAATATGCTCCAAGCTGTTGCACCAATCAGCGATGACAGGATTTGCATATCCTGATGTTTCGCTGCTCGGTTATTCATGCGGAAATATGACTCGCGAAACATTTGTGGAATTAATCTGGTCGCTCTACCAATTAAATGCAATATATAAATAAAAGTTTTACACCCTGTCTGATCTGCAAACAAGTGGCGCAGAATGATAAAACTAGATCTCTCACATTATAAGCCCGGACTTTGAGTGTCTCTGATGCAGAGTGAGTTGGATCTGGATCTGAAGGGTGTGCTGCTGTCAGGCTCAGGCAGAGAGATGCACTTTGGGTCAGCAGAGACAGTGGGACTCTGGGTCCCTCTGGGAGCTTGGAGAAGATTGCTTTTGGCATGCATAGACATGTGCCTGCCTCTTTGCATAGCACCATCTCTCTGGCCTTTATTATAGAGGAGCAAGTTTCATTGAGGGCAGACGGGGAATGCAAAGGAATCCATAATCAGCTTTAGTGCGCACTCATATACACACACACACACATAATTTAATGCAGGATATCTTTAATGTATTTAATTCCGGTTTGTTCATGCTCTGAATATATGAATGATTTTGACAGAGACCGAGTTGACCTCTTGCTCTGCAATTTGAGTCTTAATAATTGTTCCATGTATATTTTTTAAATAAATGCAACTTGTTTGATATGTTTGTAATGTACTGACATTCATATTAAGTGTGACTGAAGTGTCACTTTTCAAGCAGAACATTTCAGAAAAATAAACTGGTGAGGCTAAAAGTCATTGCAAAAATGACTCAGAGAAGTGTAAAATGTTTGTACTGAGAATAACTGCCACTTGTCTTGATCATTTATTATGTAGAGTCAATGACATTTGCATTTGTAGCTATAGCACGTGTCCAAACACTTTTTGGGCCCCCTATATTTTGTATTTTAAACATACTAAAATCACCTGACATTGTGAAAACTCGTATTTTTAAAGGAACACGCCACTATTTTTTTACTCCCCTTGAGTTGAACAGTTGAGTTTTACCGTTTTCGAATCCATTCAGCCGATCTACGGGTCTGGCGGTAGCACTTTTAGCATAGCTTAGCATAGATCATTGAATCTGATTAGCCCGTTAGCACCTCACTCAAAAATGATGCGTAATAATCAAGGAGCTTTGCTGCCGAGTGCCGTACCATGGGTGCAGCAGTGCAATGATATTATGCAGCACCAGAAAATAGTCCCCAGCACTCTCTCTGTGCAAGCAGGTTGTCACATTAGTTATGTTGAGGGAAGTTAGCCTATTTTCAGGCGCTGTGTAATATCTTTGCGCCACTGCAACCATGGTACAGCAGCAAAGCTCCTTGATTATTACACAGGAATGAGAGTATAGTTCCTAGCCCTATTGGGCTTTTCTTTTAATTTTCCGTCGGACTTAGTACACGATGTAACTACAGAAGAGTCAAGTTTTAAATAGGAAACATATCAAAACTCTTTGGACATTTTTGAGCGAGATGCTAACGGTCTAATCAGATTCAATGATCCATGCTAAGCTATGCTAAAAGTGCTACCGCCAGACCCGGAGATCAGCTGAATGGATTCGAAAACGGTAAAACTCAACTGTTTAACTCTAGGGGAGCTGGAAAATGAGCCTATTTTCAAAAATAGTGGCGTTTTCCTTTAAGGCCCTGATACACCACGCCACTGTTGGGCGGCCCAGTTTTTGCGGTGTATTCTGCACCGTTGGCTCTTGTCGGATAGGGCTGTCAAACGATTAATCACAGTAATAATATTTTACTTTGAGAAGTACGTTTTAGTATACAGTAGTAATATATTTCTGTCATCATTTCTTAAAGTTAAACCAAACTTTTATTTTGATGGTTTGTCGTGAAGATCTTTCAGTTTTAGTTTTAGTTTTAGTGTGTATTTTACAGTAGTTTTTCTCAAACGAAACGGTGTAAAGGTTGTGAAGTGACTCTCAAAGCAGCTCTGGAGATTCATGTCCTCATATATTGAGACACAGATGCTGAAAACACTGTTCACTCACACAGAGACAAGCAGAAATCACGTATTAGCCTCATGCACTGACTGGCTGTTGTTGTGTTTATTTCTGCTATGTGATAGGTTATTAGATTAATGTTAATGAATATCGAGTAAAAAAGTCGCCATTTCACCGTCTCGGTTAACTATAGACCCGATATAGCCCGGCTGCGTAACCAACTCTCAGTCAAAATAACCTTAAATTTGGTTACATGTCGTTTTTTTCCAAAATAACTTACGAGATGTGTGATATTCCATCATGTAAGCAAAGTCAACAGTGATTACAAGGTGTTTGGTTTCATTTCTTTGACGTGTTCATGTTCTAGATGACTAGTCTATTCTTGGGTTATGGTTAGACGTCTGTAAAATTTTCACTGACAGCCCAAATTTTGCCTTGTTTTAGCCTAGACGTCAGGGCTGTGTTTGGACGGCTATTAGACGTCTTGTAAACGCAAAATTACTTGCCTTTATCAATTGAAATTTGATCACGATTTCCACATGATATTCTTATCCCCATAGACTAAAAAAATATGGACGTAGTGTCCGTGACGTCACCCAAAGGATTCTGAAGAGCAGTTTTGAAGCGTAAAGTAGGGTCAAGCTGGCCGTTGCCATCTTATCAGTGCGTAACTCCCAGATAACTGAAAGTGGGCAAAGAGGCGGGACGTGGGCGGAGCTGAGGTGACCTGATGACTAACAGACAGCAGACAAACGGCAATCCACATGTCACTCAAAGTGGCCACGCCCTTAATTATGCAGAACTTTAAGGCTTTATATAATGTAAACGAATGAGTTATAAAAAAAAATTCACCCCCCTCACAGTTGTCATGAAGTGCAAAATTAGCCGGATAGACCAAAACCACAATTTGTCCCAGGCTGTAAACATGTTTATTTCTGCTGTAAATTTGGACATTTTAACATGAGGCTCAATGAGATTCTGCTCCCTTCTGGAGCCAGTCGATGAATTGCAGTTTAAGTCACTTCCGTATTGGCTTCAAGAGAAACTGGGGGAGATAGCCGCTTGGTTATCGCCCACCCTTACTTTAGGGTTCTTTGTCTTTTATTAGACAGACAAGTGATTACTAGAAAGTACCGGGGAGAGACTTGAACTTGACTTTTCTAGATGAGCACCACAGCTCAATGAATCAGCCATTAACCCCGGTGCCAAGGCTCTGACTTCAATGTTATGTTCAGCTACATCTGTCTAACCAGTTAACAGTCTCTCCACTACAGGATTCAGTCTTAATTGTGGAAACTTCCGTAACGTATCCATTGTTAAAGCAGCTGTCAACCTTTTCACTTCACAAATTAATGTGTGAATAATGGTACTTTAGTAGTGCTTCACTGTCTGGCGGGATATTATTCTGGAGAGAGGAATTTGGACTTACGGATCAATTGTCTTCTTGTGCGAGGAACATTTACAGTCTTGATTTGACGTTCTCTGCTTGCTGATCTCCACATTAACAGGCAATTCGGCTTGCGGTGTGTGTGATTTTATTATATCAGGAGACGTCTTTGATGCTAAAAGTGTTCAGTAAAGCAGGGGTTTCCAAACTTTTTGTGTGTGTGGACCACTAGTTGTAGTCAAGAAATTTCGCGGACCACCTCATAATATACATAATAAAATATATGTCTACACACAGACCTACCTGAATTAATCCGCACCTCTAAGGCTTACTAGCACTAAAACTATAACTGGTCATCACATCAGTACAACAGGCTTGTTAAAAGAAAGTTTACTGTATACAACGGCTGCCACATATTTATTTTATTTTTTTACTCAAGTGCATAATCGGGTTCATTTAAACAACGGGCTTATTTTGCAATGGAGTATGAAATCTATACAGTAATAAGAACACTTGGATATAGTCAACATTTCAAAACCTTTGGCAAATTTAGGAGATTATTAGAGTTATTATTTAAAGTTTACAAGTCCTCAGAAAGTGAGTCACTGAACTTGAACGTCACGGCCGAGCGCCACTAGCCTATTTTAGTAATCACACAATAACTTGACAATTTAATTTAAATGTTATATCAATATAGGCCTACATATTATTTTTACTTTTTATTTTTATGGGAATTTCCTGGTAAAATGAAGGTAAAAAAATATTTTATTTTGCCTTTCCACGGCCCACCTGCAGTACCCTCACGGACCACTAGTGGTCCGCGGACCACAGTTTGGGAATGGCTGCAGTAGAGGATTCGGCAAGTCTTCAACGCCGGACATTTCTCATTCCCTTTCGCTTTTTGCTGGAAAGGATGATTCTCGTTTTCGTGTAGATTACTGTTCAAAAGATTGGCAAGATTTCCTAATGTTTTACATTTTGACAAAGAGGTGCATTTTTTAGCAATAGTACAACAAAATAGGTACAATCATTCTGACGTGAGTTGAGCCTGTAGGGCTGAAGTGGTTCTGCCGTATCACTGTTCTGCGGCGCGTCTCTCTGTCATGTTTAACGGCCGCGCTCTACCATCACAGCATGTGTTTACGAACCGCAGCGAAGCCTGAATCACATGATCTGACGGCGCATTTCTCTCTGTGCTCTTTTAAGTCCCAGTGCATTCAGTGTGTTTATTTTCCCCCGCTGGCTGGCTGTCTATCTCTCTCTCTCTCCACACGGCGGTTCAGATGATCAATCTTTATGAAACAGACACTCACTCCAGTCCTATATTATAAATTATGCGACTTGCTGTTTAGTTGATTTGTTCATCTGACTAATGTGGTAGAAATTATTTGATTTCTATTTGTGAGAAAAGCATCCTTTACTTAGTTTTGAATTTTTAGGGCTGGGGCTTTTATTAGCATGCTGACAGCTGTTAGACAGTTTGCACGTTAAAACCCTTCATCCCCTTTTAAGCGCTGCTTCTGTAGACAGACATACTCATGCAGACAGACAGTTTTGGCATTTTGTGTCACAACTCAAAGTTGTCTATCATAAGCATTGCGTTTTAAGATGGCGCGTCGAGTTAAAAATAGTTCAACTTTTAACAAAGCACCTCAAGACCCCTCTGTCAAGCTGGTTTTTGTACACCGCAACACATCTGAAATGCATCTGATAGTGGTCAGGTGAACCTGAATCCAGCCTGATTGTAATTGTGAGCAATTTTGTGCTTTTTGCTCATTTAAAATGTCTGAAATGGTCTTAACAAGATACTGGTTTCCAGCTATTCCAGGTACTTTTTCAACAGCTTAAAGCCAGTTTATCCAGGCGGAGAGACCAGAAGATATCCGTTAAGATCATCAAACCAACTTAGGCTGGATGAGGTTGTTATTTTAATCTTGTTGGTACTGGATGGAAGTTCTCTTTGTGTAGGTGTGCGGCATTCGTGTGTTTGTTCTTCATAAATGCACCTGATAGTGGTCAGGTGAACACTAGTCTCAGCCTAGGACGTCTGGAGCATTTGGCACACTTAACTGGAAACACGTTTTGGATTGGACTGGATTTTCGAAGTTGTCATCTGATTGGTTGAATTCTGCAGGATGTCCTGTAGACGTGTATCGCTTTCTTTTAACGGTCTGCCTGGAAACAGATGCCGTGAGGCCAAACACCCTCATGGAAGAAGAACGCCGTCGTGTTTACAACTGTGACAATAAGCACTTCAAGTTTGCGACATAGACTCTTTAGAATATGTCCAAGAGTTTTACACACTGGTCTGTTATTGTAGGGACATCAACGTTACATTTACACACCCCTAAACATGATGTGGAACAAAACAAACTGTGATTGGTTGATTTACATGTCAGATGGCCTCTGGGCGGTCCTTGGCCAATGAAAGCTCTAGACATCAGTCTGAAGGTCTAGCTACACGAGACTAGGTGAACATGAAACCAGCCTAGATATTCAGGGTTTTCTTAAAGTCAACTTGAAATCCAAATCTGTTTATTTTCTTAATTCTAGTTGTATTGTGCGCGATTCATCGTTGCTTGCTATTCCGAAGACATTGTAATCCTTCATCAAAATGTAGTGCTTCATTCTTCCTCTACTTCTTCTGTTGACTTCTATTGGATAATGTTAACTAATAGCCAAATGAATTAGCCAGTTAGCTGCATTATGCTATCAGAGGGGATCTCTACCTTAGTGGTAATTGAAAACCTTTAAGAATTTTATCCATTCTCGTGAAAACGCAAAAGAAGTACACTAACCAGTCCCAGCGCCAGGACACACGACTACACGGGGCAATTATATTTTATACTCTGTTCAACAGAAAAAAAAGCATACTGTGCGTGATTTGGTATGGCAGCCAATACAAATAATACATCAAAATTGCCTTACTAATTGGCTAATGCAGCAAAATCATCAAATTCAAAAGTGAATCCCGCATTTATTTTGCGGTTGGGCCTATATTGAAGTGTGTATGTGACCGCTTGTCAAGCAAGGAAAACAAGTTTTATTCCAATTCTGAATTAGTTATTATTTTATCGCCTAGACAGCGCGCAAAAAGTGCTCCCTTTATAATCACTAAAAGCTGTCCCTCATTCATCGCAATCTCATAAAGTTCTGTTATATTAATCAGGGATGCTGAAGACACAATGAATCTCTTATTTACATAATGTCTACACTTTCTTAGAGAGGATTTGCGAGCGTGCAGAACTCGGCACTGGACAAAAACTTGAGCGGTGAGTGTATTCTAACTTAAACACCTGTGATTGGCCATTGCGTTCAAGAAATCAACAAACATGTCTGTGATTGGCTGCATGGCTTACCGAAGCGAAAACTTTAAAATTGAACATTCTCCAGAGCGCAAACACAGATATGCACTGGATCGTTTACCAACTATTATATGATACATTATGAAAAAAGCAGACCAGCAGTCATGGGCAGCTTTTCCCTCCACTCTAAAAAATGCTGAGTTAAAAACAACCCAAGTTGGGTTGAAAATGGACAAACCCAGCAATTGGGTTGTTTTAACCCAGCGATTGGGTTGTTTTAACCCAGAGATTGGGTTGTTTTAACCCAGCGATTGGGTTGTTTTATCCCAGCGATTGGGTTGTTTTATCCCAGCGATTGGGTTGTTTTAACCCAGAGATTGGGTTGTTTTATCACAGCGATTGGGTTGTTTTATCCCAGCGATTGGGTTGTTTTATCACAGCGATTGGGTTGTTTTATCACAGCGATTGGGTTGTTTTATCCCAGCGATTGGGTTGTTTTAACCCAGTGATTGAGTTGTTTTAAGCAAACAACCCAATTGCTGGGTTTGTCCATTTTCAACCCAACTTCTGTTGTTTTTAACTCAGCATTGAACAATCAGAAGCAGCTGCAGGTAGTGGTTTGAGTGATAAAATGAGATGCAATAATCAAGTCTCCGTCGGTCTGGAGGGGGGGCACACGGATTTCCATGGGGGGGGCCAAACCCCTCCTCTGGCGCTGGGCCTGACACTAACTTTCTGATCTATTATGTCAAATAATAGGTATATAATAGGTATTTCAAGTAATAGGTAATAGATTTTCATTTGTTTATTAGGTACTAAGATAAAAACTATAATTTACTTAAACTTTATGATGATTAATTAACTAGTCTTTCAGACAACCTACCAACTGCTAGATTTAAAATGAGTACTTTTGCATCCCTAACTTGGGGTTATCCCTAACTACAGCTCTCTCTCTTTTTCTCTCAATCTCACTGTGTTGGTATTCTTGTCCGGTTGAACTTGCCCAGCCCATTATGAACAATAACAACAACAACCTTGTAAAGGAGATTCCTTCCACTTCCGCTTCCTTTTCCTCTTTCCGTTCACCCTTGATTGTTTTTGCGTGTTGGGTATCTTAACACATGGAGCTCAGTGTTTGCTCAGCGTGCCAGGAAGAAAGAGAGAGCGAGAAGATAAATGAGGTGGTGTCGCATCAGAACGGGCGGGTGAATACAGAGTTGGACGAGCAGAGAGGAGGTGGGCGAACGACAGGGAGAGAGAGAGAGAGAGAGAGAGGAGAAAAGCGACTGGCTCCATCTCTCTCTCTCTCTCTCTCTGTTCTATTTGTCATACGCGGAGGGATGTTGTCGGGTGCTGCAGCAGTGAATCTGTGATTTCTGAGGCGTTTCCTGTAACTGATCCAGCATCAGTGACAGTGGGCCGGCGCGTTTCTCTCTGAGGCTGTTTCTACTGATCCTGAGTCAGTCATGTCTGTGCTCAAACGCAACAGACACAGCAAACGCTCTTCGGACTCCATCTATGACCTGCTGCACCTGGTGAGAGCGGTTTAATTCCTGTGGGTTTTCTTAAATCACGCTATTTTATTGATTAGTTAGTTTTTTTTTTTTTAAATCCTGAGCTGGGGGCTATTGATGCTTTGGGTTTCTGCGCAGATTTGTGTTTTGTGAATTGTTGCTATCAGTAAAAAGTGCCTTAATTTTACATAGTGTTCATATTTTACAATGGTAACACCATATTTTTTTACATGATAGTACCATGGTGTTCTTTTAAATACCTTAGAGTACCATGTAAATATATATTTATATGCATAACGTCATATATCAAAGTACCATCTTATACTATGATTGTACTGGCTTTTACTTGCTAGTCTTTGATTTATTTAATAGAATCCAATCGGATTATGTTCATGAGCAATATTGTGCTTTTTGCACGCTGGGAAAAAGAGTTTAAACCAGCCTAAAGTGGTCTTAACAAGACCCCAAACTGGTTTCTAGCTAGTTTTTTTTTTGGGTACTTTTTAATCATTAAAGAAGCAGTTTATCCAGACCATCAAAATCACCTTAGGCTGGTTTACGTTGTTATTTTAAGCAGGGTGTGGTGATCTTGTTGGGACTTCATGGAGGGAAGTTCACTGGAAGTGTGGATTTCCTGTTTGTGTCGGTGCGCAGCATGCGTGTTTGTTTCTTCACAGTATGCAACCTTTTCTAGTCATAAGATCAATAATTCCAGAGTAAAAATGGCCTTTCGCACTGAGTGCAATTAAGCAACGCAAATGTACGTTGCGATGACGCTCTTGAATGAAAACAATAGATCCCTGTGGAGCTATTCACATCGGCGAAATCAATCACAGGATTTTTTTTCCCCTGACGCCCTGCGATAAAACGAGCCGTCCAATTAGATTTGCGCTTACTGGAGCCGCTGCTGTTGCACAAAAGTGTGAGTGGTGGCGCTGTTTTGAAAACCTGTGTAAACACCGAAGGAAAGTATTCCGGAAGAGAGAAGAGAACGGATGTTGGAGTTATCATTGGTGTCTGAGAACAGATTTATTCTTGCATGTTCTTAATATAGATTATCGCTTCTATTGATATTCTGCTGAATTTTGCGATCTGAAGAGCTTGAAACACTGTAAAAAAGGATATGATTAATAAGTTAACTTATGTTTTTACATTGCTTTAACTTTTTAACTTTTAAGATTCAACTCAAGTTATACAAGATTTAAGTTGAAATTACTTAAACATCCAAGTTGATTGTACGTAAACATTTAAGGCAGCAACTTTTTTACAGTGCGCTGTTTTCTTCCGTGCGTGTCTGTTATGAGTCAGAGAGCTCATTTGCTCTAGAGCTGTCAATCATATCATGTGATCATAACTTCTGTCCTTCCGAATAACGACGTTGTGTTTCTCATTCTGAGTTCTGCACATAAACAACAGAGGGAAATGTTTTTTACATGAAGCCAAATAGATATATGATTATGGCAATATACACCGATCAGGCATAACATTATGACCTAATATTGTGTTGGTCCCACTTTTGCTGCCAAAACAGCCCTGACCCGTCGAGGCATGGATTCCACTAGACCTCTGAAGGTATGCTGTGGTATCTGGCACCAAGATGTTAGCAGCAGATCCTTTAAGTCCTGTAAGTTGCTAAGTGGGGCCTCCATAGATCGGATTTGTTTGTTCAGCACATCCCACAGATGCTCGATTGGAGTGAGATCTGGGGAATCTGGAGGCCAAGTCGACACTTCAAACCTCGCTGTTGTGCTCCTCAAACCATTCCTGAACCATTTTTGCTTTGTGGCAGGACGCATTATCTGCTGAAAGAGGCCGCAGCCACCAGGAATACCATTTGGGTGTACATGATCTGCAAAAATGCTTAGGTAGGTGGTACTTATCAAAGTAACATCCACATGGATGGCAGGACACAAGGTTTTCCAGCAGAACATTGCCCAAAGCATCACTGCTTCCGCCGCCACACCTTCTTCCCATAGTGCACCTGGTGCCATGTGTTCCCAGGTAAGCCGCGCACACACCCCCGGCACGTGTACATCAGACCAGGCCACCTTCTTCCATTGCTCTGTGGTCCAGTTCTGATGCTCTCGTGCTACTGTTGGTGCTTTCGGCGGTGGACAGGGGTCAGCATGGGCACCCTGACTGGCCTGAGGCTGTGCCGCCTCATACGCAACAAACTGAGATGCTCTGTGTATTCTGACACCTTTCTATCAGAACCAGCATTAACTTCTTGAGCAGTTTGAGCTCCAGTAGCTCGTCTGTTTGAGACCACACGGACCAGCCTTCGCTCCCCACGTGCATCAATGAGCCTTGGCCGCCCATGACCCTGTCGCCGGTTCTCCACTGTTCCTTCCTTGGAGCACTTTTGATAGAGACTGACCACTGCAGACCAGGAACACCCCACAAGAGCTGCAGTTTTGGAGATGCTCTGACCCAGTCGTCTAGCCATCACAATTTGGCCCTTGTCAAACTCACTCAAATCCTTACGCTTGCCCATTTTTCCTGCTTCTAACGCATCAACTTTGAGGACTAAATGTTTACTTGCTGCTTAATATATCCCACACACTAACAGGTGCTGTGATGAAGAGATAATCAGTGTTATTCATTTCAGCTGTCAGTGGTCATAATGTTATGCCTGAACAGTGTATGTTCTGTGTGTTTTTCATGCGGCTCGGTATTTTAATAACAATAAAGAAGGAGAAATGAATACATGAGAAATGTAGTCGTCCCAACGTCTGCCCATTATTGAATCAAAAACCACTTTAGATCGCAGTCGGAAGTTATTACACACACTCAATGATGGTTTATGAAACTTTATTTACCTTAATTTACTGGTGTATGTTGTGCAGTGGACATGGTTAAAGCCAAATGGGAAAACCTATGAGATACATACATGAGAAAAACTCTTGGTGTGAATTAGCTGAAGGCACTCAATCGTTTCGCATTCAGCGAAAGATCAAGCTTGGTTTTAAAGGGACTTCTCACAATATACAATATACTTGCAAAATTTGGCTAATGTGAAAGCACTTTTAGGGTTAGGGTTTTGTCCTATCAAAGTGTGAGTGCTACACCTTTTAGAGAGCACAACTAACAAGTGTGTTTTCATTTCAAAGCAGTGACATTGGCATTTTCCCAGCAGTTAATGTGTTTTATTGTGTTGTGCGCTGGACGTGTGGGGTGTCATATTTTCTCTCATGCTGTTCTGAGACTCAAGGACGTTGGGGAAAAACACTGCAATTCATCCTTTGTGTGTCCTTGTGTGGGCAGTCGAGGACCGCTAAGACTCTCCGCTAATGAACACGGAAAGCAGCTTTCACACGTTTAAAAAAAAACTGCCAGCCAAAACAAGCACCTGTAGTCTGCTAAGTAAATAAAAGTAGCTGAAAGTCACTATAAGTGCGTTCTCTTTGCACAGTGATGGCTAATGATGACCTAATATGTCCTTTTTCAAGAGTGCATTCTGGGAGACCCGTCGGTGTCGTCATACGTTGCTTCTTCAGAGCGATTGCTTATGTCTCTTCTTCTTTTTAGTTGACATTTGCTGGGGTTTTAGACTGGTTGTCTGTATGTGCATGAGCACTAGCCTTGATCTTCCTCTTCAAATAATCTGTTATGTCTTTCTTTTTAAAAAGCCTCAGATGTGACTTGGTGTTGGTGGATGTGCGATGTAGGAAAGGGCTGGTTTCCTGGTTTCCTAATGTACTTGTCTCTGACTGTGCCGTTTCGGAGAATGATGGAGAAATGCGGTGGAAAGCTGACAGCTGCTGCATCTAAAAGCGTGTGAATTTGTCTCCGTTATAACGGGATCACAAACATCTTGACAGTTCTCTCGGCGCTTGTACGCCGTGGTTGTGGCAGCTGATGATGTTTTAGCTAATGACTAAAGTGACAGGTGAAGCCCGACGCCCCTCGGAGATTAAATTCTGCGTCTCTGATTTAGGAACTGATTTATTTGTTTACACACAAACCGAGAGACAACGTGAATCCAATATTCCCCGACACCCCTGAGGAATTATTTTGAAGCGCTTCTTTTTTAATAACGCATAAAAAAATGCTCCTACTACCTGACAGTTGTGAGTAAAATTGGTGCCCTGAGAAATCACACCTGATATGAGCTTTGTGAACAGCATAAACAGCCAATGGCCAATCAGAAATGCTTTATTTACAAGCGTTTAGGTTTGCTGATATGGACAGAGAGCATGCTGTTGAAGACGATATGTGATCTAATCGAGTGGTTGTGTGGAAGGGACGGAATGTGCAAAATGGCGGAAATCACTTCCAGCTCCTTTAAAGCAGTTAAGTCAGATTGACTTTGTTGTGTGAATTTCCATTGGCTGTCTGTGCAGTGTGTTGCTGAAACTCTACTCAACTTTTTTTGCATGCACCAACGAGCACATTCATGGATGATTCGGTACGTTTGCTAAGATTGTGCTATTCAATCTTTTAAAGATATTCACATTTTTGTTTGAGACACTTATAGGGTTGGGTATCGTTTGAATTTTAATGATTCCGATTCTGCTTATCTTTTCCGATTCTTAGCAATTCCTAATTTCGATTCCAATAAGGTAAAAAAAAAACTTAATTCACATTTATTTGAAGTCTTTCTGCAAAACATTTCATGCCTATGCTTTAAAAATACCATAGAAAAAAAACGACTAGCCTAACTAATATACATTTCAAGCATTATTAAAGACAAGTAAAACACTCAGTAATTAACAAATAAATAAAACAGTAAATACAACTGAGCAAAGATACGATTGAAATAAACAGTGTTTTAAGATTTTCAGGTACAGAAACGAATCATATGTAAAATAACACTGCACTTTATAAAAAAAATACATTACAAATATAGTTACTCAGTCAAGAACAGCGAGTGAATTTTCTCTTTGTCTTTTGTTGTTTGATTTACGTTATTATCGAAATGGCAGCAGGAATTTTAGGCTGCTGTCGCTTTAAGAGCTGCACGGCTCCAATATACTGTTACACATGCGTTTTCTTTGTCAACTGTTTACGTTCACTTAAGACAAAAACGGCTGTGTTTACAAGGATATTTTGACATATTTTTGTGTGTATTAGGGGTTAGTCGCTAATGACGTCATTAATGAACAAATAACCCTGAACCTTGTAGTGTTGTCAAAAATATCGATATGTATCAATACTGAAATATCTGAAACGATACGATACTCATTTTCTGCAGTATCGATATCCTCTCCTTTCCAACCGACATTGAGTTGACACGCACCCGCCTCCTGTCATTCAGTTCGGTTAACCCTCTGCACACGGCTAGTATTGGTGTGACCGGTCTGAATTTCGTGCGGGATTGCAGATAGCGTTAATTTGACTAATTCCCACTGATATCGCTCTCGCATCTGAAGCGCGCACACACATACCGTAATAAAGCCGCCTCTGACATACAAGTGCAAAAATGAGCTCCTTTTTCCAGCTTATTTATGGTCAAATACACTCAAAAAATGTCTCAATGTCTTGGTGAGTATTAACGTAAACACAGTCGTAAACAGTTCAGGAAGAATGTGTAACAGGAACAGTATTTGGGATCCATTCGTGCATCAGGTCTTAAAGGGACAGCATTATTTTAATTATTCAAACTACAAAAAGACAAACGATCACTTACTGCTCTTGACTGATTAACTTGTGTAACTTTAATGGATTCATCTGTATTTAATTTTTTACAATGAAGATTATCTAATGTTATTTTAAATTTGATTACTTTGGGGTTTTTTTCATTCAGTTTCTTACCTGAATACTGCTAGACCTACCTGAAAAAATAAAGGAGTCCATTTCATTTGTATCTTTATTCTATTGTATATATTTGTGCTTTTGTTTGTAATTTGTTTATTTGTTCTTATTTTATTACTGTTTACTCGTCTTTTTAAATTCCATTTGAAATCAAGCTTCCTTGTGCTGTATGTAAGCTATTGCAACACAATTAGTTAGCAAATATTTGATAATTGTAATGGTAATTGATCAACGTTTATATATGAGAAAAAGCTTAAAAGCTTTATCATATAAAGTGATCTCTTTAGAAGAAATTTTTTATTGCTTAGACTTTCAATAGACGGACAAAAAAATGTATTATATTAATAAATATCTATTTGACAGTATATGCAGCGTTTTTTCCCTGTGGTATCGAA
This sequence comes from Romanogobio albipinnatus, assembly GCA_023566225.1. Classification (NCBI taxonomy): domain Eukaryota; kingdom Metazoa; phylum Chordata; class Actinopteri; order Cypriniformes; family Gobionidae; genus Romanogobio; species Romanogobio albipinnatus. The sequence goes on along the minus strand of CM042247.1, from coordinate 14,140,098 downwards.
AATGGTATCGAATATCGTTACTTTTTTAGGTATCGTATCGAAGTTAGAAATTCCAGTATCGTGACAACAGTAGAACCTTGAGCTGAGACGCGAACACGGGCCTTCTTGTGCACAGGACAGCTATGGCATATGCCACAGCACTGGCCATAAGGTTTTTGCCTACTACATAACAGTTTTTGTATCAGTTATTTTGTCTTCGGGTCGTTATATTTCTCACAGATTTCTACTCGTTCTGAATCAGATACAGATAAAGTAGCACAATAAAGATTACATGTATGAAATTGAATGTATTAGTGAGAGAGCGATTGTGTGTGAATTAATTCTACCTGCCAGCGTGTCTCTAATAGTGAAGCTGTGAGTTTTAGTTACTAAGAAATATATGCTACAACTTTTCAATTTCTTAACTATTTTATTGATAAATCACAGAACAGTGTTGACAATACATTTCAGCGCTACTGAATGATTTTGTGAAAGCCACGCGTGATCTCTGCGTGATGTGCGAGCTATGTGTGAGCATCCAGATAGTATAATCAAACATATCTTGTGGAGAGCTCTTTGAGTATGCATTTATTTGTCATTTTAACCGTTGAAAACCTGTGTGTGTGTCAGGGAATGGCTTATCCTGTTGTGCCCTCTATAGGCCAGCGAATAGTTGACGTCAAGCTTAAAGCGTCATGGCAGAGCATTAAAGTCGACTAGTAGATTAGTCGACTAGTCTGTGCAACCCCTAGTGTGTATTTGTCCGTTCAAGTGCAAAAAGACACAGAAGAGAGCTCAGGTCAGTATCGTGCACTGTATAGTATGAGAAGCGGCTTTCTGTGCGCTCATTTTGGATGTGTGTGCAGAAAACAGTGCGCGGGTCTTCTTACGCTTGAATGGTTTAAAGTCATATTAAACTGCACACTAAGGAATCGATAAGATGTTTCAAATGTTTTATTTTATAACAAGTATTCGATTTGCAACCCTAGACACTTAGTAATGAGATATCCTTCCTCTTTCTTCTCAGAGTTATGTCCAAGTTCATGCATATTTTCCTCTGTATGTTAGCTTAAAAAAGCACATAAAGTTTGGTGATGTAAAAGGAAACTCTTCAGCCTCAACAGAAAGAGTGAAAGAGAGTGGGAGAATCAAAGATGGATGGATTTATAGATGGAAGGATGGGCAATATGACCAAAATATTTGAATGATGTTATATCACATGTACATGTATGTATGTGTTGAATGTATTTATTTATTATTACTAGTTATATATTTTGTTGTTTAGTAGTTTTTATATTTTGTTTTAATTAATACATTTTAATGTATTTATTTATGTATTTATTTGTATTTAATTTGTTATATTTAATTAGTTACTTTTTATATTTTGTATTAATTAATTCATTTATTTTTATGTGATTTATTTATGTGTGTAATACATGTTTATTGCTTCATGCTTTGGCAACAGTGTGCTCCTCTACACATTCAAAACTCATCTGAATGTAATTTTGTTTAATTAGTATCAAAATATAGTTCTTTTTTCTGGATTACTCCATGTTTCTCATGTACAAATAAAGTAGTTGTCCTGCCTATAATCCATATATATCTTCCGTAGTATAAACATTGTAGCAAAATATCTACCGGGTCCCAGTAGATGGATGGTACTTTCTCTCGGTCCGTTAGTGTTACTGTGAGAATGACAGCCCATGTGCCATCACAGGCGTTCCCATAGCAACCTCATCCATGGACAGGTGTTTGTGTTTTGGTTGCCGTTCAGACGAAATGAAGACATTTCAGAAGAGCAGAGAGGGAGGGAGGGAGGGAGAGAGAGACTAGATGGAGAGCCAAAAAGATGGAGTGATGGAGAGAAGAGAGAGTTTCTGAAAATAGAGCAAATGAGCGCTAATGATTTTTATAGTGTTCTGACAGGCATCTGAGCGGCAGGATCCAGCTGCAGGTGCTGCGAGTGTGTGTGTGTGTGTGTCCTAATAACAGTGCAGGACTGTGAGATGTCTCACTCATCATGACTGTCTTTCTCTCTCTGTAGAGTACCGAGCAGGTCGCAGCTTTCTGCCGCAGTCTGCACGAAATGAATCCCTCGTCCGAGGTCGCCTCTCCCTCGTCCGGCCCGGAGTCTTCCTCGCTGCCTCCGAGCAACGCCACCCCGCGCCAGCTGTCCGATGCCGACAAACTCCGCAAAGTCATCTGCGAACTGGTGGAGACGGAGCGCACCTACGTCAAAGTCAGTACCTGTGTGTGTTTGTGTGTGTATGTGTATAGTCAGATATACTCGTCTATATGTTTGACTTTGAGAAGTTTGTGCCCTTCATCTAGCTCTCATCGTGACAGGCCTGTAGGGAAAAACTGTGCCCTTGGTTTGCCTTTTTCATCACCCACTCACTCTTTGGCTGTTTTTGGAATGGTAAACTGCGTAGTACATACTGCACACTGCCTGCTATTATTTAAAAATAGCATAGCCAGTGCTACAGTAATGTCATGTGACCTCAGTATTCTATCCAGTGTGCTTTATTTTGTTTACCTAAGTGATTAGTGGGCAATTCCGCGGAAAACTGTCACATCCATAACACCAACACAATGCCATGGTATTTAGTTGGCGTTATGGATGTGACATTTTTGCGTGGAATTACCCTAGTATGGAACAACTGTGCTATATTATGAATATACACAGTCAGGGCTTGACATTAACTGTTTTTCTCATCAGTCACTGTGGCTAGTGGTTTTCCAAGTTACTAGCCAATCAGCATTTTCACTGGCCACAATTTTGACATCGATACCATGGGGGAATCTGCCATATAGATATTTTTAATATCATCTCATAATTTGGCATCAGGTTTTTAGGCTGCTGTCACTTTAAGACCTGTCGCATGGATCCATTATACTGTTACACATGCGTTTTCTTTCTCAACTGTTTACGTTCACTTAAAACAGAACTGACTGTGTTTACTTGAATACTCGCCAAGACCGGCATTTTGACATTATTTTGTGTGTATTTGACTGTTTAAGCAGCGAAAAAGTTTGTGTGCAGAGAGAAAGAAAGCGCAGCTGGTATTGTGTACTGGCCGTGTTTCAGATATTTCAGTATCGATATGAAAAAATATATTTTTGACAACTCTATAATATCGTTTGGTTTATTATTTTTGAGTGTTAAACATAAATGTATGAGGCTTCCAGTCATTTTAGCTGTGCAAAAACAGTCCATTATGCTTAATATTGTGAGTTGGTATGTCTTATGCTGTTATTTTAATGCATTATCATAATCATAAACACACTGGTTTGTAGCGCAACTAGTTTTACCGTTAAGTGCACTTTAATATTCTTCTCGTTATTAACCTGCACATTCACAGAAAATAGCTTTCTTTTGCATTGCAAAGGAGTGTCTAGAGTGTTATTCTATGAATGAGCTGTTCCTGTATTGCTTTTAAGACAGCAGGATTGCTGTATGGATCGGATCCATTTAAGACGGGGACTGTCCATTTTTTATTATGACACTTTTTTGGCAAATGTCTGTGCGCAAAGACGATTGCATACTGTAAAAGGAGTAGCATGGTAGTATGCCATTCAGAGCACAGACATCTTTCTCTATGGCAGATACATTACAGACAGTGATTCTCACTGTATAGCTCATATTTGGTTGCTGTGTCGAGCTTAACGACAGAGACAAGACAGTTTTTCCCGTCTGTCTGAGGATGGCTGAGATTAGATGAGATCCTGTCTGTCACTGGGAATGTTTGCGCTGTGTTCGGATTCGTCTGCCTGTTTAAGCAGAGAACTAAATCAACAGTCTCAATAAAGCACTCCAGCAGAAATGAAACCTGATGTGTGTGTGTGTGTGTGTGTGTGTGTGTGTGTGTGTGTGTGTGTGTGTGTGTGTGTGTGTGTGTGTGTGTGTGTGCATTCATTTATTTAAAGGTATTTATGTACACTCACCTAAAGGATTATTAGGAACACCTGTTCAATTTCTCATTAATGCAATTATCTAATCAACCAATCACATGGCAGTTGCTTCAATGCATTTAGGGGTGTGGTCCTGGTCAAGACAATCTCCTGAACTCCAAACTGAATGTCAGAATGGGAAAGAAAGATGATTTAAGCAGTTTTGAGCGTGGCATGGTTGTTGGTGCCAGACTGGCCGGTCTGAGTATTTCACAATCTGCTCAGTTACTGGGATTTTCACGCAAAACCATTCCTAGGGTTTACAAAGAATGGTGTGAAAAGGGAAAAACATCCAGCATGCGGCAGTCCTGTGGGCGAAAATGCCTTGTTGATGCTAGAGGTCAGAGGAGAATGGGCCGACTGATTCAAGCTGATAGATGAGCAACTTTGACTGAAATAACCACTCGTTACAACCGAGGTATGCAGCAAAGCATTTGTGAAGCCACAACCTTGAGGCGGATGGGCTACAACAGCAGAAGACCCTACCGGGTACCACTCATCTCCACTACAAATAGGAAAAAGAGGCTACAATTTGCACGAGCTCACCAAAATTGGACAGTTGAAGACTGGAATAATGTTGCCTGGTCTAATGAGTCTCGATTTTTGTTGAGACATTCAGATGGTAGAGTCAGAATTTGGCGTAAACAGAATGAGAACATGGATCCATCATGCCTTGTTACCACTGTGCAGGCTGGTGGTGGTGGTGGTGTAATGGTGTGGAGGATGTTTTCTTGGCACACTTTAGGCCCCTTAGTGCCAATTGGGCATCGTTTAAATGCCACGGCCTACCTGAGCATTGTTTCTGACCATCCCTTTATGACCACCATGTACCCATCCTCTGATGGCTACTTCCAGCAGGATAATGCACCATGTCACAAAGCTCGAATCATTTCAAATTGGTTTCTTGAACATGACAATGAGTTCACTGTACTAAAATGGCCCCACAGTCACCAGATCTCAACCCAATAGAGCATCTTTGGGATGTGGTGGAACGGGAGCGTCGTGCCCTGGATGTGCATCCCACAAATCTCCATCAACTGCAAGATGCTATCCTATCAATATGGGCCAACATTTCTAAAGAATGCTTTCAGCACCTTGTTGAATCAATGCCACATAGAATTAAGGCAGTTCTGAAGGCGAAAGGGGGTCAAACACAGTATTAGTATGGTGTTCCTAATAATCCTTTAGGTGAGTGTATATTTGCCTTTTAATGGTGATTTTTTTTTGACCCAACAGCCACTACCTAACAAGATTTTTAAATATTTATTGCATGTAAAATTCAGTAAAAACGTAGAGCTGCACGATTAATCATTCAAATATCACAATCTCGATTCAAACACCCCCGCAATCTTATTCCTAAATGTCAACAATTCACCTGTGTCTATTAAACGTTTCACAAAATCATTCAAATCTGTGTCGGCGCTGCCGCTGATCCAGACTGAAGCAGTTATCATGAAACAGCTTCAGTCTTTCAACCATGTATCATTATTCTGTTACAAATATTCATATTGTCACAGAAGTACTGAGATATATACAATGATTATAGTTCAGATATAATAACTGATGTCTACTGTAGCGATCAAAATAGAGCCAATCACCTTTTGAAATGAATTTGATGCTGTAAATAATGATTATATCGATTACATCGTTACATCGTTACACCAGTAGGTGGCGACAAACGACTGTTAAAAATACATGTTCATTCATTCATTCATCATTCGTTCAAATCGCTGATCCATACAGTAATGAAACTAGTGAAGTATTTATGAGTAATTGACTCATTCATTCAAACCATTTTTAAAAAGAATTCATTCAAATACATTTTTAAAATAACAGTTTTTAAAATGACTGCAGCAATTAACATTGTCAGAAGCTCTGGTAAATTACGTTATTTTACGTTTAGTTGTCTGTTCCGAATTGAGATCCCTGTTTGAAACAAAACAATCGTGATTCTCAATTTATCCACAATCGTGCAGCTCTAGTAAGAATGTTGTACGAAATCATTTCTATTTTAACAATAATAATTTTTATTTGGATTAATAACAATGCATCCTTATAAACATTACCTTGTACTACATGTATGTTTTGCTAAAACACTTAAAAATTTCTCATCAAGAATGATAACTATAGCGATAACTATATTAGCATCCACACCAGCGGATGATATCACTCTGTTTATTCTAATCGCGCTCTGCCGTTTTATAGTCTGTAGCTTTATAGCTTGAGCTTTTTAAAGCAGGATGGATTCTGATTGGCTGTCAATGATTTTATCAGCTGGAAACAATCGTTCTGAAAGTCGATCCAATGATATTGTTTCTCAGTGCAGTTATTGTTATAGTTGTGGATTCTGCGATTCTTTTATATTATTATAAAATGATTTTTAGAACTATATCTAGTGTTGTAGTCAAGAGCAGCTAATCCGAGACAAAGTCGAGACCAAGACCAATGTGTGTTGAGAGCAAGACAAGACCAAGTCTTTGAGGGGTTGAGACCAAGACAAGACCAAGACCAAGACTATGAGGGGTGAAGACCAAGAAAAGACCAAGACTTTGAGGAGTTAAGACCAAGACAAGACCAAGACTTTGAGGGGTTGAGACCAAGACAAGACAAAGACCAAGACTTTGAGGGGTTGAGACCAAGACAAGACCAAGACTTTGAGGGGTTGAGACCAAGACAAGACTAAGACCAAGACCAAGACTATGAGGGGTGAAGACCAAGACAAGACCAAGACTTTGAGGGGTTGAGACCAAGACAAGACCAAGACTCTGAGGGGTTGAGACCAAGACAAGACCAAGACTTTGAGGGGTTGAGACCAAGACAAGACCAAGACTTTGAGGGGTTGAGACCAAGACAAGACCAAGACTATGAGGGGTGAAGACCAAGACAAGACCAAGACTCTGAGGGGTTGAGACCAAGACGAGACCAAGACTCTGAGGGGTTGAGACCAAGACAAGACCAAGACTATGAGGGGTGAAGACCAAGACAAGACCAAGACTTTGAGGGGTTGAGACCAAGACAAGACCAAGACTCTGAGGGGTTGAGACCAAGACAAGACCAAGACTTTGAGGGGTTGAGACCAAGACAAGACCAAGACTATGAGGGGTGAAGACCAAGACAAGACCAAGACTTTGAGGGGTTGAGACCAAGACAAGATCAAGACTCTGAGGGGTTGAGACCAAGACAAGACCAAGACTTTGAGGGGTTGAGACCAAGACTTTGAGGGGTTGAGACCAAGACAAGACTAAGACCAAGACCAAGACTATGAGGGGTGAAGACCAAGACAAGACCAAGACTTTGAGGGGTTGAGACCAAGACAAGACCAAGACTCTGAGGGGTTGAGACCAAGACAAGACCAAGACTTTGAGGGGTTGAGACCAAGACAAGACCAAGACTTTGAGGGGTTGAGACCAAGACAAGACCAAGACTATGAGGGGTGAAGACCAAGACAAGACCAAGACTCTGAGGGGTTGAGACCAAGACAAGACCAAGACTCTGAGGGGTTGAGACCAAGACAAGACCAAGACTATGAGGGGTGAAGACCAAGACAAGACCAAGACTTTGAGGGGTTGAGACCAAGACAAGACCAAGACTCTGAGGGGTTGAGACCAAGACAAGACCAAGACTTTGAGGGGTTGAAACCAAGACTTTGAGGGGTTGAGACCAAGACAAGACCAAGACTATGAGGGGTGAAGACCAAGACAAGACCAAGACTTTGAGGGGTTGAGACCAAGACAAGACCAAGACTCTGAGGGGTTGAGACCAAGACAAGACCAAGACTTTGAGGGGTTGAGACCAAGACTTTGAGGGGTTGAGACCAAGACAAGACCAAGACTCTGAGGGGTTGAGACCAAGACAAGACTAAGACTTTGAGGGGTTGAGACCAAGACAAGACCAAGACTTTGAGGGGTTGAGACCAAGACAAGACCAAGACTTTGAGGGGTTGAGACCAAGACAAGACCAAGGCAGGACGAGACAGAGTCAAGACCAAGACCAGACCAGCACTCCTTAAATTCATAGAGATCCACATTACCACCTGAGAAATGACTTATAATAAACTTATAATAAATGACTAAATATAATAGGAATAAGACACTATATAGGGCTGTTACCAATCAAATGAAATCATTAACAACAAACATCATCTTTGCGCTACAGAGGTGATACAGAAGATGCATCTGAATTGGTTTATTTTTTTAAATTACAAATGCATAAATAATGTTGAGAATAATGTTTTAAACTATATATATATATATATATATATATATATATATATATATATATATATATATTGAATGTTTGTTAAAGCAATATCATGTTTGCAGTCATGCTCAAATGTGTGAAAACAGCTCTCTTGCTCTTGTGATATTGGTTAATTATATCATGTTAAAAATCCAGATCTCATACAAGAACATTTTGCAACAATATCTTGAATTTTGTGAGCATTTGTAATAATTTTTTGGTGACATTTTTGACACAATCCCTAATTATTTTCTGAATCGGCACAATAAAAAAAAATCAAATTAGAAATAAGTTATTGATTGCATCTGAAGCAGTAAGTTTTACATCCAATCACATTAATGATGTCAATAAATAAATCAGGCAATAAACTGGCAATTTAGTAATATCCCAGTAGTTGTGGTCTTGACCGGTCTTGAAACAAAAGCCTGAGTCCTCTTAGTCCAAGACAAGGCAGAGTACAAATATGGTTGAGACCGAGACAAGACCAAGACCGTCAAAAAATGATCTTAAGACAGGTCTTGAGACCAAGACTGGTCTCAAGTACTACAACACTAACTGTATCTTTATCGTTATAGTTATTGTCCTTAGTGTGAATGGGCCTTTACTGTTCAAAATTTCCCTTTAGCACTGTCAATAGACTGTCAGCTCATCCCCTCAAACCACCTCAAATCAGTTCCCTTAGGGAAATATGTCAAATATCTCTCTCAAGGATATTAACAAATTATACAGCCATGAAACTGGTCAAATATTTGGTAGAATATATTGTTAATCTTCCATATTTGTTCATAGGCTGTTCTTTAATATGATTGTGTGTGTTCTCTCTCTTGCAGGATCTGAACTGTTTGATCGGGCGATATCTAACCCCGCTGCAGAAGGAGTCTTTCCTCACTCAGGATGAGGTGAGTCAAAGCACCACTGATGGTTTCATATTATCAGCTGGCGAGCTCGAACACACCTCCAGAACACAGAATGATATTTCATAATCATCCTGATGGAGAGGAGCGTGTAGGAGGACGTAGAGATGGAGACAGACACACACTAGAAAAGAGAGGTTGAGAAGGGAGTGGGAGGGAGACACAAAATGAGGAAAACTTACATCAGACAGAAGAAAGGAAGTTCTCAGTATGTCTCTGCACCTTTAACGCCCTACATATGGGAGCAGAACTCATTATACATCACTGCAGACACAAAAGAAATGTAGTTTGACTGAGATGGACCAATAGTTTGACTGATACATATATCTATAGAGGTGTGTGTGTGTGTGTGTGTGTGTGTGTGTGTGTGTGTGTGTGTGTGTGTGTGTGTGTGTGTGTGTGTGTGTGTGTGTGTGTGTGTGTGTGTGTGTGTGTGTGTGTGTGTGTGTGTGTGTGTGTGTGTGTGTGTCTGTGCGGGCATGTTTTTGTGAAATATCAGGACACAAATGTGTATAATGACATGGGTATGACATAGGTATTACAAAAAGAGGGTGAAATATGAGGACGTTACCCATGTCCTCACTTTTCAAAATGCTTATATTTCACACAGAATGAGGTTTTTTTCACAGAAAGTAAACTGCACAGTCTCCTGTGAGGGTTAAGTTTAGGGGCAGGGGCAGTGTAGGGGGATAGAAAATACGGTTTGTACGGTATAAAAACCATTACGCCTATGGAAAGTCCCCACATTTCACAAAAACACCCCTGTGTGTGTGTGTGTGTGTGTGTGTGTGTGTGTGTGTGTGTGTGTGTGTGTGTGTGTGTGTGTGTGTGTGTGTGTGTGTGTGTGTGTGTGTGTGTGTGTGTGTGTGTGTGTGTGTGTGTGTGTGTGTGTGTGTGTGTGTGTGTGTGTGTGTGTGTGTGTGTGTGTGTGTGTGTGTGTGTGTGTGTGTGCGTGTGAGAGTGTGTGTGCGTGTGTGTGTGTGTGTGTGTGTGTGTGTGTGTGTGTGTGTGTGTGTGTGTGTGTGTATTAAACAATTTACCAACATCTAATGAGATTAAAAATAACAATAAAATGGCTGATATGAACACTTATTTAACACAATTTTTACTTATTATTTTATATTTAAGTAATGTTAAATAAGTATGTATTTTTTCTGTCTATCATAACCTTGTATATATGAAAATTTGTATATATTGTATATATATATATATATTTGTATATATATCAGGGTTATAATGGGTAACTAAATCTAAAAAAATAAAAACATTTATGCTACTTGAAATAAAATAAAATATTTGAGAAGCATTTCTCATTTTCATTTAATTTTACATCATGTACTAAAATGAATAAAAACTATATACCTAGATACTATATAAAAATTAGGAAAACATAAAAAAAAGGAAATGACACAATTAAAAGGAAAATATAAAAATAAAAAATATTAACAAAACCTTTAATGGTATCTTGATAACAAAATAACACATATATTGCATATTTAACACATGTTTTATTTTAAGTATTAGTAATATTTCATAATTTGAGTAATATTGAACCTATATATATACCATATATATATAAATACATACATACATATATATGTAATATATTTTACACAATTTTACTAATATTTGATAAGTAATATTGAACCATATTTATACATATATATATATACGATATTTTATTTGTGACTGTTGGTGGTCGCCGGATATATATATAATAAAAGTAGTCCATATGACATAATTATTTGTTTTAGCTATTGCAATTGACCACATAAATTTTTTTCCTGCATGTGTATCTAATAGCTGGACGTGCTGTTCGGAAACCTCCCGGAGATGCTGGAGTTTCAGGTGGAGTTTTTGAAGACTCTGGAGGACGGAACCCGTCTGGTGCCAGATCTGGAGAAACTGGAGCGAGTGGAAGAGTTCAAGGTCTGTGACTGTGGTTTATTATTTATATTCCATTAAACATAGTCTCATTCAGAGCTTCTGATCTGCGCATTTTAATGTCATTATTATTATGGGACATTGTTTTTTGGGCATGTACAATGTTAGTGCATCACTCAAATCTATTCATAACCAGACTTATCCAACATAAACCATGATACCTGATGTATTTCTCTCAAAATCCCTCTCGTCTTACAGAAAATCCTCTTTTCTCTGGGTGGCTCGTTCCTGTATTACGCCGACCGCTTCAAGATCTACAGCGCTTTCTGCGCCAGCCACACCAAAGTGCCCAAAGTGCTGGTCAAAGGTGCGTAAATCTCAGCTCAAACATGACCTTGCTCCCTGTGAATTCTGGGATTTTAACAGAGCCCTGCGGCTGGGGGTCTGTAAATCTCATGTGAGCGTCAGTCGTATAATTCTGCCACTCTGTGTGGGTGTCTGTGAGGTTGGTCTGGATCTTCTCACTGTCTGTTTTTATTATTTAACATCAATTCTGCAGATTTGTGACATTTACAAAACAGTGTTTTTCAGTTCGTTTCTTAAAAGGATAGTTCACCCAAAAATGAAATTTATCCCATAATTTACTCGCCCTCAAGCCATCCTAGGTATATATGACTTTCTTCTTTCAGCCAAACACAATCAGAGTTATATAAAAAAAATTATAATGTGGCTTTATTATGGGAGTGATAGATTTTGAAGCCCAAAAAAGTGCATCCATCCATTATAAGAGTAATCCATACGACTCCAGGGGGTTAATAAAGGCCGTCTGACGCGCAGCCATGTGTTTTTGTAAGAAAAATATCAATATTTATAACTTTATAAACTATAATCACTGGCTTCTGGTAATGGCCGTATGCAAGTCTAGTGACCTCTGACCCGACGCATGATGTAGGATGTAGGAGTAGCGTAAGCTCAGGTGAGAGTAAACGCCTCTCGCGCTTCAAACAAATAGGGCTGGACAACAAACTCAAGCTCCTCCCACATTTCTCTTGAAAAATTCTCGTTTTAGACTCTAATTCATGACCGGTGTTTTGTTTTGCTCTATCCTTTGCGCTTCCGCGTTCATCAGTACGTCATGCGCCGGAATTAGACTTGCATGTGGCCGTTACCGGAAGCCAGTGATTATAGTTTATAAAGTTATAAATATTGATATTTATATGCTTCAGAATCAGTGTTAATTTCGTTGACGAATAATTTTCGGCATAATTTTCGTCAACAACCTTTTTTCACTGACGAAAACGAGACGATAACTAAATAAAAACTAGTGTTGGATGACAAAAACTATGACGAAAATCAACTGTCATTTTCGTCAACAAATAAAAACGAGACGAAAATGTTAGGGAGGGACGATTAGGGAAGAGATCCAGTCAGAACTGATGTCCTGTGCGCACATTTGATTTGGACGTGCTGATCTAACCGCTGGAAAACACGGGCTCACGCATCCCCAATCCAGCGCTCCAGAGCGGCTCACAATCAACGAATAACACACATTTATGCCAGGCAATTGTTTATGAACTAATGCTGATGAATAATGACAATGTTTACTTTACGATGTTTATATAGTAATATGTTTTAGACGGTTGTAACAATGCATATTTTATCTCCACATCTGAACTTGAATGAGCAGCTGCCACTGCAACAGAGGCGTAGACATTTCAAAATAATAGTCCGGGTGTATTTCGAGCTTGTTTATCATTGAAAGTCACGCATTATATATTCGTTTTTGGTTATACAATAAACTGTATTTAATTTAATTCCCATTTAATTCATATTCAGGAGGAAAGACCAGTATTTGACACATATTCAATAAAGTATCAGGGTTATAATAGTTAACTAAAACCATTTAAAAAAATCTTCATTACTTGAAATTAAATAAATGTTAACTGAAATAAAAATAAATAAATAAACAAACTTATTTGAAGCTTTAGCTTAACCTGATATGGCCTACTAACTAAAACAGAAATACAAAGTAATAAAAACTATATAGCTGTTTTTAAAAACAAACAAAAAAGTGAATTGAGCTCTTTCGTGTATTTTTAATGTCAAAAACAAAATTATGTCAAAATGTCAGTTCAAGTGACAGTCGGTTATGTAATGCTTAAATGCTTAATGTATTACAATTTAACTAAACTCATTAGATTTTAGGAGACTAAATCTACTGTAGTTTTAGTCGACTAAAACTAGACTAAAACTAAAAGCAATTCAGGTGACTAAAATATGACTAAAACTAAATGGCATTTTAGTCAAAAGACTATGACTAAAACTAAATCAAAATTTGCTGTCAAAATGAACACTGTTCAGAAGGCCTTTATGGAGTCGTATGGATTACTCTTATGATGGATGGATGCGCTTTTGGGCTTCATAATCTCATCCTATATTCACTGCCATTATAAAGCCTGGAAGAGCCAGGATATTTTGTGTTTGGCTGAAAGAAGAAAGTCATATACACCTAGGATGGCTTGAGGGGGAGTAAATTATGGGATAATTTTCATTTTTGGGTGAACTAACACTTTAAGTTAGTTACATAGTTCTCCAGTTGGTTACATTAGAAGCTAATGTGCTTGAAAACATTTTGCACTGTACTTTTTACTTAAATGCCACCAGTCTTCAAATCTTTCTATCACTATCAAAACACACAATCCTGTGACAGCACAATTACAACTTCCTGTGTTTGTGTCCTCTCCAGCGAAAACAGACGCGGCCTTCAAGGCGTTTCTGGAAGAGCGCAACCCCAAACAGCAGCATTCTTCCACGCTCGAGTCATACCTGATCAAGCCCATTCAGAGAGTGCTGAAATACCCCCTGCTGCTGAGAGAACTGCACTCGCTCACCGACCCTGACAGCGAGGAGCACTACCATCTGAACGGTGAGTGACTCTGGCTTTATATCAGCCTGAGTGCATCATAAAGCTTTACGCCATATAGACTCAAAAGTTTGGAGTCGGTTTTTGAAAGGAGTCTCATACGCTCACTAAGACTTTATTTATTTGCTAAAAATACAGTAAAACTGTGAAAAGTCTTTTGTATTTGAATAAGGGTCGCAAAGGGGCTGAACATTTCTGGTAAATTTCCAGAAACTTTCCAAAAGTTCCCGAAATTTTCCCCCAAAATACTGGAAAGTTTCTGGAAGCTTTGCAACCCTAATTTGATTATATTTTGAAATGTAATTTATTCCTGTGATCAAAGCTGAATTTTCAGCATCATTATGCCAGTCTTCAGTGTCACATGATCCTTCAGAAATCAGTATAATATGATGCTCAAGAAACAGTTCTTATTATTTGTCAATGTTGAAAACAGTTGTGTTGCTTCATATTTTATATATAATGGTATGCATTCATAGATATGTAATTGGCATATATATGATTGCTATATAATTTCTTTTCTTTCTGTTGTGCAGTCGCAATGAAGGCCATGAACACGGTGGCCAGTCACATCAACGAGATGCAGAAGATCCACGAGGAGTTTGGAGCTGTCTTTGACCTCCTCATCTCTGAACAGACTGGAGAAAAGAAAGAGGTTTGTGAATTTACATCAGCTCGATCCAGTCGACTAATTTCACTGGGCAAGCAACCGTCACTGTTTGCATAACTCAATGTGTCCGATTTCAATTCAGTATTTATCATCAATATTAACTGTGGTCTTTTGGGGCTGTTTATGTTTGTGGAAAAACAATAAATGGAATAACTGGCCAAATAATTGTGTCTAAGGCTGCGTTCACACTGCAGGCTGAAACGACCCAATTCCGATTTTTTTCAAATGCGACCCAGGCCACTTGGGTATGTGGTCCAAATCCGATACATATCCGATCTTTTGAAATGCGTCTTCAGTCTGAACTGCCAGGTCACATGTATCCGACCCGCACGTCGTTGATACGCGACAAACGTCATCATTGTACGTTGAAGTAGGCGGGAAATTAAAAAAAATAAACAACTATGGCGGACGATGCTGAGACCAGTCAGTGGAAGGGAATTAACATGAGAAGGTTGTAATGGTGCTGTCTCCGTTGTGAAAATAACTTTAATAAAGCTAAACGAACTCCAATGCTGACACCCATATTTGGCTACTTCCGTAAACAACAAGTGACGTCGTTGACCGTTGAGTACTCTTCTGCGCATGCGGGTCACTTCTGGGTCATTTCACGTTCACACAGGAGATCACAAAAGGTCGCATTTAATTGGAAATGTGAACGGCCTTGCAAAAAAATCAAATTTTTTCAAAAAATCGGAATTGAGCATTAAGCCCTGCAGTGTGAACGCAGCCTAAATGTGAATTGCTCAGTACTGACTTGTGCTATTATATAAACACAATATAAAAAATAGTATTGTTTTTACATGGTGTCAGTTGTCTCTTTATTTCTGCTTGTATTTGAGTATAACTTGAGATAATACAGAACTTAAGTCTCACAGTTGTCAACCACATTTCATGCTCTGTAGCTGATGAAAAGTTTAAACAGTCAGTCGGATCAGATTTCCTTCTTCATTCCTGTATTTATCGACATCTGCCTGCGTATTTAAATCTCATCAGCTTATTATGTGAATACAGTGAAACTTTAGTTGCATAATATGGCTGTAGCTCTGAATGATGCAGCCAGGGACAGACGTGATCCCTTCTGGATTGCAGAATGCAAGCTCTGTGTGTGTGTGTTGTGCGAGCTCTAACGGTCTGCTATGATTACAGGTTGCTGACTTGTCTATGGGAGATTTACTCCTCCACACCAGCGTGACATGGATCAACCCGTCCTCCTCGCTAGGGAAGTGCAAGAAAGAACCACAGCTGGCTACATTCGGTACGTTCTGTTTCCCCACAACCTCAACGTTAGTTAGTTAGTTAGTTAGTTAGTTAGTTAGTTAGTTAGTTAGTTAGTTAGTTAGTTAGTTAGTTAGTTAGTTAGTTAGTTAGTTAGTTAGTTAGATGGGTGCATAGATGGATGGTTAGTTACTTAGTGCGATGGTTGAAAAATTAGATAGAACGATGGATGGATGGATGGATGGTTGGTTGGATTGATGGATGGTTAGTTACCTGGTTGGATGGTTGAAAGAATAGATACGGCAGGTAGTTGGTTGGTTGGTTGGTTGGTTGGTTGGTTGGTTGGTTGGTTGGTTGGTTGGTTGGATGGATGGATGGTTGGTT
Source organism: Romanogobio albipinnatus (assembly GCA_023566225.1). NCBI lineage: Eukaryota > Metazoa > Chordata > Actinopteri > Cypriniformes > Gobionidae > Romanogobio > Romanogobio albipinnatus. Next base: position 14,123,942 of record CM042247.1, on the reverse strand, counting down.
AGTTGCATGGTTGGATGAATGGATAGATAGAACGACAGTTAGTTGGTTGGTTGGTTGGTTGGTTAGTTAGTTAGTTGCATGGTTAGATGAATGGATAGATAGAACGACAGTTGGTTGGCTGTTGGATGGATGGTTAGTTGCATGGTTGGATGAATGGATAGATAGAACGACAGTTGGTTGGTTGGTTGGTTGGTTGGTTGGATGGATGGATGGATGGATGGATGGATGGATGGATGGATGGATGGATGGATGGATGGATGGATGGATGGATGGATGGTCATTAGTTTGTTGGATGGATGGAACGACAGTTGTATCTATAGATAGATAGATAGATAGATAGATAGATAGATAGATAGATAGATAGATAGATAGATAGATAGATAGATAGATAGATAGATAGATAGATAGATAGATAGATAGATAGATAGATAGATAGATAGATAGATAGATAGATAGATAGATAGGATAGATAGATAGATAGATAGATAGATAGATAGATAGATAGATAGATAGATAGATAGATAGATAGATAGATAGATAGATAGATAGATGTGAATTTCTAAAGTGAATTGAAGTGTAATGTTGTTTATTTTTTCTCCAGTGTTTAAAACCGCTGTTGTGTTCATCTGTAAAGATTACTCCAAACAGAAGAAGAAAATGGTGAGTACTGTAATGTTCAGTATCAGAGCAGTTGAATCTTTTGACTGGAGGCTTAACTCCCAAACACACTCCTCTGTGTGTTTCTCTCTCTCTCTATCCTGCACCCTTTTTTCCTTTTTTCATGGGCTTAAAGAAGTATTTATCAGTTAACTGGGTGTTGTATTCATGCTCTTGTTTCATACAGTATCGTACAGCATTCACACCCTCAAAATAATAACACATTATTCACACGCATCTGTCTCTTTCTCAGGGTGGTTCCCATAGAGCATCAGTCTCAGGTGAGGAGAAAGATCCGTTCCGTTTCCGCCACATGATCCCCACTGATGCGCTTCAGGTGCGCACACTGTCCAATACAGGTAAGCTCACCAGTGACACACACAAAACCAATGACATGATAATGTCAGACCCAAACGAAACCCTAATGGGACAAACAGAGAACTGATCGCAGTGTGCGTGGTTACAGATGGAGAGAGCGCAGCCGTTTGTGAGATTATCCATGTGAAGTCTGAATCCGAGGGAAGACCAGAGAGAGTGTTTCAGCTCTGCTGCAGGTCAGTGTCTCCTGCACTAAAACAATACACACACATTGACCTACATCATTACTTAGAAAACTGTCACCATCTGGTGAAGGACCCTTGAACAGCCTTGTACATTATATGCATATGTCTCCAAACTTTAATGTCAAAACTGAAATGTGCTGTTATTGTTACGTGAAATACAATTACAAACCGTATTTATCTCATCCATTTATTAGAGTGTTGGATTATGAGCATTAACATGAATAATAAATTGATATTGATGTGCAAATTTGTCTTAAATGGTGTGCACAGCTCTCCAGAGAGTAAGAAAGACTTCTTGAAGACGGTTCACTCCATCCTGAGAGATAAACAGCGCCGTCAGCTGTTGAAGACAGAAAGTCTTCCCCTCAATCAGCAGTACGTTCCCTTTGGAGGAAAACGCCTGTGCGCTCTCAAAGGAGCCCGACCGGCCATGAACAGAGCAGGTACAAACACAGCTGATGCTAAAGACTGACTTCAAGCCAAGTTCCTGGTCTTATTGTTTTCAACGCTGATAATAATCAACAATGTTTCTTGAGCTGAAAATGATCTCGCATGATTTCTGAAGGATCATGTGACACTGAAGTAGTGTTTATTTTGTCAGCTATTTTTAATGTAGTCGTAGGACCCTATTTTACCGATCTGAGCGCATGTCCGAAGCCACTTTTGCTAGTTTAATGGCGGGAAAAATGGTCAGCGCGCCAGGCGCATGATCTAAAAGAGTTCTCCCTAGTCTCTTAATGAGTCATGGGTGTGGTTTGGGCATAAAGTGCAATAAACCAATCGGAGTCTCATCTCCCATTCCCTTTAAAAGCCAGTTGCACTTGCGCCATGGCAGATTCACTATTTACATGGTGGAATTTGCGAGAGGAAAGACTGAATGCTTCTCCAAAGACGTATCCTTTTATTTTTAATATTTAAAAATGTTTGTGCTGCTGCGCTATTTACTTTAGACCAGGTTTTTGTTGGTCAATGGTGCAGTCGATTTCAGTTCCTCAAAATAGCAACGCACCAACAATGCTCCTGAACACACCTCGTTTTCAGACCAGCACGCCCATGGGCAAACAGATGGGCACGAGTGCATTTTCTATTTATTATAGTGTATTAATCACATACTGGTAAAACAAGAAACTTATAACAGTGAATTACATATAATTCCAAATTACATAAAGACTTGCAAAAAAGACTTTGTATTGTCACACAGAGGTTGCGTAAGTGCATTTATTCAGCAACCACAATCACAAATATAGTTGAGATTCATGTTTGCATTCATTACAGTTCGTTACAGTAAATCGCAGCAAACAGCGCAAGCAGTGACAGAACACAGACTGAATGACACTTTCATTTAAGCAGAAAATCTCAAATGGAGGTCACTAAACTCCAGCTTACTTGTTTGTCATGTTTTCAGGTCATCGGCGCTTCTTCCCCAGTGTAGAGAGAGCGTGTACAGGGTTGCCAGATTGCACAGGATATAAAACATGTTCTTGTAACAGAAAAGCTCTGATTAAATTCTTGAAATCTGGCAAGCATGAAAGCTCGTAGCGGCTTGTTAAAAACAGTCTGTAAAGTTTTAATTTTTTTTAACTACATTTTAGTCTCATCTTTTTTTCATCAAAATATTGCATGTTGATATAGTCACAGTTATCGTTTAATGACGTTGGTGTCGTCTCGTCATTGTCTCATTTTAAGACCCATTCATAACTATAAACATAACTCTATATAAGCGTCCACACCAGCGGACATTAGCATTCTGTATATTCTAAGCGGTGCTTGTCTGTCGCATTAAATGCTCGAGCTCATTACAGCAGCATGGATTCTGATTGGCTGTCAATGTTTTTATTGTTCGTCAGCTGGATAAAATCGCTCTGAAAGGGATTTGAGCGATATCGTTTCTCTGTGTCATTATCGTTATAGATGTAGGGATGTGTATCGGCAAGAATCTGGCGATACGATACATATCACGATACAGGGGTTGCGATACGATATATTGCAATACATTGCGATACTGTAAGCAAGGCGATATATTGGGATATTTCTTATTTATCTGTAACGAAAGCCGAAATGACGCCACACTTCGGCTTTGTGCACCGAAGCGGGAGCTGGAACTATTCTTTCATCCCCCATTACTAGCAACAAACTATATTTACGTTAACATTAATGACGTTATGCTAGTAGCTACTTCCTGTCACTGTTTAAGTTCAGAGATAAGAAGACTGCGATCTAGCGGTCGGGATAAAAACGGAACAAAATGAAACAACTGCCATGAATCTTTTTTTTTTTTAAAATACCGATATTGCATTTTTAAGAATCGATACAGTATCGCCAAACAAAATGCCGCGAAACTCACGTGTAGCAATATTTTCTTACACCCCTATATACAGTGAGGAAAATAAGTATTTGAACACCCTGCTATTTTGCAAGTTCTCCCACTTGGAAATCATGGAGGGGTCTGAAATTGTCATCGTAGGTGCATGTCCACTGTGAGAGACATAATCTAATAAAAAAAATCACAATATATGATTTTTTAATTATTTATTTGTATGATACAGCTGGTATATTTGGGGGTGTTATTCTGAACATGCGACAGGGCGACTGCACTGTATTAAGGAGAGGATGACCGGGGCCATGTATTGCAAGATTTTGGGGAACAACCTCCTTCCCTCAGTTAGAGCATTGAAGATGGGTCGAGGCTGGGTCTTCCAACATGACAATGACCCGAAGCACACAGCCAGGATAACCAAGGAGTGGCTCTGTAAGAAGCATATCAAGGTTCTGGCGTGGCCTAGCCAGTCTCCAGACCTAAACCCAATAGAGAATCTTTGGAGGGAGCTCAAACTCTGTGTTTCTCAGCGACAGGCCAGAAACCTGACTGATCTAGAGAAGATCTGTGTGGAGGAGTGGGCCAAAATCCCTCCTGCAGTGTGTGCAAACCTGGTGAAAAACTACAGGAAACGTTTGACCTCTGTAATTGCAAACAAAGGCTACTGTACCAAATATTAACATTGATTTTCTCAGGTGTTCAAATACTTATTTGCAGCTGTATAATACAAATAAATAGTTAAAAAAATCATACATTGTGATTTCTGGATTTTATTTTTTAGATTATGTCTCTCACAGTGGACATGCACCTACGATGACAATTTCAGACCCCTCCGTGATTTCTAAGTGGGAGAACTTGCAAAATAGCAGGGTGTTCAAATACTTATTTTCCTTATTGTAGATGTGGTGTGGATTCTGCTATTCTTTAATATTGAGAATGATTTTTAGAACTATCGCTATCTTTATAGTTATCGTCCTTGGTGTGAACGGGCCTTTAGTCGTGGAAAAAAAAGGTCGTCAACAAATATTTTTCGTCACAGATTCCGTTAACGAAATTAACACTACACTGGAGATTGCTAATGATCATGTGACACTAATGATGCTGAAAACTCAGTTTTGCATCACAGGAATAAATTACATTTTAACATGTATTACAATCTCATCTGTGAGATGGTGGTCCAGTGGGTTAAACCATGGAACTGATATGCAGAAGGTTGCTGGTTCGATCCCAGCGGTCACCACCAGTGTTTCCTTGAGCAAGGCACTTTACTCCATGTTGCTCCAGGGGGATTGTCCCTGTAATAAGGGCACTGTAGGTCGCTTTGGATAAAAGCGTCTGCCAAATGCATAAATGTAAATGTAATGCACAATAGAAGAAATTGTAACCGTATTTTACAATATTACTGTTTTTACTGTATTTTTGTTCAAATAAATACAGCCTTGGTGAGCATAAAATGCTTATTTTTCAGTGGGTTAACACTATAAACTAGTTGTCCAATGGTTTGTAAGCAGAGTTTAACAAATGAACAAAATGTACAGTAAAACAGTCAGATCTCTGTACAGATATGTGAGTAATGCTCAAGGTTTTGTGTCTTCTCAGTTTCTGCTCCGACTCGCACTCTGGGCCGAAGGAAACTGGTGCGGAACCGCTTCACCATCGACACGGACATCGTCTTCGACACCGAGCCCGACAGCGACTCGCCCGACTCCCAGCATGCTCAGCAGCAGGGCATCGTCCCGGCAGGAGACACCGACCGCTGGGTGGAGGAACAGTTTGACCTCCAGCGCTACGAGGAGCAGGAACAGGACGTGAAGGAAACGGACATCCTGAGCGACGACGACGACTTCTCTCAGTCCGCTCTGAGCCCGTCCACCGAGCCGGACGTGGAGGGACCGATTTCCGCCCTCTCGCTGGAGGGAGACACGGCTGAGGAGGAGGAGGAAGAGGAGGAGGACGAGGAAACGGAGCGCAAGAAGGACTTCAAATCCCAGCACGCCAAGTTATCTCATTTAGGGAAGCAGTGCGCCATGTCAGTGGCCAGTGTGGATGAGCAGGCGCTGCCCGATGAGGTCATCTGGGTGCGACGGGACAGCAGCACAGAGAACGAGACACAGGACGAAACCCAGAGCTGAAACGCATCAGGAGACGGACTCAATGAAAGCTCAGCCGATGCATGACGACGGTTCCTCCACACTAATATTCCCGAATGTTAGACATTCCTGTCGATATAGCTGTAAGATATGATGCTTATCCACCATAGACACTTAAACACATTAGATGAGCTCTACATGTGCGCTGTGGCCAATCAGAAACCGCGGGAAACGCGGTGGTACAATCAATAGAATTAGAATTGCACATTCGCCGTTGGCAGCCGCCAACATCTGCCAAAACATTTCCGTTGTTCATTTCCAAAATAAGGGCTGTGATTTATTTATTATGTCCTTTAGATGTAAGACGAAACAATAGCCGGATAAAATTCGATGCATTTTCGTTTGTTCAACATTCTCATATTTGTACAGAAAAGCTGTTTTTTCTTTTTCTTTTCTCCTTTGGATTTGTATATATTTGTGTTTTGTTTCTTTTCAATTGATCTGAAATGTACAATACTGCTGCGCACTATTATTCTGACCTGAAAAAATACATGTGAGTTGAATATTCATTGAGTAATTGTGTTGAATATTGAATATCGATTGATCTCAGGTCACAATAATGCTGAACGGATTTTTTTTATGATTCCTTTCTCCGGGCGGAGGATTTTTTTACAGCTCATTCTAGGTCACTATGTCCTGTTTTACTTGAATTTTGTTGATAAATGCAATATGATTTTTAGCTGATGGACTGTTCTGTTCCTGTTTCTATGGTTTGTTGTGGTTCAGCCCTGCATTACTGACACATTACTCGACACTCGCATTATAGAAGACGATCCGAGCCTTTACACAGACAAAATGTGTAGAGTGTAACTTATTTTTGAATTGAGCTTTTCGTTTATTTCGTCATGTTTTAACCGTGAGAGGTCCTCACAGTTGAACAAGCAACTTTTGGTTCGTGTTTTAGAATTCCAAAATTTGCTGAATGCAATCAAGAAAAGCCACTGGAAAATATTTTAGATGATAATGAATTCTAATTGAAAACATTCCCATTGAGCTATAGAGACTGCATTTTTATTTTGTACATAGAGCTGTGGATTGATATTATATCAAATAAACTGGTTTCGTAAATATCCAAAGCCGACCCCTGTGGTTTGTGGATGCGCCTTCATTTCCAGTCACCAGTGTTAATAAGAAGCACTCATGTTTTGACCTGCGTGTGTGATCTTGCCCTTTATGCATTAAAGTCAATTATGGTAGGAATTTTAGATGTATGGCATCGATGACAGATGGAAGTGCCAGGATCGCTCCGGGCTGAATGTTTGAGCGGAAATATAAGATGAGTGAAGCAATCCATCCAGGGGCGTCGCACCCGTGGGGGATGTGGGTGTTTTAACACCCACACTTTTCCCGGTGAGAGGTTTCAACACCCACACTTTTTCTGCAGTTTTCCCGCAGTTTTGCACAAACGCTTTATATATTATAATATTAAGCCGTTCGTAACGGCATTCACGGTTCAATATGCGCTTGTGAATTGGGTTGTTTTTTGTTTGTTTTGTTTTTGCAGTGTGCCTGTGAGTCTACGCGCTGATATGAGATAATATCCAATCACTACACAGTGCTAGACACGCTTGCAATGCCATTAAGGGCTGGTGTCAGAGAGTTATACTCACAGAACACTATAGTTATTCACAATCACGAAAGTTCATTATTTGCATGCGTTTTAAAGCCTTGCCGGTTATTCGTGTGCTAGCGCACTAAACTTGATTACTGGACTAAGTAGTCTTACTGTGCTAATACTGTCAAATACACAACAAGGTTAACATAAACACAGTCTGTGAAAGTAAATTTGCGTGTGTCTGTATATTAGATGCATGTCTTAAATTGACAGCAGCGCAGCCTATAGTGAACATGCTGTCCTTAAAGGGACAGTTCAGCTCTAAAATGATGTTATTATTTACTCACTCTAATGTTGTTCCAAACCTGTATTCATTAAAGTTTTAAGTTTAAGTAAGGTTTTACAAGTCTTTTAAGTAAAAGAAAAAATTAGCATTTTTTTCTCCTTAACCTCTTTCTGTCCCCGTCACCTAATAATAGAATAGCAAAAAACTGATGTGACTAGCCATCAGAACCCAACCGAACACCGTGGTTAAAAAAAAACAGAGGTATGTATAATATATATATTATATATCAAATCAAATCAAAATCAAATCAAATCACTTTATTTGTCACTCTACCATATGCACAAGTGCAACAGTAGGTGAAATTCTTAGGTGCAGTTCCGAGCAACATAGTAGTCATGACATGACATGTACAACATTTAAGCAACAACAGATTACACACAGCACAGTATACACTACAATAAACAATAAATAATTTACACAATGTGAGTGTAGTTCTCACAGCTTTAAACAATATACACATACTTACAATATACATATACTTTAAACAATATACACTAAACATACACTAAACAATATACATTACGCTATAATAATAATAATAATATACAATGTATAGTATAAATATTATTCACAGATTGAAAAATTGAAATCCAAAGTGCAATAGATGCTGTATGATAAATAAATGTGTATATAATGTGTGTGTATCTACAGTGGGTTGTGCTGAGTGATATTCTGTCCAGAGTGTGTTATGATACTGATGGATCAGGAGTTAAGTAGTCTAATTGCTTGTGGGAAGAAGCTGTTCTGGAGTCGGCTGGTGCGTGTTCTGATGCTGCAGTACCGTCTGCCTGATGGCAGCAGTGAGAGCAGCCCATGGTTCGGGTGGCTAGAGTCTCTGATGATCCTCTGAGCTCTCTTCACACACCGCCTGGCGTAAATGTCCTGGAGGGAGGGAAGCTCACCTCCGATGATGCAGCTGGCCGTGCGCACTACCCTTTGCAGGGCCTTGCGGCTGCGGGCGGTACTGTTGCCGTACCAGGTGGTGATGCAGCCAGTCAGCAGGCTCTCTATGGTGCTGCTGTAGAAGCGTGTGAGGATGTGGCGGTTCATTCCAAACCTCCTCAGCCGTCGCAGGAAGAAAAGGCGCTGATGAGCCTTCTTCACAATGGCCTCGGAGTGGACGGACCATGAGAGTTCCTCTGTGATGTGGACACAGAGGAACTTGAAGCTGCTGACTCTCTCCACCGGTGCTCCATCGATGGTGATGGGGCGGTGTTCTCTCTCATTCCTCCTGAAGTCGACCACCAGCTCCTTGGTCTTGCTGACGTTGAGGGAGAGGTTGTGCTCCTGACACCACCGTGTCAGAGTGTGCACCTCCTCTCTGTAGGCCGTTTCATCATTGTCGGTGATAAGACCTACCACCGTCGTATCGTCAGCAAACTTGATGATGGTGTTGGAGCTGTGGGTTGCCACACAGTCATGTGTGTACAGGGAGTACAGGAGTGGGCTGAGAACGCAGCCCTGAGGGGCTCCAGTGTTGAGAGTCAGTGGTGAGGAGATGTTACTGCCCATTCTGACCACCTGGCGTCTGTTTGACAGGAAGTCCAGGATCCAGCTGCATAACAAGCTGTTTAAGCCTAGAGCTTGGAGCTTAATGTCAAGTATGGAGGGCACAATGGTGTTGAATGCTGAGCTGTAATCCACAAACAGCATTCTCACATATGTGTTCCTCTTTTCCAGGTGGGAGAGAGCAGTGTGTATAGTGGATGAAATGGCATCATCAGTGGAGCGGTTTGTGCGGTATGCAAACTGCAGTGGGTCCAGTGAGGGAGGGAGAACAGAGCAGATGTGGTTTCTGACTAGTCTCTCAAAGCATTTACTGATGATGGGGGTCAGAGCAACAGGACGCCAGTCGTTTAAGCAGGTGGTTTTTGACTGCTTAGGTACAGGAACAATAGTGGACGTTTTAAAGCATGTGGGGACCACAGACAGGGAGAGGGACAGGTTAAAAATGTCCGTGAAGACTCCAGCCAGTTGGTGCGCGCACGCGGCCGGGAATGCCGTCTGGACCCGCGGCTTTACGGACGTTCACCCGCCGGAAGGATCGGGTTACATCCGCGACAGATACGGAGAGTGCACTAACCTCTGTATCTTCAGCCGCGAGCTCTCTCTCCGCGAGGGCGGTGTTAGTTCCCTCAAAGCGAGCATAGAAGGTGTTTAGCTCGTCTGGGAGAGAGGCAGCGGTGTTCACGGTGGAGTTTGTGTTCCCTTTATAGTCCGTGATGGTGTTAATTCCCCGCCACATGCTTCTGGAGTCGGTGGTGTTGAACTGTCCTTCAATCTTGTCCCTGTACTGGCGTTTTGCTGCTCTGATGGTTTTCCGGAGGGCATAACTTGTTTATGCTCCTCCGCATTACCGGAGTTAAAAGTGGAGGTCCGCGCATTGAGTGCCGCGCGAACATCCCCATTTAGCCACGGCTTCTGGTTAGGGTACAGCCGAATTGTTTTGGTCGGAACAACGTCTTCTACGCACTTACTGATGAAACACGTTACGCTATCAGCGTAAACCTCGATGTCGTCATCAGAGGCCGACCGGAACATCTCCCAGTCCGCGTGATCAAAACAGTCCTGTAGCATAGAATCTGATTGGTCCGACCAGCACTGGATGGTTCTGAGGGCGGGTGCTTCCTGTTTGAGTCTTTGCCTATATGCGGGCAAAAGTAGGATGGAAGCGTGATCCGATTTGCCAAATGGTGGGTGCGGGAGGGACTTTTAACAACCCTTGAAGGGGGAGTAGCAGTGATCTAAGACGCGGTTCCCTCGCGTGTTGAAGCTAACATGTTGGTGGTATTTAGGTGCGATGCGCTCAGTGCTTTAAGTGGAAAAAATAAAGTGCCGGTACTCACCAGAGGGGGCGGGGCTTTGTTGGGGGCGTGGTTATGGGGGGATTTTTTAGTCAATAATTCAAGAAGGTCCGTATTTTAAAGCTCTTTCTAACTTGTTCTCAGCCTTAGAACTTACATATAGTTCTTGTAATTGTGTAAATATATAATTTGTTACAATAAGGGTTTATTTACAAAGCAAGACCACTGACGGCACCTAATTAGGCTACCATGCAGGCCAATGTTCACTTTTTTCTTTCTTTTTTCTAATCAAATAGCAACACAGTTAGAAACTATAGCTGGGTCATTCCTGGTATGCGGTAACATTTTGGCTTCATAAATGTTTGAAAAAAAAGTACATGATTTTCATGCTTTTAGCATTCTACCAAAATGGTGACATGTTTAACTAGTCGGAATACATATTGGCTCAGGGACTAAAAAAATAATAATTATGGGTAGATTAATTGTTCAGACATGGGCCGTGAAGGTGTTCCACCCTGTTAGGGACATATACATAGTTATCACAAAATGTTAATAATGTAAAAGTTAAACAATACGTTTTTCTTGGATAGTATATGTCCCTTATGCCATCATGGTATTTTTTTTTAATTCTTGAAACAATAACAAAACTAATATTGATGAATAAAATGTCTTGATTATTAAGAACAGGTACTTTTTGTACCCATTTTTGCCAACAGGATGGTAAATAATAAAAAATGTGTTCAAAAACATATATTGTATAGGCTGTTAATGATCCTCACCTCCCAAAATGAAACATAAGTATGCAAAACATTTAACGTTGCTGTCAAATTATTATTTAAAAAGGACTTGCCTAACAGGGTGGAAGACCATAACAGTGGATGAGTTTTCCCTCATTGTCCTGCATGATTTGCCACTGCACCTATATAACATGGTTTTATATATAATATTTATATATGCATATATGTGTTTATAGAATTTGCAATATACACAAAATACGATTTATTCTATTAGAATTTCCACCCTGTTAAGTTAATAGATCTAACAGGGCGGAATCAACAGGGTGGAAAATTTTAAGATAAGTTAGCCGTAGCTCTTTGAGGGATCAACGTTTAGCTAACTAACCTTTTACAGATAAACAGAACTTTTATAACTATGTCAGATATGTTTTAACATTTTTTTGACCGGACAAACATTCTTCATAACAGAGCCTAACAGGGAGGAACTTTAAGAGTGGGACAAGCAGGATAACATTTCAAAAACTACAAAAAAAGGTAGAGGTGAGAGTTGAAGCTTACTTCATTTTGTACGGTTGAATTCCAGCAGGAAAAACTAATTATGTAATTTCCTGAAAATTGTCTCAATGAAATTGTGGTCTTTTTTGGAAGTCGAGAAATACATACTAACAGGGTGGAAGATGACTTCAGGGATACAGTAAATGAAGACAATTGTAAAAAATAAAAATAACTATAGTTTCACATGATTTATATGTATAACTAGAGGTAGTTTAGCCTATTCTATAACATAATCTAAAAATATTTTGAGTATTTTGAATATTTCATCATTTCATGGTTTATAGTTGTTGTGTAGTTGTATAGGCTAGTTGATTACTTTCAGGGTCCCCACTCTTTCATGAACACCAGATTCAAGGACTTTCAAGGACTTTTTAAAGCACCTTTTATTTTAAATCAAGCACAATAAATACGATAAAGGTGGGTGTGTTATTGCCAATTTATCAAATACCTACTGTACCGGTGTCTATCATTAATGCAGTAACGCTAAGGCATATACTGACAACTACATACAATTTCTAATGAGGAAAACTGTCCAATTTGACAAAATCCAATCAGGAAAGAGGCTGGTGTACAAGAGCAAGCGAGTTTTAACGAGAGATGCAGTTTGCAGCTCTCTTATTCCTGCTTTTAACATTTTTTTCACAATAGTTTTTGTTTTCTTTTTTTATAAATCATTACTTAATTAAAACATCAAAATATAGAGATAATAATGTATACATGAAGAAAAGAAAAGATATGGACAAGTTAATTGTTAGGCATAAAAAACGTGCAAAATTATTTATTAAATCACCTGTACATGTACCTTTTTAAAAATCAATTTGAAGGATTTTAAGACCTGCACATATTTTATATTAAACATATATAATAACAGCCAATTTCAAATGTTTACGTGCTTTTCTTCTTTTTTTTTTTGAGCGGTGATGAAATATTGCTCTTGTAAATACTTGCCAGCATTTAAGTAATGAAAGTCTAGATCTTTAAAATGCATCAAAATTACAGCAAAGCGCAACCGTACGGTGCTCTGCAGGGGTCAAAAAGGATATAAACAGTGAATTTTGAAGTGATCTCATCTTGAAAACAAAAAGATGTGGATTCAGACGGCAATTAAATGACCACACGACCTTGGTGTTTGTCTAAAACAGTGGGTAATTCGGCCGGGGATTTTTACGCGGGTGATGGGAGAAAAACACTGACATTCTGGATTCGGACAGCAATAAAATCCCAGACTAGCCCCTGACAATGATGAAAATACCTCACGACCCCACGAGAAACAATTACCATCCGAATAGGGCTTTTGACAGTAGATGGTGCTTATGGAACAGCAGAAATATATTGAAATAGCTTCCTCCCTTAATGCTGTTTTGTTCTGGCTTTGGCAGCGCACGAAGGCCAATTTTTGTAATAGCACCATGCTACTCTAACAAAATGCAGTTCATGCTTAATTCAAGCACTTTCAAGGACCTATGTTTGTTTTCAAGTACTTTCCAGGCCTTGAATCCATGTGTCTGAAATTCAAGAACTTTCAAGTACTTTCAAGAAGCGTGGGAACCCTGTACTTTGCACTGAGGACATGATAAAATTGAATGCATATATCAATAAAAAGGTGTGCAAAATACAAAATAGTATTTTTAATACCTATTATATCTGTTTAAGTGATAAAGAAGACCTACATTTATAATTTAAGCCTTTTCTTATGTGACTCATTTTATAGAAAATATGAGTAAGTAAATCATAAAGACAGAAAAGTCACTGTATAACAGGAACGACCCAGCTACAACATGCGGCTGTTGTCATCGGTAGAAGTGGTGCCACTCTCGTCCTCGTCCGCGGCACAAGTGCTTTGTATTTTTACCATAGATTTTAAACGAGCAGCTATGGTTGCGCGTTTCCAACCCAGTCTCACGTGGCGTTTCACACACCCTCTCCGGACCACTTTGAGTTGTTGACACTGACAGCGGCAAAAGCGACGCATGCGCTTTTCACTTGTAAAACTCAAGGGTGTATGGGTAATGTAGTCTCTGCTCGCAAATGAGCGTACCGGTACGCTAAACGCACGTTCTGGGCGCACGGAGAGGTGGCGGTACGCTCAAGAGCTATATTTGGAAGTGGCGGTACTGAGTACCGGCGCGTACCGGCCCACTAAAAGCACTGGATGCGCTTGAAGTTGGCTTTGTTAAAGTCTCCGGTCACAATAAACGCAGCCTCAGGATGCGCGGTTTCCTGCTCACTCACTGTCCTATACAGTTCCTTTAGTGCCCGGTCTGTGTCGGCTTGTGGGGGAATATACACAGCTGTGATGATGACCGCTGTGAATTCCCTCGGTAGCCAGAATGGTCGGCACAGAAGCATGAGAAATTCCAGATCAGGAGAACAGAAAGACTTGATAGAATGTACGTATATCTTATATCTAACATATATCTTGTATGTTATACCTTTTGTACCCTTCTGTCATTGTATTCATCGTTTTTATTGTTAACAAACAAACCACATCCATCCCCCACACTTTTGAAAAGCTTGTTACGCCTCTGAATCCATCTCTCAGTGCGCAGATGTATGTGACATATACGAGCTGATAGAGTTCCTCTCCTCAGGCCAGAGTGACATCATCAGACCACACACAAGCATCATCATCAGTGCACATCATTCATAGAAATTAATTCATGAATAAGTAATCAGAGAAATCAGTTGTTCTGCTTTATGTGGCATTCAGACCAGAGTCAACTATTTAATGAAGTTTTTTTTTTCTTTCTTAAAATTCACGTCAGGGCAAGTTGTCACTTATTTTTTTGCTGTTTTGCATGATTATTTTTACAATATTCAATAATGATCTTTTCAAAACTATATTAAAAAATTTTGTACAATACTTTTTAGCTGTTTCATGCTGTTTTGCGTCTCATAGTTGTTATACATCTGAGATGTATAACATCCCAGCTAACACAAATACGTGACTGGTAGCTGCAACGTAATCTGCTGACTAAACTTTTGTGGTGGTGACGTAACTAGTTACGTTGTGGCAACCATAGGTGGCAACTGGAAAAGTGAAATTCCCGGATACGTTGGCAAAACGTAACTTTGTAACGTTGCCAGTTAGTAACTGCAACGTCACGGATCAATAGTTGTGTGTTGGTAATCAGTTGGTAATTTTTATAATGATTTATTTTTTAATAGGCGGACATGCTGTAGTTTTTCCTAATTTATGTCCTCATTTGCCCAAACTAATTTAAAGGCTATTTCAATAGCTGTGAATGACGAATGCAGACTCAAAGTGACTTCAGTTCATTTATTTTGAAAAACAAAAACCACCTATAACACACCCAAATTATAAAACAAAAACATAGGACATACAGTGGAACATGAATGAGAGCATTCAAGATGCTCTGTGCTCAGCATTATAAATATATATGCTATGCTAGCGACGTACCATTTGCTAGTTGACATTTCAAATGATTCAGGAAAGATACCATAGAGGTATAAATAGTAACAAAAATACTTAGTAATGTTACTTAACCAATCTGACGTCGTTGTTGAAGTTTTTTTTTTTTTTTTTAGATAACTTGCGATAAAACAGAGAGAAATGTCGACGCTGTCCTCTCCAGCTGTTTCTGTTTGTGTTTACGGTTACCATGGCAACTCTCAACGGCCACCAGGCAAGCGCGTTCTTATTCAGTATCTGTTAGATGAGATGTAGACAGGCCATGTCTGTCATTATTCCAAAGTTTTCTATTAAATATTATGGAATTAAAAGTTTAACACCCCAGAAAAAAATTACTATTGTTAATAATAATATTGATAATAATATTGCCTAATGTGCGCGCTATGTGGCGCACTCTTCAGTTGTGGAGGCAAGCGCTGATTGTCACGTGACAAGTCACTGTATATAACTTGATCGTTCATATTCTTAAAGGATTAGTTAACTTTTAAATAAACTTTTGCTGATAATTTACTCACCCCCATGTCATCCAAGATGTCAATGTCTTTCTTTCTGCAGTCAAAAAGAAACTATAGGTTTTTGATGAAAACATTCCAGGATATTTCTCCATATAATGGACTTCAATGGGCTCCAAACGGTTCAAGGTCCAAATGACAGTTTCAGTGCAGCTTCAAAGGGCTTTAAACGATACCAGACGATGAATAAGGGTCTTATCTAGCTCTATTATTTTACCTCTTATCAGACGTCTATGACCATGATCATATTTGACCTCACTTAGCGGAAGTTATGGCGGAGCTCAGAGATTATCACGTTCGACTGATAAGAGGTAAAATAATAGCATAAATACTGCTCGGTTTCTCGCAGAAACGGATCGTTTTGCTAGATAAGACCCTTATTCATCGTCTGGTATTGTTTAAAGCCCTTTGAAGCTGTACTGAAACTGTCATTTGGACCTTGAACCGTTTGGAGCCCATTGAAGTCCATTATATGGAGAAATATCCTGGAATATTTTCATCAAAAACCTTAATTTCTTTTCAACTGAAGAAAGAAAGACATGGACATCTTGGATGACATGGGGGTGAGTAAATTATCAGCAAAAGTTTATTTAAAAGTGAACTAATCCTTTAATTGTTGAAAAGAAACATTTATCTTAAAGGGAATTTCAATCTTGTTTCTGACATTTACACAGTTTAAATGGCAAATTCTGATAATAAGAACATAATAAATCCGAACATAAAGAACGTGCAAATGATGGTAATGAAATTACGAGCAGGTGACGTTGCATTTATGTTGCCAGTAAGTCATGGAATTACCAATATATTACGAATTTAGTAGGCTATGTATCTGGGATGTCCTTGGTTATCTAATAACGTTAGGAGATCGTACTGGCGATGTTGTGTGTTGGTAATCTGATAGTAATGATATTACAGCTAACGTTGTAGACGTTGTCATTGAGTCATAAAATTACCAAAATATTACGTGTGGAGTATCTGGAACATTGTTGGTAATCTTGTAACGTATAGAGATCGTACTGACAACTTTGTGAGAAGGTCATTTTATGGTAAGGAAATTACAGACATATGACGTTGAGACTACGTTGTCAGTTGGTAAGTCATGAAATTACCAAAAAGTACGAATACATTACGTAACTGTTACGTCGTGTGTTAGCTGGGATATTTATTTATATATTTAAAAAAAAAAACATTTTGCATATCTGTTCAGAGATATTATTGTATTTTTTCCACCCATTAGAAACAATCTGCCTCCCAGTGGTCGAATGTGGTATATTTTTGCATACTTCACATTTAGTATGCGAAAACGTGATTTTGAGTGTATAACTGAGATAGGCCTATGCAAGTTTGTGTTCTTATATGTGGGAAATTGCCTGAAGTCGAACTCGACGCCTTCTGGCAGTACTTTAAGGTTTCGCTGTTTATTGCACGTATTACTTCTTCTTCCTTTATGTTCCTCAAGTTTCATTGTTGAAAATAATGTTTTTGTTGTATTTCTTTCCACGACATGTGGAGAAGATAAACAACTTTGACCCTTAATCTTTGACTTGAAGGATTCTGGGGTCGACTTTAACTCACTAAATTAGAGAAAATTAAGTGAGAAAACAAGGTAAGTTTATCAAGTTAAGGGAGAGTTGTACTAAATGAACCATCATTTATGCTAATTATTAACCTACACAGCTCATAAAAGCCTTAAGGTAGGCTACTGTGGTGGTAATATGGTAAAATATACGGGGAAAGATTGTACGACGTAGTGAATGATTAGCATGCTAATCATGCTAATCATTCCCTACGTCGTCGTATAAATATGTATATCTATGGTCGTATTAACATCTGGCCCCGTCATTTTAACAAGTAAATTACTGTGGTGAATTATTTGCGTGAAAACAGTGTAATTATTTACACTTTTTACTATGATATGTGTAAAATAACACCTTTTATTGGTTATTCGCCCACATGAAAAAAATACTATAGTATATTACTGTAAAATTACTCTAGTAAATTCCATAGTGTTTTTTAACCATACTATAGTAAAGATAACACAGTATATTGTAGTATATTATAGTATTCACTACACTTTATTAACTTACTAAATATGAGGTATACTACAATTTACTGCAGTAGGCCTAGGTATAGTATGGTTCAAAAACACTATAGTATTTACTAGAGTAATTTTACTATATAGTATTTTTTCATGTGGGTTGATTTGCTATTTATTGTATCCTGTTTTCATGTTGTATTTTTCCCCTGGTGATGTTGAACGTGCAGTTTACACAGATGCACTAGATGGCGCACAAACCTCTAGTGTAAATCTGAAAAACATTTATCATTCTTTTCATACAAAAATCGAATTAAATGTCCCATATGTATTTTCTGAGCATGTATAGTGGTTTTCTCTATTAAAGCAGGAGTGAAACATTTCTTCTGTGTACAGTGAAGTAAAAGGTGAAGTGTGATATTGACACAATACATTTATATAAGTCAAATATGTTGTTAAGTGTCACTCTTCTTCTCTGAGGTTGGACGGGTGAGTTGACATATGAAACTCAGGTACAGATGAAGTCACATGGCCCAACCCGTCAGACAGGTTTGAAAGTTTCTGTTGACTCTTCAGTGAACCTCTTGCCGCTTATAATTCACATGTTTTACATGAACATTAGTGACATTTTAGCTCAGGCGAGACAAGCTTCTGCTCTTTGTAAATGTGCCAGGTCAAGAAGTCATGATTAAACTAGTTGTTTATTTCAATAATAATAACTAATCCTAACCCTAAAATAAACATACTATATAGTCTTAAAAACAGATATAAAATTAACTTTGAAACCTGCCATAGGGGATGAATTAAGAACATGTGGGAGCCATGAATATTTTTTCTACTAAGAGAGACTATTTTGCATTATTTTTATTATAAGTATACTTTTATTCCTGATATGGGATTATGTATTTGCCTTTTCCTGGCATAATGGTGGCAAACATCATCATGTACTCTGAGTGAAACTGCACGTCACAAACATTTTCAAGGCTTAATGCATGGACACTTTAGGCATCCTAGATAAACATCTCATTGTAGATTGAGGTAAAAGTTTCAGATTATTGTTCTAACAATTTGATTTATTCAATGTATTATGTTGACATTTTTTTGGGGTGATCTAACCCTTTAACCCAGTGGTTTTCAACCTTTTCGACCTTTGACCCCATTGTTCCCTGCAATATTATACGGCCCCCCATATTATATATATATATATATATATATATATATATATATATATATATATATATATATATATATATATATATATATATATATATTATATTTCCCCTTTCTAGTCATTTGTGATTTTTTTTGTGATTTAAGGATTTTCTTTTGTGTAAAATGTTTTTTATATTAATATTTTAATATTCAAATAAAATATTTTAACTCCAAATTCCCCTTTTTTTTATCTTGGCATAATATGTTTTTAAATTAAATTGTATTATATTTATATATTTAGGTAACACATTACTTAAAACCTATATGTATAATGCATTATAAAGGTATTTATATAATACATTATATATTTTCATAAATATTGTAACCATAGTTAAAAAGCATTATAAAGCACATATTAATGCCTTATTCTTTATGACCTTATTCTACATCCCTCAATCCGACCAAATACCTAAACTTAACAACTCCCTTACTAACTATTAAAGTGTTAGTTCACCCAAAAATGAAAATAATGTCATTTATTACTCACCCTCATGCCGTTCCACACCTGTAAGACATCCGTTCATCTTCAGAACACAAATTAAGATATTTTTGTTGAAATTTGATGGCTGATAGGCAGCAATTACATTTCCTCTCTCAAGATCCATTAATGTACTAAAAACATATTTAAATCAGTTCATGTGAGTACAGTGGTTCAATATTAATACTATTAAAGCCACGAGAATATTTTTGGTGCGCCAAAAAACTAAATAACGACTTATATAGTGAGAACTGATTTCAAAACATTGAACATGAAGCTTCGGAGCGTATCGAATCAGTGTTTTGTATCATGATTTGTATCGCGTGTCAAACTGCTGAAATCACATGACCTCGGCGCTCTGAACTGCTGATTCGATTCACTGATTCATAACGTTCCGAAGCTTCATAAAGTGCATTAAAAGGCATAATTAATACATTAAAAATACTTTTATAATGCATTATATCAAGGTCTTTATATATAGGAAGACGGTGCACTCTGAATGGAAGAAAGTGCTGGAAGAAATGGGAGAGATTGGAGCTTTAGCTTTAATTTCTACATTTCCTTAACTGTTTATTTCACACCGACATAATGAATTGTTCTGCATCTGCAAGAGTGTGGGCGGGCTTTTGATATCGCGCCTCGACTTCCTGCTCTCTACTGCGCAGACTCCGGTCCCAAATCTGGTGCTGAGGCCCTATGCACTGAAAACAGAGTACATTTTACTCTAAAAAGAAAATACTATTTCAGTCTTTCTACAAAATGTCACTTTTTATTCAATGTCTTACTTGGCGTTTAGTGGTTGAGAACCATTGCTTTAGCTCATGTTGGCCCTCACTATGGAGCCTGCTGTTACAACAGGTGCATGAAGTCACAGACTTCCATTAAAACCAAGTCCATTTGTCATCACGTAACAGAAACCAGTGTTACCGCATAGCACGGATGGCTCAAACCCCTCCTACCTCATTCCTATCAGATAACCCGTGTATATTTGATCAAACGCTGGCGTTTCACATCCTTTCTGCTCACGACCGAAGCCGCTGTAGTCATGAGGGCTAAACTGGAGATCTTGGCCCTGGTGCTGGGCGTCATCGGTCTGGTAGGGACTATCGCAGTGACCGCGTTGCCCATGTGGAAGGTCACAGCGTTTATCGGGCCCAACCTCATCGTCATGGAGGCGCAGTGGGAGGGGTTATGGATGGCGTGCATACGGCAGGCGGACATCAGGATGCAGTGCAAAGTCTACGACTCGCTGCTCATCCTGCCGGCAGACATCCAGGCGGCCCGCGGGCTCATGTGCATCTCCATCACGCTCACCGCTCTAGCCGTCCTGGTGTCCATCTGCGGGATGAGGGGCACAGACTGCTGTCAAGACGACAGCAGGGGCAAGAATGTGATCCTGCTGGTGGGCGGCTGTCTGTTCATCGTCGCCGGCCTCGCCATTCTCATCCCCGTCTGCTGGTCGACTCATTCCATCGTCCGAGACTTTTACAACCCCATGGTGTTGGAGTCGCAAAAGCGGGAGATCGGACAGGCGCTGTATGTGGGCTTCGCCACGTTCCTGTTCCTCCTGGTTGCGGGGGTGATACTGCTGTGCCGTTACGCCCCCCGCCAGAGGAAGGACGAGGAGGACGGGCCGTATGTCCCAGTGGAAAAGGACAGAATGAGCATGTTGGAACGGACACCCTCTTCTAACTCTTACTGGAAGAGTCAGTACGTCTGACCGAGATAAATGTGTTCGTTCAGTGCGGATGTTCATTTAAATGTGTATATTTTCGTTTTTGTTGCCATCTTGGTCAGATGAATCTTGGAAAATGTGTTGAATTTAGATTAAATGCTACTGACTGACTAACTAAATGCATTCAATGAAGTGTCTGATGATGTGATTGTAGTTATATTTTGAAACATTTTGGGTTGAATTGATTTATTTTAGTTCTGTACCTGTAAGGAAAATCTGAAATTAACTTGTGCATCCATACACGTGGTTTACCTGTAGCAATTTTTATGAAACCATTCAATTATGAACGAGACTAAACAAGCGGTCATGGTAATCATCAAAAATTAATTTACAAAAGAAAAAAACACAGAAAATATGATTTACACAGGTTCTTTTATACTTTTGTATCTGAATTATTAAATTATGAATAAGACTAAACTAGCTGTCATGGTAATTATAAAAATGCATGAATTGTTTTTCTTGTATGGTCAAATATAATTGTATTATATATATTATTTATCTGTTCTTATACTTATAAATACTGCACTATTAAATGCAATGTACTAAATATAATGTAAGATTGTCTTGTTATATTAAATATGCTACTTTAAGTGATATTAAAGGATCATTTAAACACTGAAGTTGCTGTTTAAGTTGTGTGATTCTCACAACTTAACTTCTCATTGCTCAGAACTTCTATTGGAGGAATAAACATAGAAATAAATAAGACAACAAAAATGAATGTGGAGCAGCTCGGATCATTTGCCTGTGCTTTATACTAAAAATAATTGTATTAATCAAATGTATCAAAACATGCTGAAAAATACTTGCATGCCGTCTGCGTGAGATTTGCATCTGACTGATAGATATTTTAGCAAAACCCACATGCATTTATTTACTGTAAGTGAAACTAAAATGTAAACCACACTGACACTGGACTGATGTTAGAGCGATTAGATATCTACAGATGGGAGACAGTGTGTGTGTGTGTGTGTGTTGACACTAAGCCATCTCAGGTTCCACCCTCCATCACTTGTCTAGCAGCCGTTCTATTTGCGTGTCTTACCTGGAAACGCTGTAATACCTGTAACACACCTGACCTCTCACTGAGATACAGCAGCTGAAGGAAACAGCAGACGCTCAGGGGCCTCATGGGAGATTTAACTCGTAAGAAATTGTAGTCTGCCTCGAATCAGATTCCACTCCAAAGTATATTCTAGAATGAGCTCACCCCCCCAAAATGGCATAATTATCACAGAGAAGAAGAAAGTCAACGGTTATGCTGTTTATGTATCATTTGGGTTGATCACATCCTGAGCAAATGGTCAATTAGTTGAATGGGAATGGGACACAGTGAACCATCTCAGACAATAAAGTGTCACAACTTCATTAACACACCACAGCTGTTCCAACAGGAGCAATTTCGTTTACATTAAAGGGTTAGTTCACCCACTAATGAAAATTAGCCCATGATTTACTCCCCCTCAAGTCATCCTAGGTGTGTATGATATTCTTCTTTCAGACGAACACAATCAGAGTTATGTTAACAA
The DNA here is from genome assembly GCA_023566225.1 of Romanogobio albipinnatus. Taxonomy (NCBI): domain Eukaryota; kingdom Metazoa; phylum Chordata; class Actinopteri; order Cypriniformes; family Gobionidae; genus Romanogobio; species Romanogobio albipinnatus. The sequence continues at coordinate 14,101,324 of CM042247.1, read as the reverse complement.
ATGTCCTGGCTCTTCACAGCTTTATAATGGTTGTGTCGTTTTTGAAGTACAAGTGCATCTATCCATCATATAACTGCTCCAAACGGCTCCGGATTTTTTTATTTATTAATGCCATAACCAGAACAACACAATGAGACATATTCATTCAAATGAAAAAATACAGAGTAACTAAAGTACAATAAAATCAAACAGTGCCAGAGGACAAGAACAAAATTTAACAAAATAACAAACAAAAGGACATGGGTGCTATTTTATACAACATCATACCAGCTTACACTTATATAAGCTCTAATTGCCTTTTTACTCATGCAATTACTCCAAACTTAACAATAAAGCTTTTTAAAGTCCATTTTTAAAGCAAGAAAAGTTAGGTTTGGGGTCCGACCATTTCATTTTATGAATGTGAAATTTTACCACCAATATTAAAAATTATATGAAGTATGCCTTATATTTCTCAATCCCATAATCATTTAAGTATATTATTATTTCAAATCCACTCAGCAGCAAATCAATGTTCAATTTTGAATTTTGAAACGCTCCACATCAATCCAAAATATTTTTGTATGTATGCAAATGTATGTATACCTTAGTTTTCTTTTCACCATTACAGAAATTACAAGAGTAATCCATATCTAATTTAAAACATTCCAGCTCATGTTTTACTGGATATATTCTATGCATTATTTTTAAAGAGACTTCTTTCACTTTGTTATTAATATAGAATTTATCCACTGTTCGCCAAGCTTTACGCCAATTCGCATCTCCAAACACAGAAGACCAGAAAAAGCGAGCTGGAGGATAAACAATATTATTAAGTATATTTCTAATGTAGTTATTTAAGACTCTACCTTGTAAAATATTTGTATAACCAATACAATATTTTATCCTTAATATCTGTAAAATGTAGATCTTCTTCCTGTGATGTATTCCTCAAAAGGATCAATACTCTCCGGGGGATTGTATCCATTACAACAGCAAATTCCTAAGGTCTAACTCCGGGGGGTTAATAAAGGCCTTCTGAAGCGAAGTGATGCGTTTGTGTAAGAAAAATATCCATATTTAAAACTTTTGGCTCTGCACATCTTGCACTTAATTTTATTTTTCCTGCTCAAAGTGACAGACATCACTGCGCGTTTTCGAAGGCATAATGAGAAACAACTTTAAATAAAACATAGGTCTACTGTTAAAAAATATGAGAACGAAATAACGTTGCTGCATTAATATCATCAATGCTTTTGAAAGATATATATCTAAATATCTATATATATCTATATATATATCTATCTAAAAGGAACATAACCGTCTCAAATAGCCCAGAGTCGATATGTCGGGCATTGCATGTGAGCTGAAACTGAAGAGAATGAACACCAGTTGGTATAACGGCAGCGCTTTACTAGCTGGTTATTAAACTCAACCAAACGTGTCCATATGAGATTAATCAGATATAGACAACATGAAAGTAATCTTACTACTTGCATCTGCAGAAAAGGATGCGGACGCGTACATGAACTTCACCGCACTTGTGGATTTCCTTTAACAGCTGATACACGGGGAACTAAAGCACAGATCATTTACAACATTCTATTACAATCTTGTTTTCATTATAATGTTATGTACAGTGAGGAAAATAAGTATTTGAACACCCTGCTATGGCTGTGCAGAGTCCTGAGAGGACATCATCTCCTGTCCTGAATCCAGAGAGGGCTTCAGTCTATGAACTCGCTTCAGAGTCCTTAGCGCCTCCCAAGAGAAATTGAATTGAACTGCATTGAATTGAACTTGAATTGAACTTGAATTGAATTGAACTTGAATTGAATTGAATTGAACTTGAATGGTCTGTGCCGCCCTGGCCTCCGTGGTCCCCTGAGCTGCCTGTGCCTCCGTGGTCTCCTGAGCCTCCGTGGTCCCCTGAGCTGCCTGTGCCTCCGTGGTCTCCTGAGCCTCCGTGGTCCCCTGAGCTGCCTGTGCCTCCGTGGTCTCCTGAGCCTCCGTGGTCCCCTGAGCTGCCTGTGCCTCCGTGGTCTCCTGAGCCTCCGTGGTCCCCTGAGCTGCCTGTGCCTCCGTGGTCCCCTGAGCTGCCTGCGGCTCCGTGGTCCCCTAAGCTGCCTGAGCTGATATGGCTCCCTGAACTACTCCCCGGCAAAGGTCCCCCCACGCTCCATGGCCCATGTCCGCCCATGCTCCCAGGCCCAGGTTTGCCCGCGCTCCCAGGCCCAGGTTTGCCCGCGCTCCCAGGCCCGTCTCTGCCATGTCTGGGTCCAAGTCCTGTCCCCCTGCACGGGCCTGGCCCACCATCCCTCCCCCTGTTCTGCCTCCGTTCCACCACCCTTCTAGACTGTTTCCTGTGGAGCGTCTGGAATACGCTCCTTAAGTGGGGCCTCTGTCATGATCCCAGCCTGTGTTTCCCTTTCTTGTGAGGACTTTTGTTATTTCCTGTCTTGTGTCATGTTTTGCAGTTCTTTGTAGTTTTTCATGTTGATTAGTTCTCCCAGGTGTTTACAATTTAGCCACTCCCTCTGGTTAAGCTAGTCTTCCCTTTGTATATATAGTGCATGTGTCTTACTGTTGTTTGTGGGTTGTTGTACATGTAATGGTTGCTTCTAGATCGTGTGTCCTAGTGGTCTTTGTTTCTTTATTCCTGGAGTTATTTTGTTCAATGTGTTATTTTATTAAAAACCCTGCATTTAGATCCTCGCCTTCACCTGCTTTCTCCAGCACGTTACATTGAGGTGATTGTGCAATCCATGGTGCTCCACAGAGCAGTGCAAGATGAGCAATTTAGATTAAAAAGTATATAAATTATAATTTGTTCTTGTAAATGACTGATGATTTGGCTAGATAAGACCATATTCCTCATCTTTGCAGAGCCTCTGAAGCCCTTCCTTTAAAACTGCATTAATTTGGACCTTCAACATTTTGGTTGCCATCGAGGTCCATTGTGTGGAGAAAAATCCTGGAATGTTTTCCTCAAAAAAACTTTTTTTTTCCTACTGAAGGAGGAAAGACATGAATATCTTGGATGAGATGGGTTTGAGTAAATTATCAGGAAATTTTCATTTTTAAGTAATCCTTTAAGAGAAACATATGAGACAAAGGTGAAACTTAAATGAAATATTACTCTGAACACAAATCCAGCCTCCTGAGCTATGAAAGAGCAATAGAAATTCTATGTATCCATATTAAATTGTATAAAGTAATTTCTAATATTTTGTATATTTTTTTGTATATCATTTTTATTTAATATGTTTTTCTTACACCTACAGTGCTGAGTATATTTGATTGGTTAAGCTTATAATTATTTATTTTTGTTTTGTTAATAATAATAATAATAATAATATTAGTTATTATTATTGTTGCTGTTGTATATTAGCAATAATGTTGTATATACCCAATGTTATGAAATGTCAATACTCATTTTAACTATAATATTTTTTCTTACACAGTGGGTACATTTATATATTTATTTTTTATGTATATTGTATTCATTTTATATTATTATCTTTATTATTAGTAGTATGTTACTGTATTTTGGTAACTTGAGCATTAAAATGGTCTTTTATATTTAGAATTTATTTGTATTATTATTATTATTTTATAACTTGAAAATTAACTTAACTTAAATAAATCTTTACACTCCAACAAGTATTTTGTGTTTGCATTCTGAATAAAATGTTCATATTTAGGAGCCACCTAATGGCAGAATTTGGAAATAGTTATCTTTTGTTTAAACATTTCAAGTATCACCAGTTTCCTGCGACGTGATTACAAGATGCTCCAGAAGCAGCTGAACCAGTCTGATCACATAACATCATTAACATTTTTTCTTGGCTGTAAATACGTGTCATCTGGATCTTCCGGTCTCATTTGAGAAACACCACAGTAAACGAGAGCTGTGTCCTGGGTCTTGACCATCATGTCTTACTCCGGGTCTTATGCGGCCAAGTCCTATGCAGACAAAACCTACGCAGACAAAACCTATGGGGGCAGTGCGTACACGGGCTATCCGGATGAGAAATCTGCGGAGGAAATATACCAGGAGCAGCTCAAGAATGAGAAGAGGAAGAGACAGGAATCCATGTGCTGCGAGGTGGTGGCGCTGGTCATTGGCTTTTTTGGATTGATTGGCGTCGCCGCCGTCACAGGCCTCCCGATGTGGAAGGTGACGGCGTTCATCCAGGAGAACATCATTGTGATGGAGACGCGTTGGGAGGGCTTGTGGATGAACTGCTTCCGGCAAGCCAACATCCGTATGCAATGCAAGGTATATGATTCTTTGCTGTACCTTCCGTCCGACCTCCAGGCTGCCAGGGGTCTCATGTGCACATCTGTCGCTCTGTCCACCTTCGCCTGCATCGTGTCAGCCATAGGAATGCGCTGTACCCGTCTGGTGGACTCCCGTCCTAAGACCAAGCACATTGTTTTGGTGAGTGGAGGGTGTTTGTTCCTGGCGGGCTGCTTGACCACCATCATCCCCGTGTCGTGGACGGCTCACATGATCATCCAGGACTTCTACAACCCCTTGTTGATCGACGCTCAACGCAGAGAGCTTGGGGAGGCCCTCTATATCGGATGGGTCACTTCTGCTTTGCTCTTCAGCGCCGGGGTGATTCTGCTCTGTCGACATGCACCACGGACACAGGACAAAGTGGACATGGCTACTGTGATGTATCGTGCAGGATCGGCCCCGTATAACTACACCTACGCCCCCGGATACGGATACCAGCCTGCATACGGATACCAACCTGCATATCAACCGGCCTATTCTTCTGTCCCACCATCAGTCTATAACCCGCCAAGGTACTGAGACACACAGTGAGTGCTGCACTTTACCGCTGAAGTCTCCCATAAAGACTCCAGTACAGAAAGAACTTGAGATGGGAATGAACATTCAGAAGAAAACAGGACTCTTTGTTGATTATATATGACTGTATATGTGATGCTTGATTTTTTAATGCATTTCCTTCTTGCCTACATTATAAAAGACTTAATTTGCATTTGTACAAAGAACAAGATGAAATGTGCTAAATTTAAAAACTGTGGGATATTTCCATACAGCATTTAACTGATTTAATGTTGACTCTGTGATATTTTTTTTCACTTTGTACATTTTTAAAGCACTATATTGACTTTAATTGTATTAAAAAGATTTAAAATAAATGTGTAAAAAGAACAGTGGATGTACTAGTTCCTGGTCTGTAGTCTGAAAACATTCCTTTCCTGGATTTCAGCCTGGTTTTGGCGACGCTGGTCGAACCAGTTGAGGTGGTTCTCCAGTGTTTGTTTCTCTTGTGTTGTCAGAGGAAATGTTCCACAACCTCAATGTCACACCCTTAATGCAAATTTATCAGCAGGCATGAGTGACTTTGACGTTGTGTTTGTGTGACAAAAAGAGATGTGCAAGTGATCTAAGATGTACTTGAAAAAACAGTTGATGCATCAAAACAATGGTATACTCTTAAAAAATAAAGGTTCTTTGGCGAGGTTTATGGGTCCATTAAGAACCGTAAATATCCAAAGAACCCTTCCATTGCACAAAAGGTTCTTTATAGCGTAGAAAGGTTCTTTAGACTATAAAATGGTTAGAAAAAAAAAATGGTTCTTTAAAGAACCTTTCCCAAAACGGTTCTTCAGGGAACCAAAAATGGTTCTTCTATGGCATCGCCGTGAAAACCCCTTTTTGGTTCTTCCTGGCACCTTTATTTTTGGTCTAAACATTCATCTGGACTTGATGATGAAAATTAACTTAATACCAGAAGTTTATGGTCACAGTTACTGTCAGCTGTCTTGTAGAGAACAAAAACTAGATTGTATTTCACATTATCTGAAGAAAATGTGTAGTAGTGCATACAAAGGTTGCTAGGGTGTTGCTATGAAGCTGCTAAGATGTTCTGAGTGTTTAATTATCATGAATTAGAAACCTTGAGGGCACATAGTAACATGCTAAAAAAAATGCTCACTATCAAATGGAATTCTTGCTAAGGTGTTGTGTTTTTAGTATGTTGATTTGCCCCAAAACCTTAAACATGCTAAACACACTCAGAAAACTTTTGCAGATGCATAACAACATGAGATAAAATTCTCAGTATCAAATGGAATTGCAAAAATGATTGACCATACAAAAGTTGCTAGGGGGTTGCAATACAGCTGCTAAAGTGTTCTGAGTGGTTGCTATGCAGCTGTTAAGACCCTAGAAATCTCATAGTAACATGACGATAACCACTCAGAACCTCTTTAGCAGCTTCAAAGCAACACCCGAGCAACCACATAGTAACATTCTAAAAGCCACTCAGAACCTCTTTAGCAGTGGCATAGCAACACCCGAGCAACCACATAGTAACATTCTAAAAGCCACTCAGTACCGCTTTAGCAGCTGCATAGCAACACCCTGGAAACAGCAAGTAACATTCTAAAAACCACTCAGTACCGCTTTAGCAGCTGCATAGCAACACCCTGGAAACAGCATAGTAATATTCTAAAAAACACTCAGAACCGCTTTAGCAGCTGTTTAGCAACACCCGAGCAACCACATAGTAACATTCTAAATAAAAAAAACACTCAACCACTTAGCAGCTGCATAGCAACACCTGGGCAACCACATAGTAACATTCTAAAAATCACTCAGCAGCTGCATAGCAACACCTGAGAAACCACATAGTAACATTCTAAAAGCCACTAAGAACTTCTTTAGCAGCTGCATAACATCACCCAATTACCATATAGTAACATTCTAAAAACCACTCACAACCTCTTTAGCAGTTGCATAGCAACACCTGAGCAACCATATAGTAACATTCTAAAAACCACTCAGAACCTTTTTAGCAGCTGCATAGCAACACCCGAGCAACCACATAGTAACATTCTAAAAAAAAAAAAAACACTCAGAACCTCTTTAGCAGCTGCATAGCAACACCCAAAGATTCACATAGTAACATTCTAAAAGCCACTCAGAACCTCTTTAGCAGCTGCATAGCAACACCCGAACAACCACATAGTAACATTCTAAAAAACACTCAGAACATCTTTAGCAGTTGCATAGCAACACCCGAGCAACCACATAGTAACATTCTAAAAACCACTCAGAATCTCTTTAGCAGTTGCATGGCAACACCCGAGCAACCACATAGTAACATTCTAAAAACCACTCACAACCTCTTTAGCAGTTGCATAGCAACACCGAGCAACCACATAGTAACATTCTAAAAACCACTCAGAACCTCTTTAGCAGTTGCATAGCAACACCCGAGCAACCACATAGTAACATTCTAAAAGCCACTCAGAACCTCTTTACCAGCTGCATAGCAATACCCGAGCAACCACACAGTAACATTCTAAAAACCACTCAGAACCTCTTTAGCAGTTGCATAGCAACACCCAAGCAACCTCATAGTAACATTCTAAAAACCACTCAGAACCTCTTTAGCAGTTACATAGCAACACCCGAGCAACCACATAGTAACATTCTAAAAACAACTCACAACCTCTTTAGCAGTTGCATAGCAACACCGAGCAACCACATAGTACCATTCTAAAAAACACTCAGAACCTCTTTAGCAGTTGCATAGCAACACCCGAGCAACCACATAGTAACATTGTAAAAAAACACTCAGAACCTCTTTAGCAGCTGCAAAGCAACACTCTGGAAACAGTAAGTAACATTCTAAAAGCCACTCAGAACTACTTAGGAGCTGCATAGCAACACCTGGGCAACCACATAGTAACATTCTTAAAGCCACTAAGAACGTATTTAGCAGCTGCATAACACCCAATTAACCATATAGTAACATTCTAAAAGCCACTCAGAACCTCTTTAGCAGCTGCATAGCAACAGCCGAGCAACCATATAGTAACATTCTAAAAACCACTCACAACCTCTTTAGCAGTTGCATAGCAACACCCAAAGAATCACATAGTAACATTCTAAAAGCCACTCAGAACCTCTTTAGCAGCTGCATAGCAACACCCGAGCAACATTTACATTTACATTTAACATTCTAAAAACCACTCAGAACCTCTTTAGCAGCTGCATAGCAACACCCTGGAAACAGCAAGTAACATTCTAAAAGCCACTCAGAACCTCTTTACCAGCTGCATAGCAACACCCGAGCAACCACATAGTAACATTCTAAAAAACACTCAGAATCTCTTTAGCAGTTGCATAGCAACACCCGAGCAACCTCATAGTAACATTCTAAAAACCACTCAGAACCTCTTTAGCAGTTGCATAGCAACACCCGAGCAACCACATAGTAACATTCTAAAAACCACTCAGAACCTCTTTAGCAGTTGCATAGCAACACCCGAGCAACCTCATTGTAACATTCTAAAAGCCACTCAGAACCTCTTTAGCAGTTGCATAGCAACACCCGAGCAACCACATAGTAACATTCTAAAAAACACTCACAACCTCTTTAGCAGTTGCATAGCAACACCCGAGCAACCTCATAGTAACATTCTAAAAACCACTCAGAACCTCTTTAGCAGTTGCATAGCAACACCCGAGCAACCACATAGTAACATTCTAAAAACCACTCAGAACCTCTTTAGCAGTTGCATAGCAACACCTGAGCAACCACATAGTAGCATTCTAAAAACCACTCAGAACCTCTTTAGCAGTTGCATAGCAACACCCAAGCAACCACATAGTAACATTCTAAAAACCACTCAGAACCTCTTTAGCAGTTGCATAGCAACACCCTGGAAACAGCAAGTAACATTCTAAAAGCCACTCAGAACCTCTTTAGCAGTTGCATAGCAACACCCGAGCAACCTCATTGTAACATTCTAAAAGCCACTCAGAACCTCTTTAGCAGTTGCATAGCAACACCCGAGCAACCACATAGTAACATTCTAAAAACCACTCACAACCTCTTTAGCAGTTGCATAGCAACACCCGAGCAACCTCATAGTAACATTCTAAAAACCACTCAGAACCTCTTTAGCAGTTGCATAGCAACACCCGAGCAACCACATAGTAACATTCTAAAAACCACTCAGAACCTCTTTAGCAGTTGCATAGCAACACCCGAGCAACCACATAGTAGCATTCTAAAAAACACTCAGAACCTCTTTAGCAGCTGCATAGCAACACCCTGGAAACAGCAAGTAACATTCTAAAAGCCACTCAGAACCTCTTTAGCAGTTGCATAGCAACACCCGAGCAACCTCATTGTAACATTCTAAAAGCCACTCAGAACCTCTTTAGCAGTTGCATAGCAACACCCGAGCAACCACATAGTAACATTCTAAAAAACACTCACAACCTCTTTAGCAGTTGCATAGCAACACCCGAGCAACCTCATAGTAACATTCTAAAAACCACTCAGAACCTCTTTAGCAGTTGCATAGCAACACCCGAGCAACCACATAGTAACATTCTAAAAACCACTCAGAACCTCTTTAGCAGTTGCATAGCAACACCTGAGCAACCACATAGTAGCATTCTAAAAACCACTCAGAACCTCTTTAGCAGTTGCATAGCAACACCCAAGCAACCACATAGTAACATTCTAAAAACCACTCAGAACCTCTTTAGCAGTTGCATAGCAACACCCTGGAAACAGCAAGTAACATTCTAAAAGCCACTCAGAACCTCTTTAGCAGTTGCATAGCAACACCCGAGCAACCTCATTGTAACATTCTAAAAGCCACTCAGAACCTCTTTAGCAGTTGCATAGCAACACCCGAGCAACCACATAGTAACATTCTAAAAACCACTCACAACCTCTTTAGCAGTTGCATAGCAACACCCGAGCAACCTCATAGTAACATTCTAAAAACCACTCAGAACCTCTTTAGCAGTTGCATAGCAACACCCGAGCAACCACATAGTAACATTCTAAAAACCACTCAGAACCTCTTTAGCAGTTGCATAGCAACACCCGAGCAACCACATAGTAGCATTCTAAAAAACACTCAGAACCTCTTTAGCAGCTGCATAGCAACACCCTGGAAACAGCAAGTAACATTCTAAAAGCCACTCAGAACCTCTTTAGCAGTTGCATAGCAACACCCGAACAACCACATAGTAACATTCTAAAAGCCACTCAGAACCTCTTTAGCAGTTGCATAGCAACACCCGAGCAACCACATAGTAACGTTCAAAAATTCTTGACTATACAAAAGTTGCTAGGGTGTCGCTATGCAGCTGCTAAAGTGGTCTGACTGAGTGGTTCTTAGCATGTTGCTATCATTTGTTTTCAGTGGTTCCCCCAGAACACCCTACCACATAGCAAAATGCTAAACACCACTCAGCATCAAATAGAATTGCAAAAATAATTAAATTTATCCAATGGTGCAAAAATGACACGCTTCACCTTTCATTAAAAGCAAAACATCATCGTTAAGCCATCATCTGACTGCACAAATGTTTTTGAATACTTCAGACAGCAATTTAATGAGGCACAACACCAATGGCGTTAAACATTGACAGCAGTCAAGGCTTGTTGTGTGTTTGCTTGTATCTGGCTGTTCAGTGATCCCTGCGTTTACTCACTTAACAGGATCTTTGCCAGAAAACATACCCTGCTGAGCAAACATCAACACGGCTATGTGCTCCTCCTCCCCCCCAGCCCCCCCTCCCCCAAGCGGCAGAAAACCAGATAGAAACACTCACAGGGAGATTCGATTTCATAGCAACCACCCTCAGCGTTCCCTCCCTCCCTTGAGCAATAGGGCGGAGACTGGGAACAGGTGAACACCTATGAGCTCCCAATCCAGCAGGATGCAAATCCTCACAGTTGAAACCTGTCCTTGCTGTTCTATAGCACGCAGGCTTCTGGAGTCATGGCGAACGGCGCCCTGGAGATTGTGGGAATGTGCGTGACTCTGATCGGGCTCATCGGAGCGGCGGCCAGCACCGGGATGCCGATGTGGCGGGTGACGGCGTTCATCGGGGAGAACATCATTGTGATGGAGACCCGCTACGAGGGCTTGTGGATGAACTGCTACCGGCAGGCCAGCATTCGGATGCAGTGTAAGGTGTACGACTCTCTGCTGGCGTTGCCCCCGGACCTCCAGGCCGCACGGGGGCTCATGTGCTGCTCCGTGGCATTGACCGGTCTGGGTTTAATGATCGCCATCGTCGGGATGAGGTGCACGGCATGCATTCGAGACAACGACCGTGCCAAGCGCATGATTCTGATCATCTCGGGTTGCATGATTCTAATAGGCTGCTTCTGCTGCCTCATTCCTATCTCCTGGACCGCACACGCCATCATCCAGGATTTCTACAACCCCTTGCTCATCGACGCCCAGCGCAGAGAACTTGGGGAGGCGTTGTACATCGGTTGGGTGTCGTCAGCCTTCCTGTTTGCTGGTGGTTGCATATTCACCTGCTGCAGCGGCCCCCTGGATAAGGGCCCAGACCCAAGGTACATGTACTCCAGGAACGCACCCCATGTGGCCTATCAGCCGCAACCCGTGGCCTTCCACCCGCAAGCGCGGTCGGACTACAGCCATCCGTCCGGACCACCGTCATTCATTCAGGAGTCGTATCAACCGTCCAGACAGCAGTCATTCATTCAGCAGTCATATCAACCGTCCAGACAGCAGTCATTCATTCAGCCGTCATACCAACCATCCAAACAGCGGTTATTCATACAACCGTCCCGACATCCGTCCGCCCAGAGCGCAGTGGCTTATCTCTGAAATCCACAGGCTTGTGTATTTGCGTTTTTGTCTGTTTGTGTGTGTTAGAGAGAGAGATGGAAAGGGTGGACTTCTAAACAAAGGTGTTTTACAAAAGAAAAAAGAATAAAATTGAAACATTGAAATTGTTTTAAATGTAACAAAGTTAGCTGTACATTTCATTTTTGCCAGTTTTCATTCTTGGGAATGTTTTTGATCAAATTTAAATACTGTTTCTACTTTGGCTTAAATGTCTAAGAGCAGATGAGAAACAGAAAGGACTTTAAACCAAAGTTGGAAAACAATTTTGGTAACACTTTATTTTGATGTACTTACTATAGTAAATTATGCATAATTACAAGTAACTAAACCAAACCCTAACCGCAACTCTGTAGTAAGTACATGTAGTTCATTAATATTACTCAGTGCTTGTGTCACATTGAACTAAAGTGTAACCCAATTTGAACATTTAAATGGTTTTAAATGTGAAAAAGTTGCTTGTACATTTCATTTTTTGCTATGGTTTTGACTATTTGAATGTGATTTATGCTTTGTTTTTAACTATGTAAGTAGTTTGAGAGTACTTACAACTGTGACTGAGATTTTATAAGATTGATCATACCTCAGGATGTTGTAAAGTGTGTCACTTGAGGTATTACTTCAAAGCTGTCTAAAACAGAAACTATGTTTATATTTTTGTAAATATCATAAATGATTTTAAATCAATAAACAAGTGAAGTATCTTTTAGGATAAGATATTTGCTTTTCCAACCTCATATCTTTCTGCATTTACTTGTCATTTGAAACTGTGGTGTTCTGCTTTGCGTTGTGTATTTGCTCAGTAATAATTCTTGGAAGAAATCTGTTCATCTCTATGCTTCAGAGGACGTGTTTTCTCAAATAGTCACAGGATCTGAGTTACAGGCAGGTGCTGAATTGGGTGGTATAGTTCAGCTCAGTGCGTTCAAGATCTTTATGCCCTGCGGCTTCAGATAAACAGAAAGTCGCAGTGAAACGTAAGACGGCTATTGTTTTGAGCGTCTCTGTGTAGAGTAGACACACCCAGAGCGAGTGAATTACACAAAGAGCTTTTGGTGTTGGTATAGTAGTGCTACAACAGAACCAGGAAACGGATCAGAACTATCTTGGAGAGTGCATTGTGAGGAGCTCATTGAAGAAAGAAAGGGTGGAAAAACACCCAAATTGATTATTAATGTTGCATTTAATTCGATACAAAAAATACTTTTAATTAAAAATTAAGCTTTTCCCCGTGGTAGTTTAATTCACAGGACCAGACACCAGTTATTTTGCCAAGAGATTTTCTTTTTATTATTTTATATCAGTCATAGCAGAGAAAGACAATTTTCTGGGAGATGGTCTCTGTCTTCCTGGACACCCAGTTTGGATTTTATAGGTTGAGAAATTAATTACATTACCAGAAAAACAGGTTGTTTACGCTATACCTCGTGCTTTCACGTGGCACAATATACCCTTGAACATATGCCCAGAGAAACTTGTTGTTCATTGTTCAAAATAGATGTCTTATAGAGAACTTGTGTCATATGCGTTGGTAGGAAAACAACATCATGCTACACAATTCTTCCTTACAGAGAATTTCAGTTACGTGCGTAATTGGAAAACTTATGCTACATATTCCTGTGTTCAAAATGATCTCCTCTCATTGTGTCTCTCATATGCTCAGGCTCACTCTGACTAAATGATAATGATAATACAAATGATAATGAATATTGATAAAGAATAATACAAAAAATTATTGAAAAATTTGAGTTGAGATGCTTCCTTAGAAGTTTGTTTACTAGTAGGCAATATATATAGAAAGGCGGCTCACTGGGCTTTAGAACAGAGCCTGTATGTACTGTGGTGGCCACTAATGCAAAAGATGTGGGTCGTCACCAGGGAGAAGTGACCTTGAGTAGATTATTACAAAAGTCACCGTGCCTGTGTGGCACAATGGTCTCTAACCAGTGATTTGGATGAAATGTACATTTATGCATGATTAATGACAATAAAAATAGACTGCAATAAGCAGCAATCAAACATATTGTCCAAAACTGTCACTGGCTAGGCTATCCACCTTATGTTTAATGTAAGAGCGGCCCAGGAATTTCCAACTCCGGTGTCACATGATTCCAGTTATTTTAGCTGTACAAAAACAGCCCAGCTGCTTGATATTGCAAGCTTGTAGTTCTTATTTTTATTTATCATCATAATCATAAACAGACTGGTTATTAGCACAAACATTTATAGCGTTTTCTGCACTTTGTTATTCTTCCAGTTCTCTACCTGTAATGGCTAATGAATCGTAAGTCTCACACATTCCTGGGAAATAGCTTACTTCTGCATTGGTGACAAATAAGGTGGATAAAAGAAACTCAGCTTCCAAAGCACTGCTTAAAAGCAGATTGGCACAGCTGCTCCCTCTAGTGATGAAGTATGAGTATGAGGAACCTATAACTCTTTCTTAGTCAAGGTCATCTGAGATATATGAGAGGGGTCTTGTTGACAGCATTTGGCCACTGGAGAGTAAACACACCATCAGCATCTCTACATACCCTCATCATCCCGAACCAATCAGAAGACACCGCTGTCACTTTCCCATAACAAAGAGAGTTATCATTAAGATATATAATAGCACACTCCGGCCACACTGCCATGTGGATCTATGTGGAAACTAACTGTCCCATTTGATCTAGGAACAACATTTACCTAATACACCTGTGTTTTGTGTTTAACACGCCGAGTCTGAGACCTCTGGATTTGGACACTAAATCACTTGCCCAACAGGATTATCTTTGTTCAGAACAGGGTGAGTGGATTCATTCATTTGTTGAGGATAGTTTCCCGTCATCTGAGGAGACATGTTCTTTTGTTGAAAACAAAAACAGCTTAAAAGAGAACAATAGAAATGAACAGAAGAATTAAACATTTGTTTAAAAACAGAATTGAGTCTGAGGTTATTGGGGTTTTTTTGTTGATAGAAGTCTCTCATGTTCACGAAGGCTGCATTTATTTGATCAAAACAGTACTATTGAAATACACTGCCCGGCCCAAAACAAAAGTCGCTGTTCTGATTTAAATAGGCACATTTTTAAGAGTCTATGATTGGATCATTACTGCAGTGATTATTATGTTTCTAGCATGTTATATGTTTGGCAACAGTTCTTCTAACCCTAATTGATGGAGTGTACCTTCATTTCTTAATAATAACAATGTAGGAAGACACATCATGGCCATATTCCAGGATGACAATGTCAAGATTCATCAGGATCAAATTGTTCAGGCTATATGGTTGTGCTAGAGGAGACTTTACAGAGTGCTGGACTCTTGCATTGGCAATACAAGATCTTGACCAAAAATGTATGCACCTCTATAAATGTTGCGATGTTATTTCCATCAAGACGTGCATCAATTTTTGGTCAAGGTCTTGTATTGACAATGCAAGAGTCCAGCACTCTGTAAAGTCTCCTCCAGCACACCCCAAAGACTTTCCATGAATTTAAGGTCTGGACTCTTCATGCTCCCTCCCAAACATTCTTTCACAGTTTGAGCTGATGAATCTTGACATCCTGGAATATGGCCATAATGTGTCTTCCTACATAGTTGTTTAAAAAATGAAAAGCTACTGTAACCCCTCCTGTCCGAACTACCCACTCCAAGCGGGACTCGAACTTGGATCTGTCGGCATGAGAGTTGGCACTCTAACAAGGAGGCTAAAGGCTTCAACCTCTAACGTCAGTCCCTAGAGCGTCTCTTGAGATCGAGGAGTGAGGTTTACTCGCACAGCAACTACTAGCTGGCCCCCATTACACTCACCCCCCTAAATCTCACTCCCATCCGGGTCACGGCACCAATGTAACCCCTCCTGTTCAAACAGCCCGCTCTAAGCGGGACTCAAACCCAGGTCTGCCGGCATGAGAGTCAAACGCTCTAACAAGGAGGCTAAAGGCTGCAACCTCTAGCGTCAGTCGCTAGAGCGTCTCTTGAGATCAGAGGAGTGACATTTACGTGCACAGCAACTACTAGCTGGCCTCTGTTACACTACACACTCCATCAGTTAGAGTTAGAAGAACTGTTGCCAAACATACAACATTCTAGACACACATAATAATCACTGCAATAATGATCCAATTATAGTCTCTTAAGCATGTGCCAATTTAAATCCAAACAGCAACTTTTTGTTTGTTTGTTTTGGTCGGGCAGTGTATTAAAACACCTGTTTTCTATGTGAATATATTGTAAAATGTAATGTGATCAAAGCTGAACTTTCAGCATCATTACTCCAGTCTTCAGTCACATGATCCTTCAGAAATCATTCTAATATGATGATTTGCAAGAATGAAACCAATTATATTTGTCTCTCTACTTTTAGGAAAACTAATGAAATAGGCAAACGCGTGAGAGGCAGAGGTCAGTGATGGTTCAGGGCAAGTTTGAACTCATCGCTCTGTGCCTGGGCATCATCGGTCTGATCGGGACGGTGGCCGTCACGGGCCTTCCCATGTGGAAAGTGACAGCGTTCATCGGGGAGAATATCATTGTGATGGAGACCCACTGGGAGGGTCTGTGGATGACGTGCATCAGGCAGGCCAACATCCACATGCAGTGCAAAGTCTACGACTCTCTGCTGTTCCTCCCACCGGACCTGCAGGCGGCCCGAGGCTTGACGTGTAGCGCTGTGGCGCTGTCTGCGCTCGGGCTGCTCGTGTCTCTTTTCGGCCTCCGTTGCACATCGTGTCTCAAGGATCAACCACGCGTCAAAAGCATGTTTGTGATTGCCGCTGGGGCGATGCATATTTTAGCGTGCGTTTGCGTTATCATCCCGGTCTCTTGGACGGCTCACACTGTTATTAGAGACTTCTACAACCCTCTACTGCTCGACGCGCAGCGCAGGGAACTAGGAGAGGCGCTGTATATTGGTTGGGTAACTAGTGCTTTTCTTTTGGCGTCTGGAGTTATATTTCTCTGTCGTCGTGTTGGTCCAAAATCAGACTCATCGTTTTATGCTCATCGACCAGTTAATAAACCCACGTTAAACCGCTTCCAGCCCTTTAACTCTATCAGACACCAGCCTTTGCTCCAGAACAACAGCCTCTCCATTCAGCAGCCTTCTGTGGTCAGCTACACCATTACGCCTTCCAGTGGTCAATATTCACCTTACAGTATGCAACCGGTGACCACAGGGTCTTTAATGTACAGTCAAAACATCATGCCCCCTCAGAATCTAAACTATCATGGCCCAAATGTGATGCAAAGCCAGTATGAATCCCGAAACACACAGCACCCCCGTCAGCTTTCCACACACTTCAAAAGAAGCAACGGCAGCGATCCCTACGCGTCCTTCACCTCGGGATCCGCATTTCATCCTGTGCCACAGAACCCGCTGTTTGTAGGGTACATCTACTCCAGGGTGCAGTCGTACAGCTCAGACAGTAGCCCTGGACTACGTATCTAAGGGTTTTTGAAATATTTCCACATTTATTTTTGTATAGCCTAATAATTTTAAAAATCAATCATAGAAATGTTCTCTATACTCTAAAAAAATGCTGGGTTAAAAACAACCCAAGTTGGGTTGAAAATGGACTATTGGGTTGTTTTAACCCAGTGAATGGATTGTATCAACCTAACTTGGGTTGTTTTAACCCAGCATTTTTTAGAGTGTAGGACGTTATGATAGAAACGGCTTCTCGGACAAGAACAAATGTAGGGCGGGACTTGACTTTGTCCGTGGGGAATTGATTGGATGGTTGTGGTTTGCTATTGGTCGATCTCATGTGAGTGACAGGTTGCCCCGCCTTCACGCTAGTAAACACATCATTAGTAAAGAGGAGAGATGTCATGGCAAAAGGAAGGGGAAGTTATTTTCATTAAAGATTATAAGGCACATGAATGCACATAAATACTGTAATTTATTTTTAAAAAAACATGAACTGTCAATTTTTATTTCATGGTGACTAATTATAATTAGGCTAAATAGAAATTCTAAATTCCAGATTTCTAGACATTTCAATAACTACATATTCTTTTGGGTTTAGCTTTTTTTTAGGTCATGATTGGCCTACATTTTGTTTTTATTATTTTCACAAATAGCAAATCCTCAGCAATTCCTACCCAATAAAATATTTTAGTGCTTGACAGAACTAGCCAAAATTATATAGTTAAAAAAAATACATGACTTTTTAAATGCCTTTTCCCATTCTAAAAATCTTTTAGAATTCCCTCTTTTAAAATTCCCTCATATCCAGCTTTTCCAAGATTGTGAGAACCCACATTAAACATTACATCAGTTTATATTTTTGTAGGCAATATTACAAAAACTTTTTTCATTGTGAAAAAGAAACTATGAGCAAGACTGTAAATGTAATGCATGCAACGTATACATCACAAATACTTAGTTACCAACATTCTTCAAAATATCTTCTTCTGTGTTCAACAAACACTGTAAAATCGAATTAGTTAGACTTACTTGAAAAAAGCATGCAAACCGATTGCCTTAAAAAAACAAAGTGAAACAGGAATAGTATGTTGTGTTAACAAATGCTTAGTTAGTATAGTTCACTTACACAAGTATAGTATGTGAATTCATCGTATGTGAATAGTACAGATTACTAGATTTTTACAATTAAGTTAAGACACTAAGTAAAGCTAACTAAAAAGTGTTAGTTAGAATCACTGTTGGATTTTACAGTGAAAGAAAGAAATGTATACAGGTTTGGAACAACTTGAAGGTGAGTAAATAATGACATTTTTGGGTGAATTATCCCTTTGAAGTAAACATTTTGCCAGTGTCTTTTTTGTTCCTTTTTCGTAAGGCTTTTTAAAATGTTGATTCGACATCACATCTGAGAATAGGAGCTACTGAAGGGTTTATCATGGCATCATTTTCCTGCAGCTCCAGAATTTCAACTCTTTGTCCCATGAGATAAAATGGCAGAATGCAGGTAGAATTCAGAGGGTCCCGCACCAGATGAGCACCTGTCATTGAATGTGAATGCTAATGGATGGAGAACTCCAGGTAAAACTGTGACTGCAAAAACCCAAAGCTGCGGTTGTTTCTTATGAATCCAGCCCCCATAAACAACCTTTGTTTCACATTGAGGCATGCGGACAGCAAACACTGAATCGGCATACAGCACATCAAACCGGTTTTAGCCCTGTGGGATGATATTTACTGGCAGCTAAGAAGCGGTGTGTTATTCTCCAAATAAACAGCTGAGTTTGTCCTGGAGCTGAGAATATGACAATATTTGAAGAGATAGTCATGTGAATATCCTATGGTTCTCTCTTTTCAGCTGACAGGGGACTCATTATATACTCTACTGTATTGCCACTTATAAATTTGTAAATGATGCAAGTCTCTGCTGTTTCTATCACTTGTGACTTAGAGATCAAAAGCATTAGGTAGAGGAGATTGGCTAGTTGTCACAGAGTCGGTCTCAGTTCAGCTATCTTGAGTGTAATGTTTGTTCACTTTTCATTGCAATCCTGTAATAGGTTGTTACTGACTTTCAAAAGTGTGATAACTTACCCTGATCTTCCATTGCCATTATGATGGTTAACCAGTAGATGGCCTTACTGAGCATTTACCGTAGTTATCACCCTTACAACTTACAAGTGTAGCTTATTGGGGGACTTCATTTTGTAAATTGAGTTGTAGTGCAAACATTCCATATGTTACACTGTAAAGAAATACACAAACAATTGCAATTTTAAGTCGAGTGAGTTGTCAAAGTAAACACCTCTAGTGTAGAACATCCTGTAGAAATGCATTACCCGGCATCTGGCTTTGTTTACAGGGGCTGAACTGTTGGCTATCCTCCCTCTCTAAATGACCTGTGATCCAGATCCTGTCTCTGTAATCCCTCTAATGCCGTATAAACCCACTGTCACAAAGACCTAAAGGATACGGTTAGCAATCACCTCTTAAACCAGATCCAGACCGTTGGAATCAGTTCCAACTTTTTTTTTCAGCTGATGAACGTCAAAAAGGCACAATATGTACGATTTTTGGATTCAAATATCCAAAAACCACTAGAACAGCGTTATATATTTATATATACATTATCCAAAATGTTTCCAAGAATGTTCAAATCCAGAGAAATAAGCCATTTTAACCAGGACATGGACCTATCAAGGACATCATTCCCGTGTTACCCTCGATTCCCGGTTTTATTTTGTAGAAACCATGGAAACACCAAAGACGCTTTAATATATGATGTGTTTTATTAGACAGGTGAGCAACGGTTTAAACACATTCATCAACAGAAAACCAATCATTGTTCTTCAGCTCAACACAGTTAGTCTTATTGATCAAATATGGTTTTCATGATTTACCGTGAGTACCATGTTTTACCATGACTAATATTGATATAGCTCACTGCAGTGTGAACAAGTGTCTCATAGCAGCCGCCGAGTGAAGTAGAGGAGCATTATAACATAGGCCTAACTCTCAACACACTCAAATGTATGTATTATGATAAAACAGCGCTGTGTTACCCCACTACACATGAGCGGAAGAAGCAGAAGTGGCGACTGTGGCATAATAAAAGGTCCGCGAAATCAAAGCGTCATCAAGCTACGCCTTTGTTTTGAATAAGCGACCTCTAGCGGCGAAAAATTACATATTGTGGGTTTAATTTTTTTTACAGCCAATCAGAATCCATCCTGCTTTAAAGAGCTTGAGCATTTAAAGTGGTTGACGACAAAACTGCAGCGCGCGCTAATGTCGTGTAGTTTCGAGATAACCTTGCGACGTCCTATTTGGAGCTGTTAACGTCCTCGGACTCAGAATTATGGGCTTTTATGGCAACACTATCAATGCCAAATAGAATCTGCAGTGGTCAGATGGCCATCATGTGGGCGCTCTCAGAAAATGCACAGTTGTAATTACGAGTTCTATGAAGATGTGAACTTTTTTACAAGTCGTAATCTTATATTTACGGTAATTACTACATTGATGCACGCTAGGGGGGTATTCCAGAAAGCAAGTCAAGTCAAGTCAACTTTATTTATATAGCGCTTTTAACAATGTAGATTGTTTCAAAGCAGCTTTACAGTGTTAAACAGGAAAATAATGCAGCATAATTTTATTAAGCTGTATAGCCATTTGATGTCATCAGTTCATTTCAATTTCCATACGGTGACAGTGTGGGCTTTAGATCAATAATTAGATCAGTAATTTAGTTTATATGGTTAAATTAGTTTATTAATTAGATTTATTTCGATGTTTAGTTGAAAAATTTAGTGTCCCCAACTGAGCATGCCAAGCCAGAGGCAACAGTGGCAAGGAAACCAAAACCCCATTAAAAGCAAGGTTAACTTACCGTCAAATATACCCTGAACTCCTGGTTGATTAACCCAAACTTGCTTACTCGAGGTATGCAGGTTCAAAAACACATCTGGGAGTGAGTTCAGACAACTCAGAGTATGTTAACCGTGAACACAAGACATTCTCAACAGAGCGACGAATCGACTAGTCATCATGGAAACGTACAAGTGTCCCATACTTCCTTCTTCTTCTTTTGTTTAATGGCGATTTACATAACCTACTTAGTGCACATTGCCACCTATTTGTTTTTTTCAATCTTTTCATTTAATAAGTAATCTTTATTCGCTGAGAATAAGGATTATATTGTTTGTTTGATGCTAATTAATTGAATGCAGATCCATGTGTGAGATGACAATAAAATCAATAAATATATTTGAATTGAATTAACATTTAAACATTACCTTGTTGTAATAGTGCTTTAGAATTAATTTATAATATTGTATATTTATAACTAACTATATAACACATTTAGTTATAATAATTATTATATAACACGTATCTGAATACCACTTAAGCAAACTAACCCTGGAACATGTGCTCTGGAGCAGGTTATGTTGAGAGAGTGAGTTGCTCTGGCTGCTTATATACCCTGAAAGTTACCTGTTTTTGGAACCGAAAGTTGAGGTTATCCACTTACTTACCCTCAAACATACCCAGATATGGCACATAACCTGCTTTCTGGAATACCCCCCTGATGTTCTTGATAGGACCATTAGTAGGCCTATTGGTGTCCAAAACAGCAAAATGGATTATTCGCTGGGTTTTCTATTGATTAAGAAAGACAAAATGATTAATCTTATTTGAAAAACGTTTATGATAGCCTACTTAAACACTCACTAGACTGCATTTTAATTAAGAATAATGTTGCTTAATTTGGAATTGCATATGCTACTCAATGACTAAACTGTTCACGGACCTAAGGATATGTTTACACTACAACGATGTAGGCTAAAAAAAACGCTGTCGCCTATTCTGTGTGTCAGGCCAGTAGTTGGCAATGTGACTTTGTAAAGAAACACTAGACGGAACACTTAATACGCATGAAGTGACCATTTTTACAAATTCATGTTTTTGAAGTTTACACAGAGACAATCTTTTTCAGAAACTTGCACTTTGAATCCTTTTTTCAAAATGTGTGTTTTCAGGCCACCAAAACTGGCCCCTAAGAGTAGTTTGCTAGTTTTCGGTTCCGAATTCAGGGTATGTTTACACGACAACGATGTCAAAACGATCTGTGTTAACACGGATCTGCGAAAATGCCAGGCCAGTAGTTGGCGATGTCACTTCGACCCATGGGCGGCGGAACCATTGTATGTGGGTGGGACAAGACCCACCCAATTTTTACGATCAATGATATTGGACCCACTCACTTTTATCGTCTCTAACATTCAGCACATGTCTGTTTACCTACCCCTAATTGATAAACACTTATTATTAAACCCATGTTAGACGCTTTATTTCCACTTTTCTAATATTTTCTTAATTTTTATTGAAAATAAATGCCTTTCCGATCTGATATGTGATGGGAAAAGGGAGAGGATTGAGTTCGGCGAAAGGCGGACTCGACCCGCAGGTCGATTTGTGTCAAAACTAGATACCGTGCGTCTTACCCCTACACTACTGCCACTCTCAATGATAATGCGATTTACGTCTTTGTCTTTCCGAACTATATGTTTAGCAAGCAAAGCAGTATATTTGTACTTAATGTAATTGGCATCTACTCCAGTAAAAAAATTCTGAGGACCCACCCACATTTTTTTTTGCTTCCGACGCCCATGCTTCGACCTCGTAATACGCATGGGCGAACATGACTCAAAGGCTTGCATTTTCAGGCCCCAAAAACGTCGTTGATGTGTAAATGAACGACCAAGACGCATACAAAGTTTTCAATTGAAAACAATGTCGTGTAAACAAACCATTGTTTCTGTCACGAGCGAGCAACTTAAACAAAATCGCGGTTGAGTAAAGATTCAATAACTCGCAGATAACGCAAAAAAAGACTGAATTCGGAATATCCCACTACCGTAATTGCACAGCCATATTTTTATTTAGCAGACATAGTAAGAGTAGGCCTATGCTATTCCGAAATCAACCACTGACCAATCTGATCGAATCTTTTTTTAACTGAACTTGTTTAAGATTTGAACCATTGTAGTGAATCAAATCTCTACTACTTCACACACAAACAAACTTCTCACAGCTGCATCCGCGCACTTCTCTTCTCACCTGATCGTTTTAGTTGCAGTTTTATATAATGGGAGTAATGTTTTATTAAAATTGGGTTAACTGCTGTTGAATAAGGTGTCTTCCCGTTTGGCGAAATCACAGACAGCGAGTGACACATAAACGGGTATTTAATCTGCTGGCAGATGTGCGTTTCCATCAGAGCTCCGGCACAAGATTTAATCATTTCCTCGGTGTACCAAAGAGCAAAGACGTTGTCGAGGTCGACTGCTGCCAGATTTGAAGTTAATCTTCACAACGGATCCATGTTTGCGGATCAGAGAGTCGACAGTGCCCTCAATTGAGCCCGCGCGCACGGACTGGGAGTCGTTCTCCGCGCGCTCGGTCCCTGTCAGCAGCACCACTATGTCCTGAAAGCCCCGCGGGAGGGATGCTCATTCACGGTGACTTATTCTGGAAAGTGATGCCCAGTTAGCACCCATGGATATGAGGATGGGTGATTCCCACCAGTGCGAGTGAGTGGAAAGAAGCTGCTCGGATGGAAATTATTCCTGAATGGATACAAAAAGAAGAAGGATATGGATGTTGAACGTTCCTCCTGCAGGTGCACCATGAAGGGGACAGGTGTGAGCTTCATCCTGCTGTGTCTGATGGCAGAGGTCAGTCTCAGCGCGCAGCAGGTCTTGAGAATCGGTGAGTAAGAAAGCCCTTTATTAATAACAGCTATGTGCTTTAATATATGTGAAATTAACATTTACGGACTATACTTTTTTGTTTTGTTTGCTTGTTCTGCCAATTTCAGTATCTGGACACTTGAAGTGACTTAAAATTCTGAATGTTACTGCATTAGATAGCACATTTATTGGTGTGCCTCATGCTTCTATGCAATAAAAGTGGTCGATTTATCGACATTTTAGTCACTTACAATGTTTGAATGCCATGTCTGTTAGATTAAAATATCAAACAAAGTGGCTTTTATTTTCAAGAAACAGCACAAGCCCACAGAATATTTCCTCAAAAAGCAGTAAAAAATGCTTTTTCAAAGTTGTGAACAAAGATTATTGGGGTATGTTTTACAAGAAAATACTATTTATTTGTGAAATGGAGGCTACTTGCAATTTCTGTGGGAAAATTGACAAAGTAAATTCGACACCAGATTTTTTGGGGTAAAACAGTGGATATAGTCACGCCTGTGTGCATTTAAGGAGAACTGACTTCATACATCCACTGATGATGATGATGATCTATCCATTCAGTCATATCCGACTCTCAGTGACCTTACGGACAAGCATTTTCCACGCTATCCTGTCGAGCTCTGCTTCTTTCAACTGTTCGATGTTCATATTGGCATCTGTTTTAAATGGTGTCGAGCGAGTTCTTTGCTCTCCACTGACCATTCCCAACATTGCTGACTTCTCCAGCCACTTTGCTCGCATAACATGGCCAAAATAAGTCTAGTGATTTCAGCTTCTACAGTGACGTCCCTGGTTTTAATGTGATTCGGTACTTCTCTGTTTGTTTTCCTGGCTATCCATGGTGTTTGTAACAGTTTCCACCAGCATCTGCCAATGTCCAACTCCATACAACATTGTGAGAAAGTTGATGGTTCTGACTAATCTGCTTTTGGTTTGAGTAATATCTGTGCTCTTCCAGATCTTATACATCCACTAAAAATCATCAAGCTGATTGAAATCATTGAGCAACAATGATGTAGGTGCAATTTGATTTGATATTTTGTCATCAAATGCAATGACATTCAGACATTTTTCTTGATGAAAACGTCAAAGCCGGAAGTCATTTGTTTAGCTTTTGGTCATGATTGCATAGGATTTTTCTTATTAGAAGAACATATTTCTTTTTAACAATCTTGAAGTGATAAATGTCAATCATGGAAAAAGAGGTAGAATGTTGTTGACAGTGAAAACCGTTTTTGGATGGTAAAACTAAATCTGTCTATTTTGAATCTAACGCAGCAGAATTAGAATATGTTTAGTCTTAATGATCGCTCTGGCCCTTTTATTTTTTTCTATAATTTTCTAGAAGCACAATTTGAACGTATCCTATCTAGATAACAGAATATCATTCATAAATTCTGGGTCATTAGTTTGTGTACCTCTTTGAATTGTGCATGTATGAGATGATGCTTCCAGCTGCAGTATTTTCATTGAACTTTGCAGTTCATTCCATCTAATCCTGATTTGTCAATCCTGATGTCTAATGAGACAGCGAGAGAGAGGGCAGGGGTCTGGACAGATATGCTGAAATGCAGGTTAATCTACTATCAAACAGTTTCTTATGATGATATGTTGTTGTGTTTATTGACCGGTAACCCTGAGGTTTCTGATTTAATGCAGTCAAGTGTATGAATTTCGCAAGTTTGGTAATGTACAATTGATGTAAAGCTCAACTCTGACCCTCGATATCCGCTTTCCTGAGTTTAGCTCTAACCCTAATCAAACACACCTGAACAAGCTGACCTGGACAAGGGCTGTGTTTGAAATCGCCTCCTTATCCCCTCATTCACTATTCCCTACATTAGTCCACTAATACAGTCCACTTGAAGGAGTGAATGAGAACGAGTGAGTGAATTCAGACACTGAATGCGCCGGAAGGGCTGCCGCTTTTGCATAGTTTGTGTTGTTTAATAATCATTTAATCTTAGCAAACTGGCAGCTCCAGGAGTAATGAGGTCTGTCATGGAAACTAGCATGTATTAACCGTAATTAAACAAGGAATTTATCCAACTTATTCCTGACAAGCCGACTTTTTTTCCACTCAAAAAAGACTGAAACGAATAATTTCAAATCATAAGGTTGCGCATCAAATAAAGCTTATCCGCCAGTTTGACTGAATGAGATGTCAGTTTTCCTTCATGTTTTATTTTCAGACATCATGATCATAACGTAGCCTAACGCTTGGCATTTAACGTGTTGAAGTACGTTATGAGTATTTGATATAGCATATTATATCTATGGCTCTTTTCAGTCGCTGCATTCTTTTTCCCTTTGTATTTCACTGTAATATGAAAAACGACAACATATACTGCACATTTGTGGTGTGTTCTCCCGATTTTATTTACGATATATCCCATTAATAATTTACTGGAATGCACGAAGAATCTCTCGTTTTTCTCCTCAAATCCTTGCATCTCTTTCCAGGTTTGTTTTCACAGGTATTTATTAGCTGTCAAAATGACGGAAATCACTTTGAAATAGCATCACGCAATGCTGAAGTTAACAGACATTTTTGATTAAGGCAACAAATTTTACATAATACTACAGTAATATTTAACCCGTTTGTTATTGCTGTGGAAAGATTTTGGGGTTATGTTTATGTTTATATTTATGGTCTGTTGGAAGTTCCTTGATGATGTATCTACACTTTTAAATGTCCTTTTAATGTTCGATGGTTGAAGAGTGAGTAGAATAATGTCATCTCATTGTATCCAGTATAAAAAAACGTACTATTATGTTCATAGAGCGAGTCTTTCACTGATTTTTCACAGCTTAATGGAAGTTACACCTATAATTCACGCAAAGCATCATGGGGTGTAGGAAGTAGGTGGATACCTGTATGATGGCCCTTTCCCAAATGGCACACTTCATATGCACTTTCGGTCTTGTGGACTTACAATGGCTGCCGTGTGCGCGTGTCCATTAAGTCTACGAGACCGTAGGGTGTCCCATTTGTCATTTTTAGGTCTCAGAAGGGTGCGCCCCCTTTGAGGTCGATATGCGCCCTCGATACGCACTTCTGCCGAGCCCGCACTGGTGCGGGTTAAGCAGCGGACTTCTTCCCGGCAGTCAAAGCGGCATTACGTCATGAAGTGCGGACTCTGAGGAAGACCGTGAGGGTTTAGGGTGCCATTTGGGACAGGGCCTATGATATTACGCTGTACCCTCATTGGACCAGCCATTTGGAAAATGAATGGATGGCCGATTCTGGTCAGACGCGGGAATTCATTCGGCACGACTGCATTGTGGGTATTCTCTAGCCGTTGAGTGTACATCGGTTGTACACTCATTATCGGGGTGCCATGTGGGATTGAATGAGTGCTCTCGATAACGTCCACTATGGTTTCGGACACCACTACAATTGGCTGTCCCCGCAATTAGTACCTTTTTTAAGGGTATAGGGGATATTTCGGACACAGCCAGGGTCAAGTTACTAGAAAGCTACAGCGAGTTTCATCTGGGTTGGGGCAAAACTCTGCAGGGCTGCGTTTCCCAAAAGCATCGTAAGCCTTAGTTAATCGTAGATCAATTGCCAGCAATGGTTCATCGATTGTTATTTGAGAACCCCTGCTGTAAAGATTGTGTGATGTTGTTCACAACATAGTGTGGTCGTTAACTAGTTAAATAACAATTGAGATTTATGGATTGGTTAGTACCAGAGGTGGCCGATAATGTTCCTTTGGAGCCTTTAATAATGTTCTTTGTGCGTTTAATCCTCCGCTATAATTTCTCTCGGTCTGAGGTCGAATCTAATCTTTTTTTTTTTCTCTGCAAACATTTAATCTGCTCCATATGGTTGGTGTTTCAATTAGTCCTCTCAGCTTTTGCTGTGTTAGAAACCCAGTCACTGGGTAATACTGGAAAATCGTCCCTGTTAAGCATGTTAAACAAGCCGGGGCTAATCTGCTTTCTGCTCAGAGACCCTCAGAGTGGGCAGTGACGCCCGGACATCCAGAAAAACCCTGCCAAAGCAATGCCAGGATGCCCCGAGGCTCAGCAGCAAAGACATGTTTCATTGAGTAATGTTTGATTATGATATGCTGCCTTATTTACATTCAGATTTACATGTGTGCATTTAGCAAATGCTTGGGTGCGAAAAGTTGGATTTTATAACTTAGAATGTTTAACATTTTATTTAAACCGACTAAAAACTGTTTTAGAAACTAGAAAAGTATAAGGGTGAATCTCATGAAATATGTCCAGGTCACATTTCACACCAAAAGCTAAACATTTATTCCTCCCTATGAATAATTCTCATTTGACTCTCAATTTTGTAATACAGTAGGATAATTGCTGTAATTAACAGCAATTAATTGTAAATAATGTATTTGTCAATTATTACATATTATAATATAAAAGTGTGCTAAAACTCATGAAAATAATGTCAGAATGCATTTTGTGGTCCTAAAATACTTTTAGTTGAAATATGACCTTGATATGTTTTTGTTAGAGCATTTTGTGATATTCAGTATGTTTTGGAAAGCATCACTGTGATGTTTATGATCAGATGAATTCGATGCTGTTATTCAAAACAGTAGTTGAAGTGCATTGCACTGTTAATGTCTCTGTTTACGGTGTATTTTTAATCAGAACAAGAGTATATTTAAACTTAAAGCATCTTATTGGCCAGTTCTAGAGATCAGGTACCCAGAACAGAGACATCTCAGTCTCACACACATCAAACACACACCCATGGCTGTGATGCAGTGATGTGGGATGTTAAATGAATGGAGGAAACAACTGCATCTTTGTCCTTCGATCCTTTAGCTGTTGGCTCACATCGCAGTGAGGTCCGTCTCTGAGACTCAACACTCACGTCCACAACTCACACAGCAACAGACTGGCACAGTCTCAGGATTATATTTGAGGATGATCAAGACGGCTTTCACCAAAATCCAGAATTTAGCTTCTAGGCCATTTGATTCAAAAGTTAAAACCGACACTGGTCAAACATTTGAAATAATTAAGATGTGTTTTTTTTTATGTCTGAAAAGAAGTCTCTAATGCTCACCAAGGCTGCATTTATTTGATCAAAAATACAGTAAAAAACAGTAATATTGTGAAATATTACAATTTTTAAATAACTGTTTTCTATGATAATATATTGTAAAATGTAATTTATTCCTTTGATCAAAGCTGTATTTTCAGCATCATTACTCCAGTCTTCAGTGTCACATGATCCTCCAGAAATCAGTATAATATCATGATTTATAATAGGAATAAATGACATTTTAAAATATGTTGAAATAGAAAACAGTTATTTTAAATCGTAATAATATTTCACAACATTGCTGTTTATATAAAAGCAGCATTGGTGAGTGGGTTTGAAGGACTGCCAATAGGAATATTCAGACCTTGGACCCTATTTTAACGATCTGAGCACATGGTCTGAAGCGCACAGCGCAGGTGCACTTAGGGTGTGTCCGAATCCACTTTTGCTAGTTTAATGATGGAAAAAATGGTTGACGCGCCAGGCGCATGGTCTAAAAGGATTGCACCTAGTCTCTTAATGAGTCATGGGTGTGTTTTGGGTGTAATGTGCAATAAACCAATCAGAGTCTCATCTCCCATTCCCTTTAAAAGCCAGTTGTGCTCGTGCCTTGGTGGATTCGCTATTTATATGGTGGAATTTGCGAGCGGAAAGACTGAGCGCTTCTCCAGAGAGGAATCCTTTTATTTGTAATATATAAAATTGTTTGTGTGCTGCTGCGCGTCCCTGTGTGTGTAATAAGCAGAGTGTACGTGTGTTGTGCACCCGCCTATAGGCACATATTACTTACGCGCTCTTTAAATGACACAAAAAATACTGCGCTATTGACTTTAGACCAGGTTTTTGGTGGTCAATGGCGCAGTCGATTTCAGTTCCTCAAAATAGCAACGCACCAACAATGCTCCTGAACACACCTGGTTTCCAGACCAGCACGCCCATGGGCGAACAGATGGGCGTGAGTGCATTTGCTATTTAAACAACGTGGCACTGGACGTGAAAATGAGAACTGCGTCAGGCTGAAACTAGTTGCTTTGCGGCTGGCGTCGCATTGCGCCAGCCGTATGATAGAGCCCATTGAATCATTCAGTCAAATGATTCCTTCAAAACGGCTGGTTCGTTCAAAAAGGCACAAAGCAGAAGTGACTGAGTTGTTCATTATAGAACGATTCGTTCAAAAACATTTAAACAAAAACAATTAATTCAGTAATAAAACTGTGTTGCCAAGAGATGCGCAATGGCTCTACTGTTTGGAACTATTTTCATTGGCAAAATAGAGGAAAAACAGACACTATAGTGTCTAAAATATAAGCCAACTAATAGCCTATTAACTTACTGTTTATCGAGTTGTTGTATAAAATCAATATCACATTTGCAAACGTGCTGATATTGGGAAAAACAGCCCTTTTGCTCGTGTGGTATTGCTTAGAAATATTAAAAACAAGAACTTATACAGGGACTTGGGCTGTGCGATATTGAAGAAAAATGCGATATGCGATATCCTTGTTAAATAACGGGGTATTCGATATGCGATACGATATTGCTTTAAGTGTGTAAAATCCATTTCTTTCCCCAACTGATATCCTTCACTTAAAGCCTAACCGACTGTGTTTACATGAATACTCATCAAGAAGGCATTTTGACACAACTGTGTGTGTATTTGACAGTTCAAGTGTGTAACAAGACATGAAAACAAGAACGGCTTGTGTGCACGTTTCGGTGTGTGTGTCAGACCGCACGAGACTGCAAGGAGTTGTTTTTCGCAAGTTATTGCATTTAATAACTCTTTAACGTCAAGCAATAAGTCACATAAGTAACAGTCGTGTGCCCAGTCTATTCTCTGCTATGTGCATCAACCTAAAACATACACTTTTCACAATGTTGAAGTAGCCTATTAAAATCATTCAGATATTGCGTACCATTGCGATATGCATATTGCGATATTTCGATAATTTCGATATATTGTGCAGCCCTAACAGGGACCATATCTTGGTTTTTGGAAGCATATCGTTGGCGTTTTTTTGTCCCATGCCCCCGTTAATTTATTTGAAGATGCAGTTGCATTATTTGATATACAAGATTTATGATTTGTAAAATGCAGCTTTAAAAGGATAGTTCACCCAAAAATGAAAATTAGCCCATGATTTACTCCCCCTCAAGCCGTCCTAGGTGTATATGACTTTCTTCTTTCAGACGAATAAAATCAGAGTTATATTAAAAAATGTTCTGGCTAATCCAAGCTTTATAATGGCAGTGAATGGCAGCCCACAATTTGAAGACCAAAAAAGTGCATCCATCCATTATAAAAGTAACCCACACGGCTCCGGGGGGTTAACACTTTTTTAAATTTTGCAGTGTAATAACTTTGTTGAAATTAAACCCATATAGCTATAGTACCTGACTTTTCCTAAATGTGTGAAAGAAGAATGTCATATACACCTAGAATTCCTGGAGGGTGAGTTAATCATGGGGTTATTTTCATTTTTGGGTGAACTATCCCTTTAAGTAGAATGTGTGCGTTTCTTTTTTATATTTGAATGGAGTTACAGTCCATCAGTGAAATACGTCTTTGTTTCGAGTCAACAGTCTCTAAGACAAACCAAGGTTGTCCGTGTGACACGCAAACATTACGAACCCCGAGTCTGAAATCAATTAATTCCGATTTATTCCACTTCACGGCGAATTGTGCAATTTGTCAAAGTCACACTTTTGATTGATGCCTATATTTGATTAGCATCTCATTACCCAAAAGCCCCTGCGATGATGTCAGAGCTGAAGACATGTCTGCCATTGAGGTGTAGGTGAAGCCAGTTGAAATCTGAATGAACTTCATGCACGACGATGAAGATGATGTGTTTAAGGTTCATTAAGTGTTTCTGAAACTGTGTCAGATTCTAAGATGTTTGTTTATTTAATTGGTCTGTGATTGGATGATTATATAACAGGTCAATGTGTCAGAAGCTCCAACCAATTGTGTATTACTGTGTTTTTCTGAAGCCTAGAAATGTTAGCTCTGTGTTTTGAATTCTAAAAAAAGTATTCAGGTTCAGATGCATCTGCTCTCTGAATCTAAGAACAGCAAAATTCAATAGAAACCACCGTAATCCCAACATCATTCCTACCAAAGCAGGTCAGAGTAGTGGAACGCTTCTCTAATGAAAAGCAATCCTCATTTGTGCTGCTACATCTCCGCTGGAAGTCACATGAAGGTGAGGATGTTAGAGGATTCTGGCATGTTCAATGTTTCTTGCTTGACTGCTCAGCCTTACATTTTCATCACTGCTGTAATTCACTTCCATAATGCTCTGCTGCTTTTGAGGTGATATTTGTCCTATACGCAAATGTAAGAGTAGGGGTTTGAATAAGATCCTTGAGGTGACCTCCATCTTGTATTTGTAAATAAAGAAGAGCTGCACATGAACAGGAGAGTTTGAGAATGGAAAGACTTGTTTTATTGGATTTATTTTTATAAAAACATGAATTAAATGCAAAAATAAATGTAATTAAATAGATTATCATTTAATTTAAAAGTACATATAGCTTTACATGTAATGCGTTACCCCTAACACTTCTTATAAGTAACTTGAGTTATGTAATCAGATTACTTCTCAAGTGTCCCTAACCACACCTGTCCCTAACTTTACCCTTAAACTTACCCACACCACCACACCTGTCCCTAACCTTACCCTTAAACTTACCCATACCCCCACACCTGTCCCTAACCTTATCCTTAAACTTACCCATACCCCCACACCTGTCCCTAACCTTACCCTTAAACTTACCCATACCCCCACACCTGTCCCTAACCTTACCCTTAAACTTACACATACCACCACACCTGTCCCTAACCTTACCCTTAAACTTACCCATACCCCCACACCTGTCCCTAACCTTATCCTTAAACTTACCCATACCCCCACACCTGTCCCTAACCTTACCCTTAAACTTACCCATACCCCCACACCTGTCCCTAACCTTACCCTTAAACTTACCCATACCCCCACACCTGTCCCTAACCTTACCCTTAAACTTACACATACCACCACACCTGTCCCTAACCTTACCCTTAAACTTACCCATACCCCCACACCTGTCCCTAACCTTATCCTTAAACTTACCCATACCCCCACACCTGTCCCTAACCTTACCCTTAAACTTACCCATACCCCCACACCTGTCCCTAACCTTACCCTTAAACTTACACATACCACCACACCTGTCCCTAACCCTACCCTTAAACTTACCCACACCACCACACCTGTCCCTAACCTTACCCTTAAACTTACACATACCTCCACACCTGTCCCTAACCTTACCCTTAAACTTACACATACCTCCACACCTGTCCCTAACCTTACCCTTAAACTTACCCATACCCCCACACCTGTCCCTAACCTTACCCTTAAACTTACACATACCACCACACCTGTCCCTAACCTTACCCTTAAACTTACCCATACCCCCACACCTGTCCCTAACCTTATCCTTAAACTTACCCATACCCCCACACCTGTCCCTAACCTTACCCTTAAACTTACCCATACCCCCACACCTGTCCCTAACCTTATCCTTAAACTTACCCATACCCCCACACCTGTCCCTAACCTTATCCTTAAACTTACCCATACCCCCACACCTGTCCCTAACCTTACCCTTAAACTTACCCATACCCCCACACCTGTCCCTAACCTTACCCTTAAACTTACACATACCACCACACCTGTCCCTAACCCTACCCTTAAACTTACCCACACCACCACACCTGTCCCTAACCTTACCCTTAAACTTACACATACCTCCACACCTGTCCCTAACCTTACCCTTAAACTTACACATACCTCCACACCTGTCCCTAACCTTACCCTTAAACTTACCCATACCCCCACACCTGTCCCTAACCTTATCCTTAAACTTACCCATACCCCCACACCTGTCCCTAACCTTACCCTTAAACTTACCCATACCCCCACACCTGTCCCTAACCTTATCCTTAAACTTACCCATACCCCCACACCTGTCCCTAACCTTACCCTTAAACTTACCCATACCCCCACACCTGTCCCTAACCTTATCCTTAAACTTACACATATCACACCTGTCCCTAACCTTATCCTTAAACTTACACATACCACACCTGTCCCTAACCTTATCCTTAAACTTACACATACCACACCTGTCCCTAACCTTATCCTTAAACTTACACATACCACACCTGTCCCTAACTTTACCCTTAAACTTACCCATACCACCACACCTGCCCCTAACCTTACCCTTAAACTTACACATACCACACCTGTCCCTAACTTTACCCTTAAACTTACCCATACCACCACACCTGCCCCTAACCTTACCCTTAAACTTACACATACCCCCACACCTGTCCCTAACCTTACCCTTAAACTTACCCATACCCCCACACCTGTCCCTAACCTTATCCTTAAACTTACACATACCACACCTGTCCCTAACTTTACCCTTAAACTTACCCATACCACCACACCTGCCCCTAACCTTACCCTTAAACTTACACATACCCCCACACCTGTCCCTAACCTTACCCTTAAACTTACCCATACCACCACACCTGTCCCTAACCTTATCCTTAAACTTACACATATCACACCTGTCCCTAACCTTATCCTTAAACTTACACATACCACACCTGTCCCTAACCTTATCCTTAAACTTACACATACCACACCTGTCCCTAACCTTATCCTTAAACTTACACATACCACACCTGTCCCTAACTTTACCCTTAAACTTACCCATACCACCACACCTGTCCCTAACTTTACCCTTAAACTTACCCATACCACCACACCTGTTCCTAACTTTACCCTTAAACTAACACATACCACCACACCTGTCCCTAACTTTACCCTTAAACTTACACATACCACCACACCTGCCCCTAACCTTACCCTTAAACTTACCCATACCACCACACCTGCCCCTAACCTTACCCTTAAACTTACCCATACCACCACACCTGTCCCTAACTTTACCCTTAAACTAACACATACCACCACACCTGTCCCTAACTTTACCCTTAAACTTACACATACCACCACACCTGCCCCTAACCTTACCCTTAAACTTACCCATACCACCACACCTGTCCCTTACTTTACCCTTAAACTTACCCATACCCCCACACCTGCCCCTAACTTTACCCTTAAGCTTACACATACCACACCTGTCCCTAACTTTACCCTTAAACTTACCCATACCACCACACCTGCCCCTAACTTTACCCTTAAACTTACACATACCACACCTGTCCCTAACCTTACCCTTAAACTTACCCATATCACCACACCTATCCCTAACTTTACCCTTAAACTTACACATACCACACCGGTCCCTTACTTTACCCTTAAACTTACCCATACCACCACACCTATCCCTAACTTTACCCTTAAACTTACACATACCACACCTGCCCCTAACCTTACCCTTAAACTTACCCATACCACCACACCTGCCCCTAACTTTACCCTTAAACTTACCCATACCACCACACCTATCCCTAACTTTACCCTTAAACTTACACATACCACACCTGCCCCTAACCTTACCCTTAAACTTACACATACCACCACACCTGTCCCTAACTTTACCCTTAAACTTACACATACCACCACACCTGTCCCTAACTTTACCCTTAAACTTACCCATACCACCACACCTGTCCCTAACTTTACCCTTAAACTTACCCATACCACCACACTTGCCCCTAACTTTACCCTTAAACTTACCCATACCACCACACCTGCCCCTAACCTTACCCTTAAACTTACACATACCACCACACCTGTCCCTAACTTTACCCTTAAACTTACCCATACCACCACACCTGTCCCTAACCTTACCCTTAAACTTACACATACCACCACACCTGTCCCTAACTTTACCCATAAACTTACCCATACCACCACACCTGCCCCTAACTTTAGCCTTAAACTTACACATACCACCACACCTGTTCCTAACCTTACCCTTAAACTTACACATACCACACCTGTCCCTAACTTTACCCTTAAACTTACCCATACCACCACACCTGTCCCTAACTTTACCCTTAAACTTACACATACCACCACACCTGTCCCTAACTTTACCCTTAAACTTACCCATACCACCACACCTGTCCCTAACCTTACCCTTAAACTTACCCATACCACCACACCTGCCCCTAACTTTACCCTTAAACTTACACATACCACCACACCTGCCCCTAACCTTACCCTTAAACTTACACATACCACCACACCTGTCCCTAACTTTACCCTTAAACTTACCCATACCACCACACCTGTCCCTAACTTTACCCTTAAACTTACACATACCACCACACCTGTCCCTAACTTTACCCTTAAACTTACACATACCACCACACCTGTCCCTAACTTTACCCTTAAACTTACCCATACCACCACACCTGTCCCTAACTTTACCCTTAAACTTACCCATACCACCACACCTGTCCCTAACCTTACCCTTAAACTTACCCATACCCCCACACCTGTCCCTAACTTTACCCTTAAACTTACACATACCACCACACCTGTCCCTAACTTTACCCTTAAACTTACCCATACCCCCACACCTGTCCCTAACCTTATCCTTAAACTTACCCATACCCCCACACCTGTCCCTAACTTTACCCTTAAACTTACACATACCACCGCACCTGTCCCTAACTTTACCCTTAAACTTACCCATACCACCACACCTGTCCCTAACCTTACCCTTAAACTTACCCATACCACCACACCTGCCCCTAACTTTACCCTTAAACTTACCCATACCACCACACCTGCCCCTAACCTTACCCTTAAACTTACCCATACCACCACACCTGTCCCTAACTTTACCCTTAAACTTACCCATACCACCACACCTGTCCCTAACTTACCCATACCACCACACCTGTCCCTAACTTTACCCTTAAACTTACCCATACCACCACACCTGTCCCTAACTTTACCCTTAAACTTACCCATACCACCACACCTGAAATGAGATAAGGCCAAAACCAGCACATCCAGTGCAAGTAGGCTTTGACAATTTAATTTTACTTAACATTATTTTATGCATCTGTCATATTGAAGACACCTTTTTGAAGGATATTGTTTTTTTATGCCTTTTTTAGAGCTTTACTGAGACTTGAGTGTGTGTAGACGTAAGAGGCTGTTGTGTTGACCTTGATTGATTGCAATTTTGAGGTGTTAAATTTTATTTTGAATCAATTCGTGATTGCTCTCCTAACAAATCAACTGTTTCTTGTTTTTCACTGGAATCAGTGGTTGAGGACATAGTGCATCAAGACTTTTACTCAAATCGCATTTGAATTGGTGACTTGTAATGGCTAGTGTGTGTCATTTTCACTATATGGCATCTGTACTTTTACTCAAATATGGTTTTCAGGTACACCCCTGGTTATTTGCAGGGAAATGAAATGCTACCAATGCAAATACACGTTTGAGTATTACCAGATATAAGCAATGAATATGAGAGACTGAAAAGGAAAATAATTGTTTTACTGGAAGTATTTTTTTTTTTTAAACCCTGAAAAATAACATGTACTTCAAATTTAAAAAATTCCTCAAGAACCTGAAGCATACCTTCAGGGGTCTAGTGGAGTCCATGCCTCGACGGGTCAGGGCTGTTTTGGCAGCAAAAGCGGGACCAACACTATATTAGGTCATAATGTTATGTCTGATCGGTGTATATATATTATAAAAAATAATAAATCAATTAAAAATAAATGTAATTAAAATTAATAATTTAATTTAAAACATTTAGCAGATCCTGAATGATTTTAAAAGTACTTGAATTTGAATGATAACTCGAGGTTGACCGTCAGGTGGTCGGTGGGGTTTCCCTGATTATTCTGAGCATCAGCAGGAAGCTTGTGTCAACAGCGGCTTCACACTGGTACACCAAATCAGAGAGGTTTACATGCAGTGGCTTGTGGAGACTGGTCACTTTGAGGTACTTTACTTGCGGATTTGCTGTTCATGAGGTAGTTAATCTCAAAATGGTGCATCCAATGTGTTTACAGACATGGATTAGCATGTGCACAAGGTGACTTTGAATTTGCAGAGCTTCCGCAGAGTAAACAAGCCTGTAATGGTTTGATATCTTTCTTAACTCCTGATGCAAGAGCTGTTTGGTAGTAAATGTGCATCGAGTTGGATTTTGCCTTTTTTTATTGGAAAGATAAAAGAGCGTCCACTTTAGGCTCAAGCTGTCCTCATGGTTTCATAATGGTTTGTACTGTAAAGTATAACGGTATATCATTGTATGTACAGTATGTCCAAGCTCAGCAAAACCCCTTGTGTTTGTCGGCTCGTGTGAGGCATTGCAGTCCTGCGAACCTTGACATTGACTTTAAACACAGCTCTGTGAAAACCAGGTGCCCTAACCAGTAACCCGGCAACAAGCAGATCAGGACCCTGTCATGGTTGACTACCTCGCTGCCAGAGAGAGAAACAGCACTTTTTCTTTTTAAGTCTGAAATAGAAATAGCATCTAATGAAATAAATAACGAATGTTGTAGTTTCAGACCTGTTCTGCATTAATATTCTAACATAATCTGGTTGGTGAAGAAAGAATAAGACGTTGTATGCTTGCTGTCATGCATTTTCCTTCTGAATAGTTCACCCCAAAATGAAAATTCTTTCATTAATTGCTCACCCTCATGTTGTTCCAAACCCGTAAGACTTCATCTGAAAGCTTTCTGTCCCTCCATTGACAGCTACACAACTACCACTTTGACGCTTCAAAAACTTCATAAAGAGATCGTAAAACTGATCCAGATTAATTGAGCAGTTAAGTCCAAAAAGAGACGCAATTGCTTTATATGATAAATAGATTGAATTTAGGCTTTTATTCACATTTAAACATTGATCAGCGAACATAAACAGAACCTGCTTGACATGCGAGAATAAACTTAATTGGTTCTTGCGGAAGCTCAAACGTGCTGCATAACACAAGAATGAACCTCATTGGTTCTTGAGGAAACTCAAACGTGCTGTGAAACACAAGAATGAACCTCATTGGTTCTTGAGGAAGCTCAAACGTGCTGTGTAACACGAGAATGAACCTCATTGGTTCTTGAGGAAGCTCAAACGTGCTGCATAACACAAGAATGAACCTCATTGGTTCTTGAGGAAACTCAAACGTGCTGTGAAACACAAGAATGAACCTCATTGGTTCTTGCAGAAGCTCAAACGTGCTGTGTAACACAAGAATGAACCTCATTGGTTCTTGAGGAAGCTCAAACGTGCTGTGTAACACGAGAATGAACCTCATTGGTTCTTGAGGAAGCTCAAACGTGCTGTGTAACACGAGAATGAACCTCATTGGTTCTTGAGGAAGCTCAAATGTTCTGTGTAACACAAGAATGAACCTCATTGGTTCTTGAGGAAGCTCAAACGTGCTGTGTAACACAAGAATGAACCTCATTGGTTCTTGCAGAAGCTCAAACGTGCTGTGTAACACAAGAATGAACCTCATTGGTTCTTGAGGAAGCTCAAACGTGCTGTGTAACACGAGAATGAACCTCATTGGTTCTTGAGGAAGCTCAAACGTGCTGTGTAACACGAGAATGAACCTCATTGGTTCTTGAGGAAGCTCAAACGTGCTGTGTAACACAAGAATGAACCTCATTGGTTCTTGAGGAAGCTCAAACGTGCTGCATAACACAAGAATGAACCTCATTGGTTCTTGAGGAAACTCAAACGTGCTGTGTAACATGAGAATGAACCTCATTGGTTCTTGAGGAAGCTCAAACGTGCTGTGTAACACGAGAATGAAAATCATTGGTTCTTGAGGAAGATCAAACGTGATGCGTAACACGAGAATGAACCTCATTGGTTCTTGAGGAAGCTCAAACGTGATGCGTAACACGAGAATGAACATCATTGGTTCTTGAGGAAGCTCAAACGTTCTGCGTAACACGAGAATGAACCTCATTGGTTCTTGAGAAAGCTCAAACGTGCTATGTAACACAAGCATGAACCTCATTGGTTCTTGAGGAAGCTCAAACTTGCTGTGTAACATGAGAATGAACCTCATTGGTTCTTGAGGAAGCATAAAATGTGCTGCGTAACACAAGCATGAACCTCATTGGTTCTTGAGGAAGCTCAAACTTGCTGTGTAACATGAGAATGAACCTCATTGGTTCTTGAGGAAGCTCAAACGTGCTGTGTAACACGAGAATGAACATCATTGGTTCTTGAGGAAGATCAAACGTGATGCGTAACACGAGAATGAACCTCATTGGTTCTTGAGGAAGCTCAAACGTGATGCGTAACACGAGAATGAACATCATTGGTTCTTGAGGAAGCTCAAACGTTCTGCGTAACACGAGAATGAACCTCATTGGTTCTTGAGGAAGCTCAAACGTGATGCGTAACACGAGAATGAACATCATTGGTTCTTGAGGAAGCTCAAACGTTCTGCGTAACACGAGAATGAACATCATTGGTTCTTGAGGAAGCTCAAACGTGCTATGTAACACGAGAATGAACCTCATTGGTTCTTGAGGAAGCTCAAACGTGCTGTGTAACACAAGAATGAACCTCATTGGTTCTTGAGGAAGCATAAAATGTCCTGCGTAACACAAGCATGAACCTCATTGGTTCTTGAGGAAGCTCAAACGTGCTGTGTAACACGAGAATGAACCTCATTGGTTCTTGAGGAAGCTCAAACGTGCTGTGTAACACGAGAATGAACCTCATTGGTTCTTGAGGAAGCTCAAACGTGCTGTGAAACACAAGAATGAACCTCATTGGTTCTTGCAGAAGCTCAAACGTGCTGTGTAACACAAGAATGAACCTCATTGGTTCTTGAGGAAGCTCAAACGTGCTGTGTAACACGAGAATGAACCTCATTGGTTCTTGAGGAAGCTCAAACGTGCTGTGTAACACGAGAATGAACCTCATTGGTTCTTGAGGAAGCTCAAATGTTCCGTGTAACACAAGAATGAACCTCATTGGTTCTTGAGGAAGCTCAAACGTGCTGTGTAACACAAGTATGAACCTCATTGGTTCTTGCAGAAGCTCAAACGTGCTGTGTAACACAAGAATGAACCTCATTGGTTCTTGAGGAAGCTCAAACGTGCTGTGTAACACGAGAATGAACCTCATTGGTTCTTGAGGAAGCTCAAACGTGCTGTGTAACACGAGAATGAACCTCATTGGTTCTTGAGGAAACTCAAACGT
Organism: Romanogobio albipinnatus; assembly: GCA_023566225.1. Taxonomy (NCBI): domain Eukaryota; kingdom Metazoa; phylum Chordata; class Actinopteri; order Cypriniformes; family Gobionidae; genus Romanogobio; species Romanogobio albipinnatus. The sequence goes on along the minus strand of CM042247.1, from coordinate 14,060,212 downwards.
GCTGTGTAACACAAGAATGAACCTCATTGGTTCTTGAGGAAGCTCAAACGTGCTGCATAACACAAGAATGAACCTCATTGGTTCTTGAGGAAACTCAAACGTGCTGTGTAACATGAGAATGAACCTCATTGGTTCTTGAGGAAGCTCAAACGTGCTGTGTAACACGAGAATGAAAATCATTGGTTCTTGAGGAAGATCAAACGTGATGCGTAACACGAGAATGAACCTCATTGGTTCTTGAGGAAGCTCAAACGTGATGCGTAACACGAGAATGAACATCATTGGTTCTTGAGGAAGCTCAAACGTTCTGCGTAACACGAGAATGAACCTCATTGGTTCTTGAGAAAGCTCAAACGTGCTATGTAACACAAGCATGAACCTCATTGGTTCTTGAGGAAGCTCAAACTTGCTGTGTAACATGAGAATGAACCTCATTGGTTCTTGAGGAAGCATAAAATGTGCTGCGTAACACAAGCATGAACCTCATTGGTTCTTGAGGAAGCTCAAACTTGCTGTGTAACATGAGAATGAACCTCATTGGTTCTTGAGGAAGCTCAAACGTGCTGTGTAACACGAGAATGAACATCATTGGTTCTTGAGGAAGATCAAACGTGATGCGTAACACGAGAATGAACCTCATTGGTTCTTGAGGAAGCTCAAACGTGATGCGTAACACGAGAATGAACATCATTGGTTCTTGAGGAAGCTCAAACGTTCTGCGTAACACAAGAATGAACATCATTGGTTCTTGAGGAAGCTCAAACGTGCTATGTAACACGAGAATGAACCTTATTGGTTCTTGAGGAAGCTCAAACGTGCTGTGTAACACAAGAATGAACCTCATTGGTTCTTGAGGAAGCATAAAATGTGCTGCGTAACACAAGCATGAACCTCATTGGTTCTTGAGGAAGCTCAAACGTGCTGTGTAACACGAGAATGAACCTCATTGGTTCTTGAGGAAGCTCAAACGTGCTGTGTAACACGAGAATGAACCTCATTGGTTCTTGAGGAAGCTCAAACGTGCTGTGTAACACAAGCATGAACCTCATTGGTTCTTGAGGAAGCTAAAACGTGCTGTGTAACACAAGAATTAACTTCATTGGTTCTTGAGGAAGCTCAAACGTGCTGTGTAACACAACCATGAACCTCATTGGTTCTTGAGGAAGCTCAAACTTGCTGTGTAACACGAGAATGAACCTCATTGGTTCTTGAGAAAGCTCAAACGTGATGCGTAACACGAGAATGAACATCATTGGTTCTTGAGGAAGCTCAAACGTGCTGTGTAACACGAGAATGAACCTCATTGGTTCTTGAGGAAGCTCAAACGTGCTGTGTAACACAAGAATGAACCTCATTGGTTCTTGAGGAAGCTCAAATGTGCTGCGTAACACAAGCATGAACCTCATTGGTTCTTGAGGAAGCTCAAACTTGCTCTGTAACATGAGAATGAACCTCATTGGTTCTTGAGGAAGCTCAAACGTGCTGTGTAACACAAGAATGAACCTCATTGGTTCTTGAGGAAGCTCAAACGTGCTGTGTAACACAAGCATGAACCTCATTGGTTCTTGAGGAAGCTCAAACTTGCTGTGTAACACGAGAAGGAACCTCATTGGTTCTTGAGGAAGCTCAAATGTGCTGTGTAACATGAGAATGAACCTCATTGGTTCTTGAGGAAGCTCAAATGTGCTGTGTAACACAAGAATGAACCTCATTGGTTCTTGAGGAAGCTCAAACGTGCTGTGTAACACGAGAATGAACCTCATTGGTTCTTGAGGAAGCTCAAACGTGCTGTGTAACACAAGAATGAACCTCATTGGTTCTTGAGGAAGCTCAAACGTGCTGCATAACACAAGAATGAACCTCATTGGTTCTTGAGGAAACTCAAACGTGCTGTGTAACATGAGAATGAACCTCATTGGTTCTTGAGGAAGCTCAAACGTGCTGTGTAACACGAGAATGAAAATCATTGGTTCTTGAGGAAGATCAAACGTGATGCGTAACACGAGAATGAACCTCATTGGTTCTTGAGGAAGCTCAAACGTGATGCGTAACACGAGAATGAACATCATTGGTTCTTGAGGAAGCTCAAACGTTCTGCGTAACACGAGAATGAACCTCATTGGTTCTTGAGAAAGCTCAAACGTGCTATGTAACACAAGCATGAACCTCATTGGTTCTTGAGGAAGCTCAAACTTGCTGTGTAACATGAGAATGAACCTCATTGGTTCTTGAGGAAGCATAAAATGTGCTGCGTAACACAAGCATGAACCTCATTGGTTCTTGAGGAAGCTCAAACTTGCTGTGTAACATGAGAATGAACCTCATTGGTTCTTGAGGAAGCTCAAACGTGCTGTGTAACACGAGAATGAACATCATTGGTTCTTGAGGAAGATCAAACGTGATGCGTAACACGAGAATGAACCTCATTGGTTCTTGAGGAAGCTCAAACGTGATGCGTAACACGAGAATGAACATCATTGGTTCTTGAGGAAGCTCAAACGTTCTGCGTAACACAAGAATGAACATCATTGGTTCTTGAGGAAGCTCAAACGTGCTATGTAACACGAGAATGAACCTTATTGGTTCTTGAGGAAGCTCAAACGTGCTGTGTAACACAAGAATGAACCTCATTGGTTCTTGAGGAAGCATAAAATGTGCTGCGTAACACAAGCATGAACCTCATTGGTTCTTGAGGAAGCTCAAACGTGCTGTGTAACACGAGAATGAACCTCATTGGTTCTTGAGGAAGCTCAAACGTGCTGTGTAACACGAGAATGAACCTCATTGGTTCTTGAGGAAGCTCAAACGTGCTGTGTAACACAAGCATGAACCTCATTGGTTCTTGAGGAAGCTAAAACGTGCTGTGTAACACAAGAATTAACTTCATTGGTTCTTGAGGAAGCTCAAACGTGCTGTGTAACACAACCATGAACCTCATTGGTTCTTGAGGAAGCTCAAACTTGCTGTGTAACACGAGAATGAACCTCATTGGTTCTTGAGAAAGCTCAAACGTGATGCGTAACACGAGAATGAACATCATTGGTTCTTGAGGAAGCTCAAACGTGCTGTGTAACACGAGAATGAACCTCATTGGTTCTTGAGGAAGCTCAAACGTGCTGTGTAACACAAGAATGAACCTCATTGGTTCTTGAGGAAGCTCAAATGTGCTGCGTAACACAAGCATGAACCTCATTGGTTCTTGAGGAAGCTCAAACTTGCTCTGTAACATGAGAATGAACCTCATTGGTTCTTGAGGAAGCTCAAACGTGCTGTGTAACACAAGAATGAACCTCATTGGTTCTTGAGGAAGCTCAAACGTGCTGTGTAACACAAGCATGAACCTCATTGGTTCTTGAGGAAGCTCAAACTTGCTGTGTAACACGAGAAGGAACCTCATTGGTTCTTGAGGAAGCTCAAATGTGCTGTGTAACATGAGAATGAACCTCATTGGTTCTTGAGGAAGCTCAAATGTGCTGTGTAACACAAGAATGAACCTCATTGGTTCTTGAGGAAGCTCAAATGTGATGCGTAACATGAGAATTAACCTCACTGGTTCTTGAGGAAGCTCAAATGTGATGCGTAACACAAGCATGAACCTCATTGGTTCTTGAGGAAGCTCAAACTTGCTGTGTAACATGAGAATGAACCTCATTGGTTCTTGAGGAAGCTCAAATGTGATGCGTAACACAAGAATGAACCTCATTGGTTCTTGAGGAAGCTCAAACTTGCTGTGTAACACGAGAATGAACCTCACTGGTTCTTGAGGAAGCTCAAACGTGATGCGTAACACGAGAATGAACATCATTGGTTCTTGAGGAAGCTCAAACTTGCTGTGTAACACGAGAATGAACCTCATTGGTTCTTGAGGAAGCTCAAACATGCTGTGTAACACGAGTGAACCTCATTGGTTCTTGAGGAAGCTCAAACGTGATGCGTAACATGAGAATTAACCTCATTGGTTCTTGAGGAAGCTCAAATGTGATGCGTAACACAAGAATGAACCTCATTGGTTCTTGAGGAAGCTCAAACTTGCTGTGTAACACGAGAATGAACCTCATTGGTTCTTGAGGAAGCTCAAACGTGCTGTGTAACACAAGAATGAACCTCATTGGTTCTTGAGGAAGCTCAAACTTGCTGTGTAACACGAGAATGAACCTCATTGGTTCTTGAGGAAGCTCAAACGTGATGCGTAACACGAGAATGAACATCATTGGTTCTTGAGGAAGCTCAAACGTGCTGTGTAACACGAGAATGAACCTCATTGGTTCTTGAGGAAGCTCAAACGTGCTGTGTAACACAAGAATGAACCTCATTGGTTCTTGAGGAAGCTCAAATGTGCTGCGTAACACAAGCATGAACCTCATTGGTTCTTGAGGAAGCTCAAACTTGCTGTGTAACATGAGAATGAACCTCATTGGTTCTTGAGGAAGCTCAAACGTGCTGTGTAACACAAGAATGAACCTCATTGGTTCTTGAGGAAGCTCAAACGTGCTGTGTAACACAAGAATTAACCTCATTGGTTCTTGAGGAAGCTCAAACGTGCTGTGTAACACAAGCATGAACCTCATTGGTTCTTGAGGAAGCTCAAACTTGCTGTGTAACACGAGAAGGAACCTCATTGGTTCTTGAGGAAGCTCAAATGTGCTGTGTAACATGAAAATGAACCTCATTGGTTCTTGAGGAAGCTCAAATGTGCTGTGTAACACAAGAATGAACCTCATTGGTTCTTGAGGAAGCTCAAATGTGATGCGTAACACAAGCTTGAACCTCATTGGTTCTTGAGGAAGCTCAAACTTGCTGTGTAACATGAGAATGAACCTCATTGGTTCTTGAGGAAGCTCAAATGTGATGCGTAACACAAGAATGAACCTCATTGGTTCTTGAGGAAGCTCAAACGTGATGCGTAACATGAGAATTAACCTCATTGGTTCTTGAGGAAGCTCAAATGTGATGCGTAACACAACAATGAACCTCATTGGTTCTTGAGGAAGCTCAAACTTGCTGTGTAACACGAGAATGAACCTCATTGGTTCTTGAGGAAGCTCAAACGTGCTGTGTAACACAAGAATGAACCTCATTGGTTCTTGAGGAAGCTCAAACTTGCTGTGTAACACAAGAGTGAACCTCATTGGTTCTTGAGGAAGCTCAAATGTGATGCTTAACATGAGAATTAACCTCACTGGTTTTTGAGGAAGCTCAAATGTGATGCGTAACACAAGCACGAACCTCATTGGTTCTTGAGGAAGCTCAAATGTGATGTGTAACATGAGAAGGAACCTCATTGGTTCTTGAGGAAGCTCAAATGTGATGCGTAACACAAGAATGAACCTTGTTGGTTCTTGAGGAAGCTCAAACGTGATGCGTAACACGAGAATGAACATCATTGGTTCTTGAGGAAGCTCAAACGTGCTGTGTAACACAAGAATGAACCTCATTGGTTCTTGAGGAAGCTCAAACGTGATGCGTAACATGAGAATTAACCTCACTGGTTCTTGAGGAAGTTCAAATGTGATGCGTAACACAAGCATGAACCTCATTGGTTCTTGAGGAAGCTCAAACGTGATGCGTAACATGAGAATTAACCTCACTGGTTCTTGAGGAAGCTCAAATGTGATGCGTAACACGAGAATGAACCTCATTGGTTCTTGAGGAAGCTCAAATGTGATGCGTAACACAAGAATGAACCTCATTGGTTCTTGAGGAAGCTCAAACGTGATGCGTAACACGAGAATGAACATCATTGGTTCTTGAGGAAGCTCAAACGTGCTGTGTAACACAAGAATGAACCTCATTGGTTCTTGAGGAAGCTGAAACGTGATGCGTAACATGAGAATTAACCTCACTGGTTCTTGAGGAAGTTCAAATGTGATGCGTAACACAAGCATGAACCTCATTGGTTCTTGAGGAAGCTCAAACGTGATGCGTAACATGAGAATTAACCTCACTGGTTCTTGAGGAAGCTCAAATGTGATGCGTAACACGAGAATGAACCTCATTGGTTCTTGAGGAAGCTCAAATGTGATGCGTAACACAAGAATGAACCTCATTGGTTCTTGAGGAAGCTCAAACTTGCTGTGTAACACGAGAATGAACCTCATTGGTTCTTGAGGAAGCTCAAACGTGCTGTGTAACACAAGAGTGAACCTCATTGGTTCTTGAGGAAGCTCAAATGTGATGCGTAACATGAGAATTAACCTCACTGGTTCTTGAGGAAGCTCAAATGTGATGCGTAACACAAGCATGAACCTCATTGGTTCTTGAGGAAGCTCAAACTTGCTGTGTAACATGAGAATGAACCTCATTGGTTCTTGAGGAAGCTCAAATGTGATGCGTAACACAAGAATGAACCTCATTGGTTCTTGAGGAAGCTCAAACTTGCTGTGTAACACGAGAATGAACCTCATTGGTTCTTGAGGAAGCTCAAACGTGCTGTGTAACACGAGTGAACCTCATTGGTTCTTGAGGAAGCTCAAACGTGATGCGTAACATGAGAATTAACCTCATTGGTTCTTGAGGAAGCTCAAATGTGATGCGTAACACAACAATGAACCTCATTGGTTCTTGAGGAAGCTCAAACTTGCTGTGTAACACGAGAATGAACCTCATTGGTTCTTGAGGAAGCTCAAACGTGCTGTCTAACACAAGAATGAACCTCATTGGTTCTTGAGGAAGCTCAAACTTGCTGTGTAACACAAGAGTGAACCTCATTGGTTCTTGAGGAAGCTCAAATGTGATGCGTAACATGAGAATTAACCTCACTGGTTCTTGAGGAAGCTCAAATGTGATGCGTAACACAAGAACGAACCTCATTGGTTCTTGAGGAAGCTCAAATGTGATGTGTAACATGAGAAGGAACCTCATTGGTTCTTGAGGAAGCTCAAACGTGCTGTGTAACACAAGAATGAACCTCATTGGTTCTTGAGGAAGCTCAAACGTGCTGTGTAACACGAGAATGAACATCATTGGTTCTTGAGGAAGCTCAAACGTGCTGTGTAACACAAGAATGAACCTCATTGGTTCTTGAGGAAGCTCAAACGTGATGCGTAACATGAGAATTAACCTCACTGGTTCTTGAGGAAGTTCAAATGTGATGCGTAACACAAGCATGAACCTCATTGGTTCTTGAGGAAGCTCAAACGTGATGCGTAACATGAGAATTAACCTCACTGGTTCTTGAGGAAGCTCAAATGTGATGCGTAACACGAGAATGAACCTCATTGGTTCTTGAGGAAGCTCAAACGTGATGCGTAACATGAGAATTAACCTCACTGGTTCTTGAGGAAGCTCAAACGTGCTGTGTAACACAAGAATGAACCTCATTGGTTCTTGAGGAAGCTCAAACGTGCTGTGTAACACAAGAATGAACCTCATTGGTTCTTGAGGAAGCATAAAATGTGCTGCGTAACACAAGCATGAACCTCATTGGTTCTTGAGGAAGCTCAAACGTGCTGTGTAACACGAGAATGAACCTCATTGGTTCTTGAGGAAGCTCAAACGTGCTGTGTAACACGAGAATGAACCTCATTGGTTCTTGAGGAAGCTCAAACGTGCTGTGTAACACAAGCATGAACCTCATTGGTTCTTGAGGAAGCTAAAACGTGCTGTGTAACACAAGAATTAACTTCATTGGTTCTTGAGGAAGCTCAAACGTGCTGTGTAACACAACCATGAACCTCATTGGTTCTTGAGGAAGCTCAAACTTGCTGTGTAACACGAGAATGAACCTCATTGGTTCTTGAGAAAGCTCAAACGTGATGCGTAACACGAGAATGAACATCATTGGTTCTTGAGGAAGCTCAAACGTGCTGTGTAACACGAGAATGAACCTCATTGGTTCTTGAGGAAGCTCAAACGTGCTGTGTAACACAAGAATGAACCTCATTGGTTCTTGAGGAAGCTCAAATGTGCTGCGTAACACAAGCATGAACCTCATTGGTTCTTGAGGAAGCTCAAACTTGCTCTGTAACATGAGAATGAACCTCATTGGTTCTTGAGGAAGCTCAAACGTGCTGTGTAACACAAGAATGAACCTCATTGGTTCTTGAGGAAGCTCAAACGTGCTGTGTAACACAAGCATGAACCTCATTGGTTCTTGAGGAAGCTCAAACTTGCTGTGTAACACGAGAAGGAACCTCATTGGTTCTTGAGGAAGCTCAAATGTGCTGTGTAACATGAGAATGAACCTCATTGGTTCTTGAGGAAGCTCAAATGTGCTGTGTAACACAAGAATGAACCTCATTGGTTCTTGAGGAAGCTCAAATGTGATGCGTAACATGAGAATTAACCTCACTGGTTCTTGAGGAAGCTCAAATGTGATGCGTAACACAAGCATGAACCTCATTGGTTCTTGAGGAAGCTCAAACTTGCTGTGTAACATGAGAATGAACCTCATTGGTTCTTGAGGAAGCTCAAATGTGATGCGTAACACAAGAATGAACCTCATTGGTTCTTGAGGAAGCTCAAACTTGCTGTGTAACACGAGAATGAACCTCACTGGTTCTTGAGGAAGCTCAAACGTGATGCGTAACACGAGAATGAACATCATTGGTTCTTGAGGAAGCTCAAACTTGCTGTGTAACACGAGAATGAACCTCATTGGTTCTTGAGGAAGCTCAAACATGCTGTGTAACACGAGTGAACCTCATTGGTTCTTGAGGAAGCTCAAACGTGATGCGTAACATGAGAATTAACCTCATTGGTTCTTGAGGAAGCTCAAATGTGATGCGTAACACAAGAATGAACCTCATTGGTTCTTGAGGAAGCTCAAACTTGCTGTGTAACACGAGAATGAACCTCATTGGTTCTTGAGGAAGCTCAAACGTGCTGTGTAACACAAGAATGAACCTCATTGGTTCTTGAGGAAGCTCAAACTTGCTGTGTAACACGAGAATGAACCTCATTGGTTCTTGAGGAAGCTCAAACGTGATGCGTAACACGAGAATGAACATCATTGGTTCTTGAGGAAGCTCAAACGTGCTGTGTAACACGAGAATGAACCTCATTGGTTCTTGAGGAAGCTCAAACGTGCTGTGTAACACAAGAATGAACCTCATTGGTTCTTGAGGAAGCTCAAATGTGCTGCGTAACACAAGCATGAACCTCATTGGTTCTTGAGGAAGCTCAAACTTGCTGTGTAACATGAGAATGAACCTCATTGGTTCTTGAGGAAGCTCAAACGTGCTGTGTAACACAAGAATGAACCTCATTGGTTCTTGAGGAAGCTCAAACGTGCTGTGTAACACAAGAATTAACCTCATTGGTTCTTGAGGAAGCTCAAACGTGCTGTGTAACACAAGCATGAACCTCATTGGTTCTTGAGGAAGCTCAAACTTGCTGTGTAACACGAGAAGGAACCTCATTGGTTCTTGAGGAAGCTCAAATGTGCTGTGTAACATGAAAATGAACCTCATTGGTTCTTGAGGAAGCTCAAATGTGCTGTGTAACACAAGAATGAACCTCATTGGTTCTTGAGGAAGCTCAAATGTGATGCGTAACACAAGCTTGAACCTCATTGGTTCTTGAGGAAGCTCAAACTTGCTGTGTAATGTTGGGGTAACAGCTTTAGACCCAGGACCAGTAGTGAGAAATGAAGACCAAGAGTCAGGAGTCAGATTAATTAAAGAAAAATTTACTGAAGAATAGTTTGCAGTTTCATCAGCAGAAGCCAGCTTCAAGTCTCTCAAGGAGTTCGTAGGCTGCGCTCCCTCTAACAGTCTCCCCACCTCCGCCGAACATACATACAATTTCTGAACAGTTATACTGTTTTCAAGGTCCAACCACGTCATTACTGCCATGTGGAATGATTCTGATTGGTTCTAACAACATGCACGTAAGCAACTTTCCACACGTAAACAGATAGGAGCACATATCACTAAAAGTGCGTAGACTAGTTGTCCCCCAGGCCAAGATTTAGATCGTCATGACCTCGGAGGTCGCAGAATGGCGTCTCCACGTCTCGTATCGTCTGCAGAAACCCCATCTCCAATACTGAATTTGCACAGATCATGCAACGCACATACACACAAAACTCCACAGAATACAACTTCCTCAAGGTTGAGAACATCTTAACTAACTATCAACAAGCACTTCCAAAACATCCTGATATCACGTTTTAGTACTGAAGTGAAATTATTCTTTTAATAAGAAAGGCACATAAGAGAGGTACATTTCTCTGAGTCCCCAAAAAGTCACGTAGACCTGTAACCTATGTGGACTAAGGTCACTTTAGGATGACATATAGCTCAACACATGCAGAGAGGGGTTCTCTTTGCTCCTAGAGTGTTTTACACCCCAAGGACAGTTGCCTGTCAGCACGCCTTGACACAGACATCAGAGAAGTAACTGTAGAATGTGGATACAAAAGCACACAGCAAATATAATACTAAAATCACTCATTAAAATGTAGAGAGGTTAAAGATTAACTGATTTATCCAATGTAGAAAAATAGTTATAACTTGATTATCATTGATTCTTATTTTAATATTGAACATAAAATCATTCTTGAAGGATATGTGTCTGATGAAGAGACAAGTGATGTTTGGCTTGACCCTTGACCCTTCATTCCCCCCTTTTAGACCATATGTGGGGGGTCCCATACCGCCACGTCTGGTCTACAAGTGAGGTCACTACGGAAGGTCAAGTGGTGACGCATGTTTCCCTTTAGGGTCACAATTGTCGTTTCACCTCATCACGGACATGCTGGCCACTAAAAAGACCAGTCCCCGTTTTGAGGCTCTTTTACCCCTTCCACTCACAAACAGGGCCCCAATGTTCTTCTTTTCTCAAAACTCCTGATCAACATACTGATAACGTGCTTTCTCTCATTGAGAGGGGAACCGACAATATAGTACAATAGTATTCATACAATTCTTTAGGGTTTCAGTAAAAGGAAATATAAAATAAAATAAAACAAAATGAAATAAAATAAAATAAAATATAAGACAAATCCATATTTAATCTCTGGAAGCCGGGCTAAACGAGCACTCACTGGTGCTGCATTTCCATCAAGTTAGAGGTGTGTGATGCCTCCAAAATCTGAACACATGACTGAAATTTGCAAGGTTAAAGTGACCAGAATGATCTCAGCCGACCCTCGAATGCCAATCTTTAAGGTGTTTCCTGGCTCTCAATTATGCGGTATTTGGTGAGCGGTATAGAGGGGCCAATATTAGGGCAGGGGCTGCTGTGTCCAGTCTTGACCTCGGCCCCTACGAAACACAGCTTCCCCTCCCACAGTGATGCTGCTGGCCTCACAGACATCTGCCTCACCTCTCATACACACCTCACATAAAAACACCCCCCCTTCTTGGAGGTGCCCCAAGAGTGGTGACCCCCATTGGCGTGGGTTGCCCTCTGCTGGCCACAAGAAGGTCTTACCCGTCATCGGGAAATCACCTCATTCTCATTGGTCATCGCAACAGGATCCGATATTTTTCTGGAACCTTTTGGAAAGTGCATTCAAGAGTCACCAGAGCCATCTGGTCTGCTTTCAAATTAGTAAAAACATGGAGACAGGTTAATTATAGCTCCTGATCACAGTTTTCCTGATACAAGTGTTCTCGTGAAACATCACACACGTCTAGGACGGACCCTCAGTCACCACTCAGAGACCAAATACAAACTTAGGAAAATATAAAGGAGGAAACAAAATCATACCTAGGGAGGATCATTCAATTCATGATAATAATATAGAAAGATAAATATTGACTAAGTCTTTGATTATAAATTTAATTAAGATATATATACAATTATATTGGAGAGGCAGTGGATTCTAGAACCCACCCTTTAAGTTTCTCCTGAGGCCAATGTTGGGGTATTAATGGTTTACCAATTTAGGCTGCTTCCTAATTTACAATGCAAAAATAGGAATGTAATTACTTTTTCAAAACAGACCTTTTTCAGGTATAAAACTCAATAGTGGCCTGAAATAAGAAATTAAAAAAAGTAAATAAATAAAAATAAACAACAGAATAGTCCATCCAATTGCATCCAGTCTCTACATAAAACATCCTTCAGTTTACAGTCTACATCCGTGTACCATCTTAATTACTTCACATCCTATATCTTCCTTCTTCAAAGAATAGAAAAGAAAAGAAAACATTCACATCATCCATCTCATTATTTCCACTTAAAACATAAACTTGTTCCTATTTTTTTTACTCAAGAAACCTTTGGTTAAATGTACTATTTCCAACAGACCCATTCTTCACCCCTCATAGCCCACATGACCGTTGATGAACATATCCATAAAAATAAAAATAAAAGTTAATGTTAAAACCTTTTCATCAAAAAGACTTAATTATCAATTCTTATTACATCCAATCAGCTTGTTGTTAGTAAAACATTCAAAATCATTCATCAGGGTTTTCTTTAAAGTACCCTTCTTTAAATTTTCTTGTATTTCTGTTCTCAATGTGTTGTCCATTAAAACTCTTCAGGTGTAAGCTCCAAATGACCAAAATCTTAAACCTCATAATTCATGTCACTTGGCAGTGATACTTCATCAAATCCTCACTAGCCTTATCGTGCCACTTACACCCGAAAGTGTCATAACTTTACCAAGAACACATTTTCATAATCTCCCATATTACTTTAAATTTGGACTATAAGTCATCATCAATTTCTTTAAAGCTGTTTTAAAATGATTTGTTCATTCATATCTATATTAGCTCCATTTAACTTTACAGGTGTTCATAAATTCTATTTCTCACAACATTATTCTTTGGGCTATTTCTCTCTTGTTTTAACTTGTCACAGTATTCCTCTATCAAAAATATGGTCTGCAGATGCACCATATGATCCTTATTGTTTCTTATCACTACTGCTCAGCAGAAACCAAAATATTATATTCCTCTTATCTCAATCCCAGTCACACAGAAAGCCTTAAAGTCACTTGCTTCTTTAACATTAATTGTGGTTCTGTATAAATCAAAATATCATGAAAAATGAAAATAAAGTAAAAATAAAACTTTTCTTTTTATAAGTTATCTCTTTGGTCGCCCTCCGGCCTTTCAGAATTTTGAGGGAGTCTCTGGATAATTTAGATAGTGACTTCAGCCAATTTGTCACTTTGTCTCTGCCGTCAAGTCTATAACCTTCGCGTTTACCATTTTTAATCAATTGGCATGATTTAAATTTAGGCCCTCAGTTGAATTTAGACAAGGATTTTAACCCATGATGGACGGCAATCTTTAACTTTACAATTCCACTTTAACTAATCCAGAGAGTAATTCAAATCAACATCATAAATGACAAGTCGTCACAACAGACAGAGCTGGATAACAATCCATTTAAAGCTCGTCCTGTGTTCTGGATCATCTTTTCACCAGATTTCTTCAAAATGATCAGTTTCTCTAAAGGTTGTCGTTTACCTTAACCCAACTGTAATGGTCAAACACTCATTCCAGAGGTTAATGACACCCAATCAGGACAGAACAGTTCTAGGAACAGACACATACAAAACATAAAGTGCAGTCAAACCCACACACACATTAAACATGAATTGCTCATTCTCAAATTTTACTTTTAGTGTTAACTCAAATTATTATTTAAATTCAGCTTTTACGTCTGCTCATTATTAATTTGTCTCTACAAAAGTCAGCTGGATTGTTTTGGTTCTGATATCATTTCTTTGTTTTGTTTCAGCTTTAGCAGGGCGATAACAAATTGTACCATCCCTGCTTCCACAAGCAGTCTCTCTCTCTCTGATAACTTTTTCAACAGTCTTCTAAGACTTTAACTTTAATGTTAAATTCATTCTCATTTAAAGTCTGTGTGTAAAAACATCTTATACGTTTTTACACACCATGTTTTCCTACAACATGTCTTATTATTTTCAAGTGATGCCCTGTGCTTTTATTCAGCAATATCTTCGATCATCTGTGGCACAGGCTCAAACATCAGCCTTGAGCTGGTTTCCAACATAGAGAGAGACTCTGAGGCATTCAGGACTGGTACTGCATTGTCATAAACTTTTAACTTGTCACTCTAGAACAGCATAAGACTTGGCTAGAGATTACATTTGTTTTCCAATAAAACGTCAGACATTATCCTTTTAACTCTATCGTTTGCCAGAAATTACGTTTTCAAATGATCATAATTTCATATTTGTCTTTTGCCCAAAATACATGTAAACTTCAAACATCCAAACTGAGTCTGAGTTACACTTCCAATTTTAGCCACAGCACCAGAAATGACATGGTGGGCCAGATTCAGATAAGCGAATTGTTTTATTTCAGCTCATCATGAGCTTATCTTTTGAAACCAAAACATCAGCTTCTAGGGTTTTTAGCTTTTAACACCAATTATTGTCTCACGAGCAGTGTTTTTACCAACATCCAGTCAAATAAACTTTATCAGAACTTTTCAAGAGTCAGAGGAACAGGAAAATGTATTATACATTGTTATCATTTAAACCCACTATGTCTCTAATTATATATCTTTTCTGCTCACTTTGTATCATCTTATTTCATTATTTTTCAATCTGTGCCCCTCTGCTTAAACTCCCTCCGTGTCCGTGACTATATCTGCAGCTGCTCTGAGAAGAGAGTGCTGGAGGGGAGGGGGCAGATAAGACTCGCTGCTCACACATCTCTGGGCCTTTTTGTTTTGTTTTTCCTGTTCTGTTTCAAAAACAACTTCAAGTCCTTTACTCAGACTACACAGACCAAATCTTACATAATTTCCAGTGATTTCTGCCAATTTATCTCACAAACAATTTAGAAATTAAAAAATTTCCAGTCTTTTAGCTTTTAGCCAGGCAAGTTTCTGATGAACTTTTTCCACTTAGAATTAAAACATTTGCCCATTTCCTTAATAATGCCTTCAAATTTATTTGATGTCCGGGCTTCAGAGCAGAGCTGCTTACAGCGTTTGCTCTCTTTTGTCTCAAAATCTTTATCTGGACTGATCATGTCACAAATTGTTAGCCATCATTTTAGTCAAAGTTCATACTCACCTGAAATTATACCAGCGGAGATGGAGGCGGCGATCTTTAACCAACACAGCTGTGGCTTCTGCGTGATGAAACTGCAAAGTACACTTATACGAAAAAGTCACTCATACGGGTCCATGCCAATTTGGGTCATACTTTACATTTTCCTCGGGATCGTTCCTGATGCATCCCTGGCAAACAACCCTGAATCTATTTTTATTTTGTTTAACTAATAACTTAATCCCTAACTGTCTATTTTCCTAAATTCGGGGGCCCCCTGTCTGAGTTGGAAGAGACGGAGCAGGTTTGCGGTGATCACTGAACCATTCAGTGCCGTCTTGCCTCTAGGAGTGGTGTGGTCACCAAAAAGCCCCCCTTAGGCTTTCTCTCCTCTACCTGGACAAGACTCCCCTTATACCCCTTTATTGTTTCTCCAAGCTTTACCTCTTAACTCAAGACGTCTCAGCCGAAACACATTTTACTGGGCTCCTTATTCCCGTCGAAATAAAGCTCTCCCGTTCCCCTTACCCAGTCTCTTCCAGTCAGACAAGTCTATAAAAGTCTATAATAAAAATATACTACCTTATCTACTTGTTTGCCAGAGGTGTACCAAGGACTGATTGCTCCCCGCATTCTCCACCAAAAACTGTTGGGGTAACAGCTTTAGACCCAGGACCAGTAGTGAGAAATGAAGACCAAGAGTCAGGAGTCAGATTAATTAAAGAAAAATTTACTGAAGAATAGTTTGCAGTTTCATCAGCAGAAGCCAGCTTCAAGTCTCTCAAGGAGTTCGTAGGCTGCGCTCCCTCTAACAGTCTCCCCACCTCCGCCGAACATACATACAATTTCTGAACAGTTATACTGTTTTCAAGGTCCAACCACGTCATTACTGCCATGTGGAATGATTCTGATTGGTTCTAACAACATGCACGTAAGCAACTTTCCACACGTAAACAGATAGGAGCACATATCACTAAAAGTGCGTAGACTAGTTGTCCCCCAGGCCAAGATTTAGATCGTCATGACCTCGGAGGTCGCAGAATGGCGTCTCCACGTCTCGTATCGTCTGCAGAAACCCCATCTCCAATACTGAATTTGCACAGATCATGCAACGCACATACACACAAAACTCCACAGAATACAACTTCCTCAAGGTTGAGAACATCTTAACTAACTATCAACAAGCACTTCCAAAACATCCTGATATCACGTTTTAGTACTGAAGTGAAATTATTCTTTTAATAAGAAAGGCACATAAGAGAGGTACATTTCTCTGAGTCCCCAAAAAGTCACGTAGACCTGTAACCTATGTGGACTAAGGTCACTTTAGGATGACATATAGCTCAACACATGCAGAGAGGGGTTCTCTTTGCTCCTAGAGTGTTTTACACCCCAAGGACAGTTGCCTGTCAGCACGCCTTGACACAGACATCAGAGAAGTAACTGTAGAATGTGGATACAAAAGCACACAGCAAATATAATACTAAAATCACTCATTAAAATGTAGAGAGGTTAAAGATTAACTGATTTATCCAATGTAGAAAAATAGTTATAACTTGATTATCATTGATTCTTATTTTAATATTGAACATAAAATCATTCTTGAAGGATATGTGTCTGATGAAGAGACAAGTGATGTTTGGCTTGACCCTTGACCCTTCAGTAACATGAGAATGAACCTCATTGGTTCTTGAGGAAGCTCAAATGTGATGCGTAACACAAGAATGAACCTCATTGGTTCTTGAGGAAGCTCAAACGTGATGCGTAACATGAGAATTAACCTCATTGGTTCTTGAGGAAGCTCAAATGTGATGCGTAACACAACAATGAACCTCATTGGTTCTTGAGGAAGCTCAAACTTGCTGTGTAACACGAGAATGAACCTCATTGGTTCTTGAGGAAGCTCAAACGTGCTGTGTAACACAAGAATGAACCTCATTGGTTCTTGAGGAAGCTCAAACTTGCTGTGTAACACAAGAGTGAACCTCATTGGTTCTTGAGGAAGCTCAAATGTGATGCTTAACATGAGAATTAACCTCACTGGTTTTTGAGGAAGCTCAAATGTGATGCGTAACACAAGCACGAACCTCATTGGTTCTTGAGGAAGCTCAAATGTGATGTGTAACATGAGAAGGAACCTCATTGGTTCTTGAGGAAGCTCAAATGTGATGCGTAACACAAGAATGAACCTTGTTGGTTCTTGAGGAAGCTCAAACGTGATGCGTAACACGAGAATGAACATCATTGGTTCTTGAGGAAGCTCAAACGTGCTGTGTAACACAAGAATGAACCTCATTGGTTCTTGAGGAAGCTCAAACGTGATGCGTAACATGAGAATTAACCTCACTGGTTCTTGAGGAAGTTCAAATGTGATGCGTAACACAAGCATGAACCTCATTGGTTCTTGAGGAAGCTCAAACGTGATGCGTAACATGAGAATTAACCTCACTGGTTCTTGAGGAAGCTCAAATGTGATGCGTAACACGAGAATGAACCTCATTGGTTCTTGAGGAAGCTCAAATGTGATGCGTAACACAAGAATGAACCTCATTGGTTCTTGAGGAAGCTCAAACGTGATGCGTAACACGAGAATGAACATCATTGGTTCTTGAGGAAGCTCAAACGTGCTGTGTAACACAAGAATGAACCTCATTGGTTCTTGAGGAAGCTCAAACGTGATGCGTAACATGAGAATTAACCTCACTGGTTCTTGAGGAAGTTCAAATGTGATGCGTAACACAAGCATGAACCTCATTGGTTCTTGAGGAAGCTCAAACGTGATGCGTAACATGAGAATTAACCTCACTGGTTCTTGAGGAAGCTCAAATGTGATGCGTAACACGAGAATGAACCTCATTGGTTCTTGAGGAAGCTCAAATGTGATGCGTAACACAAGAATGAACCTCATTGGTTCTTGAGGAAGCTCAAACTTGCTGTGTAACACGAGAATGAACCTCATTGGTTCTTGAGGAAGCTCAAACGTGCTGTGTAACACAAGAGTGAACCTCATTGGTTCTTGAGGAAGCTCAAATGTGATGCGTAACATGAGAATTAACCTCACTGGTTCTTGAGGAAGCTCAAATGTGATGCGTAACACAAGCATGAACCTCATTGGTTCTTGAGGAAGCTCAAACTTGCTGTGTAACATGAGAATGAACCTCATTGGTTCTTGAGGAAGCTCAAATGTGATGCGTAACACAAGAATGAACCTCATTGGTTCTTGAGGAAGCTCAAACTTGCTGTGTAACACGAGAATGAACCTCATTGGTTCTTGAGGAAGCTCAAACGTGCTGTGTAACACGAGTGAACCTCATTGGTTCTTGAGGAAGCTCAAACGTGATGCGTAACATGAGAATTAACCTCATTGGTTCTTGAGGAAGCTCAAATGTGATGCGTAACACAACAATGAACCTCATTGGTTCTTGAGGAAGCTCAAACTTGCTGTGTAACACGAGAATGAACCTCATTGGTTCTTGAGGAAGCTCAAACGTGCTGTCTAACACAAGAATGAACCTCATTGGTTCTTGAGGAAGCTCAAACTTGCTGTGTAACACAAGAGTGAACCTCATTGGTTCTTGAGGAAGCTCAAATGTGATGCGTAACATGAGAATTAACCTCACTGGTTCTTGAGGAAGCTCAAATGTGATGCGTAACACAAGAACGAACCTCATTGGTTCTTGAGGAAGCTCAAATGTGATGTGTAACATGAGAAGGAACCTCATTGGTTCTTGAGGAAGCTCAAACGTGCTGTGTAACACAAGAATGAACCTCATTGGTTCTTGAGGAAGCTCAAACGTGCTGTGTAACACGAGAATGAACATCATTGGTTCTTGAGGAAGCTCAAACGTGCTGTGTAACACAAGAATGAACCTCATTGGTTCTTGAGGAAGCTCAAACGTGATGCGTAACATGAGAATTAACCTCACTGGTTCTTGAGGAAGTTCAAATGTGATGCGTAACACAAGCATGAACCTCATTGGTTCTTGAGGAAGCTCAAACGTGATGCGTAACATGAGAATTAACCTCACTGGTTCTTGAGGAAGCTCAAATGTGATGCGTAACACGAGAATGAACCTCATTGGTTCTTGAGGAAGCTCAAACGTGATGCGTAACATGAGAATTAACCTCACTGGTTCTTGAGGAAGCTCAAACGTGCTGTGTAACACAAGAATGAACCTCATTGGTTCTTGAGGAAGCTCAAACGTGATGCGTAACACGAGAATGAACATCATTGGTTCTTGAGGAAGCTCAAACGTGCTGTGTAACACAAGAATGAACCTCATTGGTTCTTGAGGAAGCTCAAACGTGATGCGTAACATGAGAATTAACCTCACTGGTTCTTGAGGAAGTTCAAATGTGATGCGTAACACAAGCATGAACCTCATTGGTTCTTGAGGAAGCTCAAACGTGATGCGTAACATGAGAATTAACCTCACTGGTTCTTGAGGAAGCTCAAATGTGATGCGTAACACGAGAATGAACCTCATTGGTTCTTGAGGAAGCTCAAATGTGATGCGTAACACAAGAATGAACCTCATTGGTTCTTGAGGAAGCTCAAACTTGCTGTGTAACACGAGAATGAACCTCATTGGTTCTTTAGGAAGCTCAAACGTGCTGTGTAACACAAGAGTGAACCTCATTGGTTCTTGAGGAAGCTCAAATGTGATGCGTAACATGAGAATTAACCTCACTGGTTCTTGAGGAAGCTCAAATGTGATGCGTAACACAAGCACGAAACCTCATTGGTTCTTGAGGAAGCTCAAATGTGATGTGTAACACAAGAATTAACCTCACTGGTTCTTGAGGAAGCTCAAATGTGATGCGTAACACAAGCATGAACCTCATTGGTTCTTGAGGAAGCTCAAACTTGCTGTGTAACATGAGAATGAACCTCATTGGTTCTTGAGGAAGCTCAAATGTGATGCGTAACACAAGCATGAACCTCATTGGTTCTTGAGGAAGCTCAAACTTGCTGTGTAACATGAGAATGAACCTCATTGGTTCTTGAGGAAGCTCAAATGTGATGCGTAACACGAGAATGAACCTCATTGGTTCTCACACATCAAGCGAACATGCTTGAGCTTCCTTTTACCACAGCTGATGTGTGAGTTGATGAACATTTATATGTGAATGAATTCAATCTGTTGATCGTGATCGAGACTCTTCAGAAAATTGTGACTAAACCTCTCAATTCATATGGATTCGTTTGACCATCTCTTCATGAAACTTTTGAAAGTCCTCATATTTAATGAAAAAGATCTTAATTTGTGTTCTGAAGATGAACAAAAGTCTTACAGGTTTGGAACGACACAAGGATGAGTAATTAATGACAGGATATTTGGATGAACGAATGCATTTGTTTTAATGTTTGTATTTAACGCGAGCTAAATCTCTGTGAAGAACGCTATGGCTCTGTTCTAAAACCTAAAGTGATCTGCCTTGCTGTATACTGTACATAGGCAACTGACTTCTAAGATAGTATCCTAAATGAAATAGAACAGTGGTTCTCAAAGTGTGGTACTAGCACCAGTACTTAGGCTGCCTCTAGTGGTACGCAGAGGAATCGCTAAATAAATTAATGTTGAAACACTTACATTTTAATTAAATCTTTATTTGAGTCATTTATTTATTTTTACGTAAGTACAGTACAGTTTTAATTTAACTTTACAACATTTTAATTTAATCATTATTTTATTTACCTGTGTGTAAGCACAGTGCAGTGTTAATGTGCAAATTGTGTATTTACAATGTTAAAGTGGCTGACAACAATAAATATTCCTATTAAGAATAAACTGCCTGTGCAGAGCTGTAGCTGAATAGTTAGGCCTACTGCGCTACTGTATTTTAATGTTGGGCATTACGGTGGTACTTGGAGAGCCAAATATTTGGTATAAAAAGTTTGGGAACCACTGAAATAGAACATCATAAGTAACTTATTTGGAACACCCTAAATAGGGGGAAACGCTATATGTCATACAAACAGCACTTGCTAATAATCAGTCCCTCGAGAAAAACGCGATTATGCGATCGCGTGATTTAACGCATAATCAGCCAAAGTCCGCATATTTATGCGGGGGCCGCATTTTTTCAAATACGCCGCACTTTCGCCGCATAAATTGCCTATTTCCGTGTGCAAAATATGCTGGACTAGCATGATTTCATAATCCCCGCATTTTTGTTGCAAAAAAAGTCATATATATATATTAGCAGAAAGTTGAAAAATGTTCGTTTAGTTCACACAAGAGGTTCCGCCATTTCCCCCTATTGCCATGGGAACGTTTTGAAGTGACGTAATTACCCGCCATGAACATCATCAAAAAGCGGCAAACCCCCGTGGTGAAACCATAGATATCGGTGAAACCATGATGAAGCACAAACTCCCATTTGCCAACAAAAATAACAGCAAAAGACCGCGCAAAGCATTTTCCCGGTGTGTTGACCGATTTCAAAACACAGCATCATGAAGCTTTGAAGCGTTATGAATCAATGAGTCGATTCAGCGGTTTGGATCGCCAAAGTCACGTATTTCAGCAGTTTGACACGCGATCCGAATCATGAATCAACTCACTGATTCATAGCTTCATGATGCTGTGTTTTGAAATCGGTCATCACTATATAAGTCGTTATTTAGAGACGAACGGAGGTCTTACGGGTGTCCAACGACATGAGGGGACGTCATTAATGACAGAATTAAAATTTTTGGATGAACTAACCCTTTAAGAGATTGCACTTTGTGCATTGGAAGCACTCAAATGTCTGTTTTGTATAGCTACCTCTGTAAAACAGGAAGTTATTTATTCATTTTTCAAGTTGTAGCATATTCCTTTTGTAAAGCTACAGAACTTGTTTGACTCAATGTTTTGTAAATTTGAGCCATGTGTTTATTAAGGTCTTCAATAAAACAAGATGAGAACTTAAATATTCCCAGCACTTTCTGTCATGTAGTGCTTTTTTTCTGTTTTTCATCAAACCGCAGTTTTTGCAAGTTCCCGCAATTTCATCTCATAAAATTGCATAAATATCCCGCATTTTCCCGCATTTTTCATCGCATTTTTTAAGAAAACGTGCCGCATAATCAAGGATTTTTGCCCGCAACAATCACAAAAAAAAGCTGAATTTTTCTGGAAGGACTGAATAATGCATTCCTCTAATATAGAGAGAGAGGGATGGAGAGAGAGATTGAAATAAATAAGACAAAATAAGACGTGTAATGTTGCTGCCTACCTTACTGAACAACCTATGATATCTTAACATTTTGGCAGCTCACAAGGTTTTTGAACAGAAGCACAGTGAAATGTTCTAAGTATGTTTAATATACAAGGATGTTTAGCTGTTTTTTAACACAATGCATGCTTTACAAAATAAGTAATGCTAGTTTAAATTCACTAATTATTTTATGCAGCATATCATAAGATAGAAAGCGTCATTAAAGCAAACATGGCAGCCGAACAGCGGAACGATGAAGCTGCCAAGACCATTGAAATAAATATGAGCGGTTCCACGGGAAGGATTTGAACATCTGAAGCTTTAGTACATATTTGATTTTCATGCCCTTTTCACATAAGCCTGTAAGTGGTTCTGCTCGAACGGCCACAGTGAAATGTCATTACCTTGAGCTTACCGATGAGAAAGTCTGTGTTTTTATCCCTCCTGTGAGAATGAAATATTCCCACGGAAGAGAGCAGCTCCTGCGTGGTATGGTTTGCTAACCGTAATTAACCCTGGTGTTTATCGGGCTGGATTCGAGCGCGTTTCGCCCACACAAGGGTCTCTCAGTGTGAAAGGTGCCACAGCGCCGGTGGAAGAAAAAGGTCATTCACAATCAGAGCCCAGAGGGGAGGCCTCGCCCTCTCGTTCTTTACCTCTCTTCTCTTACAACATCAATCACAATCTCTCCCAAAAAAATCCTGTTGAAGTTGTTTTTCGAGGTGCTCGCAGTCAATCGCTGGCATCTGAAGGCTGATTATTCTTGAGTTGTCATTTTTCAAACAGGCGACTGAAAAAAACGGCGTGTTGATTTGATGGGATTCGTGGGGAACAACAAAGGTTAACAAAACAAGAACAATTTTGATTAAATATTAAACAATAGGGGGTTTTTTTCTCATCGTAACTCAATAAAACTACTAACTAAGCACAAACTGTACTGCTAGAATCCCGTCTTATCCCATTGTTAACTGATGTTTTCACCCTTTGGTCATGTTTTGTGTCACTTTGGGCACCAAATGTGCCATAATTATACACATAAAAGTCATGAACTTTACTGAAGGTTTGTCTGATAGTCTGTCTTTAGCAGTTGGTTATTTCAGATGTACATCATTAACAGGATTTTTTCAGGATTGTTTTTTTAGTCCGTAAGATTAAGGACTGTAATTATTTGGCCTTTAATGTGTTTGAAGAATGCTGGTCATTTTGCTTTCTTGGTGTTACATTCTTAAAATAAAGGTTCCAAAAGGTTTTTTCCCCCACAGTGATGCCATAGAGGGTGTACAAAATACTTCCTCACAGCGCCTTTTGGACAAAAATGTCCCCATTGGAACCCATTAAAACTGCAATTTTTAATCCCATTGCCATTTAAGTGCTAATTTATCACTGCGTGTCTTTAGTAAATCCTGCCAGTAGTTTTTAATGCCAAAAGAGGGTTTGTGCTGGCTCAAGCTGTTAGTAAATGAAAAAACGTTTTTGATTCCCCAAAGAACCTTTCAGTAAAAAGTTCTTAAAAGATTCTTAACCCTTGTGCGTCATGTTGGACATTTTTGCCTTTTTCATTTTTTTTTTTTTTTTTTTTTTTTTTGATAACTTTGCCTGTGTTAAAGCTAACTGCATGAAATTTCCCACTGGTGTGTATATTTATTGGAATTTTAATATTTCACCCCCATTTCCTTTGAAAAATCTACACCAAATACTTCCTCTCAGCGCCTTTTGGACAAAAATGTCCCCATTGCAACCCTTTAAAACTGCAATTTTTTAACCGCCATTTAACTATAACATGATGCAATCTTTGTTAATAGGCTTTTATTCTGTTGGCAAGGCTTCAAAATTTTAATTTTTACTATTTTTTACCAGATGGTGCCTTTTTTTTCTGGTTTGGCCTATAAAGCAAATACTTGCTTTATTCCTGTTTTCTGCTTCTGCATATTATAAAGACAATTGAATAAATTATGCAGCTATAACTGTGTGGGTGTGTTGGTATGGATGTCAGAGAGTGGTTTGTATGTGTGTAATAAAAAAATTGTGTGTGTGTGTGTGTGCTTGTAATATTTGAGAAGGGAAAAACTCAACTGTACTGCAAATCACAAATCCAAACACTGTGTATCAGTTCTGTTGTTATCTAATGGGGAAACTTTAGCACTGCGCACTAACAAAATCTGACTGAAAGCTCATTTTTTGAGATATCAACCTCAAATTTGGAACACAACTTTTTTAGATTTATGGCTTTGATTTTCTAGCAGTTTCAGAGTTAAACATGTTTCATAAAAAATATATTTTATATAAGATATTATTCAAAAATAATTTTACTTATTTTATTTGACCTCTATAACTAATTATTAACTTTTTTTTTTTTTTTTTTTTTCACTTTTTAAACTTTTTTGACATCAACAATAATCTTCTTTAAAATGAGACCAAACTTAAGTTTGTGCTACCAATATAAAAAAAATGTATGACAGTTTTTTGACATGGGTATTTTGTCCTCTATGGACCTATGTGTAAAAAAAAGTTTAATTGATGAAGAAGGGTTAATGGTGCACTATGTAACATTTTTTCAGTAAAATATCCAAAAACCACTAGGCCAGTGTTATATATTTTATTCAGTCAAGTACTTTCTATATCCTAAATGTTTCCAACTATTTGTAAATCGTGAGAAATTGCTATTTAAACCAAGGAACCGGGACGTGTGAGGGAGTCGCCTGTCGATGACGTCATATCTGCGTTACCCTCGGTTTCTGGTTTTATTCTGCAGAAACACTTTACTCTCACTGCAGTGTGAACAAGTGTCATAGCAGCCGCCGAGTGAACGCACAGAGTAACGCCTTAACCAAGGGGGTAATCCTACACCCGGGAAGCGTACCTTCCATAGGGGCAGCCATTGCTAACCAAGCCATCACCTGCTGTTAGCATCCCATTGACTCCCATTCATTTTGGCCTCACTTTGACAGCGAATAACTTTACATCTGAGGCGTTTAAAGACTCCATTTGTCCATTGTTTATTTCTTAAGAAACACGACAATGTATAAAAGGCTCCATTACCTTGTATCTTACACTCTAAAAAAAAAGGTTCTATATGGCACTAAAAATGGTTCTTCGTCGTAATCATAGAGGAACCACTTTTGTTGCTATATAGCACCATATCTTAACATGTTCTGTATATGGTAGCGGTGATATAGCACCTTAGTTAGCGGTGCTATATAGCACCTTAGTCAAAGAACCGGTGAAGAACCTCTGAAGAACCGCTGAAGAACCACTGAAGAACCAAAATTGGTGCTATATAGCACTTTAAAAGGTTCCCCTATGATTACGAGCCAAGAACCATTTTTGGTGCCATATAGAACCTTTTTTTTTTTTAGAGTATACACTATCGCCCCGTAGAAGTTGTTTTTGTAAGAATAGGCTAACGATTGCGTCATAACCACGCGACAACCGGCGCATAGTAGATAAATTACCGTATGGACAGGAGGAGAAGCTCGTAGGCAATCTTTTACTGTCTATGAGGCAATTTTGTCTATTATCAACTGTCTATGAGGCAATCGGGGGGACGTGGTTGCATAAAGTCCGATAAAGGCAAGGGAGAGGCATGGGGAGAAGCCCATAGAGAGCCAAAAGCAACGGGACAAAATATTTCAACAACGTGATTCAGATTTCACTTTGCACAACTACTAGAAGACTTGCCATTGTCAGACAGGTTGCTCACGTCACATCGACGTCGTCAAGCTCAGTCCGAGGCTGCGCAGTACACTCAGCCATCAGGAAGTGAGTGCTTCTACGTGACTTCATTTTTTCTCCGTGAAGTCTATGGGGTCGCTGTGTCCCTTTCTTTTACTGTCTATGGTCTTAACATAATTTTTAACACACTCAGATGTATCTAATATGATAAACAGAGCTGTGTTACCTAGGGTTGCCACCTTCAGTGTGGCAAAATAAGGGACACCCATTCACGACTTTGAAATTTTTATTTATTTCTAAAGAGCTCTTTAGTAGCCTATTTGGTGCACTTTAAAGGGATAGTTCACCCAAAATGAAAATTCTGTCATCATTTACTCACCCTCATGATGTTCCAAACCTGGATGAGTTTCTTTGTTCTGCTGAACACAAAAGAAGATATTTTGAAGAAAGTTTGTACCCAGGCTGCTTTGGGGCACTGTTGACTTCCACAGTAGGAATGAATCTTCATACGTGTACAACATAACAAAGAAATGTATACATGTTTGGAATAACTTGAGGGTGAGTAAATATAATGACAGAATTTTTCATTCTTAACCTCTAATCACTTTTTTTGACAATTCTGAAATTCAAAAATGTTTATTATTTTATGCATTTCCTTAAATTATGACTATATTATTATGTAATTATTTTTCCCATTTTTATCTAAATCATTTATTTTAAATGTCATAAACTTTATATGACAGGATTATTTATTATGTATGATTAATATAGCCTAGCTAAATTATAAATTAATAATAACATTAATTAGGCTATAATCTATTAATTAACCTGTCTAAAAAATATAATAATTCTGTCTGCCAAGCTCTGATATTATATGAATATTTTATCCTTAAAAAAAAACAAACAGTTAACAGTCAACTGGCCTAACAGTTATACCTTTAGAAGCATGGATGTCATGCTGCTTTAAGTCAGACAGTCCCGCTGCTCGCGAGGTGTGTGTTGCGCTCTTCTTATTAACAATCTCTCCAGCGGCCTTGCTCAGCTCCACAACACTCGGACCTGCTCTGCTTCATACTACAGTAACGTTAATAATCACATGAACATGATTTCTTCTCGAGTCCCATCCTGACTCTTTTCCACTGGCTGTGAGGTGAAGACCACATGTCCCAAGATTCTACGCTTTGTTTTGAATAGGCGACCTCTAGCGGACGGAAAAGTTACATAGTGCAGTTTTAAAAGGTTCCATGAGTGTTAAAGGTTCTTCAAAGAACCTTAGATGCCAATAACGAACCTTTAATTTTAATAGTGTATGAAATGTCTCTAAATAATATAAGCATATAGTCAACAATGCTTGTGTGTTGTGCATTTATCATCATACTATGTGCCAGATTTACTAAACGGGGCAAATTGACGTGAGAGCGCAATTCCAGTTCCAAAAAGTGCCGATGGGAATGGAAAGTTCTGCGTGTGATCTACTGATGACATGCAAATGAATGAACACAGATGCAGCTGGATCATTTCCATAATGACCAGTGCAATCTACAAGTTAGTGTCTGGGTTAAGACTTAGGCTGTAAATAATGCCTCAAACACCAGTAAATTGATGAGCGCAAACCTTAGTAAATCACCTTGCATGATTAATTTAAATACTCTCCTCCCATAAATGTTGCGTCTGAAAGGGAAACTCCTACAAATGCACATGAATAAGGTCAGCCGCAAAAATAACCCACTCCTTTTCAGCGCTAATTCTTCACTGTGTGTCTTTAGTAAATCCTGACCGTAGCTTTTCAACGCCAAAAGAGGGTTTGTGCTGGTGCAAGCTGTTAGTAAATCTGGCCCTTGATATGTTTTCTCAGAGGTTTGACTAATAATGACTTGAACCTGTGCTCCAGTACAGATATGTGTGTATGCTGTGCACTAAAGCAGATTTTGTATTATTTATTTGTTTTGTCATATTATTCTGTCTGTAGTTGTCATGTAGATTAGAGGTCATTTAAGGATTAGAGATGTCATGACCGAAAAATAAACAGTTTTGTGCTGCCGCAGCTTGAGCTAACACCAGAGATTATGAGACAATCAGGATGGCTTGTATCTGAGGGTAATAATAGTTTCAATTGCAGAACTTTAACCTTCACCAAAATCATATGTTCATCTTCATAGGTGATCATTTTGTTGCATGACTGAAAACGCAAAGAAAATTTAGTTGAGATTTGTTACTGAAGTTAATTTTTCCTTTTTCTGTCTATGCAGGTGGGATTTTCGAGACACTTGAGAATGAACCGATTAGCGTGGAGGAACTTGCCTTCAAATTCGCTGTAACCAACATTAACAGAAACAGGACTTTAATGCCAAACACCACCCTCACCTACGACATCCAGAGAATCAACCTGTTCGACAGCTTCGAGGCCTCGAGGCGAGGTGTGATGCTTACATTTACACATTTGACAGACACTTTTATCCAAAAAAAGTAAAGTACGCTCTAAAAAATGCTGGGTTTAAAATAACCCAAGTTGGGTTGAAAATGGACTAACCCAGCAATTGGGTTGTTTTAACCCAGTGGTTGGGTTAAATGTTTGCTTAAAACAACCCAATTGCTGGCTTAGTCCATTTTCAACCCAACACGGATCAGTTCATGCATTACCTGGGAATCAAACCAGGGACTTTGGTGTTGCAAGCACCATGATTTACCATTTGAGCTGCAGGAATGGTAGAAAAAGAGCTCAATACAAATCCTTACATGATTATATACACTTTTTTAGAAATTGTAAATAAAACAAAGATTATCGGAGTATGTTATAAAATAAAATATTACTTTTACTTTTTATTTACTTTTTCTATATTTACTTTTTCTACTTCAAAATTTCACATTTAATTCAATGTTTTAAAAACAATTAAAAACATCTTGAATAAAATAAAGCTAAAATAAAATATAAATACTAGTTGAAAAACTTAACATTAGATTTAGAAATTGCTTTGGCAAGTTGAAGCACTAGAATTATAGACTGGGTAAACCCAGCCCGATTTGATTTCGCCCTGCCACTCAGTCTGGAAATCTGTACATTCATTTCTACTGCTTCTGTTACACTTTTGCGGGAACCAATCACAGACTGACTTATCCACCTGGCGCGCTATTGGCAGGTTCAACACGATGACAGATAGAGAAGCGATGGGTCCTTGCCCGTTGATCACTCCTCTTGTGGTTTGATTGGTTGAAGGACTATCCAATTGCGTACAGTCATTTAAATGATGATTGTTGATCATGCCTCTTGTGCAGTAGAAAATACAGAGCAGACTCCCCAGACTCTTAAATTGAGCTTGGTCTGGTGATAGCCAGACAACTAAAATAATTGACTGGAAATAAATAACTATAACTAAAACTTAAACTGAAAAAAAAAAAAAAATTGGTAACACTTTAGAATAAGGTTTCATTAGTTAACAACGTTAGTTAACATGAACTAAGAATGAACAGTAATTCTACAGGATTTATTAATCTTTGTTAATGTTCATTTCAACATTTACTCATACATTATTAAAATCAAAAGTTGTATTTAAGTAACATGAACAAACAATGACCATCTCTATTTTTATTAACTAACGTTAATGAACTCATTGTTAGTTCATGTTAGTTAATACATTAACTAATGTTAACACATAAGACAAAAAAAATCAACTAAAATGACAAAAGTGACAAAATTACTAAAAATTGAACTAAAATTAACAATGAAAATAAAATATAATCAAATTCAAAATTATAGTAATAAAGTAGTAAAACTAAAACAACACTGGTGTTACTTGCCATGACATTTTCTAGAAATTTCGGGGTGAAAATTGTTTCTACACCAATTATTTTCAGTGTACCTACTAGCATTTTATTTTATATTATTGCATTTGAATATACACTATAAAATGATATGACTGATAAGTTATGGAAGGAAGCACGTTTTTCCGTTATTTTAAAATAATTATCAAAATAGTTTAATCAATTTCAACTTTTTTTAAAGCTGCAAGATTCAACTTCACTCTTAAAAGTAACATTTCTTTATTGGCATCAATAGTTCCATGAAGAACCGCTATGCTGCATACACACCAAACGCGAATAGAGCGTCAAATTTGCGTCTATCGCGTCTAGGTGGACGCCTGAACATTTAGAATCCTTTCGCGCGTCCACAGCGCGTTCAAGGCGTTCCAGGAGCTGCACCCAGATGACAGCTCGCTCTCACTCCTGTAGGCCTATGTATAATTTAGGCTACAACAAAACGAAATGTGTCATAAAACACCACTCTGCCTCTTTTCATTTTCATTAAAAAATATGAAACATTAATAGCCACACAAATGTGGTTCAGGCAACGCATACCTGGATTATCTTCACTGTATGTACACTCACCTAAAGGATTATTAGGAACACCTGTTCAATTTCTCATTAATGCAATTATCGAATCAACCAATCACATGGCAGTTGCTTCAATGCATTTAGGGGTGTGGTCCTGGTCAAGACAACCTCCTGAACTCCAAACTGAATGTCAGAATGGGAAAGAAAGGTGATTTAAGCAATTTTGAGTGTGGCATGGTTGTTGGTGCCAGACGGGTCGGTCTGAGTATTTCACAATCTGCTCAGTTACTGGGATTTTCACACACAACCATTTCTAGGGTTTACAAAGAATGGTTTGAAAAGGGAAAAACATCCAGTATGCGGCAGTCCTGTGGGCAAAAATGCCTTGTTGATGCTAGAGGTCAGAGGAGAATTGACCGACTGATTCAAGCTGATAGAAGGGCAACTTTGACTGAAATAACCACTCGTTACAACCGAGGTATGCAGCAAAGCATTTGTAAAGCCACAACACGCACAACCTTGAGGCGGATGGGCTACAACAGCAGAAGACCCCACAGGGTACCACAAAATAGGAAAAAGAGGCTACAATTTGCACAAGCTCACCAAAATTGGACAGTTGAAGACTGGAAAAATTTTGCCTGGTCTGATGAGTCTCGATTTCTGTTGAGACATTCAGATGGTAGAGTCAGAATTTGGCGTAAACAAATGAGAACATGGATCCATCATGCCTTGTTACCACTGTGCAGGCTGGTGGTGGTGGTGTAATGGTGTGGGGGATGTTTTCTTGACACACTTTAGGCCCCTTAGTGCCAATTGGGCATCGTTTAAATGCCACGGCCTACCTGAGCATTGTTTCTGACCATGTCCATCCCTTTATGACCACCATGTACCCATCCTCTCATCCTCTGCACCATATCACAAAGCTCGAATCATTTCAAATTGGTTTCTTGAACATGACAATGAGTTCACTGTACTAAAATGGCCCCCACAGTCACCAGATCTCAACCCAATAGAGCATCTTTGGGATGTGGTGGAACGGGAGCTTCGTGCCCTGGATGTGCATCCCACAAATCTCCATCAACTGCAAGATGCTATCCTATCAATATGGGCCAACATTTCTAAAGAATGCTTTCAGCACCTTGTTGAATCAATGCCACGTAGAATTAAGGCAGTTCTGAAGGCGAAAGGGGGTCAAACACAGTATTAGTATGGTGTTCCTAATAATCCTTTAGGTGAGTGTATATGTTTAACAAACAAAATATAAAACACAACCATGCCTCTCTTTTCGTTTACATTTAAAAAAATAAAAAAATAAACACATTAACATGTGATTCAGAAAATAAGTGTGCATATATATGATTATCACTGTAATAAAATGAAATATGACATAAAACACAACCCAGTCTGTCAGTTTATGTTTGATCAATAATAACCATTATAAAAGTATAAGTAAAGGTATAAGAAGCTATACAATAAATAAAGCAGACAATTCAGTCAAACAAAGTCAGTGCTAGTAGGCTACAACGGTACAGTTAAATAGCCTAAAAAAATTAAGTTATGAAACTTCTCTTTGCCCTCAGTGAAAACAATTTGGCAAACAACAAATTATAGATTCATGAGACCAAAGAGCGCCCGTTAAAACTACACAAGATTAATTATATCTCATGTTTAATCACAACGGAGACATCAGAGCCAGCGGCAAACGCCAGAAGGACTAGCCTAGGTAAGGCTGCTCTCGCCGGGGTTAACGAGCGTTGAGCGCCGCTGATCGACTGGATCTCACAACTCCGAAAACGGCAGATAAAATTTTCCAATAGACAATATCTTTTTAAATAAACCACAGATTTGAGTTTTAAACAAGTAGATTCTCGCCTGAAAAAATTTTAAAACTACATTTTGTTATGCAATAACAGTAGTATTTTTAAATTACGCTGGGTTTCTCATCCGCTATCGACTTGCCATTCATTTATCACCACGTGACAGCAGCAAGCAGGCTCCTGATTGGTTAACGCGGCGCGAAGTGACGCCAAAGTTCAGAGTTGTCAACTCGGGCATCAGATGCGGATTCGCTTCAAACGCGTGAATGCACAAAAAGCACCACTCGCTCAAATTGCGTCATTCGCACGTACAGTTGTATGAGGCGAATGAGGCAAAATCACATCTGCTGCGCTAAACGCGTCTATAGCGCCGCAGGACCTCCAGACGCGCGTCAACGCGCCTTTACATTGACTTAACATGGAAATCACTCGCTCTAGACGCTCTATTCGCATTTGGTGTGAATGCAGAATTAAAATCCATGGAATATTTTTAAAGCACAAAAGGTTCTTTATAGTGAAAAAGGGTTCTTTAGATTATAAAATGTTCTTCACACTAAGAATAAAATGTTTGGGGAACCCCTTTAAACCTTTATTTTCAGTAATAGTTATATGCAAGATTTTAAAAAAAAGAAAGAAATGAGCTGAAATGACATGTACGGCCAGTTTGATTATACTTAAACATTTAAGGCAGCTGAACTTAAGATTTTAAGTTGAATTAGGGTGAACATTTGAACAGTGTGTTGATAAAGTCACTGATGTTCTCTTGGTCTTGATGTCAGCCTGTGATCAGCTGGCTCTCGGTGTGGCCGCTGTGTTCGGCCCGTCCCACAGTTCTTCAGTGAGTGCGGTCCAGTCCATCTGTAACGCCCTGGAGGTTCCTCACATCCAGACCCGCTGGAAACACCCGTCTGTGGACAACAAAGACAGTTTCTACATCAACCTGTACCCAGACTACGCCTCCATCAGCCGCGCTGTGCTGGACATCGTGCAGTTCTACAAGTGGAAAGCCGTCACGGTGGTGTACGAGGACGCAACAGGTGGGCAGACTCGTCAGAAACACCATTTTTATTGCTCAGATGTTTCTCTTTCATTTCTCAGGAGCTCTCAGATATAATTCAAGTATTAACTTTGGCTCATATGTATCTCCTAAAATGGAAGAAAATAAATGTGTGAAACAAAAAATAGACACAAATGAAACGATACAATCAGTGTGCTCTCTTAAGAATAAAAGTTCTTTATGATAAGAAATGTATGAGTTCATATTGAGATATGATTGCATTACTTTTGATTGTAAAATGAAAGCAGATTCAGGGGCGTGGCCTCAATAGCTGTGCAGTAAGTAGTGTGTGATTGAGGAATGTGCAGGGTAGTAATTCAACTGAATTGCATTACATCTGGTAGTTTTAACTAAGATTATGCTGCAAGATGTTTTTTTTAAGTCAACTATATTTAAGTTCCCTGTTATAGGCTAACCTGCAATATTCCAAATATCTAGTTTATTCCCGTAAGCGATTTCTTAAAAAAACGCTTTTGTAAGTGGATCAGACCAAGCCGATTCAGACAGTGTAAATATGCTTTCAGTTGAGGCGAATGAAGTCTGGGTTCACGATAGTTTCACGCGCACGGCTGCAGCGCAAACACACAGTCTAGAGCAGAGCCGTTGACTACAGACACGAGAGCGCAGCGCGGATCATATGCGCAGGTCGGCGCAGACAACAAAACATATCGGACCCATTTAAATGCTGCACAGATGCTGTATTTCAAAGAGATATGGAAGAGATTATGGTGATAAACGGTTAGATTCGGAGGAAACTGGCTTTAAAACAAAGGCCAGTCGAACTGTGGTATTAACGAAACGCTATTGGCTGTTTCAAAAAAGGGGAGGAGCTACTAACAGCTGGAGCCGTTTTAGGGGAAATTACGTCAACACATTGAATAATGCTGCGCATTTCAAGGCACTTCAGTGGGCCTTTAAATATCAAAAGCATTTTTCATAAATTGCTTACTGCACCGTTAAAAGTTTCCAACTTCGAAAATTCCTGGAATTTTGCAACTAAACGCTTGATTTTGTGAAGTTTGTGGCGACATTGTCGCTCAATGAATACAAATGCACACGAGTCTGTTATTGCAGGTATATCGATATTTCATTTTCACACCCCTAAACATGAAGTGTAACAAAATGAACTGTGCTTGGTGTTACATGTCAATCAAACGTCCTCTTGGACGTTTCCTTTGCCAATGAAAGATGCGATGAAGTCCAAACCTTCTGCCATCAGTCTGAAGCTCTGGCTACGCGAGACTTGGTCAAAACTGACCCAAACATGAATGGTTTAACAATTTAGTTTAAACAGTTTAGTTTGTCTTTTCCTCTGGAGAAACATCTAAAAAGTAGCAGCACATAATCAAAAATCTACACTTGCTTCCAATTTAAATTTGTTGCTTTCTAGGAGAAACAAGTGATTTTTTTGAAGAGATCTCACTGGTGATTTTTCTTTTTTTATATATATATAAATATATTTTTTTTACTGAATGATTTCTGAATGCATTTACAAGCCACATACATTTAAAATTATCCAGAATATGCACGCTTAACAGTTAGGGAAAAAGATACTTTAAGGTACTTTTTCAAATGTGCAGTCATTAGATGCACCTATAATCATCATATCAGTGTGTGTAATGTGTTTTTCATATTTATAAACCAACTCATGGTTATCATCTCAATGCTTAATGAAAAATGTCATTCAGTTTCATTTCTGTTCTGAGTTTGACGTTTTTGTGTATACGGGTGTGTTTAATGTTGACTTTGTGATCATATCAGGGATAATTTGTTTGCTGAAATGACATTTCTTCATTATTAATGAGATTAGGTTATGATTAACTGTGTCATTTTTCAGGGATGAAAAATATTAAAAAACCACAAACAGCAACATCCCTGTTTGGAAAAAGACTTATGAATTGCTTTTCCTTTTTTATATGATGAGAATTTGAATTAAGCCAAAAATCTACTTAAAATGGTATTTGATAAATCTGAGTCACAGCAGACCTTGATTAACTCATTTAACATTGCAGTTAATTTCATATTTAAAGCTAAACTGTGTGATATTTTCGCCCATCTAGCGGTGAAAAGGTATATGACCATCCAGTAAATATTAGTTTCTGTTCCTCCCAATTCCGATTTCGTTTTAACTCCTACGGTGGCCGATTTAGTCCAAGATTAACATGGCTTCTAGTTCAATCCAGCAATCCCCCTCTTCACATTCGACACGGTGCCATCGAGTGTTAAAACGCGTAAGGCGAAGCTTGAATTTACGGGTATGTCCCTCTTTGGCTAATTTGAAGATGGAGGGGCAACATGGCGACCACCGTTAGATCCCATTACCTTATGTATTTTCAATGGCATATTATAAATTTACGAGAATACTTTATTACTTGAAAGAAGTAAATATACATTAATGAGCACATATATTTTAGGAAAAAACTAAGTGTTTTTAGCTAAGAATAAACTAAAAAAGTTACACAGTGTAGCTTTAAACTACTGTTCAAAAGTTGGTCAAATGTTTTATTGTTTTTGAAAGAAATCTATTTGATCAAAAATACAGTAAAAACAGTAAAATTGTATTACAATTTAATACAATAATATTCGAATTTTCAGCATCATTACTCCAGTCTTCAGTGTCACATGATCCTTCAGAAATCATTCTGATATGATGATTTGCAGCTCAGGAAACATTTTTGATTATTAACAATGTTGAAAACAGTTGTGCTGATTATATTTGTGGAAACTGTGATCCATTTTATTAGAATTCTTTGATGAATTGAAAGTTGACAACATTTATTTGAAATAAAAAATCTTAAGTAACATTACAAATGTCTTTACTGTAATGTTTGATTGATTTAATGCATTCTTGCTGAATTAAAGTACAGATTTCTTAAAAAAAAAAAAAAAAAAAACCTACTTTGAAATAGTAGTGTATTTCTATCATATTTGCTGATTTTGTCTATGCAATATTTTTAGGGCTAATTCGTCTTCAGGAGCTGATCAAGGCTCCGTCGCGGTACAGCATCAAGATCAAAATCCGACAGTTACCGCTGGGAAGTAAAGATGCCCGGCCGCTTCTTAAAGAGATGAAGAAGGGGAAAGAGTTTTGTGTCATCTTTGACTGCTCATACCAGACCGCAGCAGATGTCCTCAAACAGGTAACGCCATTCACAGCTGGATTGGGAATGACTTTTCAATTCCAATTCCATTTTTACATTTAAATTGAGGTAGCAAACATTCTAATTGGAAATACAAAGCACATTTACTGGAGAAGCAAAATGGCGTAAGAAATTAAGGGCACTATCATACACCCAGCGAAACGCGGTGCCAAGCACGACGCAAGTGTTTTTTGCTAGTTTCAGCCTGACGCAGTTTTCATTTTCACGTCCAGCGCCACGTTATTTAAATAGCAAATGCACTCGCGCCCGTCTGTTCGCCCATGGGCGTGCTGGTCTGAAAACGAGGTGTGTTCAGAAACATTGTTGGTGTGTTGCTATTGTAAGGAAACTGACAACGACTGGACCATTGACCAACAAAAACCTGGTCCAAAGTCAGTAGCGCTGTATTTTGTGTTATTTAAAGGGTGTGTTAGTAATATACACCTATAGGCGGGTGCACAACACACGTACACTCTCCTTATTACACACATAGGGATGTGCAGCTGCACACAAACATTAAAAAAAAAATACAAATAAATAGGATTCCTCGCTGGAGAAGCGTTCAGTCTTTCCACTCGCAAATTTCGCCATGTAAATAGTGAATCCGCCAATGGTGCGAGCATAGCTGGCTTTTAAAGGGAATGGGAGATGAGACTCTGATTGGTTTATTGCATGTTACACCCATGACTCATTAAGAGAATAGGGACAACCCTTTTGGACCATGCGCCAAGCCTGCCGACCATTTTTCCCGTCGTTAAGCTAGCAAAAGTGGATTCGGACACTTGCACCGTGCAATTTAGACCATGCACTTAGATTGTTAAAATAGGGCCCTTATAGGGATATTTCACCCAAAAATGAAAATCATGTCATCATTTACTCACCCTCAAGTTGTTCAAAACCTGTATGAGTTTCTTTGTTCTGCTGAACACAAAAGAAGATATTTTGAAGAATGTTTGTAATAAAGCAGATAGAGCAACCATTGACTACCATAGTATT
The DNA here is from genome assembly GCA_023566225.1 of Romanogobio albipinnatus. Lineage (NCBI taxonomy): Eukaryota > Metazoa > Chordata > Actinopteri > Cypriniformes > Gobionidae > Romanogobio > Romanogobio albipinnatus. The sequence goes on along the minus strand of CM042247.1, from coordinate 14,023,063 downwards.
TTTTTCCCTACTATGGTAGTCAATGGTTGCTCTATCTGTTTGGTTGCTCACATTCTTCAAAATATCTTCTTTTGTGTTCAGCAGAACAAAGACACTCATACAGGTTTGGAACATCTTGAGGGTGAGTAAATGATGACAGAATTTTCATTTTTGGGTGAACTATCTCTTTAATATTTTAAGTAATTTTGTCTTCATTTTAAAAAACGACAAAAGCTAACTGGAATTTGACTGGAAAAGCTTTTTGTTTGTAAGTTTGGTGTGAAATAGAGTATAGGCTAGTATTAAAGTAAAAGAATTTGATGGAATTTGATATTGTGTGATATTGTGACATTATTCACTGATGTCTTATGTCATACATCGACATCAACAAATCCTATTCACTGTGTCACAGCAATAAAAATACAAATCCCCAAACTAAATCCCCATCAAATGTGAGGCATTTGATTGCTCCACTTTATGGCTGTTGTTGCAAAATGAAACAGTCATGCTTTATTTTCAAGGTCTTTATTTCAAGGTCAGAGCAAATACTGTACATGTATGCCTCTAGATATCTAATGTTTATAATATGAGCACAGAATGGATGCTTGTGCAAAAGGAGGTTTAACATGTTCTCCTCTTTCTCTCTCTTTCTGTTGCAGCTGTTGTCTATGGGCATGATGACAGAATACTACCATTTCTTTTTTACCACTCTGGTGAGTTTCTTACATGGTTTCTTTGAGTTTTTCTTTGATTATGTCCTTGTTTTGACAGGAGATTTCAACAATGTGTGTTCTGCTGGCTTGCATTTAGTGTTCTGCGATGTTTTCAGTCAGCAGATGCTGCTGTGGGGATGTAATTTTGTAGGCCAACCTGTAAGTTCACATCACCCTTGGTCCCTTGATAAAAACCCAATAGGATTTTTCCATTGACTTTTGGATTATTGCACACAGAATTAGCTCTGTGATGAACAAATTTCGTTCATTATGATAATATTCCCAAGTGAACACAACTTCTTTGAATTCTGAAGCCTAAATATAGTCATCAGAAGTAAAAAGCTGAAGTTAGACTAAAATATGGTCGCACTGATGTATTTTATGTTGTAGAATAAAACGTGAAAATATCTTGAGCTTCTGTTAACCAGATCTTATTTCAGGCATTTAACCAAAACCCAGTGACTTCAGGACAATTGAACTGGACTTGCTAATATGCCTGTTTCCAGGTTTTGGCCTACAAAAATACGTCATCAGTGCAGCACTCAAGCAACATTTTTACAATTTCCTCTGTAAGGATTGAGTTCATGTATTGACATAACTGTACGCCACAGGATCTGTTTGCGTTGGACCTGGAGCCGTACAGATACAGCGGGGTGAACATGACGGGTTTCCGTCTGCTCAACATCGACAACCCTCAGGTGGCGGCAGTGGTGGAGAAATGGTCCATGGAGCGAGTGCAGGCTCCACCCAAACCGGAGACCGGCCTGCTGGACGGAATGATGACAGTCTGTCCATCTCCTACATATAAATATATATGATAATTTTATAGATAATCAAGTTTTATTATATTCTAGTACAAAAAAATGGTACAAAGCAATACTATTTTGGTATTTTGATATATAATATCCCAGCTAACAGGGAACTTTCTCAGAAAAGGTTCTCTCAAAGTTATGAGCAAACGTCTTCTAGTAACCTTAATAGAATGATCATTCAAAGTTATCTGGGCCCTCATTTATCAACAGTGTGTTAGAGAGCTTCTATATTTTGTCCTACGAATTAAATTTAGAATGTGCCTAAGTACAATAAAATCCGTATTTATCAAACGTGCGCACATGAGTAAGCAATAATTGTTGATAAATCCCGCATGTGTGTAAGTACCATGCTCGTTCACGTTCAGTCATTAGCATTCGGAAACGCCTCCAAGGAACCATATATGGTGACAACACTTTTTTTCCTCACCACAATTATGGCAAATAACAGGAACTTCACGAACACAAAATGAGTCATGCAATGTCGTTTAACAACAACAAATTTGCATCACAAATGATTTGCATGTTAACAGAATGAAACCCTTTTTTATTTTATCATTCAATTTGTTGGTTGATGGTGCTTTTTTGGTTATGTGGGTGCAGTTTATGGCTCCAATTATGTTTGGGAATCTGGCGAAAGCTTGAAAGCCACATTTTATTTCGGCTTGTTGAGGATTTCGGTAAGGGAACTGGATGTAGGTTGGGGCCAAGGAAATAATTGCATCCAACATTTGTCACAAAGGCCTTTTATAGGGTTTGACACCAATTATGCATCGTGTTTAAAACTACAAAAATGACTTATTGAGTGTTTTATAATTAAAGGAAACACCGGACATATGTGGGTTGCTTAATGCATACTGTCTTAAATGCTTTTTATGTGTAGTGTCGCTGTTCTACCACTAGATTCTCTGCGTAAGCATGCTCAGAGGTGTGCTTATATTTACACACATTTCTATGGATAAGCACAAGTCGGTAGATCCCACACTTTGCTTGAAACTGTTCTTACGCACTCATTAAGCACAGATCTGTGTCTGTGCACCATTGATAAATGAGGGCCCTGGTCTTTAATAATGTTCTAAAAACGTTAACATAAAAACATGATTTATCATTCAAGGAGTGTTTTTTCCCGAAAGATTTAGTTCATGTGACATTTTAATGTTACTACTTGTTTCGGAATGTTCAGAAAACATTCAAAGTGACGTTCCCATAATGTTGATGAATGAAGACTGGAATGGAAAAAATTTAATGTTTCCTTAACGTTTGCATAATTAAGAAGGAAAAAAACATTTTTGAAACTGGACATTCAGAGAACATTCAGAACATATAACTGTTAGCTGGGATGATATTGAATGATTACTATAGTTACTATGCTATACTATACTATACTATACTATACTATACTATACTATACTATACTATACTATATTATACTATAGGTATATATAGATATACAGATATATAGATATTACTATAGATATATATATATATATCATGATATCACGGCACTCCAAGGTGAATAGCGTGTTTTTACCATAGTCCAAAAAAGACATCTCCACAAAATGGTTTTACCCATGGGCGTCGGAACCATTGTATGTGGGTGGGACAAGCCCCACCCACTTTTTAAGTTAAGTCAAGTCACCTTTATTTCTATAGCGCTTTTCATAACACAGATTGCTTCAAAGCAGCTTTACAGTGATGATAGGAAATTAATCCTTAAGTAAGTTTTTTATTGATTAATTTCTGTTGTTAAAACTGATTTCAAAATGTAAAAACCCATGTAAAAAAAGTATATTGCACAAAATGAAAACAATAATGTAAATATTATTATTATTATTAAAAGTGTGAATCAAAAAATTAAAAGCGCATTTAAATTATTATTATTTTTATAAAAAAAAAAAAAAGAACAAGCATGATTTCATCTCCTAAATGTCTTAGTGTGTGTTTTGGTCATAATTTTCTAGAATTTCTAAAAATTCTAGCTTTTTATCTCAAAATTAGGACAATTTGTATCATAATTTTGACTTTAAATCCAACATTTAGAATTTTTATCTCAGAACTTTTAAAGTCCTAATTTCACCTGTTCATCTCACAATGACATAGCATGTCATATTTTTGACTTTTTAACTAATAATGAGGACTTAAAAATCATATTTTCAACATTTGATCTCTTAATTATGACTTTATGATAATTGAAATGAGCTGATCAGTAATGTAATTGAATATTTAGTGTCCCCAACTGAGCAAGCCAAAGGCCACAGAGGCCACGGTGGCAAGGAACAAAAACTCCATCAGGAGACATAATGGAGAAAATAAAAAAAAAGTTTTATATTTAACAATGATATTGGACCCACTCACTTTAATCGTCTCTAATTCAGCGCATGTGTGTTTACCTACCCCTAACCATTAAACACTTTATTATTAAACACACGTTAGACGCTTTATTTCAACTTTTCGAATATATTCTTCATTTTTATTGAAAATAAATTCCTTTCTGATGGGAAAAGGAAGTAGAGCAAGTTCGGAAAAAGGCGGATTTGAACCTTGGGTCGATTTGCGTCAAAACTTTATGCCATGTGCCTTACCCTACACTATTGCCACTGTAAATAATTTGGAGTCTTCCATAATTTTGGTTTGTTTAGTAAACACAGCGTAACATTTTTGGGGGCAGGACCCACCCACTTTTTTTTTTTGCTTCTGACGCCTATGGTTTTACCACAATACTTAATCAAAAGACAAAAATATTCTCTGATTTACTGTCTGTCTTATTGTGCAGTGATCAAGTCAAGTCAGATTTATGTATTTAGCGCTTTATAAAGATTGCTTCAAAGCAGTTTCACATTTATAAACGCGAAAATAACAGTGTTACTGTTGCAGAATTCTTCAATTATAAAACAAATAAAATAAAAAGACACATTCGGCTCCGTTTAGTTCAGGGTTAATTCAGTTTAGTTTAGTAACAGTTTCAATGTTGCAAAGTTCTTCCGTTATGAAACTGTAAAGCAGCTCTATACACTGTAAAAAAAAAAAAAGTTGCTTTAAGTACAATCAGCTTGGATGTTTAAGTAATTAAATTATATTATCACTTATGCTCTGGGACCATTTTTGGGGATTTCCGCCTGGATTTGGCCTACCCAAATTGAAAAGCTTCCCATACCCACATACAGTGGTCTAAATACACAATTCATTTGAAAGGAAACCCTTTGAAGTTTCATAAACCACTGCTAAACGTGATTAACATGTAAGTTGTCTGTGCTGTAATAACCCCCCAAATAGAGTCGCTTTTCGATTTTTTGGTTATAAATTCATTTTTGAAAGTGTGTGCTCTAGCACCCTGCAGACAGTTTGGCTAGTTTCCACTAGATTCCAGAAAAAAAGGTAATACTCCTCCATTCAGTTCCATTTGAATAAATCTTGCATACATGATCCAGACACAAATCTTTTTTCCAGTATTTTCTGGAATCTAGTGGAAACAGCCAAAACTGTCTGCAGGGTGCTAGAGCTCACAGGGCCTGAGTTACACACTTTCAAAAATGAATTTATAACCAAAAAAATCAGACAAGATACAGCTCAGACGACATATACTTACATGTTTATCACTTTTAGCAGTGGTTTATGTAACTTTTCAAACTTTGGTTTATGTAAGGGTTTCCTGTAAAATGACACCAAAATGTTGTATTTAGACCACTGTATGTGGGTATGGGAAGCTTTTCAATTTGGAGAGGCCAAATCCAGACGGAAATGGTCCCAGAGTAATTTAGCGTAAACAAGTTACTAATGCCGAAGTGATGCATGTCTCCAGAAAGTAGACATTCTAAGCTTTCCAATGGTACCACATATGACATTTGGCTCCTCCACAGACATTTAAAATGTAAAATATATACTTGATGATTCCGGACACTGTACCGGGTTTGCAGAGTTTAAGAGGTTAAACCGACTTAAAAAATTAGTTGAAACTTGTATAACGTGTATAACTTAACTAGCCTTAAAGTAATGTAAAAACATATGTTGTCATAACTTGATCATGTCATTTTTTACAGTGTAAAGGATAATAGTGTCATTCAGCTCAGTTCAGTCCAGTGTTGATTCAGTTCAGTTCAATAAGTCTCTATGTTGCAAAGTTCGATAATCGATAATATCAAGTGTCTTTTGAACCCAGAGTCATTTCATCATTTGAACAGATTCATCTAGTCTAGTTGCATGTCTGATGAATCTTCTCTCTGTGTGTTCTGCAGACTGAAGCAGCGCTGATGTATGACGCGGTGTATATGGTCGCTGCCGCGTCCCAGCGAGCGTCTCAGATCACCGTGAGCTCACTGCAGTGTCACCGGCACAAACCCTGGCGCTTCGGCTCCAGATTCATCAGCCTGTTCAAAGAGGTACACGCACCTGCTTAAACACTTAGGAGGATAGTTTGCCCAAAATGAGCATTCGGTCATCATTTGCACATCATGTACATTGGAATGACACAAAGATGAGTAAATGATGGCAGAATTAGCATATATAATTAAAATCGGGTTTTGCCTGTTTAGCCCAAATGCATCATTACTCACTTCTCTGGAAGGTGTTTTGAGCCACTTCAGCTGTAGTGATTTATGCACGGACACTCGCTCTCTCCCAATGACATCTTCCAAGTGTTCTTGTCAGAGCTTCCTGTTTTGGAGGAGGTATTGTTGAGTCAGCATGTTGGCATTGCAGGCTGGAGGATGAATGTGTGTTGGACGAGGGCTTAATGGCTCTAGCTGAATTACCGATGCTGGCTGTGTGGGTGAACTCTACTCATTATAGTTGGGGATGTCTTCATTTAAAGGTGAAGCATGTTATTTATGCTCCACTAGTAGCGCCGAATGGAATGGTAACTGAATTGCCCGATATAACATTATTGACTCAACAAATAGCCTGAATTTGGCAAGTGGTGCTCACTGCAGAGCCAAATGACCTCCTCTCTCTGGATGTTGTGGGTGGAGCTTGGCCTAGTCCAGCTCCACCTCTCTGAACATCATGGGTGGAGTTATGTTTAGCGATAGGGTTATGGGTAGGTTAGGGTGTGGCTGGACTCTAGCTCCACCCATGGGCTTTGCAGCGAGGTTACCTGTTTGTCTGAACCGTGAGTCATGACCATTGTGGAAGGAGATTTTTTTTATACTTTTTTATATAAATATATATATATATTTTATGTTGTTCTCCTCAGATATTTAATTGGAGATATTTTTCTCTGGAAATGTTTTTCTTTTTGGCCTTTTTACTTTAATAAACAGATAATAAAGAGGAGCAAGGAATGTGATTTATAGTTTTTATTTTATTACATTTTTCTGTAATTTATTGGCATTTTCCTGTTTAAGAACAATGGGTTTTAAAGGTCTCAAAAATTATTATTTATTGTATTTTTAACAATAATAATAATAATATAAAATGTATTATTATTATTATTCGTTTCTAAATACATTATCAAAAATTAAATAATAGTAATAATAACAATTAAAAATGAATTAATTTATTATTATTATTATTATCATCATTATTAGTGTTAATCATGAATTGACAAGTATTTAAAAAACAAACTAAAAAAACAACAATAACAATGAATGTGATTTTTCTGTCATTTATTGGCATTTTCCTGTTTAAGGAAGATGGGTTTTAAAGGTATCAAAATTTATTATTTATGGTATTTAAAAAAAAAAAAGAACTACAACAATAATAATACAAATAATAATAATAATAATAATAATTAAAAAGGAATAAATGTATTATTATTATTATTATCATCATCATCATTATTAGTGTTAATCATAAATTGACAAGTATTTAAAAAATAAAATAAAAACAACAATTATTATTTATAAAAATGTATAAATAAATACTTGATTTAAGTAGTAGTAGTAGTAGTAATAGTAGTAGTAGTAGTAGTAATAGTAGTAGTAGTAGTAGTAATAGTAGTAGTAGTAGTAGTAATAGTAGTAGTAGTAGTAGTAGTATTAATGCAATTGTTTAAATACCATAAAAGTATATTTTAGTTTTTGTTTGTATTTGTTCCTGAATGCAAAAATGTTTTATTAAATTTGAATTCTGAAGAATGAATACCAAATGACCTCCTCTCTCTGGATGTTGTGGGTGGAGCTTGACCTAGTCCAGCTCCACCTCTCTGGACATCATGGGTGGAGTTATGTTTCGCGATAGGGTTATGGGTATGTTAGGGTGTGGCTGGAATGTCTAGCTCCACCCATTGGCTTTGCAGCGAGTAACCTCTCGAATTGGGGGGCGAGGTTACCTGTTTTGTGAACCTTGACCAGTGTGGAGGGAGATTTTTATTTTTTTGTAATATAAATATATATGTTTTATGTTGTTCTGCTCAGATATTTAATTGGAGATATTTTTCTCTAGAAATGTTTTTCTTTTTGGCCTTTTTACTTTATTAAACCGATAATAAAGAGCAGCAAAGAATATGATTTATAGATTAGATTTTTTTTAAATTACATTTTTCTGTAATTTATTGTCATTTTCCTGTTTGGGATGTATAATGCTATTTCATGCATTCTGAGTTTTTTTTACACTGTTAAAGACTTGGAATCCCATGCTAAACATGGCCAAAGTTTCAAAAAATAAGTTGGACGTTTGATGTCTTTGACGTCTGTGCCAAAAAATACTCCTATGTGATGGCAACAAGGGCGGAACTTTCTTATACGGGTCGTACGGGCACTTCTCAAAAGGGCGACCAGAGCGAGAGAGCAAAAGCACGCCCTGGAAGTCGTTGGCTGCACTGCACAGGTCACTGGACTTCACGAAATCACCAAAGAAGTGTGCTTTTGGTTGTCAGGGCAAGACAATCATGTTCAGCTTCTCAAAGAAACCAGCGTTAAGGGAACCGTGGATGGAGTATGTTTTTTCTGGAGCAGCAACGGACTTGCGCAAGTGTATTTGTTTTACATCAAGTAAACATGAATGTATAGTTAATTTATCAATGGAGCATGCGATGTATGGTGTGTGTTTAAATACATTTGTTTAGGTGTCTGTTTGTTTATTGTAAAACCACTCAAAACAACAATACACAAAGAGTGGGAAAATATGTGGAACTAAATGAATTATTTCATATTAAACCTAGGGGACGTTCACACAAAGCGCGCTTATTCATTCAAATGCGCTACTATTCCATTGTTTTTCTATGTAAACACGCACTAGTGCAAAACCGTTCCGCTTGCTACTGCTAACGTTAAATCACAACAGTCCATAAACCAAATCATGTCCTCATAAACCATGAGTAAACACACACAAATGTCGTCCTGCTGTAGTTGTTGTTGCTGCTGCTCCTCTTCAATTTCGGCCTCTAGATCAGATTCTGGATCATATATGTTTGGCTAAATCTGATTGATAGCCATTGTTTATTTCGGACAACGTTTTTTCCACGTTTTCTAAGGATGTCACAGCTTTCAGACGCTCTCAACGCAATAGCTGTGTGGCTCTTTAGCTCCGCCTCCAGCCGCTCGGTTTTATTTGGAGAGACTCGGTACAGCGTATCTGTCTTTTATAAATACGATAAAACAAAAGACTTTTCAGAGAGATGAAGGATGCAATATTACTCTTTAGGTACTTGAGATTGACAGAAACTGTGTGATACCCCCCTTTAAATATTAGTAGTAGTAGTATTAATGGAATTGTTTAAATACCATAAAAGTATATTTTAGTTTTTGTTTGTATTTTTTCCTGGTTACAAAAATGTTTTATTAAATTTGAATTCTGAAGAATGAATGCCTCTCTGAAGTTCTTTACTCCAGTGCTTCTGCTGCTGATGATGATGATGATGATGGTGTCATCTTGAGCTTAGTGAGAGTAACTGGTACAGTTATTACAGTCGGTGCTAAGCACTGCCAGCTCTGGTGCGTTTAATCCCGGCCTGTTGGTAATTGGAGCTCACTGTACATGTGATCCAGAGCAGGATGTGATAAAAAGCAAGGATCTAGTGAGATTTACACTAGAGAATAATGACTAGAACAAATCTGGACAAAGGTCATGTGTCTTCAGTGTGAGTGTATGAAGCAAGTCTCTAATAGCTCCACTTCTGAATGTGAAGATTATGAATGCTACCCACCCCACAGCAAATTAAAGAAATAATCCACTGGATTTGCACATCAGGCTTTACTGAATGTCTGTTGACTCTATAAGCGCTGCACCCTTGTAAATTCACATGTTCTGGGTAAAAGATCCACTGAATCATGTGTTGGGCTGATCGGTCTCTCCGCTGGGCTTGTATCCACTCAGACTGAGCTTCATTATAGAGTCCATTTGCTAACAACTCCTTGCAGAAAGAGTCTATTGCTGATCTATTGCTCTGGCCACTTCATTGATCATGTGACTATTTGTGATATATGGATGTATAAGTTGTTTCTCTTAGCTGTTTGTCACTGGGTGAATGGGGGTGCAGATTATAAAAAGCAGAGAATATAGCAGTAGCCAGGTTGATGGCACGTGTTTGTTATTGTTAATGATATTAAACAATGTTTAATAAGCAAAGAGAAAATTGAGGAGATTTGTAGGAGTAAAATAAACCTTAACAATGCATAGATAATAACCCAAACCCAAACAGGGAGAACTAAATGAGACACAGGTGCAAATCATTAGTAACCATAGAAACAAACTAGGGTGTAATGAGTAACCAAGGAAACGGGTTGACAGCTTACATTACAGTTTGACATTACACATTACAAGCCTTATGATTAAGGTCCTACAGTGTTATTCATTCATTCACAATAATTCATTAAATTAATAATCATTTATTGCATACATATATTTAGTTATTTAAAATAAATACAAGGTGTTTGTTAGAAAAAAAATATTTTATGCTTTTATATAATAAATAAATAAATGCATTTATTTATAAAATGCATTAAATTAATCATAATTTGATTTAATGTATTAAAGTATTTAATTGATTTATGTATTAAGAAATCTATTTTAAAACGATTAATTGATTTATTTACAATAATTAATTAAATTAATAATAATTTTATATATACATATATTTATTGATTTAATATAAATACAAGGTGCTTGTTAGAAAAATATTTTATGTTTTATATAATAAATAAATAAATGCATTTATTTACAATAATTCATTAAATTAATCATTTTATTTAATAAATATATGTATTTATTATAAATACAAGGTGCTTGTTATAAAAATAATTGTATGATTTTATATAATAAATAAATAAATGCATTAAATTAAACATTTGTATTTAATGAATTAATATATTTTAAAAATGTGTTTATTTACAATAATTCATTAAATGAATAATATTTTTATTTATACATATATTTGTTGATTTATTATAAATGCAAGGTGCATTTTATGTTTTTATATAATAAATAAATAAATGCATTTATTTATAAAATGCATTAAATTAATCATATTTTTAGAATTAATGTATATAATTTATTTATTCACGTATTAGGAATTCATTAAATGTATAATAATAATAATTATTTTTATTTTTATTTTATTTTTATTTATTTATTAATTCATTTACACAAATTCATTAAATTAAGAATGCTTTTATTAATAGATGTATCTATTTAGAATCTCATCCCCTCTCTAAATCTTATATCTTATACTATAAAAAATGTCAGACAGCCCTGTGTGTGTGTGTGTGTGTGTGTGCGTCCGTGCGTGCGTGCGTGTGTGTAAGCTAATACAGCAAGGTAAAGTTGTAAACACTGGGCTGGTGATGTTCTCAACTAATGATTGTGATGATAATGCTGCATCTGGGGCCCGTTCTTCGTACCTCGCTTAATACATCTGAGATGATTTGACAGATCCCAGATCTTTTAATCCTGATAACTGATCTCTGGCTAATTTGGTTCTTCCAACGAATTTGCGGATTGGATTTAAATATCTGGATTAAATGATCTGAGATCACTGCGCGTTCTTGTTTTCCCTGAAGAGGGCAGATGCATCGATACTCGAAACCATGATCAGCAATGCAGCGATTGGCTGACGTCAAGAGAGCAACATAATGACATCATATAATTAAAAAAGCCACCTGGCAAAAAACTTGGCAAATTACACAAAAAAAACCCCACGAATATCTGGACCTTTATAAGGAAACAGCTAAACGACCAAACCAACATAAAAGTTATAATAGATCAATGATAAATGTTTTTTTTACATGATTACCAATTATTTAAATTCACGATTTTATACAGTATTTGTACACCCTTTACATTTTTATTTCAATGTTGTAATTCAATTTTTAATTCAATTCGAAACAGATTTGTAACGTGACTATTAAGGTTTCTTAAGGGTCAAGATCAAATTCTCTGCATCTCCTGCGCTGCATCAATCCATCCCATAATATCCGTCATCACTTAAATTAATGCACGGCTCAGATTAACTGTACAACATGCGTGCAAACCTACAATAAAATTATAAAGTAATTATTCCATCACAAATAAATCGCTCAATCAAGTGGCTGTGTCTATAGTATTATACACAACATTATAATATTATATACATTCTCATATACAATTTAAAATTTGTATATTATTATTATTTAAAATGATTATTATTGCCCCTGGTTCAGTAATGAACTCTTGTAATAAAGTAGCAGTGGCTGGGACAGATTTTAAGTATCACCTCAAGATGCAATCTAATCCTGTTTACATGAAATAAGCCGCTCGCGAGCAGGTTTAAGCTAACGGACCTGTTCAGGAAGTCCAGGATGAGCGTCGAAGAACCAAACAATCCAAGATAATGCCAAATCGTCAACAATCAAATCCGGCTAACTGAGTTAGCGAGGTACGAAGAACGGGCCCCAGGTCTCTAAAGTGGGACTTCAAATAAAAACAAATGAGCAATCAGAGGTTTTTTTTTTCATGTTTAATCTAAAATCATTTCCTCTTCTCTCTCCTCCTCACTTCTTGTAGGCTCAGTGGAACGGACTGACCGGACAGATAATCATAAACAAGACAGACGGCCTGAGGAAAGATTTCGACCTCGACATCATCAGTCTGAAAGAGGATGGGGTGGAAAAGGTAAAAGCAGAAGATGCTCCCGTGATCTGCACCTGTCTAAGCCACGTACCTTAATCTGTCATACATGTGTCAAATCTTGGCTTTTTCTTTTCTTTTCACAAGCAGTTTATGGAAAATGGTCGTTTTAACAAAGTATGGAGGAAGGTTTGTATTAAATATCAGAAATGTGACATTTAAGTCCTTTTTCCCCTTGCAAAAAGTGCCATGGAACTGAATTATTGCCATGTTTATGTACTGTGTTATTTCCTCAAAAAAAAACCATCGTATTACCATGGTACTTTTTTCATCTGTGGCCCTCAACCTATTGACGCCTGGTTTATAGATATTATTGATTAACTTATTTCCTTATATAATATCTTATATAACATTGTCAAACTCAAAACCAGCAGCTTCCAATAGCTCTGCATCCATTTATTAAAAATATCACATCACTCACAGGGACAATGCAGAGAGCTCATTTTATTAAACATCTGTTTATGAGCGTTAATCGCACGGCAAGCGCTCAATTTGAAGACACTCTCTTAATGTATGTTTTAAAACGCTCCCCGTGACAACAGCTATCAGACAGAGGTGATGTAGAGTAGCAAATGAAGCTATACTGCGGTACACGGAAACAGACACAAAGAGCATCTCAGAGGAGCTACTGTTTCGGTCAATGATAGAGCCGATGATGGGGATGTGAAGCGCTTGCTTTTGCATAATAGAATATGTGGTAGATGACTAAAAAAATTCAGTCCGTTTTCTGCACTGTGTATTAAGGTGCATTGATTTCTAGATTTATTTTCCCCCATTTATAGAGCTTTCATTTACATTTTTTCCTTGTCTTGTTTTCCTTTTACCTTGTAAGACTTAATGTGTGTGTGTGTGTGTGTGTGTGTGTGTGTGTGTGTGTGTGTGTGTGTGTGTGTGTGTGTGTGTGTGTGTGTGTGTGTGTGTGTGTGTGTGTGTGTGTGTGTGTGTGTGTGTGTGTGTGTGTGTGTGTGTGTGTGTGTGTGTGTGTGTTGTTTTGCTGTGTTTATTTGTTAGTCTATTTATTTAAAAGAAATTATTAAATTAATAAAAAAATATTTAATATGTCTTTATTTGTTATAAATACAAGGTTCTTGTTAGGAAATAATATAATTTAATAATAATTGAGTGTATTTTTTTAATAAATAAATAAATATATTTATAAAATGCATTAAACTAATTTATATTTTTATTTTAGTGTTCAATTTGTATTTTCTTTCTATATTTTTTACAACTCTCTCTCTCTATAAATATATATACAGTATATATGTGTGTGTATACACCGATCAGGCATAACATTATGACCACTGACAGGTGACGTGAATCTATCAAAAGTGCTCCAAGGAAGGAACAGTGGTGAACCGGCGACAGGGTCATAGGCGGCCAAGGCTCATTGATGCACGTGGGGAGCGAAGGCTGGCCCGCGTGGTCCGATCAAACAGACGAGCTACTGTACAGGTGCTGGTCATATAATTAGAATATCATCATTTATTTCACTAATTCCATTCAAAAAGTGAAACTTGTATATTATATTCATTCATTACACACAGACTGATATATTTCAAACGTTTATTTCTTTTAATTTTGATGATTATAACTAAGACAACTAAGGAAAATCCCAAATTCAGTATCTCAGAAAATTAGAATATTGTGAAAAGGTTCAATATTGAAGACACCTGGTGCCACACTCTAATCTGCTATTTAACTCAAAACACCTGCAAAGGCCTTTAAATGGTCTCTCAGTCTAGTTCTGTAGGCTACACAATCATGGGGAAGACTGCTGACTTGACAGTTGTCTAAAAGACGACAATTGACACCTTGCACAAGGAGGGCAAGACACAAAAGGTCATTGCAAAAAAGGCTTGCTGTTCACAGAGCTCTGTGTCCAAGCACATTAATAGAGAGGCGAAGGGAAGGAAAAGATGTGGTAGAAAAAAGTGTACAAGCAATAGGGATAACCGCACCCTGGAGAGGATTGTGAAACAAAACCCATTCAAAAATATGGGGGAGATTCACAAAGAGTGGACTGGAGCTGGAGTCAGTGCTTCAAGAACCACTACGCACAGACATATGCAAGACATGGGTTTCAGCTGTCGCATTCCTTGTGTCAAGCCACTCTTGAACAACAGACAGCGTCAGAAACGTCTCGCCTGTGCTAAAGACAAAAAGGAAAAAAAGTGGTCCAAAGTTATGTTCTCTAATGAAAGTAAATTTTGCATTTCCTTTGGAAATCAGGGTCCCAGAGTCTCGAGGAAGAGAGGAGAGACACACAATCCACGTTGCTTGAGGTCCAGTGTAAAGTTTCCACAGTCAGTGATGGTTTGGGGTGCCATGTCATCTGCTGGTGTTGGTCCACTGTGTTTTCTGAGGTCCAAGGTCAACGCAGCCGTATACCATGGCGTTTTTGAGCACTTCATGCTTCCTACTGCTGACCAACTTTATGGAGATGTAGATTCAATTTTCTAACAGGAATTGGCACCTGCACACAGTGCCAAAGCAACCAGGACCTGGACCAGGACCAGGACCCTAACCCTAACCCTAACCCTATCCCTTTTCTTAATTGGCCAGCAAACTCGCCTGACCTTAACTCCATAGAAAATCTATGGGGTATTGTGAAGAGTAAGATGCGATATGCCAGACCCAACAATACAGAAGAGCTGAAGGCCACTATCAGAGCAACCTGGGCTCTCATTACACCTGAGCAGTGCCACAGACTGATCGACTCCATGCCACGCCGCATTACTGCAGTAATTCAGGCAAAAGGAGCCCCAATCAAGTATTGAGTGCTGTACATGCTCATACTTCTCATGTTCATACTTTTCAGTTGGCCAAGATTTCTAAGAATCCTTTCTTTGTATTGGTCTTAAGTAATATTCTAATTTTATGAGATACTGAATTTGGGATTTTCCTTAGTTGTCTGTTATAATCATCAAAATTAAAATAAATAAACATTTAAAATATATCAATCTGTGTATAATGAATGAATATAATGTACAAGTTTCACTTTTTGAATGGAATTAGTGAAATAAATCAACTTTTTGATGATATTCTAATTATATGACCAGCACCTGTAGCTCAAATTGCTCAAGAAGTTAATGCTGGTTCTGATAGAAAGGTGTCAGAATACACAAAGCATCTCAGTTTGTTGTGTATGGGGCTGCACAGCCGCAGACCAGTCAGGGTGCCCATGCTGACCCCTGTCCACCGCCGAAAGCGCCAACAGTGGCACGTGAGCATCCGAACTGGACCACGGAGCAATGGAAGAAGGTGGCCTGGTCTGATGAATCACGTTTTCTTTTACATCACATGGATGGCCGGGTGTGTGTGCGTCTCTTACCTGGGGAACACATGGCACAGGATGCACTATGGGAAGAAGGCAAGCCGGCAGAGGCAGTGATGCTTTGGGCAATGTTCTGCTGGGAAACCTTGTGGATGTTACTTTGACACGTACCACCTACCTAAGCATTGTTGCAGACCATGTACACCCTTTCATGGAAACGGTATTCCCTGGTGGCTGTGGCTCTTTCAGCAGATAATGCGCCTGACACAAAGCAAAAATAGTTCAGGAATGGTTTGAGAAGCACAACAAGTTTGAGGTGTTGACTTGGCCTACAAACTCCCCAGATCTCAATCCAATCGAGCATCTGTGGGATGTGCTGAACAAACAAGTCCATTCCATGAACTTACAAGACTTGAAGGATCTGCTGCTAACATATTGGTGCCAGATATCACAGCACAGTCTAGTGGAGTCTATGCTTCGACAGGTCAGGGTTGTTTTGGCAGCAAAAGGGGGATCAAGACAATATTAGGAAGGTGGTCATATTGTTATGCCTGATCGGTGTGTGTGCTATAAACCACAGACATGTGAATGCTGTACATACATTTAAAATCTCTTACAATATTTAAAGAAATAGTGTCATATGAATAGTCAAGTTCATAATGGGTGAATTATTCCTTTAATCTGTCCTCTAAAATCAACAGTTTTCAGGATGAACACAAATTAATAAATTGTTTTGTGTCTGTTTAGATTGGTGTGTGGAACTCAAACACTGGCCTTAACCTGACAGACAGCAACAAAGACAAAAACGCCAATGTGACCGACTCCATGGCCAACCGTACACTTATTGTCACCACAATTCTGGTAGGAATCAGCCAACTCACAACGACATGACCTACAGTAGGCCTTGTTTACACCTGGCATTAAGATGCATTTTGGTCGATCAGATCACTGCTGCTCTCCGTGTGTTTTTCTGTCGTCTCCAGGCGCGCTCATGTGTGATGCGGGAACTTACTCTGTCCATTAGATGGAAAGATCTATAAAAGCCCACTCATAGACCCTCCCCTTGAAGAAATCAGGACAGAAGTGGTTTGAACGGGAATGTGTCCCTCTCGTCCACTTCTTATCCGATTGACCAAAACGCATCTTAATACCAGGTGTAAACAGGGCCCAAGAGACTCCACACGCTGTAACTAATAGTATGTTTGCCCTTGCAGGAAAACCCATATGTGATGTACAAGAAGTCAGATAAGCCGCTGTATGGGAATGACCGGTTTGAAGGCTACTGTTTGGACCTGCTGAAGGAGTTGTCCAACATCCTGGGCTTTTCCTATGAGGTCAAACTGGTGTCTGATGGGAAATATGGAGCCCAGAATGACAAAGGAGAGTGGAATGGCATGGTCAGAGAGCTAATAGATCATGTAAGTCCACATTTCTACGTATGATCGAGTTTTGTGGCTTTTAGTCCATGGCTATACGTATGCTAGTGTCCTCATCGAAGTGATCTTAAAGAGTCAAGCAAGTTCCCGTGAATTAATTCTCACCGGCTCCATTACAGGTGGCAGATTTGGCCGTAGCACCTCTCACCATCACTTACGTGAGAGAGAAAGTCATCGATTTTTCCAAGCCCTTCATGACTCTGGGAATCTCTATTCTCTACCACAAACCCAATGGCACCAATCCAGGCGTGTTCTCCTTCCTGAACCCACTCTCTCCGGACATCTGGATGTACGTGCTGCTAGCCTGCCTCGGGGTCAGCTGTGTGCTGTTCGTCATCGCCAGGTACTAATCATCTTAACCCATTTTAACCTTTAGATTGGATTCAGTTCTTCAAATTGGACCGGTTTCATGCTTCTATATGTTTTGTTGAATTGCGGTTAACAGCTCCTGTTTTCCTGCTTGGCTCGAAAACACAGTCTTGGCCAGCTCGTTTCGAATACAAATGCAATGGTACTTTTAGTACAGTTCACTTTTCAGAAACTTCAGTTAACTTTCCTAAAACTTTTCTGTCAAATGTCAGCACATCCAATATTCATAATACCCAAATTTTGGTAATGATGTCACTGCATTTTAAATTATGTTCCACTGCTTTGAAAAAGTTTGCACTTTAAAGGGGTCATGAACTGCATTGTTTTATAATTATTAAATAATTTATGTATGATTTTTACATCAAAGATTGTCATAATTTAGAAATATAAGGCATTTTTCCTACCCGGATTTTAGCCCTCTGATTTCAATGCTCTGTTTGAAGGGGCGTGTCTGCTGTGAGACTTCAGTGTAAACGCCCACTGCTGTGATTGGCTTCTGTGAGACTTCAGTGCAAACGCCCACTGCTGTGATTGGCTTCTGTGAGACTTCAGTGTAAACGCCCACTGCTGTGATTGGCTGCTGTAAGACTTCAGTGCAAACGCCCACTGCTGTGATTGGCTTCTGTGAGACTTCAGTGCAAACGCCCACTGCTGTGATTGGCTTCTGTGAGACTTCAGTGTAAACGCCCACTGCTGTGATTGGCTTCTGTGAGACTTTAGTATAAACGCCCACTGCTGTGATTGGCTTCTGTGAGACTTTAGTATAAACGCCCACTGCTGTGATTGGCTTCTGTGAGACTTCAGTGTAAACGCCCACTGCTGTGATTGGCTTCTGTGAGACTTCAGTGTAAATGCCCACTGCTGTGATTGGCTTCTGTGAGACTTCAGTGCAAACGCCCACTGCTGTGATTGGCTTCTGTGAGACTTTAGTATAAACGCCCACTGCTGTGATTGGCTTCTGTGAGACTTCAGTGTAAACGCCCACTGCTGTGATTGGCTTCTGTGAGGCTTCAGTGTAAACGCCCACTGCTGTGATTGGCTGCTGTAAGACTTCAGTGTAAACGCCCACCGCTGTGATTGGCTTCTGTGAGACTTCAGTGTAAACGCCCACCGCTGTGATTGGCTTCTGTGAGACTTCAGTGTAAACGCCCACTGCTGTGATTGGCTTCTGTGAGACTTCAGTGTAAACGCCCACTGCTGTGATTGGCTGCTGTAAGACTTCAGTGTAAACGCCCACCGCTGTGATTGGCTTCTGTGAGACTTCAGTGTAAACGCCCACCGCTGTGATTGGCTTCTGTGAGACTTCAGTGTAAACGCCCACTGCTGTGATTGGCTGCTGTAAGACTTCAGTGTAAACGCCCACTGCTGTGATTGGCTGCTGTAAGACTTCAGTGTAAACGCCCACCGCTGTGATTGGCTTTTGTGAGACTTTAGTATAAACGCCCACTGCTGTGATTGGCTTCTGTGAGACTTCAGTGTAAACGCCCACTGCTGTGATTGGCTTCTGTGAGACTTCAGTGTAAACGCCCACTGCTGTGATTGGCTGCTGTAAGACTTCAGTGTAAACGCCCACCGCTGTGATTGGCTTCTGTGAGACTTCAGTGTAAACGCCCACTGCTGTGATTGGCTGCTGTAAGACTTAAGTGTAAACGCCCACTGCTGTGATTGGCTGCTGTAAGACTTCAGTGTAAACGCCCACTGCTGTGATTGGCTTCTGTGAGACTTCAGTGTAAACGCCCACTGCTGTGATTGGATTCTGTGAGACTTCAGTGTAAACGCCCACCGCTGTGATTGGCTTCTGTGAGACTTCAGTGTAAACGCCCACTGCTGTGATTGGCTTCTGTGAGACTTCAGTGTAAACGCCCACTGCTGTGATTGGGTTCTGTGAGACTTCAGTGTAAACGCCCACTGTCATGATTGGCTTCTGTGAGACTTCAGTGTAAACCCCCACTGCTGTGATTGGCTGCTGTAAGACTTCAGTGTAAACCCCCACTGCTGTGATTGGCTTCTGTGAGACTTCAGTGTAAACGCCCACTGCTGTGATTGGCTTCTGTGAGACTTCAGTGTAAACGCCCACTGCTGTGATTGGCTTCTGTGAGACTTCAGTGCAAACGCCCACTGCTGTGATTGGCTGCTGTAAGACTTCAGTGTAAACGCCCACTGCTGTGATTGGCTGCTGTAAGACTTTAGTGTAAACGCCCACTGCTGTGATTGGCTTTTGTGAGACTTTAGTATAATCGCCCATTGCTGGGATTGGCTTCTGTGAGACTTCAGTGTAAACGCCCACTGCTGTGATTGGCTTCTGTGAGACTTCAGTGTAAACGCCCACTGCTGTGATTGGCTGCTGTAAGACTTCAGTGTAAACGCCCACCGCTGTGATTGGCTTCTGTGAGACTTCAGTGTAAACGCCCACTGCTGTGATTGGCTTCTGTGAGACTTCAGTGTAAACACCACTGCTGTGATTGGCTGCTGTAAGACTTCAGTGTAAACGCCCACTGCTGTGATTGGCTGCTGTAAGACTTCAGTGTAAACGCCCACTGCTGTGATTGGATTCTGTGAGACTTCAGTGTAAACGCCCACCGCTGTGATTGGCTTCTGTGAGACTTCAGTGTAAACGCCCACTGCTGTGATTGGCTTCTGTGAGACTTCAGTGTAAACGCCCACTGCTGTGATTGGGTTCTGTGAGACTTCAGTGTAAACGCCCACTGTCATGATTGGCTTCTGTGAGACTTCAGTGTAAACCCCCACTGCTGTGATTGGCTGCTGTAAGACTTCAGTGTAAACCCCCACTGCTGTGATTGGCTTCTGTGAGACTTCAGTGTAAACGCCCACTGCTGTGATTGGCTTCTGTGAGACTTCAGTGTAAACGCCCACTGCTGTGATTGGCTTCTGTGAGACTTCAGTGCAAACGCCCACTGCTGTGATTGGCTGCTGTAAGACTTCAGTGTAAACGCCCACTGCTGTGATTGGCTGCTGTAAGACTTTAGTGTAAACGCCCACTGCTGTGATTGGCTTTTGTGAGACTTTAGTATAATCGGCCATTGCTGGGATTGGCTTCTGTGAGACTTCAGTGTAAACGCCCACTGCTGTGATTGGCTTCTGTGAGACTTCAGTGCAAACGCCCGCTGCTGTGATCGGCTGCTGTAAGACTTCAGTGTAAACGCCCACTGCTGTGATTTGCTTCTGTGAGACTTTAGTGTAAACGCCCACTGCTGTGATTTGCTTCTGTGAGACTTTATTATAAACGCCCACTGTCATGATTGGCTTCTGTGAGACTTCAGTGTAAACGCCCACCGCTGTGATTGGCTTTTTAAGACTTCAGTGTAAACGCCCACTGCTCTGATTGGCTTCTGTAAGACTTCAGTGTAAACCCCCACTGCTGTGATTGGCTTCTGTGAGACTTCAGTGTAAACGCCCACTGCTGTGATTGGCTGCTGTAAGTCTTCAGTGCAAACGCCCACTGCTGTGATTGGCTGCTGTACGACTTCAGTGTAAACGCCCACTGCTGTGATTGGCTTCTGTGAGACTTCAGTGTAAACGCCCACTTCTGTGATTGGCTTTTGTGAGACTTTAGTATAAACGCCCATTGCTGGGATTGGCTTCTGTGAGACTTCAGTGTAAACGCCCACTTCTGTGATTGGCTTCTGTGAGACTTCAGTGTAAACGCCCGCTGCTGTGATTGGCTGCTGTAAGACTTAAGTGTAAACACCCACTGCTGTGATTGGCTGCTGTAAGACTTCAGTGTAAACGCCCACTGCTGTGATTGGCTTCTGTGAGACTTTAGTATAAACGCCCACTGCTGTGATTGGCTTCTGTGAGACTTTACTATAAACACCCACTGCTGTGATTGGCTGCTGTGAGACTTAAGTGTAAACGCCCACTGTCGTGATTGGCTTCTGTGAGACTTTACTATAAACGCCCACTGCTGTGATTGGCTGCTGTGAGACTTCAGTGTAAACGGCCACCGCTGTGATTGGCTTCTGTAAGACTTCAGTGTAAACGCCCACTGCTGTGATTGGCTTCTGTGAGACTTTACTATAAACACCCACTGCTGTGATTGGCTGCTGTGAGACTTAAGTGTAAACGCCCACTGTCATGTTTGGCTTCTGTGAGACTTCAGTGTAAACGCCCACCGCTGTGATTGGCTTCTGTAAGACTTCAGTGTAAACGCCCACTGCTGTGATTGGCTTCTGTGAGACTTTAGTATAAACGCCCACTGCTGTGATTGGCTTCTGTGAGACTTTAGTATAAACGCCCACTGCTGTGATTGGCTTCTGTGAGACTTCAGTGTAAATGCCCACTGTCGTGATTGGCTTCTGTGAGACTTCAGTGTAAACGCCCACTGCTGTGATTGGCTGCTGTGAGACTTCAGTGTAAACGCCCACTGCTGTGATTGGCTGACATCTTTGCATATAAAATAGCTAGTATTACATGTGGAACTATCTCGAAAACATTTAGTACAGCTCTCAAAGTTAACTAATTGTGAAAAGTGTTGATTATAGCATTATATTTAGCTCTAGCTTTCTATATATAATTCAATCACAGTTGAAATAAGATTATTTTCATCCTACTAAGAGGAACAATGTGAAGTTGACCGTTTAGTTGACACATAGACAAAGAACATCTGACTGTACATGAATCATTACATATCAGAAATAGTCTCAGATCAGGCATCAGAATTAACACGGTTACTTAAATTTTGTGGCATTATTGTCGCGTCCATATCGTAAAAAAAAGTCTGTTTGCAAAGCCTGCACCGAAATTGCGACTGATTTACCGAAGAATCCACAGTGAAATGTACCGAATAGAAATAAATAATGCTCAACTGAGGCATTCACACTGTTGAAAATAAATAACCACATTCCTAGTATTAGTATCCTTTGGAAGGTGATGTTATTTGTAGTGCATCCCGTATTGCTCTTCTCTCCTCGTCATCTCACTAACACGCCAGTGGGCGGGGCCAAAGTTGCAATGATGAAGTAGGCGTTGATTTTCTTCTGTCGTTCACCTCATAGATAGGCACATTTTACAATGAGTCGTTCTCTGGGCTTGGTTACAAATAAAAACTGTTTTCAGTGACCTAAATGGCTGTTGGCATGTAGAGGCTAAAATGGAGGGGAGAAAACTCAATCTTTTCAGAAATATCATATTTGTCTGGATGAACCATGGAGTATTGGAGTCATGCAATTTTCTCTCTATAGGCCTATATTTTTCCTCTCTGTTGTTGGTAATATAATTTCCTCCTTTGGTCTCCCACCTGCTCTGTGGGTTCTTTTGATTTTGGACTCTATTTGGGCGGGTGTCTAAAAAGCCTTTTAAGAAAACCTTTATTTTTTGTGGGTGGAAAAAAGAATATAATGTGAAATAAAAATAATAATGGCAAAAGGAAATTGAGGACATGATGCACAAATTATCTTGAATATAAAAGATTGCTTTGTAAATCATATAAGTATGCAGGACGTCTCTTTTATATATATTTATTGGCAGTCTCCAACATGCCTGAATGTTTCATTCATCTACAGTATGCGAGCGGTATTTATTTATTTGAACATATAACATATTCAGAAAATATTTTGTTTTGCTCTCATTTGTTTTGCTATCATATCAGCTCCAAGATGAATAACATTGCAATATAAAGTTAGATTTTTTTTAATGATAGATACACAGGGTGGGAGACTAAACAAACAATTGTTTATTGCCAAATCTTCAGAAAGGGGATAATGATGAAAATAAAAAATCTGTTTAATACATGAAAGTAAAGAAGTACAAAATAAATGAAGTGCCACATATTGTCCAGATGCTCTGGAGTGGAAAGGGTTAATCAGTTTAATCGAGTTATGTGTATGTATGTATGCATGTTAGAAATGGTGTCCAGGTTTTAGAGAATGATGTCTTGTGATTGAAGGTATATCTGTTTTTCTCAAGTCTATTGAAATGCACTGTACTGTATTATTCATCAATCGACAATGTGATGGTGAATGGGGTTTTTCCACTCAAACAAGATTTGTCGTCTGGACAGCAATATGAAAAATGCAATTAAGTCATAGAGAAGTCTTACAGCGGTCAGGACACCAAATACACCAGTGAAAGACGAGGGCAAAATGTTAGAAGAGGAAATTGCAGAGAGACCATGATGCAAAATGATGCAATATCAAACTATTGATTTGATGGATGTTTATTGTCAGAATGAAACAGATTATTTGAAATGTATTGCGAAATAGTGGGTGGCTATTGGCTGGTGACGGTTAGCGGCGGCGGTGTTATATTGAATATTCACAATACATTTGGGGTGATTTGTGATTTTGCTGGTAAAATTTAGAATCATTGTGTATATCTAATATGAATTGTGAATCTAATCTAATATTGTGATTTGATGTATTTTTATTTAACTTTTTATTTGACCTTTTTTTAAGTGTTGTTAGGACAGACAGATGTTTTATTAGTGTCTCTATTTTAAATTCCAAGTTTTTTTTAACGGCAAAAACTGTTGGCAAGTAGGAAAAAAAGTTTTCATGAGCTATATTATATATTATATTAATTATATATTATATTATATTATATTATATTATATTATATTATATTATTGATAATATGTGGTTCTATAATCAATCACAAATGTGGGATTCTTCATACAGTATTGAAATGTGAATTATGTGCATGTACAGTAAATGATGAGTGTGTTTGTGTCTCTCTGCAGGTTTACCCCATATGAATGGTACAACCCTCATCCCTGCAACCCTGATTCTGATGTGGTTGAGAACAACTTCACCTTAATCAACAGTGTTTGGTTTGGGGTTGGAGCCCTTATGCAGCAGGGTATGAGATTTAACACATGTGCTTTCCTTTTGTAGATGAATGTCCAAATGTACAATATTCTATCTATCTATCTATCTATCTATCTATCTATCTATCTATCTATCTATCTATCTATCTATCTATCTATCTATCTATCTATCTATCTATCTATCTATCTATCTATCTATCTATCTATCTATCTATCTATCTATCTATCTATCTATCTATCTATCTATTTCTGTCTTCTCTCTGTCTGTCATCTGTCTGTCTGTCTTTCTTCTCTGTCGTCTGTGTCTTCCTGTCATCTGTCTGTCGGCTGTCTGTCTGCTGTCTGTCGGCTGTCTGTCTGCCTGTCGTCTGTGTCTTCCTGTCATCTGTCTGTCTGCTGTCTGACGGCTGTCTGTCTGTCTGTCGTGTGTGTCTTCCTGTCATCTGTCTGTCTGTCTGTCTGTCTGTCGTCTGTGTCTTCCTGTCATCTGTCTGTCGGCTGTCTGTCTGTCTGTGTCTTCCTGCCATCTGTCTGTCGGCTGTCTGTCGTCTGTGTCTTCCTGTCATCTGTCTGTCGGCTGTCTGTCTGTCTGTCTGTCTGCCTGCCTGTCTGTCTGTCTGTCTGTCTGTCTGTCTGTCTGTCTGTCTTTCTGTCGTCTGTCTGCCTGCCTGTCTTTCTGTCGTCTGTCTGCCTGCCTGTCTGTCTGTCTTTCTGTCGTCTACCTGACTTCCTGTCTGTCTGTCTCTCTTCTCTGTCCGTCTGTCTTCTCTTTGTCTGTCTGTCTGCCTGTCGTCTGTGTCTTCCTGTCATCTGTCTGTCGGCTGTCTGTCTGTCTGTCTGTCTGTCTGTCTGTCGTCTGTGTCTTCCTGTCATCTGTCTGTCATCTGTCTGTCTGTCTGTCGTCTCTGTCTTCCTGTCATCTGTCTGTCGGCTGTCTGTCTGTCTGTCGTCTGTGTCTTCCTGTCATCTGTCTGTCGGCTGTCTGTCTGTCTGTCGTCAGTGTCTTCCTGTCATCTGTCTGTCGGCTGTCTGTCTGTCGCTTGTGTCTTCCTGTCATCTGTCTGTCGGCTGTCTGTCTGCCTGTCGTCTGCCTGCCTGTCTGTCTGTCTGTCTTTCTGTCGTCTGTCTGTCTGCCTGCCTGTCTGTCTGTATTTCTGTCGTCTGCCTGCCTGTCTGTCTGTCTGTCGTCTGCCTGCTTGTCTGTCTGTCTTTCTGTTGTCTGTCTGCCTGCCTGTCTGTCTGTCTTTCTGTCGTCTGCCTGCCTGTCTGTCTGTCGTCTGCCTGCCTGTCTGTCTGTCTTTCTGTCGTCTGCCTGCTTGTCTGTCTGTCTGTCTTTCTTTCTGTCGTCTGCCTGCTTGTCTGTCTTTCTGTCGTCTGCCTGCCTGTCTGTCTGTCTGTCTTTCTGTCGTCTGCCTGCCTGTCTGTCTGTCGTCTGTCTGCCTGCCTGTCTGTCTGTCTTTCTGTCGTCTGCCTGCCTGTCTGTCTGTCTTTCTGTCGTCTGCCTGCTTGTCTTTCTGTCGTCTGCCTGCCTGTCTGTCTGTCTTTCTGTCGTCTGCCTGCCTGTCTGTCTGTCTTTCTGTCGTCTGCCTGCTTGTCTGCCTGCCTGTCTGTCTGTCTTTCTGTCGTCTGCCTGCCTGTCTGTCTGTCTTTCTGTCGTCTGCCTGCTTGTCTGTCTGTCTTTCTGTTGTCTGTCTGCCTGCCTGTCTGTCTGTCTTTCTGTCGTCTGCCTGCCTGTCTATCTGTCTGTCGTCTGTCTGCCTGCCTGTCTGTCTGTCTTTCTGTCGTCTGCCTGCCTGTCTGTCTGTCTTTCTGTGGTCTGCCTGCTTGTCTGTCTGTCTGTCTTTCTGTCGTCTGCCTGCCTGTCTGTCTGTCTGTCTTTCTGTCGTCTGCCTGCCTGTCTGTCTTTCTGTCATCTTTCTGTCGGCTGTCTGTCTGTCTGTCGTCAGTGTCTTCCTGTCATCTGTCTGTCGGCTGTCTGTCTGTCGTCTGTGTCTTCCTGTCATCTGTCTGTCGTCTGCCTGCCTGTCTGTCTGTCTTTCTGTCGTCTGCCTGCTTGTCTGTCTGTCTGTCTTTCTGTCGTCTGCCTGCCTGTCTGTCTGTCTTTCTGTCGTCTGCCTGCCTGTCTGTCTGTCTTTCTGTCGTCTGCCTGCTTGTCTGTCTGTCTTTCTGTCGTCTGCCTGCCTGTCTGTCTGTCTTTCTGTCGTCTGCCTGCTTGTCTGTCTGTCTTTCTGTTGTCTGTCTGCCTGCCTGTCTGTCTGTCTTTCTGTCGTCTGCCTGCCTGTCTATCTGTCTGTCGTCTGTCTGCCTGCCTGTCTGTCTGTCTTTCTGTCATCTGCCTGCCTGTCTGTCTGTCTTTCTGTGGTCTGCCTGCTTGTCTGTCTGTCTGTCTTTCTGTCGTCTGCCTGCCTGTCTGTCTGTCTGTCTGTCTTTCTGTCGTCTGCCTGTCTGTCTGTCTTTCTGTCGTCTGCCTGCCTGTCTGTCTGTCTTTCTGTGGTCTGCCTGCTTGTCTGTCTTTCTGTCGTCTGCCTGCCTGTCTGTCTGTCTGTCTTTCTGTCGTCTGCCTGCCTGTCTGTCTGTCTTTCTGTGGTCTGCCTGCTTGTCTGTCTGTCTGTCTTTCTGTCGTCTGCCTGCCTGTCTGTCTTTCTGTCGTCTGCCTGCCTGTCTGTCTTTCTGTCGTCTGTCTGCCTGCCTATCTGTCTTTCTGTCATCTGTCTGTCGGCTGTCTGTCTGTCTGTCGTCAGTGTCTTCCTGTCATCTGTCTGTCGGCTGTCTGTCTGTCGTCTGTGTCTTCCTGTCATCTGTCTGTCGGCTGTCTGCCTGTCTGTCTGTCTGTCTTTCTGTCGTCTGCCTCCCTGTCTGTCTTTCTGTTGTCTGTCTGCCTGACTGTCTTTCTGTCGTCTGTCTGCCTGACTTCCTGTCTGTCTGTCTCTCTTCTCTGTCCGTCTGTCTTCTCTTTGTCTGTCGTCTGTCTGTCTGTCTGTCGTTTGTGTCTTCCTGTCATCTGTCTGTCGGCTGTCTGTCTGTCTGTCGTCTGTGTCTTCCTGTCATCTGTCTGTCATCTGTCTGTCTGTCGGCTGCCTGTCTGCCTGTCGTCTGTCTGTCTTCTCTGACTGCCTGCCTGTCTGTCTGTCTGTCTGTCTGTTGTCTGCCTGTCTGTCTTTCTGTCGTCTGTCTGTCTGCCTGCCTGTCTTTCTGTCGTCAGCCTGCCTGTCTTTCTGTCGTCTGTCTGCCTACCTGTCTGTCTGTCTGTCTTTCTGTCGTCTGCCTGCCTGTCTGTCTGTCTTTCTGTCGTCTGTCTGCCTGCCTGTCTGTCTGTCGTGTGCCTGCCTGTCAGTCTGTTTGTCTTTCTGTCGTCTGTCTGCCTGTCTGTCTTTCTGTCGTCTGTCTGCCTGACTTCCTGTCTGTCTGTCTCTCTTCTCTGTCCGTCTGTCTTCTCTTTGTCTGTCTGCCTGTCGTCTGTGTCTTCCTGTCATCTGTCTGTCGGCTGTCTGTCTATCTTCTCTGTCTGTCTGTCTGTCTTCTCTGTCTTTCTGTCTTCTCTGTCTGTCTGCCTATCGTCTGAGTCTGCCTGTCGTCTGTCTGTCTATCTATCTTCTCTGTCTGTCTGTCTGTCTTCTCTGTCTGTCTGCCTATCGTCTGAGTCTGCCTGTCGTCTGTCTGTCTATCTATCTTCTCTGTCTGTCTGTCTTCTCTGTCTGTCTGCCTATCGTCTGAGTCTGCCTGTCGTCTGTCTGTCTATCTATCTATCTTCTCTGTCTGTCTGTCCGCCCGTCCGTCTGTCTGTCTGTCTTCTCTGTTTCTGTCTGTCTTCTCTGTCTGTCTGCTCGTCGTATGTCTGTCTGTCTTCTCTGTCTGTCTGCCTGTCTGTCGTCTGTGTTTGCCTGTCGCCTGTTTGTCTGTCTGTCTTCTCTGTCTGTCTGCTTGTCGTCTGTCTGTCTGTGCCTGTCGTCTGTGTTTGCCTGTCATCTGTTTGTCTGTCTGTCTTCTCTGTCTGTCTGTCTGTCTGTTTGTCTGTCTGTCTGTCTTCTCTGTCTGTCTGTCTGTCGTCTGTGTTTGCCTGTCGCCTGTTTGTCTGTCTGTCTTCTCTGTCTGTCTGTCTGTCTGTCTGTTTGTCTGTCTGTCTGTCTGTCTTCTCTGTCTGTCTGCCTGTCGTCTGTGTTTGCCTGTCATCTGTTTGTCTGTCTGTCTTCTCTGTCTGCCTGTCGTCTGTCTGACTATCTATATTCTCTGTCTGTCCGTCCATCCGTCTGTCTTCTGTCTGTCTGCCTATTGTATGTCTGCCTGTCGTCTTTCTGTCTGTCTGACACTGTTTTATTTATTTTAGAAAACCACAACTTTATTCTCTTCATTTGTATAATTGTATTTAATTATTATTATTTTTTAACGATAAATTCATTTTAATATTATTTTTTAAAACTTGATTAAACAAGTTATATACATCATATTATATGTGTTTGTTGTGAAGACCACAAATATATTCTCTTCATTTGTTTTATCATTTAACATTTTTTAAACATTTTTTATAAAGTGAGTTTATATAAACCACTTACATTTTCTATTTTTTCTATTTATTTATTGTTATTTATTTATTAAGATCACAGCTTTATTAATTTGTTTCATTATATATCATACAATTAAAATGAATGAATTAAATTGAATTGAATTGAATTTTAAATTAAATTAAATTAAATGTAATTTAATTTAATTTAATTTAATTTAATTTAATTTAATTTAATTTAATTTAATTTATAGCATTTTTAACCACTCGTTTGTTAACTGGTTGAATATTTCTCGTGGTCAGGATCGGAGTTGATGCCCAAGGCTTTGTCCACCAGGATTGTTGGAGGAATCTGGTGGTTCTTCACCCTCATCATCATCTCGTCCTACACCGCTAACCTGGCCGCCTTCCTCACAGTGGAGCGAATGGACTCGCCCATAGACTCTGCCGATGACCTGGCCAAACAGACCAAGATTGAGTACGGTGCCGTGAGGGACGGCTCCACTATGACTTTCTTTAAGGTGACTCACATTAATATTGTATTCAGTCAATCCAGGACTCCATATACATATACTCCATTTATGCAGTTTCTGCGTGTTTTGTGTTACGGCCGTTTGGCATTGAATTGAGAGAGGTGGTCTGAGGTTTGACAGGAGAACAGCAGTTCCACCTCCAGAAACTCAGACCTGTGATTTTACATGCACAGATTGGCGGGAATGATTACAGGACACGAACCTCAGCCAGCGGGAATTCAACATGTACAGAGCAAATTAAAGCAGCTTATAGAGGAAGAGAGGGTTATGAGGACATCTGTCACAGCACTAACCTAGACTAGCAAAGCAAAGCAGGATTTTATAGCATAAGCACAGGAAGTCCAGTTGTAAGACCAGCATACTGTAAATGAATTCACAGCACAAACAATAAACGTGTCTGAACATGAATTTTGTCAGAAGAAACACTGCTCATCTTCTGAAAACCATTGAATTTTCACTACGGCTGTGAATAATTTCAAATGGCGTTTGATTGAAAATAGAGATTGTAAATATTCTTTTATAGAAACCAATAGTTTTGGCTCTTAAATCTGATTATAAAATACTTTTATATATAATAAAGCCTCTCCTATTTAATTTCTTAATTGGTAGATTATCAACATTCAAAACTGTAAAATAGTTGATATACTCACAAAAACAAAGATTAAATTGCAGAAAAATACGAAAATTATTGTTGCCATTTATCATATTGTGTCAATGAAATTTTATAAGAGCAATAAAACACTTAAGAGTGTTTTGTACAGATAATCCTACTTTTTATTTTATTTTATCTACATTCAAAACTGTAAAAGAGTTAACAGTTAATATAACTATATTGCCAAAGGTTTTGGGAGCCTGCCTTTGCATGCACATGAACTTTAATGGCATCCCATTCTTAATCCGTGGGGTTTTATTGCATAAAACTCGTAATCACGACTTCAGAAGTGGGAATCAACAAATCTCTGATAGCACGCGAAGGCAGCATAAATGCATTTGTCATTTGGGTATGTATTCCCTTGAAAATCGTACCTGCACATGCTCTACAATAACGCTATCACATATCTTTCCTAGAAATCAAAGATCTCCACCTATGAGAAGATGTGGGCATTCATGAGCAGCCGGAAGAACACGGCGCTGGTGAAGAATAACAGAGAGGGAATCCAGCGTGTGCTGACCACAGACTACGCTCTCCTGATGGAGTCCACCAGCATCGAGTACATCAGCCAGAGGAACTGCAACCTCACACAGATCGGCGGCCTCATCGACTCCAAGGGCTACGGAGTGGGCACTCCTATCGGTACACTCGCATAAAACAATGACTTGTCATAAATGTATCAAAAATGCATAATGTAGTAGCATCTTAATTAACTGGTGTGGTTTATAATGTAAAGTAATACGTTAAAAGTAATAATAAATACGATTGAATCAACCTGACTAAATTGGGTTACACCAGTGTAAATAATTTTTAAAGGTCAGATCTGGTATATAAACCATACTAATATTTCATATACAGTATATATACACTTCCATACCATCTCTAAATTACATTTTCACATTTAATTAGGATTTATCAATAAATATAAATAAATTGGTAACACTTTACAATAAGGTTTCATTTGTTAACATGAATTAATGCATTAGCTAACATGAACTAACAACAGGCAATCTGTGTTTTAGAGAACTTATTAATCTCTGTTAATGTTAGGTTGTAGAAATATTTTAGTTCAAAACATTAAGTAATCTTAACTTTAATGTAGTTTGCTATTGTTAATAAATTGAGCCATGTAAAGCCTTGAAGCATTGTAAAGTAAATCTTTATAAATATTTTGTCAAAAACTTTTATTTAGTTAGTTTTCAGTTTTTAATTATTATTATTATTATTTTCTTTCAGTTGGGGAAACCATAACTTTGAATCAGTAATAGTTTGTAATATTTCATATGTGTCAATAAATCAATATGGTGCTGATTACAGAAATGCAAAAATTAAACACTTCATCTTGCTTTTTTTTAACTCGTGAAATAAAGTGACTGGCCTTTTGAAAATATTTAGGAATGACAAATCCTAGAAAAACCTGAAGCGTTGTTATTTTGTAATATTAACCTTAGAATCATAGTTTCTTATTCATATTTTTAATTTGATTTGATTTGTTTTTTATTTATATTGTATTTTAAGTTTTATATTGTAGTTAAAGTTATAGTATTTTTTTATCATTTTTAAAAGTTTTTAGGGTTTTAAATATTTATATAGTAAAGTAATTTTTATTTCAGTTTTAGTTTGAGCTATTTTAGTACTTTACTTCGTGTTTTGTCATTTTTAGTTTTTTTTTTTTTTTTTAGATCTATATAGTTTTTATTCATTTTTATTTCCGTTTTAGTTACTTTTAGTACATCAAGTTAAAAGTAAATTAAAATAAGAAATGTTGCCTTTGGCAACTAGCTGAAATAAGTTGTTTATGTTTTATTTCAAGTAACAAATGTTCTGTTATGGTTTTAGTTAACTATAATAACCCTGAAATAAACTAAACAAAAATGAAAAAACTTTCAAATAAGTTACTTTAAAGTAGGGATGCACCGATATGAACATTTTGGCCGATACCGATAACCGATAATTCTTTATATTTGAAAGCCGATAACCGATATATTGGCCGATAAATCTAAATACAAATTTTAATAAACTCTGAGAGCCTGATTACAAAAACAAAAGGCTCACCATTAAAAGCCATGTCCCAAACACTTCACCATAAATCAAACCTATACACTACAGTAGCCTATTTGAACCAGTGTGAGATTCCTTACCTTTTCAAATTAATTTTACACTCCTATGGCCAACTTACTTTATAAAAAAAAAATGTTAACACTTTACAATAAGGTTGAATTTTTGTTAGTATTAGTTAACCAACAATGAATGAACAATACTTCAACAGGATTTATTCATCTTAGTTCATGTTAATCTCAACATATTCAGACCCAAAGTTGTGTGTGTTAGCATTAGGTCTGCGCTGTGAATGGACTGTTAATAAACACAAACATTTTATTACTAAAATAAACAAAGGTTATTGCTCTCTGTTTGTTCGTGTTAGTTAATGCATTAACAAATGAGACCTTATTTGTAAAATGTTACCAAAAATTATATTGCCTAAAAAATAAAAATAATATACCTAAATAATGCAAACAAGTTATTGAACAGCATTACTTAGGCTGCATAATAAAGAATCAGAATGTAAGTGCATGAAATAGCCTCCGCACGGACATTATGGAAATGGTTTTAATCAAACCGTATTGTTGATGGAAATGATACGAGAACAATAAAAGTGCTAGTTATAAAAAATAACGCTTCTGTGTTTTTGAGAAAAATATGTTTAATATTACAGTAATAGTCAACAACATAATATTAGTCTAGTCTATTAGGAATAATGTTGCTGTTTGAGAGCGCGCTGAAGCTGGAGAGAATGAACGAACAACAGTAAACTGAAGCGCTTAGAAGGTTAATTAACAACTAAACGCATCATATATGAGAACAATCAGATATTTATACAAAATAAATATAATATTACAACTTATATTTGCACAATCACGCATAGGTGAAGGCCTATAACTCCTGTGGATGCTCTTCCCCTGTTTGAGAGCGCGCGCTGAAACTGAAGATGATCACCGGTACAATGAAGCACTGCGGGTTATTGACTTAACGAAACGCATCCTGTATGACATTAGTCAGATGTTTATACTACAAAAACGTAATATTACGACTTGCATATGCTTAAAATGACACGAATGCACAAGCGAATTTGACTGTGCTGGTCAGAATGCGTTGTGGACGCTTCCTACAACAGCGCGCTGAAACACAACTAAACCCAGAGAATTCACGTTTCATGACAAAAATATTCTCATTACAGTGTTATGTATAGGACAGTCCCAGTTGTTATTAATGCTGTGCATTTCTGTTTAAAATGCGCGCTGAAGCTAAAGACTGGTACATTGAAGTGCTTTACTGCATCGTTAATTAACTCAACCAAACGCATCCTATATGAGATTACATACACAGAATAATAATAAATATAATATTACAACTTACAATGGCACAAAAGGCTGTGAATGCGCAAGCGGACTTGATTGTGCTTGTCATAAAGTGTAACTCCGTGGACGTGCTCTTCCCTCAACAAACGCGCTGAAACACAACACTCTTACAGCCGTATTCTATTCTCATTATCATTTTATGTAGATTATATTAGACTTGCGCTGCATATGATGCACATAACTGTATTTTCCTTTTCGAAGTGATACCAATCATATTTAGAGCAATTCAAACCCATCATGGTGGACAGCGCAGCGCATCTGTCTCAGCTGAAGGAAATAATACATTATCTATCGGCTTGAATATATCGGTCAAATTTTCTTATTGGACCGATAACGATAACATCAAAAATAATCATTTATCGGCCGATAACGATATGTTGCCGATATATCGTGCATCCCTACTTTAAAGGTAGGGTTGGCCATTTTTGTTCTTAACACTTTTTGTTATTCTGGTTGAAACTCTCTTCACATCCTGATAGCAATCAATAATAGAAATGGTCTATATATTCAAATGTGCAAATATCTTCTGTGGAAATCTCGGGACCCAAAAATGCTTTGCATTCAGTCCTGAGGTAATTTAACAGCATCTCTCATGACGCTTTGCAGACTCTGCTCTGGCTGTGTGCGTTCATGACGCTCTGAAGGGAGGGTGGGCTCTCATGCTTTCAAAGCTAGCTTGCTATTGCTACTGTAACCCCTCCTGTTTGAACCGCCTGCTCCAAGCGGGACTCGAACCAGCGTGAGAGTCAGACACTCTAACGAGGCTAAAGGCTTCAACCTCTGGCGTCAGTCGCTAGAGCATCTCTTGAGATCAGAGGAGTGAGGTTTACTCACACAGCGACTACTAGCTGGCCTCCGTTACACTAGCCTCTCCGAAATTGCCTACCCTACCTATAATATGTTAATTCAGTTAATGTCGAAGTAACGGAAATGTTTTCTTTTTCTTTAAAATAACCCTGGGTCTCTCTCAGGTTCCCCGTATCGTGACAAGGTGACCATCGCCATCCTGCAGTTACAGGAAGAGGGGAAACTCCACATGATGAAGGAGAAGTGGTGGCGAGGAAACGGTTGTCCCGAAGAGGACAGTAAAGAGGCCAGCGCTCTGGGCGTGGAGAACATCGGAGGAATCTTCATCGTGCTGGCGGCCGGACTCGTCCTCTCCGTGTTCGTGGCGATCGGAGAGTTCATCTATAAGTCCAGGAAAAACCTTGACATCGAGGAGGTGAGCGTGGGACAGTGTGAATGGCACAATAAATACTGATGGAAGAGCTGGTGGACGTCACCGGACTTATTTTACTTCAACCCTCCTAAACCCGGACATACACCGACTGAACATTACCTGCGGTGTTATATGATGTCAGCTGTGTTATAACCGGGGGCGATATTGGACGCTGAGCCAATTTTTTTTTACATTTTCAGATGTATTTTCAGAGATGAACAAAGAGATGAAAAGTATCTGTCAGTGAAATATGAATAAAGACATGAGGGTTAGTTAAGGTGAATTGCGGTTATGCCAGTTTATATATTGTAGAGTAGCTCACATCCATGTTGTTTGTATTTAGATTTAAACGGACTTGAACACTTTATTCTTTACAGACATATTCCTTCTTAATCTAATTAATGATAAGACATGTCTGTGGGTTTTATTATAGGTGATGTGTGTAATTTTTCCATGTTAAAATGTTAATTTCAAGCTTCATTCGCAGAGTCATTCATTCATAGGTTGATTTTCCCGAAGAGTGCGAACAACAGTTTTAACATGTCTGAAATGGGCAATTGGTAGATGGGAAACCTGTTTGAAAACAGTCATTTATTTCATTTGGTGATGCAGAAATTACATACTTCACCTTTAAAGGCTCATGCTGACTGTTTTAGCCTTTCTCTTATAAAATGACTTATTTTATTTCACGACTGTTGGTAACATTTGTCTTAAAGCCGTGTGTTATATGAACCCCTTTTTTAATGGTGAGAACAAACAAACGTCTATAATGCAAATCCAGCATTGCAGACGTCCTAACCAGTCATTTTTCTGTCCTCGTTGAAATTAAAAATGCTGTGCAGATCGTATGCGATGTTTAATATGCAACGTGGCTAGATGAATGGATTTAAATCTGCACAAATGTATTTGTCAAGGCTGTTTTCTGAGATTTTAAACCTCAGATTAATGGACTGGTTACATTTTATTCAGTCTACAGGTGCAAGACTTTGTCTTCATTTTTCAGCATTTCTGCTTTTGTATTGTTTGACACTTGTGAAAATCACATTGAAATGATTTCTTTATGAGAACAATATATGTGTTTTCTTTGGTTTCTTGATTAATTTCCTTTTTTTTGCCTCTTGTAGTCTGATCAGTGCTTTAATGATGTTTTTTTCACGGATGGACGTTCAGTCTTCTGCATCTGAAACTAATATGGACTGTGAATTGAGTTGAGTATTTTATTATTGATCCACTTTGGTGATGGGCTTATACTAAGAAAACATGATCACGTCATTGATTTCTATCAATAAAATCAAGTAATAAAAACAAAAAAATTATAAGTCAGACAATTGCATTTTAATTCCATTTCCTCTATTGTAATAGGAAACAACTCAAAAATGTAAATCATAATTTATCACCCAAACAAAATTATGAATAATCTTCATTCATGTTTTTTTGTTGATACAACAACAGTTAATATAACTATATTGCCAAAAGTTTTGGGACACCTGCCTTTAAATACACATGAACTTTAAAGGAACACTCCACTTTTTTGGGACTTTCGCTTATTCACTGTATCCCCCAGAGTTAGATAAGTCCATACATACCATTCTCATCTCCGTGCATCCCATAACTCTGTCTGACGCACCCACCGTTAGCCTAGCTTAGCACAAAGACTGGAGGTATATGGCTCCAGCTAGCCTACTGCTCAATAAGTGACAAAATAACACCAACATTTTCCTATTTACATGTTATGTGTATAGTCACAGTGTGTACAAATAACAAGGTTACATGAGACACAGCCATATTATAAACGTATACACACTGGGGACTATATTCTCAGAAGGCGCAGCATTGCTCTACTTCTGCGGAGTGATTTGCTCGCAGGACCGGAGAAGCCCCGCTGTTACGTCTGTCAACAAAACCAACGTGACTAGGAAGATAGTAGCGAATGTGACTGTTGCATGGCTGACTTTGAGGAATTGTCAGAGGATTTTTACTTTGTATCAAACCAAAATCCAGAACCATATCGTTTTGAGCCAGAATACACAGACAAGGAGTTACAAACTTTGGAAGCTGATAGACAAGACGCCATTAGCAGTGCCATTAGCTAGATCTAATGTAACGTTAGTGACACTATTACATGAATAGGGTGGTCACTACTGTATTGCAGTTGTTCCCGTGCTCCATATCCCCTGTAATGTTAGTATTGTGTTGTCACAAACATGCTCTGACTGTCACAGTAACAAATGAGCGGTGCCAGAGGTAACTCGGCGACTTGTCTATCAGCTTCCAAAGTTTGTAAAGTTTATAATATGGCTGTGTCTTATGTAACCTTGTTATTTGTACACACTGTGACTATACACATCACAACATGTAAATAGGAAAAGGTTGGTGTTATTTTGTCACTTATTGAGCAGTAGGCTAGCTGGAGCCGTATACCTCCAGTCTTTGTGCTAAGCTAGGCTAACGGTGGGTGCGTCAGACAGAGTTATGGCACGCACGGAGATGAGAATGGTATGTATGGATTTATCTAACTCTGGGGGATACAGTGAATAAGCTAAAGTCCCAAAAAAGTGGAGTGTTCCTTTAATGACATCCCATTCTTAATCCGTATGGTTTAATATGGAGTTGGCCCACCCTTTGCAGCTATAACAGCTTCAACTCTTCTGGGAAATCTTTCCACAAGGTTTAGGAGTGTGTTTATGGGAATTTTTGACCATTCTTCTAGAAGCGCATTTGTGAGGTCAGGCACTGATGTTGGACTAGAAGACCTGGCTCTCAGTCTCCGCTCTAATTCATCCCAAAGGTGTTCTATCGGGTTGAGGTCAGGACTCTGTGCAGGCCAGTCAAGCTCCTCCACACCAAACGCACTCATCCGTGTCTTTATGGACCGACGCTTTGTGCACTGATGCGCAGTCATGTTGGAATAGGAAGTGGCCATCCCCAAACTGTTCCCATATAGTTGGGAGCATGAAATTGTCCAAAATGTTTTGGTATGCTGAAGCATTAAGAGTTCCTTTCACTGGAACTAAGGGGCCAAGCCCAACCCCTGAAAAACAACCCCACACCCTAATCCCCCCTCCACCAAACTTTGCACTTGGCACAGTGCAGTCAGGCAAGTACTGTTCTCCTGGCAACCGCCAAATCCAGACTCGTCCATCAGATTGCCAGACAGAGAAGCGTGATTGGTCGCTCCAGAGAACACGTCTCCACTGCTCTAGAGTCCAGTGGCGGTGTGCTTTACACCACTGCATCTCACACTTTGGAAACCCATTCCATGAAGCTCTCTACACTGGTCTTGAGCTAATCTGAAGGCCACATGAAGTTTGGAGGTCTGTAGCTATTGACTCTGCAGAAAGTTGGCGACTTCTGCACACTGTGTGCCTCAGCATGTGCTGACCCCGCTCTGTGAATTTACGTGGCCTACAACGAAGGCTGAGTTGCTGTTGTTTCCAATTGCTGCCACTTTGTTATAATACCACTAACAGTTGACCGTAGAATATTTAGTTGTGAGGAAATTTCACGAATGGACTTATTGCACAGGTGGCAACCTATCACTGTACCACGCTTGAGTTCACGGAGCTCCTGAGAGCGACCCATTCTTTCACAAATGTTTGTAGAACCGTCTGCATGCCTAGGTGCTTGATTTTATTCACCTGTGGCCATGGAAGTGACTGGAACACCTGAATTCAGTGATTTGGAGGGGTGTCCCAACACTTTTGTCAGTATAGTGTAGAAACTACAGCTGTCAGTCTCCAAAGATCAACAAAAATAAGCACCATAAATGTAATTGCGCACAATATTTCAAGTCTTCTAAAGTCTTACAATATCTTTCTTTGAGGAACAGACTGAAATTTAAGTTGCTATTTTCTGAAAATCTCCTATATGCTTCAGCTCTCATTACGCATATGTGATCCAATGCTGTTTGGTGTCACTTTTGGGTGAACTTGATTGCAAACCTTTACCAAGTCTTTTCTGAATAACCATATGACCATGTTGTGGAGGTACTATGCAGCTTCTTCAAGGATGTAATGTCTCCTCAGGTTCTCCTTGAAACCTCTATTATCAGCAATGAATGGTGCTGGTTTTTGTCAGTTTTTCAGTTCACATCTTTCACAATTTCCATATGATTATGAGTGCTGGCTTCAGGGCTCGACCCATCAAAAGAATCATCTCTGAATTCATAGGAGGCCTGTGAAATGACTCTATGCAAATTAAGATCAGATCCGACATGTGCGTGTGTGTGTGTGTGTGTGTGTGTGCGTGTGTGTGTGTGTGATTTCTGCCTCCCTTCAAAGGCATTGGGTGTTTTACGTGAGAGAACACTGAATGGAAAAAGTCTTGCATTCTCATTTCTTCCACCATTTTCTGACCTTTTTAATTTGCCCATGTGATGTTCTCGAACCTGAAGGCCGAAACAACACGTCAATCACAAGTGGGTATAAATTGAAACTCTTATTTTTCTCTGCTTTGACACTCTTTACTCATTTCTATCAGTGACAAAAAGTAATGACATTTTTCCTTCAGCATTTGAATGCAGATCTAATTCTTGATGTAATGCAGCAGCACTAAAGACCTTTTTAATTGCACGTTAAAAAAACCTTTTGGGTCACAAAACACTTGACAATTAATCAGTCATGAAATGAAACGGTGCACTGTAAACCCGAATAAGTTGGCAAAACTCAAAAAAATGAGGCAGTTACATCAACTTGTTTAAGCTAAGAAATTTTAAGTTTAAGTAAGCAGAACTTTTATTTTGTACTCATATATTTTAATTGCTCTTAAATTCAAATATTTGAGTAAGCTAATTCATACATTTAACTTAAAATTATCAACTTAAATATTTTGGTAGTGGAAACTTGTATAGTTTTAACTAGCTAATTCAATAAACGCTACCTCTTGCTAATTGATAACACAATGCTTTGATAGCATTAGCATAGCATAGCACTTGATGAATTAGGGCTGTAATATAATACATTTAACATACTGTAAATCTGTTCTCAAACTAGGGTCATGCTCCACTTGTCATGATGGTAAACCTACAAAAACTCTTCTAAACTAGCATATCAAAACATTAAACATTACTAATTATCCTACTTAATTTTGCACACAAAAACATAATATAACGCTTAATTTTAGCATTTACTCTCCCTTTTTAAGTGTCAGGGCAAAGCATGCTGGGAAATAGAAATCCCAGCCCAGTTTCAGTTAAATTTAAGTTAGTAAACAAGTTCATAAAACTCAAAACGATGAAACAATTACTTTAAATGTGTCCGTTTTAAGAACTCAAAAGAAAATGAAAGTTCTAAATACTCATAAAAGTTAATTTGATTGAACTAATTTGTTTAATTTGAGTTGGTCCTACTCAAACCAATTCATTATTTTAAGCGTTAGGCTTTACACTGTATAGGGTCATTTTTCACCCATGTCTGTGTTTTTTAGGGAATAGTAGTTTAATAGTAAGCCCATTTCCACCGCATTAAAATAAATAAAAAAATGATTTGGTAAATCATAATTATGGGATAAAAAGTCATAACTATGACAAGAAAGTAAGACATTTCCTGACCTTTTTCATAAATTTGACTTTATTTCCTCAGAGCATCTCTTCCACTGAATGAGAGTTTGAGCTGCACAGAAGTTTCAAAGAAGCTTTGGCATTAATCTGCGGTGGAGATGACAGTCTGAGGTTTGTGTATTTTGATGAACTCTGGGATTGAGTTTAAAACTGCTTTCATTTTTGTTCACTGGAGCGTAATCCTCTAACCCTGCTTTCTTAATCAAAACTGGGAGTTTTTAATCTAGCGTCACACAGCGCAGGATTATGGATCTATGACCTTGTGCTGCAGCACAGCTGTTTGCTCCTCAGATCAGCTCTCGGTATTGTAGCGCTTGTGGCGGCTGGAATAATCAGACTCTTTGTGGGGGGTTTTCTGCATGTGCATATGCGTGAGTGTGTATAACATTATTTGGTGCAGTCTAATTGTATGTTTGTACTAAGGTAAATTCTTAAAAATCTCAGAGAGATAATGCTTCCTATGTGCTATCAGAATTATCGTAAATACGAGTTTCATAGTTAAAAATTGGATATGAACTCCCTCTCAAGTCAGAATACCACTGGGAAGTTTGGGGATCATTTTGATACCAAGTTCCAGAAGTTGAGCAGGCCATAATTTTTTTAAGGTGCTATATGTAAGTTTTTAACTGTACTAAAGCATAAAAATACCATATGTTTGCAGATATTTAGGAAACATGCTGAGTTTACATACTTGTTTCTCTTAAAAAACAATTGTACAGCATTCCGTGTCAGAGGCTGCGTTCACACTGCAGGCTGAAACGACCCAATTCCGATTTTTTTGCCCTTATGCGACCTGTATCTGATCTTTTCATGACAGTCTGAACGACACAGATCCGATCTTTTCAAATGCGACCCAGGCCACTTGGGTATGTGGTCCAAATCCGATACATATCCGATCTTTTGAAATGCGTCTTCAGTCTGAACTGCCAGGTCACATGTATCCGACCCGCACGTCGTTGATACGCGACAAACGTCATCATTGTACGTTGAAGTAGGGAAATAAAAAAAAAATAAACAACTATGGCGGACGATGCTGAGACCAGTCAGTGGAAGGGAATTAACATGAGAAGGTTGTAATGGTGCTGGCTCCGTTGTGAAAATAACTTTAATAAAGCTAAACGAACTCCAATGCTGACACCCATATTTGGCTACTTCCGTAAACAACAAGTGACGTCGTTGACCGTTGAGTACTCTTCTGCGCATGCGGGTCACTTCTGGGTCATTTCACGTTCACACAGGAGATCACAAAAGGTCGCATTTAATTGGAAATGTGAACGGCCTTGCAAAAAAATCGCATTTTTTTCAAAAAATCGGAATTGAGCATTAAGCCCTGCAGTGTGAACGCAGCCAGAATGTCTGTTTTTGTTTTGGTCTGTGTGATACTGCTCTCCGCCAGTTTACCCAATCGTTTTTTGACACCCCGGGTTGCCAGTTGGCGGAAAACACCGCAAATTGCTGCCATGGAAGCCAGCAAACAAACTGGGTCAGAGATTACAGATTCTAACAGACCTAAAAAGCCTCAGCATCCATTAAAAAATATGAACGGAAGCACATTAAAACGCGGAAAAATCAACTCCTCAACTTACAAGTCTCCTGGCCTTCCATCATCAATTGCGATCATTCCTGCTGCGTGTCCTCAAACTGGCATCCCGTGTGAGTGTCGAGTCTGAGGACGAGGGGACAGGACAAACAACATTTAGAATTTGGACTGCAATACCCATTTCGACCACTAGCTGTCATTCTTACAAACAGCACCTTTGAACATGGCACAGAGGAGAAGGATTGCTGCTGTTACTGGTATTTTTTATACGTTTTTTGCGCAACATTTATATCGCCCTGTCTTGTAGTGCATATTTACAAAGGCTATCAACCTGTTTCCGGGGGGGCGCTACTGTAAAAAAGAACGTGGGTATAACTTCCGGTGAGGCGGCGGAAGTAGTATACCAATGGTATTTTGTGTGCTAGTTAGTGGAGAGGCTAAGTGTTTTTCGGATCATTGGCAAGGTTTCAAAATGATCATTTTTACTTTTTTTTTATCAGATGGTGCCACAAGGGTTAAGTGAAGGTTACTGTGAAGCAACATTTGCAGAATGACACAGACTAAACATTTAATTTAGTACATTTATTAGTTAATTAATAATATCACAATACAAGAAACAATAACATTTTCGTGTCCTTAATTGTCCTTCCTTACTTTACTGACCTTCCACCGAAGTGCTGCTGCATGACTAAAACAGCGTCCTGGCCCTAATTCATGAACAACGTGCTGTCTGTACTTCACCGGTCACTGATGCTAGCACCCATACCTTGTGATGAGATATGTGTAGGCTCAGGTTCAGCTCAATGTCCGCTTTTAGATTGTTTCCGACAGATACTAACTTTTCAAATTGCTCATCGCCTTACCATCACAGGCTACTGAATCTAAAAAAATAGCTTAAAATGCTACCGTACGCGATACGAGGCCACTTCTTCACGTCATCCTCCCAACCAACTACCGCAGAGGGTAAAGGTACTATTGTTTCACCCTTTTGAAAGTTTGTTGAGGTTGTGTTCCCACATCGTTAGCCAATTTGGACAGCTTGAATGACTGTCAACAGTTGAATGTCAATAAGCTATGTTTCCATTCACCTATTTTTATGCGCATTTTGGGATAACGTTATTGCATCAAAACAATGCTGAATGGAAATGCCAAGATGTGAATGAATTCTATAAATGCACATAAAAAATGTATGCAGTCGTTTGAGTCGGATAAATTTTCTATCCGATATCAAAACGTGCGCATAAACTACGATGGAAATGCATAAAGTCCCGCTTGTTTACTTCGAACCGGAAGACGCTCCCACTTTTGACGCAAGGCTTCATGGGGCGTAGGAAACTTGTGGATATATAATCATTTAATAGCAGCAGGATACCTTTGCGTTCTTTCACCCGTTAAAACAGGCCTCACAACAGAAGGTCATAAAAGTGCCACGCCATCATGCCACATACACACCAGGGCCGGAAATTAATGGGGGATTGGGGCAAAAATGGCACCAAAATGAATAAAAATGCCTCCAAAAACCAAGATATGGTGCAAAGAAAAGGTCTCTGTATAAGTTCTAGTTTTTAATATTGATAAGCAATATCAATCAAGCAAAAGTGCTGTTGTGCCGAATATCAGCACATTTGCCAATGTGATTATTGATTTTATACAGAAATATGTTAATAGGCTATAAGGTAACTTACATTTTTGTCTTAAATTCGATGGGGGCTCTGACTGTTTCTTTGAAACGGGCCTCCGAATTGCAAAGGCCACCTCTAAATAGCAGTGAATGTTGGTTGTCATTGAATGGGACTCTTAATATCATTTTGACTTTTTTTCTGAATAAATAGGCAAGAAAAAAACCTGGTGTTCTCCATTATTCCTGTTCTTCCCGATAACAAAGCACTTTAATGAGCTCACAATCATTGTAATGATAGCTTGAGAA
The DNA here is from genome assembly GCA_023566225.1 of Romanogobio albipinnatus. Lineage (NCBI taxonomy): Eukaryota > Metazoa > Chordata > Actinopteri > Cypriniformes > Gobionidae > Romanogobio > Romanogobio albipinnatus. Next base: position 13,979,317 of record CM042247.1, on the reverse strand, counting down.
TCTGTTAAATATGGTAATATATAGAGCAATGCTTGTATCGCCTCATCTATACAGGTCCTTCTCAAAAAATTAGCATATTGTGATAAAGTTAATTATTTTCCATAATGTAATGATAAAAATTAAACTTTCATATACTTTAGATTCATTGCACACCAACTGAAATATTTCAGGTCTTTTATTGTTTTAATACTGATGATTTTGGCATACAGCTCATGAAAACCCAACATTCCTATCTCAAAAAATTAGCATATTTCATCCGACCAATAAAGAAGTGTTTTTAATACAAAAAAAGTCAACCTTCAAATAATTATGTTCAGTTATGCACTCAATACTTGTTCGGGAATCCTTTTGCAGAAATGACTGCTTCAATGCGGCGTGGCATGGAGGCAATCAGCCTGTGGCACTGCTGAGGTGTTATGGAGGCCCAGGATGCTTCGATAGCGGCCTTAAGCTCATCCAGAGTGTTGGCTCTTGCATCTCTCAACTTTCTCTTCACAATATCCCACAGATTCTCTATGGGGTTCAGGTCAGGAGAGTTGGCAGGCCAATTGAGCACAGTAATACCATGGTCAGTAAACCATTTACCAGTGGTTTTGGCACTGTGAGCAGGTGCCAGGTCGTGCTGAAAAACTGAAATCTTCATCTCCATAAAGCTTTTCAGCAGATGGAAGCATGAAGTGCTCCAAAATCTCCTGATAGCTAGCTGCATTGACCCTGCCCTTGATAAAACACAGTGGACCAACACCAGCAGCTGACATGGCACCCCAGACCATCACTGACTGTGGGTACTTGACTCTGGACTTCAGGCATTTTGGCATTTCCTTCTCCCCAGTCTTCCTCCAGACTCTGACACCTTGATTTCCGAATGACATGCAAAATTTGCTTTCATCCGAAAAAAGTACTTTGGACCACTGAGCAACAGTCCAGTGCTGCTTCTCTGTTGCCCAGGTCAGACGCTTCTGCCGCTGTTTCTGGGTCAAAAGTGGCTTGACCTGGGGAATGCGGCACCTGTAGCCCATTTCCTTCACACGCCTGTGCACGGTGGCTCTGGATGTTTCTACTCCAGACTCAGTCCACTGCTTCCGCAGGTCCCCCAAGGTCTGGAATCGGTCCTTCTCCACAATCTTCCTCAGGGTCCGGTCACCTCTTCTCGTTGTGCAGCGTTTTTTGCCACACTTTTTCCTTCCCACAGACTTCCCACTGAGGTGCCTTGATACAGCACTCTGGGAACAGCCTATTCGTTCAGAAATTTCTTTCTGTGTCTTACCCTCTTGCTTGAGGGTGTCAATGATGGCCTTCTGGACAGCAGTCAGGTCGGCAGTCTTACCCATGATTGCGGTTTTGAGTAATGAACCAGGCTGGGAGTTTTTAAAAGCCTCAGGAATCCCAGGTGTAATTAGTTGATTCAGATGATTAGGTTAATAGCTCGTTTAGAGAACCTTTTCATGATATGCTAATTTTTTGAGATAGGAATTTTGGGTTTTCATGAGCTGTATGCCAAAATCATCAGTATTAAAACAATAAAAGACCTGAAATATTTCAGTTGGTGTGCAATGAATCTAAAATATATGAAAGTTCAATTTTTATCATTACATTATGGAAAATAATGAACTTTATCACAATTTGCAAATTTTTTGAGAAGGACCTGTATATGCCTTCCTAACATTACAATCATGACTTCAGGGGCCAGTTGCGTAGCCATAATGTTTAGACAGTGTCTTAAGATCTGGTATGAACCACTAAGGGCCCTATTTTAACAATCTGAGTGCATGGTCTTAGGGTGTGTCCGAATCCACTTTTGCTAATTTAACGATGGGAAAAACGGTTGGCGAGCCAGGCGCATGGTCCAACAAGGGTTGTACCTACTCTCTTAATGAGTCATGGGTGTATTTTAGGGCTTAACGTGCAATAAACCAATTAGAGTCTCATCTCCCATTCCCTTTAAAAGCCAGTTGCGTTTGCGCCATGGTGGATTCGCTATTTATATGGCGGAATTTGCGAGCGGAAAGACTGAATGCTTCTCCAGAGAGGAATCCTTTTTTTTATGTTTGGCATGTTTGTGTGCTGCTGTGCGTCCCTCTGTGTGTAATAAGCAGCGCGTACATGTGTTGTGCACCCACCTATAGGCGCATATTACTAAAGCGCGCTTTAAATAACGCAAAAATACTCATGAACTAAAATAAATTATGAACAGTCTTATAGAAAGAAAAAAAAATGACTAACTTAACTTGTAAGACTAGTCATAGCAGTTTATGCAACCGGGCCCAGAAGTGGAAAGTAGGAAATTTCATCTGAAGGCAACAACATAAGTAAATTAGGGAAAAAAAACTTTCCATTTTATTCAAATGTATTCATTATTTGTTTAGATGTATTAGTTTTAAATGTGTAAGTGTATATTTGTAAGATGTATTTTCATTTTTTTTTTTTTAGATAGACATTTTGGATTTGGTTCAGAGTTCAATAAAATCTATATATATAATGTAATTAAAAGTTAGTAGAAATAATTGAAGGCAATAATGGTAAAGTGTTCAAAAGACTGTTTTAATGTGACCATATACCAAAGACTTTTGACAGAATGCCTATGAGGCCCTCTGCTGGTGAAGAACATCAAACACACTATAATGTCTGTTCCATCCAGTTCACATTAAAGTAATATAAAAATTATATGTTTAAAAATAATAATCACTTCTGATTTTTTTTTTTTTTTTACTGTTAATTTCCCCATAGGTGGATGTTTTTTTTCCAAATTATTACGAAATAATGAACACCCTACAAACCAGCCTCCTGTGTATACATGTCACATTTTTGACATTCAAGTTTTAATCTCAAATTATGCATTGTCATTTCCATTCAGAACACAAAAGGAGTTACCTTTTGAGTTATACACAAACACACACGCTTGAATATTTGGTTTACTGGGACTCTCCATAGACGTAATGGCTTTTATACAAGCTGTATATTCTCTCCCCTTACACTAGCCCTACCCCTAAATCTACCCATCACACAAAACTCTTTGAATATAAAACTAAAACAAAACAGTTTAATATGTTGAATAAGAACTCAAATTAGAGCTCATTCACTATCAGCTAATCATAGATCACATGGCTATCTAAACCCTTAATATTAAAATGAAAATGAATAAAGCACTTTAATGAGCTCGCAATCATTGTAATGATAGCTTGAGAATCTGTTATAAATGGTAATATATAGAGCAATGCTTGTATCGCCTCATCTATATATGCCTTCCTAACATTACAATCATGACTTCAGGGGCCAGTTGCATAGCCATAATGTTAAGACAGTGTCTTAAGATAATGTTAAGAAGTGTCTTATTCTCAGCTAATCATAGATCACATGGCTATCTAAACCCTTAATATTAAAATGAGACCTCATTGCTGATGGAAATAGCAAAATCTAATTCAGAATGAAAACTTAACACAAATCTTGTATTTGCTTCACATGTGCTTAATACAAGTTTATAATAACTCAAATTCTCTCCGTTTATCACCTTCGTATAGTGAAAATATTATTATACACCCATATACATATTTAAAACTATTTGCAAATATGTTTGAATTTTTTTTTTTAGAATTACTACTCACTATAGTATGTCCAGATTATAGTAGGGCTGCAACAGTAGGCAAAATTCACACTTCGGAACATACCTCAGTTTTGTGGTCTTGAAACTATTTATTTTATAAACACATTGACCGCAACAGTTCTTACACTATGCATATTATTTCTTGGACTAAATTACAATAAAGCACTACAGAGAATATAACACTACACAATGATTCAACCTGCAGAGAACAATGACACAATTTGAATCAGTTTAGTCAGAATTTTTATGTCCCTGGTTTTATTTTATTTTTTACCATGTGTAAACATATACATGTACACAATACTGGTCTGTTTTGGAATAATTTAGTTTTTTTTTTTTTTTTTCATGTTTTTGAAAGGCTGCATTTATTTGATCCAAGTAAAAACATTGTTAAAAAAAAAGTAATATTGTAATATTATTACTCTTTAAAATAATTGTTCTCTAATTGAATATGTTAAAATAAAATTAATTCCAGTGATGCAAAGCTGATTTTTTTTTTTGGCCAATTCTAGCAAGAGCCCTGAGCCCAAGACTCTGATTTAATCTTAACATAATTTGATTGTCTTCAATTTCTGCGGTTTACAGTGAGGTGTGTCCTCCAGTCCAGTGCAGAGAAGCTTCACATCAGAATCTCCGAGATGATTCCATGTCAGATCCAGTTCTCTCATGTGTGAAGGATTTGACCTCAGAGCTAAAGCCACAGCAGCTTCATCTATCAAAGAGTTTCATGCAGGGCTTGACATTAACGTTGAATTTTATATATAATATTTAAATTTTTCAATTGTAGTCTTTTAAAACGCATCTGAAATAATAAACTGTGCAATGTAGTGGTATCAAAAATATAGATTTTTCGATACATATCGATACAGAAATATCTGAAAGATATTTTCCGTAGAATAGATACTCGATACCAACTGTGTTTTCTCGCACTCTCTCTCCGACAGTGAGTTACACACAAACCCGCCTCCCCTCCATTTGCTGCGGATGAATATTGCTTGAATTTCGATGTGGGATTGCATGTATTGCGCATAATTTTTATCATTCCTGCAGATTTTGTGCTCACAAAAATGGTTATTTAACAATTAAATTCAGTCCTACATTACTGATTTGGTTTATTTGTGCATAAAGAGCATGATATTTAAGTGTCTGTGTCAGTTGTAAATGCCACACATGTCTTTTTGGGGCTAAAGCATGTGAACTGTATATAGAGTGTTTGTTAAATAGCTTTTGATCGTATTTTCTTATTTCTTCTTATGTGATAGAAAATCACTTGCATTTACAGCCAGTCAGGCGTACACAGAGCGGGACATTTGGCAGTTTACTTTAGTTTTTTATAATATATCATCATTTTTTATAAAATTTTATAATACATCATAATACTCCATAATTTCACTCAAACTGACAACTTAACACGCACGCTGAAAAAAATATGCGCTGCTCACGCGCCGTTGCATTAAGCTTCCCATGCCGCTCCCCCATCAAATAAAATATTATAATTAGGCCTATTATTATATTTACACTACCATTCAAATGTTTGGGGTCAGTAAGATTCTTTTTTATTTATTTTTTTAAGGAAACTGAAAGGCCTACTTTCAGCAAGGAAAAAGTAAATTGATTCAACAAGTGTAATACATTAATTTTTTTAAAGCATAGTATTGTTGGTGATTTTCAGTGCTATAGCCTTTGGTGATGTTGTGGTTTCTTAAAATTCTCTGTGTCACCTTGTTGCCCCAAGGGTTAAAGAGACTTGTTGCAAAATCCTGTTTAGGTTATAGCAATACAATTTTTTTTTACAGAAGAGTTTTCAGTTTGTTATTTTTCTTAATTGGCTTTCAGTGAAAAAATATTTATCCCTTAGTTTCACAAGATATCCTGTTTAAGAATATATTGGAGCCACAGTTTTCTGACCTTGTGAACATATTATTTGCAGGAAAATATCACATTCATTCACACATGTAAATGGGAGAAATGTAAAATCACGTTTACTTTATTTCTTCATGATTTTGTGAGAATATTTCAAAGTTTCAAAAGCCTTACATATACTGATATAAAATATAGAAATACATTAGTATACAAAATATATACAACTCAATATAACCTCAATATAAAATTATAAAATTAGATTAGATTAGATTAGATTAGATTCAACTTTACTGTCATTACACAAGTACAGGTACAAGGCAACGAAATGCAGTTTAGGTCTAACCAGATGTGCAAAAGCAGCAAGTGCAGGATATACAACGGTTGCATAAGTGCATGATAAACAATGGATGAATAAGTGCAGGACATGGATTTGTACTGGACATGTACTGAATATATATATATATATATATATATATATATATATATATTAGGGGTGGCACGGTACATGGAAAAAAACCGAAACGTTCGGTTCGCTCGTCTCGGTTCGGAGCGCGTGCGTCGCACGGTTCGCGCATGCGCAATGTATCCTCGTTCCCGTATGTTACCTCAGACAGCGGGTGTCCTTTTCGCGCAAAATAAGAGGTGTGTGTGGACATACAGTAAAGTAAAAGTGGAGTGCTGCAGGTCACGTCACATGTAGAAATGAAAGTGGGAGAGATAAGGAAGGCTGCCCGGAGTTGGAGGATGCGCCAGCAACGTATAGCAGGGCAGATGCAGGAAGAGCGGGCGCGGCGCACACACACACACACACACATACTGGCAGTGTTTGTCTCGTGAGGCGCGCAGCTGAACCGCGGCTCGTGGATTGCAAATATAGTCCATTTTGTCACATTTTCCGGTGTTCTCCTCCGACCCCTGTCTGTCTCGTGCTTTGATTTATGATGGGCAACATACCGGTATATCTGCTGCAAATGCGACCGTGTTCCCCTCTGTCTCATACACACATTCATATGTTGTATATAAGTAGTTCACATGATAAATGTAACATTTAAAAGTTAAGATATGCTTCTAGTTCTAATAATTTAAACATGCCTTTGAAGTTTGGGCAAAAACTTCTGGCAGTGTTGTGTTTTCGTGTATTTTATTTTTTCACAGCGCTGAATGTCATATGGTGATTGTGACACTTCATGGTGAAATGTGTTAATCAGGTCAGCTGAATTAAAGCCACAGTGCATTGTTCTGATCAAAATTGATATGATTAACATGAAAAATGTTACGCCAATGTGTCGGACTCGGTAGACAGCCAGTTAGGAAACAACTTGATATAACAATTTGTAATACTGTATCCTAAATTGTGGATGATTAAGCCATATATACCATATGCTGAAGTAAATTTCTGGAGTGTTAACGATAAAAAACAACAACAACAAGAACCGTACAGAACCGAAAACCGTGATACGAACTGAACCGTGGGTTTTGTGAACCGTGCCACCCCTAATATATATATATATATATATATATATGAGAGAGAGAGAGATGGTTATTACTATAAACAGAATTTACAGGTGAATATGTACTATGAGTATAATATAATATACAGATGGCTATTACTATAAACAGAATTTTACAGATAGAGGTATACAATGATATGTTAGGCTAAAATGAGGAATATAGCAGTGGATTAAGGTAGTGCAATGAAGTATGGACAGAAGCTATCCAAAAAAAAGTGTAAAGTGCAGTGGAAGTGATTGCATATTACAGTTAGAAGTACGGTGCAAAATAATATAACCTCAATACATATCGTGTCAACTGAAAGTATACAGTAACTTGAAGAAACAATTAAGCCAAAAATGGACAAAGGCTTATGTTACATTCAGAAAACTCATACTGTGTAAGTGCAAAAGTGGTATGTGATAAATGTAGTAAACCATAAATAAAAAACTTAGTAACACTTCAATAAGGTCCCATTAGTTGACATTTAATACATTAACTAACCATGAGCAATACATTTCTTACAGTATTTATTCATCTTTGTTAATGTTAGTAAACCCCTTAACATTCAAAGATCACCGACGGCCCCAGATTATTGTTGTTCAACATTCACTGCACGTTAAAACATCCCACTCTTACTCGATCTGGACAAACTGAGTATCATTAGAAAGATTAAAGACTCCAGCTTCGATATTTGGCCACCGTTTATGAAAGATTGTAGTGACATTAATTTCTTAATTTATGTCAGGAGTGCAAAGTAATCAATCTGTAATATTTGTTATTTTGAATAAAATGGATGTTTACATTGTGTAACAATTAGCTCCATATAAAATGCTAAATATAACATATTTTAAAATCATTATATGTCTAACATTAACGTCAGATCGCGACAGGAAGGTAATACAAACACTCAATGGTAGTTTAAAGTGAGTTTGAGTGAAAGTGTAATATTAACCTTTTAAATTGTGTTTGATGCTAATTGGAGCTCTAATGCACCTGTTGCGCCAGCATCTACTGTATATTCTATTTCACAATCTATTTTGTTAAAAGAATTCACATAAAGGTCCCAAGAATACTTTTTTGTTTTGTTTTCTAGAAAGACTTCAGATAATAGGTGGATTGATGTATTGTGGGATGAAAGTGGTGTTGATGGGCAAGCCATTTAATTCTAGAATAAAGGCTAATAATGGCTGAATACAAATCAAAACGAGAGAAGAATAATGAAGATTAATTCTCATATGAGGTGTGAAAAGTTCGCCGGTTGAGAACAATAGGGCATGAATTAGCATCTTATCGACCTTCTCTAAAAACTCACCTGACATGATCTTATGAAATTATTTATAGAATGCATAGTTTCAGAGATATCATCCTCAGATTCAAAATAAAGCATGACCACACGTGTGTCTTGAGCTTTATTGTGTTTTTAGGTTTCTATAACACACACTTATCATATTTTTAAATATTATAATCTTAATATTTTTATTTTTGTTTATGTTTAGGCTTACTCTGTATATATATCAGTCTGAGTAGTTTCAAGTCTTGAACTGTAATCTCTCAAGTGTTGGCTTTCTAAATATATGTTGGTTATGTGTCTATTCAGAATGATTTATGAGCAGCAACCTTTTTATTTTATGTAATTTATGCCCCACTTGCCAAAATGTGGGGTGCGAGGTAAGGGGTTAATACAATTACATTGTTCATTGTTAGTTAATGATTGTTCAGGACCATGAAATTATTTGGATAACTTTTTAATAATGTATTAGTAAATGTTTTTTTTTTTGAACGAAATTAACATTAACTGGCATTAATTAAATAATAAATAAATTATTCTAAAGATAATGGAACCTTATTTTAAAGTGTTACTAAAAGCTTCAATAGTACAAGTAAATATTTACATACACATGCATTTAGTCATGACAGTGTAGCAATATAGATTACATAGAGATTTTGCACAATTTATAAATAATAATATTTGAAAAAAAGAAAAAGCATACACTTTTAGTGTTAACAGGTACAAGAGACAATGTTATCCAAAGCATATTGTATGCAAACCTCAAAACCTTACATTTGTGAAATTGAAATAACCTACTATTTGAATTTTTAGTAACTTTAGTACATTTAAAGGTATAAAGACATGCATATGTGTCACTCCCAAGTCTGTTACTCACATTCGTATCTCCAATTTATAATCATCCTTAAGATCACTGAGCATCTTCACTGCTGAAGCTGAGATGTTATTAGCAAAGAGACTCAGTTCTCTCAGATGTGAGGGGTTTGATCTCAGAGCTGAAGCCAGAGCAGCACAACCTTCATCTGTGACACCACACCTGCTTAACCTGTAGAGAACAATGACACACTCTCTCAGTTCACAATGTGGGCATGTTTGTGTTGAAAATGCCCTCAACAGGCAGTTAATCTGAAAAGGTATACAATTTAAAATATGAATTTGGTTAAGATTAAAATCTGATATCCTATATGATTTAGAGTGACTATAGTGTGTTAAAGAATAATATGTCAGTCCTTCCAGAAAATATGGCGCTTTTTTTTTATTGTTGCAGGCAAAAATCCTTGATTATGCGGCATGTTTTCTTAAAAAATGCGATGGAAAATGCGGGATATTTATGCAATTTTATGAGATGAAATTGCGGGAACTTGCAAAAACTGCGGTTTGATGAAAAAGAGAAAAAAAAGCACTACATGACAGAAAGTGCTGGGAATATTTAAGTTCTCATCTTGTTTTATTGAAGACCTTAATAAACACATGGCTCAAATTTACAAAACATTGAGTCAAACAAGTTCTGTAGCTTTACAAAAGGAGTATGCTACAACTTGAAAAATGAATAAATAACTTCCTGTTTTACAGAGGTAGCTATACAAAACAGACATTTGAGTGCTTCCAATGCACAAAGTGCAATCTCTTAAAGGGTTAGTTCATCCAAAAATTTAAATTCTGTCATTAATGACGTCCCCTCATGTCGTTGGACACCCGTAAGACCTCCGTTCGTCTCTAAATAACGACTTATATAGTGATGACCGATTTCAAAACACAGCATCATGAAGCTATGAATCAGTGAGTCGATTCATGATTCGGATCGCGTGTCAAACTGCTGAAATACGTGACTTTGGCGATCCGAACCGCTGAATCGACTCATTGATTCATAACGCTTCAAAGCTTCATGATGCTGTGTTTTGAAATCGGTCAACACACCGGGAAACTGCTTTGCGCGGTCTTTTGCTGTTATTTTTGTTGGCAAATGGGAGTTTGCGCTTCATCATGGTTTCACCGATATCTATGGTTTCACCATGGGGTTTGCAGCTTTTCGATGATGTTCACGTCGGGTAATTACGTCACTTCAAAACGTTCCCATGGCAATAGGGGGAAATGGCGGCTCTTGTGTGAAGTAAACAAACATTTTTCAACTTTCTGCTAATATATATATTACTTTTTTTGCAACGAAAATGCGGGGATTATGAAATCATGCTAACCCCGCATATTTTGCACGCGGAAATAGGCAATTTATGTGGCGAAAGTGTGGCGTATTTGAAAAAATGCAGCCCCCGCATAAATATGCGGACTTTGGCTGATTATGCTTTAAATCACGCGATTGCATAATCGCGTTTTTCTGGAGGGACTGATATGTACTATCGGAGAGATGATCATACTTCAGTATCTCCAGTTTACAGTCAGGATCTTTCAATCCAGAACAGAGAAGAGTCACTCCATGATCTCCTAGATTATTAATAGACAGATTGAGTTCTCTCAGGTGTGAGGGGTTTGATCTCAGAGCTGAAGCCAGAGCAGAACAACCTTCATCAGTGACACCACAGTGACGCAACCTATACAAAAAATATTTTTAAGTGTGTTTCATAGTAGACAGGACACCATTTTAGAAAATGAAACATTGTCAGCAGCATTGATTCTGAATGCAATAAAGATACCTAAACACTTTTTGTTTTAAGCAACTATCAGGTCATGTGATGCAATGTATGAAATCAGCATTAATTTATACAGATTGTAATCATAAACCAGGTGTAAATGCACCTATCACACATTATGGTGTTTTTAAATTCTATACAAATGTGATCCAATCAGGTGTAAAAAGGACCATAGAGATGATCTTACTTCAGTATCTTCAGATTACAGTGAGGATCTTTCAGTCCATCAGAAAGACAATTCACACCCAAATCTCCCAGTTCATTATCAGTCAGCTCTAGATGTCTCAGGTGTGAGGGGTTTGATCTCAGAGCTGAAGTGAGAGCAGCACAACCTTCATGTGTGATTCCACAATCACTCAACCTGTAGAGAACAATGACACCATCCATTCCATCATCAGGACACATAAGGCAGAGTTTAAGATAATTCTGTTTACTCCATTGCTTTGATCTCACCAATAAAAAAGTGTTCACGCGAGAGGTAGAGGTTGCATTGCGCACAATTTACAAGTTTAGTTTTTGTAAATCCAACTGTTAGCATGAGAGGCGACGTACACACATTGTGTGAGAGATAGATGATCTCACCTGAGTATCTCTATTATACAGTTAGAATCCACCAGTCCAGACAAAAGCTTATGCACAGCAGAATCTCCTAGTTCATTCCAAGACAGATCCAGTTCTCTCAGGTGTGAGGGGTTTGATCTCAGAGCTGAAGACAGAGCAGCACAACCTTCATCTGTGACACCACACTTCCTCAACCTGTACAAAGAACAATGACACACTCTCTCAGTTCAGAACACACATAGTCCAGCCAAAAAAAAGCCATACAGGTTTGGCTGAACTGACAGAATTCTCATTTTTGGGTGAACTACCTTATTAATATAATTTAATGCATTTTAATTCAAATACACTACTGTGATTTAGAAATGAAATAATATCCCAGTGACATTACCACAAAATCTCTAGTTTACACTGAGGATCCTTCAGTCCAGCAGAGAGCAAATCCACACCTCTAACTCCTAGTTTATTATCTGTCAAATTCAGATCCCTCAGGTGTGAGGGGTTTGATCTGAGAGCTGAAGCCAAAGCAGCACAACCTTCATCTGTGACACCACAATGCTCCAACCTGCAGAGAACAACACATTACGTTTTTTCATTTTTAATCTGAAGTTACTAAACATTTGTATTAATTTAAACATTTACTTGACAAATGTATTTATGTGAACACATCAACAATCAACCTGTAACAATTTCGGACCAGGCATTTTATCAACTGTTTATTTAGGGCTTATAGGGTTAACTGGTTTATTATTCTGCTTAATCAGTTAATAATTTGCCAAAATGTGCATCCCCAGATGGCAGAATGCAATTTATCAAAACTTTTTTTTTTAATTGTTCTAAAAAATGTCAAAAATGTACATAAAATCAGCTCATCAAACAAAAAAAAGTTACCAGTTTCATAAAATCATTGCAGGGATTGCTTTTAGATTTACTTACTTAACTGATCTTAATTCGTTAACCACAGACAGCAGCTTCAGAAGAACTTCATCTGAGGATTGTCCTCTTCCAATTAAACTATTTAGTTCAAATGTATCCATATTATGCTCTGATGTCAACAAGACAAAAGCTAAAGCTGACCACTGAGAACGGGAGAGTTTGACTTCAGCTAATGTTCCAGATCTCAGAAACTGTTGTATTTCCTGCACTAGTGAATGATCACCCAGTTCATTCAGACAGTGGAACAGATTGATGGTTTTCTCTGGAGAGCAAGTGGTCCTGATCTTCTTCTTGATGTACTCAATTGTTTCCTCATTGCTGTCAGATATGCGGCTTGTCTGTGTCATTAGTCCTTGTAGGAGAATCTGATTAGACTCCACTGACAGACCCAGAAGGAACCTCAGGAAAAGGTCCAGGTGTCCATTTTTACTCTGTAGAGCCTCATCCACTGCTCTCTGATGTACATCTGATAAAGTATACTTCAGAAACATAGAGAAGTCAGAGAACACACTAGAGAAAACCTTTATGCTGTTGTTTTTAAAAAAGAGGTGCACATATAGAGCCGCTAGATGTTCCTGAACGCTCAGATGAACAAAGCAGAAGACTTTCCCCTGAAACCAGCCAAACTCCTCTCTGAAGATCTGAGTGCACAATCCTGAGTACACTGATGCTTCTGTCACATCAATGCCACACTCTCTCAGGTCTTCCTCATAGAAGATCAGGTTTCCTCTTTCCAATTGCTTGTATGCCAGTTTCCCTAGTTTGAGGATCATGTCTTCATCTGCCACGTTCTTCTCATAATCCTTCCCATGTTTGATGTTAATCTGTGCCATCAGGAAGTGTGTGTACATTTGAGTGAGAGTCTTGGGAATCTCTCCACTCTCTGCTTCGCTCAACATCTTCTCTAGAACAGTGGCTGAGATCCAGCAGAACACTGGGATGTGGCACATGATGTAGAGGCTCCTCAATGACTTCAGGTGTGTGATGATCCTGTCGGCCAGACTCTGATCACTGATTCTCTTCCTGAAGTATTCCTCCTTCTGTGGCTCATTGAAGCCTCGTACCTCTGTCACTCGATGGACACACTCAGAGGGGACGAGATCAGCTGCTGCTGGTCTGGAGGTGATCCAGATGAGAGCAGAGGGAAGCAGATTCCCCACAATGAGGTTCGTCAGCAGCACATCCACTGAGGCTGATTCACTTACATCACACAACCTCACATCGCTCTGAAAATCCAGAAACAGACGACACTCATCCAGACCATCAAAGATGAACAACACTTTATATTGGTCACTGGATATTTCCATTTCTTTTGTTTCAGGGAAAAAGACATTAAGAAGATCTGAAAGACTGAGTTTTTTGTCCTTCATCAAGTTGAGCTCTCTGAAAGGAAGTGAAAATATGAGCTGGACGTCCTGATTCTCTTTCCCTTCAGCCCAGTCCAGGATGAACTTCTGCACAGAGACTGTCTTTCCAATGCCAGCGACTCCCTTTGTCAGCACAGTTCTGATGGGTTTGTCTTGTCCAGGTAAAGGTCTAAAGATGTCATTGCATTGGATCGGTGTGTCCTCCGTTGTTGCTCTCCTGGATTGTGTCTCAATCTGTCTCACCTCATGTTCATTACTGATCTCTCCACTCTCACTCTCTGTGATGTAGAGCTCTGTGTAGATCTCATTCAGGAGTGTTGGGTTTCCCTGCTGTGCTGTTCCCTCATACAGACGCTCAAACTTCTTTATCAGATTTGATCTAAACGTGTCGAGGCTGTAAAATTAAAATACCGCATTATTACACAAGTCTAAGTGGTGCATGTCTAAAAACACGAAGTCTAATGAAAGGAAACCTTTGGATTATTGATCATGTCATTGCTTATTAACTATATTATGAATCTTGTATATTACCTGTCGCCAGGATACAAGCTTTCATTAATGTCTTGATTCATAGACTTTTCAGATTTCATTTTCTTAAAGACGGGTTCTGTAACATCTGGTCTGGATTGCAGAATTCGCCTTAAACAGCATGAAGTAAATAAATAATCAGACACTTTGATATTCTGAATTGATACTACAGCTTAGTAGCTGTGATTTATATTAGAAATATAAAATGGACAGATTCGGGGGTGATAAAATGATGATAAACACACAATCCATATGCGGCCAATTTCTATGTAGCTTGGCCATAAACCGTTTTGTGTGATGATTGAGTGTTTTCAGATGCGAGCCAGAAGGGATGCTGGGAAATGCAGTGCTGTGGTGACTGGAGATTGTTACAGATGTAGACAATGTAACACTTTTAGTATATAATAAAATAAAAAGTAACACCTGGGATTGGGCTGTGTGTCTCCATCCTTAAGTAGGGGTGGATGATCCATAGACCAGTCACTCTTCACGGACACACAGCTGGGATCTGGAGAATCTGATCTCTTCTGCTGGACTGAACTGTAATACAGAAAATAATAGGGCTTGGTGACATCAGATGAAAAGTTAAGTTGATTGATAGGCAAAGCAACTTTTTATATTTTGATGATGTGCACTGCGTAGTGTATTTTTTTAATATCGTCTTTAAAGAGAGTACCTGCATCCTGGAGAAACATCTCCATCTTCATTTTTTTGTACATGACTCATTCTGTCCTCATGGAGCTGCACTGGCACATCTCACACGTCTGATCTCCTCCACTGACTCTGAATGGAAATGACAGAAACACTGTTTCAGACACATTAAACACTGTCACAGTAATTCAACTACACATTTAGCTACCAGGAATTCTATGAACCTGAATGTGTTTATAAATGTTGTTATTGGGTTGATTGAATTCAGTCAGAACAAGTGTCCTTCTGCAACACCGTAATGTTTTCGCTACTAAATTAATTTCGTTATGCGTTTTTAACAAATCGTTTGACTTAAGGATGGGGGTTCTCCAACTGTTTCTTTGAAACGGGCTTCTTAATTGTAAAGGCCGCCTCTGGGGCAGAGGACTAGTTGGTTGCTCCCCCCAACACTAAGATATAGCCTACTTGGTATGATCCATGCTTTGCAAACTATAATTTCAGAAAGTCACACTGTTTTTTTAAAACAAGAAACCATGATGTAGACGGCCAGCATTCTTAAATATGACTGCTGTATTACTAGTTATATATTCTATTGTTTTAGTTGCAGGCTATTACTTTACTATTTTACTTTTTATTTAGTCTCTCATAAGGATCAGTTCCATATGATTCATGTTGAGGAGTTGGGTAAAGGAAATTGTTTCTCAATTCTAAGAACTCTCATTTGTTTCTCAATTCTAAGAACTCTAAGAACAGACTAGCATTCTCATGGAGACTGGTCTTGCCAGGCTACCTTGAAAGAATAAACTCAGAAGGACACGAGGGCTATATTTGAAATGACCCCCTATACCTGTAAAAATGGCACTATTTGAGGCGACAGCCATTTGTAGTGCTGTCCAAAACCATAGAGGACTTTATCGATTGCGGCGCAATAACCAGTGTAATATAACTAATAAATGCCTCAACTATATGCTCAACATCTAGAGAATATCCATAATGCACTGTCAGGGTCCGGGCAAATTAATTCCTGCGTCTTGCCAGAAGATAGTGCCCGCATGCAAATCGTCCGTCCATTCATTTTCCAAGGATGGACAATAGAAGAGACAGGCTGATGGGTTGGGGTGGGGCTATTATATTATTATGGGGGTATTTTATATTATATATTTTAAGTATTAGGTGTATGGAGATACAGATACAATTTTGATATTGAATGTATAGTTTTAGAGCTTTTCCTATTAATGCTGTTTATCGATCACCTTTGACAAACATTGCATTTTATGACAAATTAAGCTTCTCAAAGTATGTGTTTTAATAAAAGAGGTAATTTTAATAAATTGGTTTGATAAAATATTTAGGAAGAAATAAAAAAAAAACTAGTCATTTTGATTTGAAACAACTTATTAGAGGACCCACATGAATAACTAAGGTCCCTTGAAATACAAATTGACCTAATTTTTAGTAATAAGCCTGATCACATTGCAAAGTCTTTTAATATGACAGGGCTGATCATAACTTAGCACTTATAAGAAAATTTAATAAGAAAGAAAAGGTTTTGTTATCATAAATACAGAAACGGGTCATTTTAGAATACCAAAAAGTGAATTTAATAATTTAAAAAAGCCATTATAATATATAAATTCTCTCATAAATGTACTGAAAAGGGGTGCAAATGTTTTAACGGATACTATTCAAAATTCTATCATTTATGAAGCATATTAAAAGTAGACCTAGAAAGCAAAATTGTTTACCTTGGCTAAATGAAAATATTTGGTCACTTATAAAACAAAGAGATTATCTTAAATGGGAACGCTAGAAGTGAAATTTCAATGAACTAGGAATAAAGTAATGTGAAATTTAGAAAAGCAAAATTGTACATTTCTATAATAGAGGAGGGAAAATGAAACTCAAAACAGATATGGAAAAATCTGAGAAATTGAACAGGAAATGATAAAAGAAATCAGTGAGAAATATAGAACTTGAGTTAGAAGGAAAACGTATCAGTGATAATGGCATGACAGTGTTACGTGTTTAACTCAGATGAGCAACATGTAATGCAGGTGAGTATTTGCAGACAGATATGGTAGTTTGGAGATACTGACAGTCTTTGTATTGCAGGTGGATTGAAGATTGTGGACGGAGATTGTGACACAAACGTTAAAAAAGACTTCATTCGCCCCAATGGAAAGCATATTTACACTGTCTGAATCGTTCCCTATCCCCTATATAATGCACTATTTATAATGTAGCATTTGATTGGACATAAAATCTGATGAGAAGCTGGAGTGCAGGGTAATGTCATCACAATCATATTTGTGGAAGTGAGAGACTAAGTTTTGAATGCTTATATCTTCTAAATGTGAATTTTGTCATTGTTTTGGAGCACACCAGCTTATAGATGATCTCAAGGCTAACACATATTCATACTAAAATATTTGATTTAATGGGACTTAAGCAGGTTTCTGACACTAAAAAAGATTCAAATAATTAGCTAGAGATAAATATGTAAATATTTATTTTTAAAAACTCATAAAGAATTAACTGTAGGTGTCTTAACAGTTTATTAAAATTGCTTACACACAATTTCTGAAACTATGGCTCCACACTCAAACCCACAAAACATGCACACAAGATGCAAAACGTCACATATCTCTTGCAAAAGCAAACACTTCATTCAAGCATCTTTCCTGAGTACATACTACTTTTTTCACATACTGATTTTTGCCTACTATAGAAGTATGCGATCGATTTCGGATGCAGCCAAGGACGCAAGATCACTTAAAGGGTTAGTTCACCCAAAATTGAAAATAAAGTCAGTAATTACTCACCCTCATGATTAGTAGTAGTAGAATCTACTACTACTAATCTCAGTTCTCGCGCATGCGTCGTGGCGCTCCCGCGAACTCTCGTCAGAGGCTCAAATTGAACAACAATACTAGTGGGATAAAGTCGTTATTTTTGTTGTTTTTCCGCTCAAAAAGTATTTTCGTCGCATGATAGACTTAATACAGAGCCACTGTAGTCATTTGGACTCCTTAAATGACGTTTTTACTTACTATTCTGGGCCATCAAGTTTCAGTCCCTCTGAAAGCCTATGGAGGAGTGAGACAGCTCTCAGATTTCATCAAAAATATACTAAATTATGTTCCGAAGATGAACGAAGGTCTTACATGGTTGGAACAACATGAGGGTGAGTAATTACTGACTTTATTTTCAATTTTGGGTGAACTAACCCTTTAAGAACACAGAAAGGGCCACAACACACTCGAAGAACAACAACAAAAACCTTAAAGGTGATTGAGTTGGGGAACAACCTAACACGGGACTAGTTATACACACGTTCCACACAAAACTTAGTATATTTACTAGTTGCCATATCAACACTATATAGAAAGAAAAAAATCTTTGGAAGATGAACTTATCACTGAACATTTATTTAACCATAGCAAAAGTAAATTTCTTACTGAAAATCATTTTTCTCCTAAATTTTTTGTGTTTATCTAAAATTTGACAAATCTGCTATTATTTAAATCTCCAATCTGTTATTTAGCCGTTGGGATAGTTATTTAATGCTGATCTAACCAGCAGAAGACACAAGCCGGTCTAAATCCCAGTTGCAGCAGGTGGTACACGTTAACTCTGCGTTACAATGTGCTCCATTAGTATGATGCTATTCTATGATATTAGTGATATAATTCACATTAACAACTTTTATGGATTCTATTGAGAAACCATGAGAAAGAGGTGAATAAAAACTGAGAGTCAATGTTCAGAAATTATTAATTATTATTAGTCTATGTTTTGAATTATAGCTGTGTTTTGCTGTGTTCGTCAAACTAAATCTTTTTAAATTTTTAATCATTAAAAAATGCCAATACTTTATATGAAAATGTTAATTGTATTTTATTGACACAATATTTTAGTTTGTCTTGTTTTTTTTATTATATCAGATAACATTTTAAGCTGTAATATGGTCATGTTACAGTGTGCCCCTCACAAATGTTGTCACGTTTCACTTCCATTCTTTCAGAGTAAATCAAGAAAAACGTATACACTGTATTCATGAAACAAAACCACAATTGTACTATGTGGGAAATTAATGTGGGAAAAATACTCTCAACCCCAAGTGAAGATTAATTTATGACTAACTGTCTGTACAAAGTTTGAGACTGACCTGTTAACTTGGCAGGGCATTAGTCCTGGGTTTACTCCAAATGTTACACAATGATATTTTCTATGGATGTTTTATATATTAATGGATATATATAGGCCTATTAATGACATTTTCTACTGATATTTCATTTTACTAATAAAGTTATAGCCCACAAATCATTAGCATGAACTGACTTGGTAAATCAAGCTCTTGTGGTACCCCCATTTGTTTCAATGTTTCACGCTTTTTTGCATGTACATTATAATAAATAGTCTTGTTTTTCCCATAAATGTGTCCTTGTTCTCCTTCAAGTTTACTTGTCACTTGTATTTTGTATATTTGTTTTAGTTTTGGCGCCACCTAGTGGCAGTCCGTTAGAAAAAAGAAGTGATCACATTTCACCAGTCAGCATCTCCTCAATCTTTGGATGCCATCCTTTGTTCCCTTTCGAAAGGGAACTCGCACTGCGTCAGCTTTTGCTTACGCTACGGGGAACGCCTCCAGCGTGACTGGTGCCTGAAATCACATTGAATCACGTCAATCCTATTGACCGGCGACAGCCTATGATGTCATCAAGGTGCGACCAGGAAGTATATAAGGGAGCCTTGCCAACATGACAGTATCTTTTCGTCTTCAGGGACTGTTTTGCCTGTCTTCACGTGAAACGTCTACAAGAAGGATAGCAATGAAGTGTGGCCACTTCTGCAGGTGTGTTTGAACGTGTATCTTGCGCTTTGGATACACACACACTTTGCGTTTACTGCCTGGGAGAAGAGCATGCACGAGAGGTTTGCGAACCTCTTGTGAAGTATTTGTGAGCGTTGTCCTCTGGAAACGCTCCGCTCTCGGCGGGACCTCTTCTCGAGGGGAGAGGTTTCAGCATCTGGGAACGGCCACGCTCAAGCTGAGGCTGAGCGGCGTCTAAATACCAAAAGCGCTTCCCAGATCGATCTGGCTCGTCGCTTGGAGACAGTTATGTTCTTGAGGATGATCCAGATCGCGAGAGGTGGATCTCGGAGGGAGGAGCTGGATTTATGTTCCTCCTCCTTGTCTGCTGCTCTTCCACTCGAGCAGAGGATGGGTGAGTCAGTTAAAAATGCTGAAGCTTTTCTAACCATCCTGTCCCATGTAGGGGGAGTTGCTGGAAGTCATGGAACGCGCTGCGGGCAGACTGCAGCTGCCTTTGCGGTGCGTGAGGAGAAAGGCTGAGCGTCCAAACAGTTCGGACGATCGGTTTCTCTCCGCCCATGACTTCTCAACTCCTGGGAGTCTTCCATTCCTTCCGGTTCTGCATCAGCAGATCTTGAGGGAATGGAAGGAACCATACTCAGCCCCGCATCTGTCGACGTCGGCGAGCTAAATGTCGCTGATGTCGAGGGACTGCCTGGCTGGGTGTGTGTCGGGGGCCGCCCGTGGATGAGATGTGATGTTTATCTCGCCTCTGGGCGGCCGGCGACACTGTGGCTCCCACCCTGCCAGTCTAAAGCTGAAGGGCAGGGCGTACATGTCAGTGGGTCACGCTGCGGAGCACACCACAGCTGTGTTGCAGGCTTACCAGGCAGACCTGCTGAGGGACCTCGATCAGGGGGAGGGACCCCCTGAGGCGGTAGTTGAGTCGCGCCGGACCGCGGTTTTCGCTCTCCGGGCCACCGTACAGATAGCGCCGATGGCGGCGACGGTGGCCACGGAGAGACATCTGTGGTTAAACCGTCTGGACATCGGGGAGAAAGAAGTCCTTTCTCCTGGATGCCCCGGTTTCGCAATCCGAACTTTTCGGCACCTCCGTAGATGCGGTGGTGGGAAGGTTCGGAGAGGCGAAGGCGCGCTCAGCAGCATTTACAATATGCATCCCGCTGAGGTCCGGGACCGCGCCCAGGCAGTCGGGTGTCCCCGGCCCGTCCCAGTCTGAGGGCTGGAGACGGGAACAGCAAGCCAGCGTCGCCTCTCAAGCACCCCCGCCGACGGAGGACTGGGGCACAGGGGAGGCGGGACACCCGCAACAGGAAGAGGAAGGAAGCCGGGGCTGGTAACCGGAACCAGCGCAGGCAGCGGACTCCGCCCTCGAGGACGCGGAGATGAAGGCTGCCTTTTTTCCCTTCCTCTGGCTTTTCCCCGGGCGCTTTACATCAGGCCGGTGGGCCTATGATGAGCAGAAAATGTGAGATTCTGCCGGCCCGCCTGGTTTGTTTGTTAAAAGCGCCCCCCTCAGGATGGCGGGCGGATACTAGCTCGATGGCTGGGTTGAAGCACCGCGAGGAGCGATTGGTGAGTCCCCCTCTATGAGGGTGAAACATTTTCAAAACTATGTTTTTCAGGACTTTTGTACCGTCGCTCCCCTGAGGGATTGCTTGGGGAAATTTTGGATCATCGAGGGATTTCGCAGGGCCTGCAGCTCCCCGTGAGTAAGCTAAGAACGATCTTCTTTGCAACATTATGTGGTTGTGTATGTATGCCTCACTTTTGCTAGTTGAGTCTTGCTGCCTCTCCGTGTATGTTTTCCCCACTGATGTGGGTAACTGAATTGCGCTCTTGCCCGAGGGTTTGTAGTGTCGGGGGCGAGCTGTGTTTTTCCTAGCGTAAAAGTGTGAAGTAGCTGAAGACCGGGTATGCACTTTTGCATGAGCTGTAGTGAGATCTGTGCCCAGCTCTGCGGGGCTTTGGGAAAAGGGTTTTCGGGGCCTCATTGTGTATTATTAGAGGTGATAATATTTCTTTCCCGAGCCCTGAGTGGATCTAGTGCAGACTTAGGTCGCACCACTTGGCCTAGGTTCCGTCAAGGATGGGGGCGTTCCCTTCTAAGGAAGGTCGTTCGCCCCTGGCCTGTCTTGATATAAACAGGGCTTGTTTTGCATCCTTGACCTAACCTCCTCTTGTTACAGAGTTGTCCGGCCAAGGCCCGCCCCCTTCTCTGCGTTCTGGGGTTACGAGTAACGCAGTCGAGGTGTTGCAGGAGACAGCGACTTTGCCAGTGGTCGTGGGGCGGAACGAAGCGTCTTTCGCCGGTTTGCGATTAGACTTTATCTGCTGTTTCCGCCTTTCAGAGCTTGGTGGCCGCCATCTTTTGGCGGCCCCCGGCCTCTTCCTGGAGGATGGTTCGGCCGGTGGGTTCTATTTTTTCTATGAAAAAGTAATGTTTACCCTTGCTTTATGTCTCTGCTCCACCTTCTTTAGGGCTCGGGGTAAGCTGAACATCGGATAAACCGAGGTTTACGGTTCTGGTCGGATGCTCCCCTGAGGCCCGAGCATTGCCATTGGCTGACGCCCTCGCATTACGGTTGGCCGCTGCATGGGAAATAAGACAGCCGCCCCGAGGCAGGTGACGTAAGTTGTACTCCCCTCGCTTAGAGGGTTTTTGTTAGCACTTCTGCTGAGTACACTGCTGTTGGCAATGTGATTAGGTCCATGTCTGTAGGCACTGCCCGAGAGACTGCGCCGTCTTGGGGGCCCTAGGGCAAAGTGAGAACTTGTTTCCTAGTTACCTCTGGGAAGGACCAGCCCCAGGTGCGGGTATAAGAGCCAGCTGGTTGTTGGTAGCCAGCTTGGGCGGTCTGGGCAGCAGGACTTCAGGACAGGTAGTAGGCATCAACCGGCCTCCTTGCAAGAAGTCTCGACGCCATGGCACACGAGTGTGCCTGGGAGGATTTTCTCCACTGGTGTCGACATCAGCAGTAACCTTGTCAACTAGCTCCCTGGGGACGAGTTCCCAGGTGATATCTGGATTTCCAGGACTTTGTCAGCAGCAGACAGCTGCCGTCAGCCCAGGTGCAGCAGCCAGCCTTCTTAAAGGCCTCCCTGAGGGGTAGGCTCCTGGTTTGGGTTATCTTCGCTCAGGTGGAGGCCACGTTTGGCCTCCCTGAGAGCCTGCTTGGTCAACAGGCGCTGCCTGGTCTCCCCCGAGGGGGCGCCACCGGCTTTAAGCCCCTCGATGGCTGGTACGTGCTGCTAATAGGTGGTAGGCGTTACCTGGCCTCCCTAAGAGCCTGCTGTGGGGTAAGCAGGCTCACCTGACCTCCTCTGTGGGGGCGTTCCTGGGCTCCAGTCACTGGAGGGCTAGCATGAGTGCTAGTAGGTAGTGGGCCGCAATCGGCCCCCTGAGTGACCTTCCTGGCTGTGGCGGTGAGCAGGAAGTGCTATGAGTAGCACAGTCTGCTATCAGGTGGTAGGCATTGGGCCTCCCTGAAGGCGAGCTCCCGCTCTGAGACGGGTGGCATGTTCTGCTATCAGGTGGAGGCATTGCGCCTCCCTGAAGTCGTTCCCCGGTCCCCAGTTTCGGTAACGGATCGTAGCATGGGTTGCTATCAGGCAAGCGGCACGGGGCTTCCCTGTGGGATTCGCTTGGAGTAGTAGGCCCCACGGGGCCTCCTCTGAAGGCACGCTCCTGTCTCGTGGTCTCTGGATAGGTCCAGCCACTGAGCGGAGGGCTGTGATGGAGAAATGCCCAACATTCTTGCAGGTGGTAGGCCCGCTAGGCCTCCCTGTTGAAGCGAGTCCCTGGTCTTCCCAGCTACCTCGAGGGCTAGCATGACTGCTATCAGGTATAAGGCCCGTATGGCCTTCCTGAGGGCGAGCTCCGCTGTTGGACACGCGAGCAGTCGGCACAGGTTACCGGGTGGAGGTCCCTCTCGGCCTCCCTGGGGAACGAGTTCCCTAGGCGGGAACACACAACTGGCTTTACGCTGACAGCTAGTGGTCACCTGCTATCAGGCGCCGGTCTCTGGCCGTTCGCGAGACCTGAAGGCGGTGTGCTTACCCTAGCACGACGAGACGTTACTGCTGCTATGCGGTCCCCACAGGAGGGGACTTTCATTGTTTGCCTGCGGCATGGGTACCTACCGGGCAGGCTTATGAGCTCCTCTCAAGTGAGGGTCTGTTATGAGCTTACGGCCGCCTGGCGCTGATTAGGGTTGTAGGCCCCTCGGGGCCTCCCTGGTATGATCAGCCTGTAAGGCCTCTGGCCTCCTAAGCACGTTTTAAAGTAGGTGCTTGGTATATCCGAGGATTGAGCGGCTGAACTCCCCTCGCTAGCAAGGGTTATAAAGCACTTCGCTGAGCGCCGCTCTCCGGGATAACCCGTCTCTGAGATCCGGCTAGTGGATGTCACTGCCTTTCTTGCAGCACCCTAGCGGGATGCCTTTTCATAGGCGTGTACCAGAGGCTCTGTACACTACAGACAGGGTTGACCGTATTACGTGTCCCATAGCAGACTGGGTCACCAGGTCAGGTCTCCCTGGTGGTATTCGGTGAGGACCTCCCGAATAGTGACTGGCATAGGGTTCCCTCAAGTTCCCTTGCCACGTTCCCTTAAAGGGACCCCTTCTAAGTCGAAAGGGTGGTTCCAGGCCTTCGAGCAGGGCCTGGGAAGGACCTCATGTATGCGAGGGTTCATTCTTGGGCGATAGCTTGGGCTATGACCGTAGGGAGCGCTGTCACTGACAGCCTAATGTGACCAGAAGGGGAGTGATTTAGGCATTTCAGTAGAATTTGCTTGTCTTGACAGTTGTCACTGCCTATGGGCATGCACTCCCGTCGGCATGGCGTAGTGGGTATATCGTTCCCCGTAGCGTAAGCAAAAGCTGACGCAGTGCGAGTTCCCTTTCGAAAGGGAACGTCTCAGGTTACAAATGTAACCATTGTTCCCTGAGAACAGGGAACGAGACACTGCGTCGCTGTGCCATGCCGCAGGGCCTGCCTGCCAAAACAGTCCCTTCAGACGATTAGATACTGTCATGTTGGCAAGGCTCCCTTATATACTTCCTGGTCGCACCTTGATGACATCATAGGCTGTCGCCGGTCAATAGGATTGACGTGATTCAATGTGATTTCAGGCACCAGTCACGCTGGAGGCGTTCCCCGTAGCGTAAGCAAAAGCTGACGCAGTGTCTCGTTCCCTGTTCTCAGGGAACAATGGTTACATTTGTAACCTGAGACGTTTTGCCTTTGTAAAAGCATCATCTGTAAGTTAATTCTTCATTATATAATGCTTGATGTTACATATTTGCATATATTTGTGATACGTTTATTCAAAGCTTTGATTTAGAGTAATTTTTGTGATAGCCTTTATTAGCCTAGCCTTTGTCTGATATAGCCCTTGATGTGTTCATTTCAGTCTACTAAGATAAGATGAGTACTCTTTGGCATGAATATCTGTATTTGTTGCTATTTTCTTGGTCATCTGATAATCCCATTTATGTAAATTGATTACATTGGATTCATTTGGGGTATTTTTTGGGGTACAGACAAGAGTTTGAGAACATTGGATAATTGTTCTGATTATTGTTTATTTACTGTTTATTTACAGTTTTACTCCTTATTCATAATGTACTTGGCATCTTATTAAACGACAAAGACTAAGATGAATCCTGACTCGTCTGTACTTAATGGATGGAGTTTGGAGTTTGGCTGGCTGTTAAATTGCATCTGTACATGCAAGGAGAACAGTACAGTCCTATATCACTGAAAATGGGAGAATCTTAGCTTTAATTTGGTATATGGCACATAGTCAGAATAATAATGGTTAGATATTTTGCAATTTTAAAAATAAGTTTAATTTATAATTGGATTTTCTCAAAATCAGGCCTAAATTTAGCTAATTTTTGACATGGTCTTACTCAGTCAATATTAAAGCAGCACTAGGTAGGTTTTGCTCTCGGGGTCCCCCTACAGTTGGGAAACAGTATTGTCCTCTACTACTGTCATCCTACATCAGGGGATGCATCGCACATGCATTTGTTGACATGACATTATAGCTTGAGGCAAGACAAATAAACAAATATCACAGACATGTTAGGTATCCTAAAATATGATTTTGTACGTCTTATGTATTTACTTGCAAGAATGTAGCCCCTACCAGACTTGTACACGCCATTTAGACATAGGCTAACCCTAACCCTCGCACGTCCGAATTTAAAGGGTTAGTTCACCCAAAAATGAAAATTATGTCATTAATTACTCACCCTCATGTCGTTCGACACCCGTAAGACCTCTGTTCATCTTCGGAACACAAATGAAGATATTTTTGTTGAAAGCTGATGGCTGAGAAAGGCCTCAGCAAGCCCTCCATAGGGATTCAGTACATTTACACTCACAAGACCCATAAAAGGCACTAAAAACGTCATTACAAAGTCCATCTCACTACAGTGGCTCTACAATAATTTTACAAAGCAACGACAATAGTTTTTGTGTGCAAACAAAAATCAAAATAACGACTTTATTCAACACAAACTTTGGCCTCTGCCGTGAACTCATGAAGCACCATGACGCATGCGCGAGAATATTACGCAGATCCGGCGTTCGGACACATAACCCAGAAGCGAGGAGGAGATGTGTTTACAAGCAGAGGAAGACGCGCCGTATCTAAGCTGTTGAATTCTACATTGATCGTGCTTTAGGTCTCGGCGTAGTGCTCAAAATGGGACTAAAGTGTGCATTTCATGGATTCCCGAACGCCGGCGCTACGTCGTATTCTCGCGCATGCGTCTTGGTGCTTCGTGAGTTCACGGCAGAGGCCAAAGTTTGTGTTGAATAAAGTCGTTATTTTGATTTTTTTTTGCGCACAAAAACTATTGTCGTCGCTTTGTAAAATTATTGTAGGGCCACTGTTGTGAGATGGACTTTGTAACCTTTTATGGGTCTTGTGAGTGTAAATGTACTGAATCCCTATGGAGGGCTTGCTGAGGCCTTTCTCAGCCATCAGCTTTCAACAAAAATATCTTCATTTGTGTTCTGAAGATGAACGGAGGTCTTACGGGTGTCGAACGACATGAGGGTGAGTAATTAATGACATAATTTTCATTTCTGGGTGAACTAACCCTTTAAGGAAGTGGGGGTGATGGTGGAAGTGACGTATATGCCGTAAAGCAGTCGAATTTTGTAGTTCTTTTTTTTCTCGGGTTACTACCCGAAACCCGAAGTTTAAAAGTACGATTAAAAACGATACAAACCCCGTCAGGCTATGGCAGACGTGCCATTCAACCTATTGTAAGTCGATGTATCACCACAAGAGTCTTGAAAATATATTATGAAGGTTGAAAAGTTATCTAGTGCTGCTTTAAAGATATCAAGGTTATATTTTCACAGAATGTTCTTTACATTGTGTAGGATGATTTTATGTATAAAACAGTGAATCACAAAAAAATGACTTTAGCTGGGTTTTCACAGACGGGGGTCACATATAATAGCGTAGTTCTAATAGGGGCTCATTGTAACGCAGTGTGACAACATGCCCCACCTGCGATCTTGTGTCTTCTGCTGTTAGATCAGCATTAAAGAACTATATCAACTGTTAAACAACATGTATAAGATTAAAATAATATCAGATTTGTCTTATTTTAAATAAACACAAAAAACAGAGATGAAAAATTAACTTCAGTAAGAAATTTACTTTTGCTATGGTTAAATAAATGTTCAGTAATATCTTCCAAAGATTTTTTTATTTTGACGCAATTTTTTTCTCTTAATAATGTTGATATGGCATTGGCAACTAGTAAATACACCCAGTTTTGTCATCCTGGCATGTGTGAAAAGTGTTAAACCATGTGTGCCTCGCTCTCCCCTATAACAATACAACAATAGGCTACAACGGGGCTAAAGGCTCCACGGGGTAAAAGGCTCCTTTGATTTTATTTTCCTCTAAAGCACTAGATGGCACAAAAACTTGCCTCAGCGCTTTCCAAAACATCCGCTTTTCAAGATGCATGTGGAAATTTGTCTGATCTTTGACGCGATTAGCAGCACAAAGTTGATCCTGTGCAAATTTTATCTAATATTTTATGTTTTTACTAATGTTGTACATTTAAGTAGCAAATAAGAATCGCTAAAATTATTGAATATATTTTGAAACAAAGGTCTTGTTAATTGTCAGTTTTGTTAATGGTACACTCTAAAAAATGCTGGTTTAAAAATAACCCAAGTTGGGTTGAAAATGGAGTAACCCAGCGGTTGGGTTAAATGTTTGCTTAAAACAACCCAATCGCTGGGTTAGTCCATTTTCAACCCAACTTGGGTTAGTTTTAACCCAGCATTTTTTAGAGTGTAGCTTAATTAAAGCAACAGTTTTTTAAAAACGGAAGAATATGTAAAAGAAAGGCACCATATTTAACATGATCATAATAAACAGCTGGCTGACTTTTCCAGTTGTTGACATGATATGGTTAGATTCAGATTGTAAGTATCATAAGTTTGGTGTCCACCTAGAGATAATCACCATATTTATAATGAAACCATCATATTTAAAAACATGATATTAATCATATCATATAATAAAATATTATTTATTGTTACTACTGTAAATCTTTATTCAATTATTATGGGATATCCCTCAATGCTTTCAGAATCTTTACTTTGGTTCCATATTTTTAAAATAGGCTATATTTCTGTATTAACATATTTTAATGACAGTATATTTATTGAACAAAAATTAATTATTACATTTTTCAAAATAAACAGAAAATGGTGCACCTTGCTAAAGACTTTTAAACAACTTTCATGATTTATTTTCACACAAATTCTGTTGCTCTTCATAAAAATGCAATAGAAACATGAATAGAATATTATATTTTCTGTAATCATACACTATGGGAGTAATGAAATGCTAATTTGTCTTAAGGTGTGCCCCCGTTGTAGGCTACCTCTCACTAACAGCTGCTTTCGCGATTCATTTTACAGACAATTTTACAAATGGTTCATCTATATAAACATGACCTGATCACTTTTTCTATTAAATAATGACATTTGGTACTCACCATTTTTGCTATGACAATGTGACGCAGTTACTTTGAGAGACAATGGCACCTCGAACATTTTACTTTCACTTTGCTGGCTTGATGAGGATGAAAACCTTTATTGACATGGAAGAAACCATTTCAGTTTTTTCTTAGACAACATGTAGCCTATTGGTATTTTTATGAGACTGAAGTGCTATTAAAGCCTCCCATAAATATGCACCGGCAGGAGCTGTCAAAGTATTATCTGGGCTGCGTTTAACACAGGAGCTGTGTTCCAATTCAAGGGCTGCATCCTTTGAATGCCGTGTCCTCTGTAGTGCGCGGTCGACGCTGCCTTCAAAGGGCGCACCGAGACTCGTTTACAGTGGAAGGTATAGCGGATTGCGTCACCGCGGTGCGACGAAGGCTGTCCCAATTCGTAGGTCGTTCGAAGGCTCCTTCAAAATACGGCCTGCAAATGCTTCCTTCTTTTCCCATGAAATGAAGGATACTTGGATGGATGCTTCGCAGCCTTGCCTACCCAGAATTCATTGCGCGCCGCGACGTCAGATTTTTTAAAGAGAAATTGCCAGATTACGCTTTTATTTATTAGTTTATTTGACAGGGACAATGCAGAAAAGACATTGCTACAATTTCAAGCAGCGATGCTCCACATATAGGCTTCTAGCCAAAGGCTAATTTGCAGCCCCAGTCCCTGGTTAGGCTTTTTTAACAACAATAAAACCAATCGCACAACCCAGTAAACACAGAACGTTCCCATATGGTTCCCGTTTGGTTATTTTTGTGGGGAAACAAATAAGAACGTTCTGGGAACGTTCTCTATTGGTTGTGTTTTTGTAACCAAAAGAGAACGTTCCCAGAACGTTCCCTGCAGGTTATTTTTAGATGTAATTTTTTTATAAGGTTTATTTGTATATTTCGTTACTGTGCGCCTCTGATCTGTGCGCGCTTCTCCAGCACGCGCACTCGCGTAATTTAAAAATTAACGGTAATTTCGTTTTTACCGACTGACTAACATTAGTTTATCGATCTTTATTGAATAATGGGTTACAATTAATAAATATACCAGTGTAAATAGTGTGATATCAGAGAGATTTGACACGTAATTGAAGACAACATGATGTTAACCGAGGAGTTTTGCTTTACTGACCGAAAGAGAGAAGCGTAATTCAGTGGTAAGAAAATAATGCAATGTTATCCCAGTTAAAGTCATCTTTATTCATTATTAATGTCTGTGAATAAAATTCATATTTTAAAACCACATATTGTGTTGAAGTCATTGTTATTTGGCACTTAAACCTAAAATCTGGTTGTGGTAACTTAGTAACGTTAGGTGTCAGTGATACAAGTTACGAAATGTACATATTAATGCATAATTCAATCTTATTTAATCCTCCATATGAAGGTTTATGTGCTTGAATTATTTCTATTGATTAAATAAGTTCAAAACAAGACATGGATTGTAGCTACTGATTATTGATGTCCATTCATCCTTTTTCCATGCCGCCTATACCCTATGGGACGCTTATACCCTATGGGACGCTTATACCCTATGGGACGCTTATACCATATGGGACGCTTATACCCTATGGGACGCTTATACCCTATGGGACGCGGGCATTGCTGGACGATTACTGACGTACAGCAGGGTAAATGATATCGGAGTAAAGAGGTTAGGGGAACGTTCCCGGACGTTCTCCTAACCAACAGGGAACGTTCTATTTACGTAAAGAAAACTTTCCTGGCTAACCAATAGAGAACGTTAGGATGCCTGTTCTGGGAACGTTCTGAGAACGTTCTGGGAACCAAAAATTGTTATCTGGGAAGCAACAAAAAATGTATGTATAAAAAACAATGATAAAATAAAAGACTATGTATAACCATCAATGTTCACAAACCTGATTTTGTTTGAACCCCTTTTTTATATTTGTTTGAAAGATGTTTAACTCAGTTTGCACTTTTAGTTCAGCTGGCAGGCTGTTCCAAAGTAGCCTACCTTGAACCGAAAATGTGGATTGTGCAAATTTAGTTGGATGCACCTCTTGTGGTCATCCCCTTACTATGTTGTTTTGTTACTAATTGGCATATGATATCTGGAGCAAGATTGTTTATACATTTAAAAACCATTTTAATAAGATAAGCAGATTATACTTTTGTAAAATATTACAGTGATGCCATCTAACTGGTTTCTTGTCCAATATTTTTAGCGTTTGTTTATATAGAGATGTAACCGGTTTGATAGTTGTTTGAGAAACCTGACTCCAGACAGTCACACAATAAGATAAATGTGAAAAGATCATTGCATGCATGTATAACTTAGGTGCCTTTAGGGGTAGCCTATATACGGCCTGATCAAAAAAAAACAATTCAAGTTAGTTCTGATGGTCCTACACAACCTTTTTACATGCAGATCAAATTTTAATTGAGAATCTAAAATAACACCTAAATATTTAAAATCATTAACTGTCTCTATTGCCTTTTGATTGATATTAATTATAAAACCATTCATTTCCTTCCTTCTAACTGAAAAACACATTGAGACAGTTTTTGAACAATTCAAGGTCAAAGAGTTGTTTTGCAGCCACTGTGACACACCAGTCATTTCATGTGTTAATATATTTGCAGCCAAGCGTGGAGTCTTTGCTGATACATAAATCACTGTGTCATCTGCATATAACTGACATTTAGTTTCTGTACAACAATTTGGTAAATCATTGACATACAAGGAAAACAACAGTGGACCTAATATTGACCCTTGAGGGAGACCCGTCTCATTGTTTTGTAAAGATGATCTTGAATTATTTATCTTAACACACTGATCTCGAGATTCTAAATAAGACATATTTCTTAAATGCAAGTTTTCAATTTACTCCAGTAATCTAATGTATCTACTGAGAAAAATAAAATGTTGACTAATATGTTACCAACATACGATTTAATATAGTTTATACTCTTTATTATGTAGCCTACATAAATGGGCCGAGGTAAACATCTTTAGGCTAGTTGTTTTGTTTTTAGGCAGTTGAATATAACTTTAAAGTCCAATATAAATATTTATTTCAGTTCTCTTCAACGGCAGCTGTCAACAGATGCTAAATATTACAAATAATGTAACGAAATGCATTTACTCTGTATTTGAGTATAATTGTGAAGTACCTCAGATTTTTATTCAATTGTATTATTTTATGGAAAACGTCTCGGTTACGTATGTAACCCTCGTTCCCTGAGGAGGGAACGGAGACGTACGTTAGTGACTAACGAATGGGGGAAACCCCCCATTCGTTAGTCACTAACGTACGTCGTAGTGACTGAACGAAAGGGAACTGACTTTTTACACATGATTATTAGATTTTGATATTAGTTATCGTTTAAAAAAGAATCTAAAAATAAAATACACTAGAAATATGTCTTATAGATCAGGGATAGGCACCGTTGGTCTTGGAGGGCCGCTGTCCTGCAGAGTTCAGCTCATTTGATTTGAGGATGTGAGTTAATTTAATTTATTTTCCCTCTTTCTGAAAACATCTTAGCGACATGGCAGCCGTCGAATAAGTCAGCACTGCAAACCTGTTGGTAGACAGTGGAAATATGCACTTATGATCCCAGATGATGTCCCGCTTCACCAGGGTCTCCTAGCCCAGCTCAATAAAAGTCTACATAAAAAACGTTTTCTTCCATCTGTTTTATGTACTGTTAATTTTCTAATTTATTTTGTTTTTCTAATCTTAAACTTAACTTAATAGTTGTAAAAAGTACTGTAAATAAAAATGTATATAACAATTTATTGTTTCATTTACAAATTAATTTACATGACAAAAATAAATGTACAATTATTTATTTAATTTACAAATTATAACTTGCATAACAAAAATAATGTGTAGAACGATAATATTTTATTTACACATTTTAATTTACAAAACCAAAATTTTAGTTCTCAACTATCTCTCAAGAAGAGAAAACAATCAGTCCGTTCTCTCCCTGCTCTCCTCTGTCTCTCGCTGAAACTTCATGTCGTCCCTCAGTATCTCCATCAGCTCATCCTCTCTGTCTCGTTTCCTCTTGGCTGGAGTTGCTCTTCCTCATCTTGGTCATCCACTGCTGAACTTGGCCCTGGTGTGTCCTCAGGGATGGAGGCAATGAGGACAGTGGGGTTGTCCCAACACCTCATTCATGAAGACAAACCATGGCCAAGTTTCCCACTCCCTCACCTGTCCCAGGGCACTTTCACTTTCATCAAAATACTCCAGAAATCATATTTATAGATACTCAAATTCTATATTATTTTTGTTGTGGGCTTTGTATAGAATAAGGCCCCCCTATACCTACATGAGAACCTAGCCTATGGAAATACTACAAATGGGCCGTACTCCAATCCACACTGGCCAAGTTTTTCGGATTAACGTTACTCATTTGCTGCCCACATTTTAATAAAGCTGTCTGCTACTTTATCCATAAAACAAAACAAAATATTACATCAGATCACCTAACGAATAAAGCCGTGCAGTGGTAACGCAGAATTAAAGACCACCGGCTTTTAAAATGTTTCGTTGGTTATTTGAGTAAATTAAAACACAATACTTAGATTTATAAGTGTATTCCTCGACCGCAAAGGATCCACTTGTCCTGGTTGGTTCTATCTTTCGCGGCCAGGAGAAGGACGGTGGGTTGGGTTGCTAGGTCTCTGCAACAAAAATAGCCCAAAACTCCCAATGCGATTTTCTCCATCGAGCGGCCGAATTCTCCACTGGAGTTGTACGTTTGGCGGTGTTGGAGCGGCGAAATCGTACTTATGGGGTAGAAACCAACCCGCGGAAATAATTTTTACCCGTGGCAACAACTTAAAAAGTAGCCTTATTCGGCTGGGAAACCGCGGACTTGGAAACACGGACGGCAGGCTGCATTTGAAGGCCCCTTCGAATTGGGACAGCCTTTGTTGCGCTGCGGTGACGCAATCGGTCTTCAAATGCGGCCTTTGAAGGATGCAGCCCCCGAATTGGGACACAGCCATGGCCTAGCCATGTGCTCAGTTTAGGAGTCCTTATTGAGAAACGTGTTTTATCAGATAAGACTTTATTCCAACCATTACACTTCACCCATGAACTTTGATATACATCTACACATAATTTGGTTGTTTTTGTTATTTTGATATGGTGTGACTTGAAATGGTTAAAAGGTTTAAATTAAATGACTGCTGCTATACTTTGATTGAATTTACTAAATATAAACTACCACTAATTTTGCATTCAATGAGTCTCTGAGTTATGTTTATTCTGTGTTAAATTAACTGTTGATGTTTCCTTTTTAAAATCATATGACTGGTTTTAGGTTTAGTTAAATCTGAAATTTGTATGTGTCAGTTCTAAATGTGTACCATTGGCTAGGCCTCATGTTCACTGTGCCGCCCTCTGCTGCTAAAGAACATCAAACACACTATGATCATTCCACCTTCTTCACTTACCCATACAGACAGATTCTTCTTTACTAATTAAAATATAATTGGGAATGTATAAACATGAAATGCATGTCTACAAGCACAAACACCCTTGCACTTATCCATAAAATGCTTTAAACTTTGGAATGTCCATCTTTGACATCATCAGCTGGGGTGTCAATTAGGGCAGCACGATTATAACAAAAATCATAATTGTCGATTTATTCCCTTGAAATTGTAATTGCGATTTATTAATTATGATTATTCTATAGCATTAAGCCTCAAAAGTAAAATATACATTGGTTTGGTTTCTTTAAATAAATAAAAAAAGTAAAACTATGCATGGTATTATAATGTTAAAATTAAAATTAAAAACAATGGGGGAAAAAAAAACACTAAGTACACAGAATAACATAAGTGTACTTTTTTTGTTGTTGTTGTAATTACGATTAAATTTTATTGAACGTTTACATAATTGTGGCATCTGTAATTGTAATCACAATTGCAAATTTCCTTAACTACTACAGTGGCATGAAAAAGTATATGAAACGCTTGCAGAATCTGTGAAAATGAAAATAATTTTAACTAAATAAGAGGGATCATACAAAATGCATGTTATTTTTTTATTTAGTACTGTCCTGAATAAGATATTTTACATTAAAAAT
This sequence comes from Romanogobio albipinnatus, assembly GCA_023566225.1. Classification (NCBI taxonomy): domain Eukaryota; kingdom Metazoa; phylum Chordata; class Actinopteri; order Cypriniformes; family Gobionidae; genus Romanogobio; species Romanogobio albipinnatus. Next base: position 13,944,421 of record CM042247.1, on the reverse strand, counting down.
GTTTACATATAGTTCACAAGACAAAAAAAATAGCTGAATTTATTAAAATAACCCTGAGAAAAAGTTTATGAACCCTTGATTCTCAGTGCTGTGTGTCATTCCCTGGATGATCCACGGCTGTTTTTTTGTTTTGTGATGGTTGTTCACGAGTCCCTTGTTTGTCCTGAGCAGTTAAACTGCCCAATGTTCTTCAGAAAAATCCTCCAGGTCCTGCACATTCTTCAGTTTTCCAGCCTCTTTTTTCATAATTGAACCCTCTCCAGCAGTGACTGTATGATTAAGATTTCCTGACTTTTTGAATGTTACGTAACACAGAGCGTTTTCTGTGTTACGGGCCAACCTTGTTAATAGTATTGTGCTCCGAACTCATTGGTGTGTCGCTTTAAGTAACTCAGACTAGACCTAAACCTCTTTTTTAAATGTAAGTACATGATAACATAGGGAATTTAAATTGGATCAAGTTCCCATTTGCCTGGATTGGAAGAAGATACCAAATGGCTCCAAAAGCCACACCCACCGTCATGAGTAAAATATCTGTAAGCTCTAAAACAGGGGTGCCCAAACTTTTTCCTATGAAGGGCCAAAAATCAAACTTGATTGAGAGCCGTGGGCCAAAAGTACATTTTGCATCTAAAATCAAACTGTATTACATTAAAGTTGCTATGGGTTTATTTGTGTCAGAATAAATATAAAACAACTTTAATCTGATTAACTAATGCAGTTTTATTTGTAAAGTTTTGCATTTGAATGAACAATTAAATGGGCAACAATCCCCAAGTTTCATTTACTCCACGCAAAAATACCAACAGCTGTACGGAATCTGATATGTCGGTGCTCTCGTCACAGGCTATTGAATAGGCAGAGAACGCACTTGCCTTTGCCTTGGTTTGCTCGCTGATGTCTTGAGCCATGTCCTCTATGCGTCGGGTAACAATTTCTTGACAGGCTAATTTGTGAGAACATTCGTACCTGAGAAGGACAAACTGCTTCTGCAGCCACTGCAAGACATGCCTTGACGAACTCTCCAGTAGCGAAGGCTCTTCCACTTTTAGCAATTAGAGCGGAAATCTGATAACTGGCCCGTGTGGCGCTTTCTTGTGCTGATGAAGGACGTAGCAGATCTCTGTTCAGATCGAGGTTCCAGCTCGTTGGCCTTCTGTTTTCGCGCCTCGCCGCTGTACTTTGAGAAAGCTGCAGAATGTTTTGTTTCATAATGACGACGGAAATTGTACTCCTTTAAAACAGCAACAGACTGTTTGCAAACTAGACATACTGCCTTTGATTTGACTTCTGTGAATAAAAACTCATCTTGCCAAGCTTTTTAAAAATTTCTCTTTTCTGTGTGCCACTGCCTTGATTTCTCCATTATTGCGTTAAATTTGTTGACGTTTATTGGCGTCATGTGTCGCAAAGCACGCGGTGCTGCACCTTGAATTGCATTTGCATTTAATTTAAACATTTAATTTCAGTTTACTCTGTTGTAGTTCAACAATAATGCAAACAAAATTGTTATGTCAAATTAGAAATGACAATCTGTGTCGAAGGTCTCTCTCTCTCTCTCTCTCTCTCTCTCTCTCTCTCTCTCTCTCTCTCTCTCTCTCTCTCTCCTCAGACGGTACGGTGGGCCAAATCAAAGGTTACCACGGGCCAACTTTGGCCCGCGGGCCCTAGTTTGGGCATCTCTGCTCTAAAAACTCTCATTAACTTCTTGTATACTTATGTGGTTATGAGATTTTTGTACCTTTCGCACCGAGACATTTCAAACGATATCAAACACATATAGTATTGTACAGTGAGAACCTACATCCAAATCACACAGATCTCTCAGCATGAAGTGGAGTCGGATGTGGGAAACTCAGGAGAAGGGGAGTACATGGCATTCATTTACATTCTCAGTTGATTCACTCAGTGGGACTTCGTCTGCGAAAAGTGTCTTCCCTATGAGTAATTGTCTTACACCAGACAATCTGGCGTTATGTAAGTTTTTCACAGCCTCTCAGGCCCCACTTTATATTAGGTGGCCTTAAGTACTAGCCTGGCTCCGCCCTCCTACGTACTTCCGCTCAATTTTCATTTTCCTTCAGTACTACGTCTGGTACTGCTGTATATGCTTAGGTTTTCTCCCGAACAATTTTTTACCGGTCCAATCAGCGAACAGAGGGAGTGGCTGAGAGCGATGATATTGATGCCGTGCGCTAGTTTGAGTTGTAGTTCAGTAATGGCGGAGGTGAAAGATGTGAGTGTGTGGCACTGGCACCACTGACGAATGTCCACAAGTTAAAGCCGGAGTGTGGCGAGGTGGATGAGCGAGCGAGATCGGTGTGTGTGATTGAGAATGAGACACACCGGTCTTGAGTCCTCTCATGAGGGAGCACGGAGGCATATAAGGACGAGCGACACGGGTGAAGGACGAGAGAGGACCTTGCCTGGATTTTAAATTGTGTTTTGTTATGTATGTGCGTGGCAGTCGTCCGTGAGGGGCTGCCGCTTTTACTTTCATTTTGTGTTTATTATTTGATTAGAAGTTGTTAAACATTCGAAGGTTCCCGCCTCCTTCTTCCCTGAACAAACAAACTCCGTTACATGGAGCAAGAACAATCACTGCTGAGTTTTGTTGGTGGCCACGATGTTGTGAAGCCGTCCGTCTCCCACCCCCCGCAAAAAAAACCCAGGCTGAATTACCAACTGCTTTTGACAAACACCAAGGTCGTGTGGTAATGTAATTGCTCTCCGAATCCACATCTCTGAATTTTAAAGTGATATATTCTTGAAATCTCACTGTTTATATCCTTGTTAGACCCCTGCAGAGCACCGTGCGGTTACGTAAGCTGTAATTTGCATTTCTAGACTTGTATTTCTTTAAATGCTGGCAAGTGTTTACAAGAGCAAAATATTTAATCACCGCTCAAAAAATAAAAGAAGAAAAGCGCGTAAACATTTGATTTGGGTGGTTATTTATGGCAGCATTTATTCTTATCATACCAAGCATATGGCATTTTATTTACAGCATATACAATCATGTTATGATTGCACAAGATATGCACCACGAGAGCAGCGCGTTCCGATCACAAAACTCTCCTCTCCACTGTGAATATATCACAACCCGAATGCACAAGGTTTTATCACTGACACTCAGGTGGTGTGCTAGCTTAGTGGTGTGCATAGTTAATGTGAGAATCAAAGGCGAACGGCGCGTGACATACGTCACGACCAAACGTTAGCGATTGGTTATGCAGATACAGAGTGACTCTTGGCAGATCAAATAGTTTTAAACGTCAACAGAGAACCCGCCTTCAAGGAAGTAAACGTTTGTCAATGGAGAGTGGCCAGACTCTATGTACAAATGAAATGTACAAGAGTCTGGTAAGACCAGGCTACTTAAGTACTATGTACTTACATCAAAAAATAAGTACAATGTACTTACTGAGTTCAAATTGTATTGCAAAACACTTTTGCTGATATTGAGGTGGGATACGGGTAGGGTTAGGGACAGGTGTGGTGGTATGGGTAACTTTAAGGGTAGGGTTAGGTGTAAGGAAAGGGTCAACTGTGTAATTACCAATGTAACTACAGAAATTAATTACAGATGTAATTACATGCAGTTATTTTTTAAAATGTAAGTACAATGTAAAAACATGTATGTACACAATAAGTGCATTGTATCAAATGATTAATTAAAATGTTTGTACATAGTAGTTAAGGCCACCTAATATAAAGTGGGTCCGCCTTTCATTAATATAAACACAATTACACCAGTCAGCAAAACTGGTATTTCTCATCACACTGAAATGGTGAAAAAAAAATTATATTCAAAATGTACATTTGACTCACACTCAATAAACAATACCCTTGTTAGAGCTCATTGTCTGAATTGTCTTTTGAATATTGTCCAGAAAGTCCTTTAACAAGTCCAGTGGGTGAATGCCAAATCAGTTCAATCGTACCCGTTCAAAGAAATGTCCAAGTGAAAGAGAATCATCCTCCCAACTGAAGAAAGTTGACGTCTACAGCGCAACGAAATGTCCTTGTGAAACAGCAAAAGTATTTTTTTTCCCACAGGTTCAGGAATCAGTATTTAATTTTGGTGGCTTGCCATCTCAAATCCAGGAGAGGTTTTCAACTCAAGCAATAAACCTGACCAAATCCTTAGTTTCACAGTTGCTTAAACAACCGCTTCAGATTCAGAGGAGCTTCAAAATCGTCTAGCATCCACGCTTAAATCGGCAATCATCATTCTTTTGGTTCAAAATCAGCCGTTTATCCCGCCCCTCGGATTGAGCCCTGCCAATGTTTTTTTTCCCAGACCCAACATCTTGATGTGGATCTGGCTTGTCAGGCTACTTGAATACATCATAAAATGATGATCAAAGATACGTTTTAAGGGATAAGATTATTGATTACTGGGGGACTTTAAGTGACAAATCATAGAATCTTTGCAGTGGCGTCTTCACCATCAGCTGATCTTGAAACTGGACTGACGTCTAAATAGTGAGAGTCCTACAATAAAACACACAGATAGTCACATATGGAGTATAAAACATCTCATCAAAATGAACAGGATTAAATTTGTATTAATGCAATTGACAGTAAAAAAACTTACATAAACTAAAGCATTGTTTATTTACATATGAAGCCTGTTTATTTTTTTGTTCTCAAATAAAGGATATTGACATTTTATACTTTAGTGGGGCTGTATGTAAGAATTTTTATGTAGAGTTTTTTTTTTTTGCCAATGTGTGAGCAGCTTGTAGCAAAAAGAGAAAACGAGACCTTCCCCGACTTTCGAGGTTGCGTCTGAAAGCCTGTAGACTGATTTTTAAGTGAAGGACTTGGGTGGTTTTGGCAGGAGAATCCAAAGGAAACTATCATGACAGTGTAATTTTAAGTAACTTAATTAACAGTGTAAATTTAATTTAATTCTGTAGACATGACGTTAGCATCTCTATGGCATCGTGTTGGCATCTCTATGGAGCGTATTCATGAGCAAGAGCTGAAGCAATAAGCAGTTCACTTAACAGCCACCGGTGTTGCTAATAACAAGGGTTTCTGAATTCTATATATATAGCCCTTTTAAAAACATTTATATGACTCACAGCAGATTATGAAGTTTTTTCAGTATATCCTGTAGAGTGCAGACTCTGACTTGTGGGTCTAGTTTATTAAGAGACAGATCCAGATCTCTCAGTGAGGGGTTTGATCTCAGAGCTGAAGTAAGAGCCGCACAACCTTTATCTGTGAGACCACAATTCATCAACCTGCAATGAACAAACACAGTGTTTAGCAACAACTCAATTACAACCACCAGTAAATCTCATGTCAGTCAGATCATTATACTTTAGTTTCTCTAATCTGCAGTGAGGATCCTCCAGTCCAGCAGAGAGAGCAATCACTCCAGTTTCTCCTATTTTATTCTGAGAAAGATCCAAGTGTCTCAGGTGTGAGGGGTTTGATCTCAGAGCTGAAGCCAGAGCAGCACAACCTTCATGTGTGATTCCACACTGACACAACCTACAAATAACAATGACATTTTTCAGTCTCTGAAACTACAAACTTTAAACTATGTCAAGTACTTTTGTTTTTAAAGAACTGTCAAAAAGACACTATGACAGAATCTTTGTTAATTCCATGTTTTACAATCAATAGTTTATTACTGGTACTTTATGTTCATGGGGTTTCTTATATTAAACTTTATTTTTATTTTATTTAACAGATTTTAAAATTATAACTTTTTATTATATGAAGGTCAATAATAAATTATGAAAATTATCATAAAAATGTATTATATTCTGTATTACATACAATAACTTCAATAATAGATTATAAACCTTCTCAAAATGTATTGTTGTCATTTATTTACATATATTTTTACATACACTACCTTTTAAAAATGTGGGGTTTAATGTTTTTGAAAGACGTCTAAGGCTCTGGTTTCACTAACAGGGTTTAGATTAAGCAAAGACTAGGCCTTAGTTTAATTAGGACATTTAAGTAGCTTTAAAAAAAAAATGCATATTTTACATATTTTAAGATATGTCAGTGCAAGTTGCTTTCAGTTAAAACAACTAAAACATGCATTTTATTCTGGGATTATCTTAAATGTTGTTAGTGAAACTGGGGGTATTCTCAACAAGGCAGCATTTATTTGAAAAAATTGGCAAATATTGTGTAATATTTTTACAATATAACCTAACAGTTTTCTATTGTAAAATACTGTATGTTAAAAATTTCCTGTGATCAGAGCTGTATTTTCAGCATCATTACTCCAGTCTTCAGGGTCACATGATCCTTCAGAAATCAGTATAATATGATGATTTGCTGCTCAAGACAAAACATTTAAGATTATTATCCTTGTATGTTGAAAACAGTTGTGCTCTTTTTTGTTTTGTGGAAACTAATATACATTTCTTTCAGGATTCTTTGAGTTCAAAAGAACAGCATTTGTTTGAAATATAAATCTTTTGCGACACTAAATTTGATCAATTTGCATCCTCCTTACTAAATAAGTATAATTTTTTAACCTACTTACTAAACCCCCAACTTTTGAACAGTAGTGTAAAGACTGTCCCAAATAAAGTATTTTTTTTAAATGAGTATACTTTTTGTTTATAGCTTGAGAAGAAATGAGCAGAGTATTTTTATTGTGCATTATTTCCATACAAGATGTCAATTTGTCTCTATGCAAAAGTGCCTTTAGATAAAGAAACACCCTATTACTAATATATTTATCTGATGACCCTTGTTTTTGTGATTTAGACTTCATGAAATTACACATTATGCTGTAAACCTTTTTTACTGTGCTGAGGTTTATTAATGACATTTAATATACATTTAATTAATGTTCTTGATAATGATCTTACCTCAGTTTCTCTAATTTACAGAGAGAATCTTTCAGTACATCAGAAAGGAGCTTCAGTCCCAAATCTCCAATCTTATTTTCAGTTAAATTCAGTTCTCTTAGGTGTGAGGGGTTTGATCTCAGAGCTGAAGCCAGATCAGCACAGCCTTTACCTGTGACACCACAATGATACAGACTGCCAGAAGAAAAATTAAACACTTTTTGTAGTTCTTTTTAAATTGTGAATATCTATGTTTGTAAATATATTTGGGTTATTTAGTCAAGTGTCAGTGTGTATGTATGTATGTGTATGTAGTGATTTCTTTAGCCATATGTATGTGTGTCTATTACAGTTTTTCTCCATTGGTTTGGCTCATTTCTTGAAACAGAAATTACATTCTCAAAACAACATGGACAAACCTCCAAACCACTCTGCAATTGTTCACAACAGAATAGCATTTCTCATTCATCTCATCAAATTGCAAATGTCTAAGTACATGTCTCAATGTCTCAGTACATCTTTGCAAATGATTAAGTACAGGTAGCCTACATTTAGCACAATTTCCAAGTGAATAGATCTTGTTGATCTAAACTGATTTTTTGATTCTCAGTCTAATGGTCGTTCGCTACAAAACGTATCAGCGTCATTTCATTATATAAGTCATCACATGCACAATAGTCTGTTCAATTGTCAAATTTAGTCAAGAACATAATACCATGAATACCATATATGAATCCCTTGGAACATTTGATAAATTTATTTCAGCAATTGACAGTCAGGTGAAACTAGAACTTGACTAATGAAGGAGGACTTTCTCACATCTCAGATGACCAATCAAACAGTATGTTTAGTTACCTGACAGGTGCTGTCCATGACTGTGAATGCTGCCAAACATATATGTAAAGAGCTTGACCATGCAGGACCAGTACAATTTCTGAACATGGAGGCACCTGGCCAAGTAAATGAACAAGGGCAACTGCCTGCTCGAGGAAGAGGAAGAGTGAGGATGAGGGGGGAGCCTGTGGAGGAAGAGGGGTAGAGAGGGGAAGGGGGATAAGAGGGGTAGAGAGGGAAAGGGGGGAAGAGAGGGGAAGGGGGATGAGAAGGGTAGAGAGGGGAAGGGGGCATGAGAGGGGAAGAGAGGGGTAGAGAGGGGAAGGGGGATGAGAGGGGAAGGGGGGATGAGAGGGGTAGAGAGGGGAAGGGGGGGGATGAGAGGGGAAGGGGGGATGAGAGGGGTAGAGAGGGGAAGGGGGGATGAGAGGAGAAGGGGGGATGAGAGGGGTAGAGAGGGGAAGGGGGGAAGAGAGGGGAAGGGGGGATGAGAGGGGAAGAGAGGGGTAGAGAGGGGAAGGGGGGATGAGAGGGGTAGAGAGGGAAGGGGGGGATGTACCCATGGGTTGACATTGAGAGAGGCTGGACCGAGACTTCAGCCCAACCTCAGCATCTATACAAAACAAACCTTTGAAAATGCATGAATGAATCGAATGATTTTACAAATGTGGAGAGAAATAAATATTTTCATCAATATGCAGTACTGGTCTTATGTGTACTGTTTGGTCAATATATTCATATACTTTACTCTAACAATATCGTTGAAAAAAATCAAACCCAGATTATATCATTAGAAAAGTAGAAAGTGTTTAAGATTGAGAACAGCAGTTGTTCCATACAACTTCCATACTCTGATGTATGGAAGTTACTTTATGTGTGTGAATAATAATGGTTACAATTTCCTTGGCAGTATGAGTGCAATGTGTGATGTCAAACCTTGGAGGCTACTCTTACCCTAAAATCCTATTTCTTTTTTTTTTTCAGTTTTATACACTATTGTATTCTGTCAGCTAGACAAAAAACATTGTCAATGAAGGACTGGGCTAAGACTGAAAGGTGGACATGAGGGATATTTCAATGGTCCTCTGCCATAATGACGAAACATCTAAACATTTTGACTTGCAGTGCTTACACAATGCCAAAGGGACAAAGTATTTTGGGGGCACTGACTGTTTAAATGAGAAGGAAATTTAGTTTAGACACATAAGTGAACTGTTTTGGGAGAGGTATGAGTTTTTGCAGGTGAACCATAGTGTTGTGCCGAACCATCCACGTTATTTTGGCAAAAGCATCAAGAGTGTTGAGAACATCCAGTCTGTTTCAAGAAATGAGCCAAAGCAATTGAGAAGGATCTTTGCCATTTTCGTGGCACTGACTATTTATATGGGAAAGGAATTTAGTTCTGAAGCATGAGTGAACAGTTTTGGGAGAGATATTAGCTTTTGCAAGTGAGCTATAGTGTTATGCTGAACTGTAAGACTGTTTTGCCAAATGATCTTACAATTTTGAGAATGTAATTTCTGTTTCAAGCATGGGTGTCGGAACCATTGTATGTGGGTGGGACAAGACCCACCCACTTTTTACGATCAATAATATTGGACCGACTCACTTTTATCATCTCTAACATTCAGCACATGTCTGTTTACCTACCCCTAATCGATAAACACTTATTATTAAACACACGTTAGACGCTTTATTTCCACTTTTCTAACATTTTCTTCATTTTTATTGAAAATAAATGCCTTTCCGATCTGATATGTGATGGGAAAAGGGAGAAGATTGAGCTCGGCGAAAGGCGGACTCGAACCGCGGGTCAATTTGTGTCAAAACTAGACGCCATGCATCTAACCCCTACACTACTGCTGCTTTCAATGATACGCCGATTTCCGTAATTTTGTCTTTCCGAACTTTACGTTTAGCAAGGACCCACCCACATTTTTTTTGCTTCCGACGCCCATGGTTTCAAGAAATGAGCCAAGCCAATGGAGAAAAACTGTAAAGCAAGTGCTGGTATAACAAATCAAAACAATCCATAACATAATATTAAAGTACAAACACTTTGGTGCATTTTTATCAAGTATTGTATTACGTTTACAGTAAATATGTATCAGAAAATATTCACAATTCACATGATCGTTTAGTTTTTCTCAAATTATCTTCACAGATATATCAAATATCATTAAATTGATTGATTGTCATTTATGAGAACTACCTGGCTTGTCATAAATGTAATAAAAATCAATTTTCTATCTTTATTTTTAATTTAATTTTTTTTATAAACAGATCCAGTCCATGAAAATATTCATAAAATTAAGTTTCTTTTTTTTTTTATATACAAAAGACATACTTTACATGGGCACGAAAAACATCAAAGAGAAGATCTTACTTCAGTTTCTGCAGTTTACAGTGAGAATCCTTAAGTCCATCTGATAACAGCTTCATGCCCAAATCTCCTAGTTTATTCTCAGACAGATCCAGTTCTCTCAGGTGTGAGGGGTTTGATCTCAGAGCGTGAGCCAAAACAGCACAACCTTCATCTGTGATATTACTGTCATCCAAACTGTAGAGAGATTGAAAACTTGTTAAGTACAATAAATTTAACACAGTAACAGTAAAATAACAGTTTAAAATGCCTCTTGTTGTGAATGCAACGCACGTTCAGCTGACAGATATCCTGTTGCATTGTGCAGTGTTTCCAGGGCCATAATTTTCCTTGTCTGTCTAAAATCAAATTATTTTATTCATAAATATCATATGTGTGAACTGATTATTTTTTATTCATGGCTGACTAATTTCTTTGCTCTTAAATGTTAAACTAGAGAGCATTATGGTCTCAAATATCAAAATATAATATCAAAACTAGGAGAAAGGCTCTGGTTATAGGTTGCATCACTATTCACCCCTCAAGTCACCAAAACATGTGTCAGTACTAACAGAACATCACAGATCCTCCAGCATGAGGGCCAGCACTGTAAAATGTTTTAATAGATCATCTGTCACTTACTGTGCTGATCTGGATTCTTTAATCACAGGAAGCAGTTTCCTAAGAACTTTTTTTGTAATATTTTCTTTTGCAACAAATTTATTCAGCTCAAACTCATCCATCACTTGCTCTGATGTCAACAAGACAAAAGCTAAAGCTGACCACTGAGAACCGGACAGTTTGACTTCAGCTAATGTTCCAGATCTCAGAAACTGTTGTATTTCCTGCACTAGTGAATGATCACCCAGTTCATTCAGACAGTGGAACAGATTTATGGTTTTCCTTGGAGAGCAAGTGATCGTGATCTTCTCCTTGATGTACGCAACTGTTTCCTCATTGCTGTCAGATCTGCGGCTTGTCTGTGTCATTAGTCCTTGTAGGAGAATCTGATTAGACTCCACTGACAGACCCAGAAGGAACCGCAGGAAGAGGTCCAGGTGTCCATTTTTACTCTGTAGAGCCTCATCCACTGCTCTCTGATGAAGCCCAGACAATGAAACATGTTCTGATGAATTGTGTCGAAACCAGTCCTTATCTTTAGACAGCAAACTCTGTTTAGTGATTTGGTCAAACACATTTCTGTTGTTGTTTGTACAGGAGAGGTGCACATATAGAGCCGCTAGATGTTCCTGCACGCTCAGATGAACAAAGCAGAAGACTTTCCCCTGATACCAGCCAAAATCCTCTCTGAAGATCTGAGTGCACAATCCTGAGTACACTGATGCTTCTGTCACATCAATGCCACACTCTCTCAGGTCTTCCTCATAGAAGATCAGGTTTCCTCTTTCCAATTGCTTGTATGCCAGTTTCCCTAGTTTGAGGATCATGTCTTCATCTGTCACGTTCTTCTCATAATTCTTCCCATGTTTGATGTTAATCTGTGCCATCAGGAAGTGTGTGTACATTTGAGTGAGAGTCTTGGGAATCTCTCCACTCTCTGCTTCGCTCAACATCTTCTCTAGAACAGTGGCTGAGATCCAGCAGAACACTGGGATGTGGCACATGATGTAGAGGCTCCTCGATGACTTCAGGTGTGTGATGATTGTATTGGCCAGACTCTGATCACTGATTCTCTTCCTGAAGTATTCCTCCTTCTGTGGCTCATTGAAGCCTCGTACCTCTGTCACTCGATGGACACACTCAGAGGGGACGAGATCAGCTGCTGCTGGTCTGGAGGTGATCCAGATGAGAGCAGAGGGAAGCAGATTCCCCACAATGAGGTTCGTCAGCAGCACGTCCACTGAGGCTGATTCACTTACATCACACAACCTCACATCGCTCTGAAAATCCAGAGACAGACGACACTCATCCAGACCATCAAAGATGAACAACACTTTATATTTGTCACTGGATATTTCCATTTCTTTTGTTTCAGGGAAAAAGACATGAAGAAGATCTGAAAGACTGAGTGTTTTGTCCTTCATCAAGTTGAGCTCTCTGAAAGGAAGTGAAAATATGAGCTGGACGTCCTGATTCTCTTTCCCTTCAGCCCAGTCCAGGATGAACTTCTGCACAGAGACTGTTTTTCCAATGCCAGCGACTCCCTTTGTCAGCACAGTTCTGATGGGTTTGTCTTGTCCAGGTAAAGGTCTAAAGATGTCATTGCATTGGATCGGTGTGTCCTCTGTTGCTGCTCTCCTGGATTGTGTCTCAATCTGTCTCACCTCATGTTCATAACTGATCTCTCCACTCTCACTCTCTGTGATGTAGAGCTCTGTGTAGATCTCATTCAGGAGTGTTGGGTTTCCCTGCTGTGCTGTTCCCTCATACAGACGCTCAAACTTCTTTATCAGATTTGATCTGAATGTGCTGAGAACTTCACCAGGATTAAAGTCATGGCTGTAATATCAACACAACAGAATATAAGTACAAGAGGTGCCTGTATAGAGCCATAAAAAGAGAAGGCTATTTTGTTTGCTATAAAATATTTTATATATAATGCAGAATACCTGCTTTTGTTATACTGATTTTTGTTATTTGTCAAAATCCTGTACTTTACCTGATGCCAGGATCAGTGCTTTGATTAAAGTCTTGTGGTTGATTCATAGACTCATATTTCATTTTCCTACAGACGGGTTCTGTTACACCTGTTCCTGGTTGCACGATTCGCCTTAAACAGCATGAAGTAAATAAATAATCAGACACTTTGACAATGAATTGTGTTACTAACTGAATAATTCTGTAAACAGCTTAGTTGAACATCAAACAAACGTTAAATGTACCATCAATTCATCATACAAATTTCCTGGGGAGAGAAAAAAAAAATCTAAACATTGCAATATTTTTAGTATATTCTGAAGCTAAAAGTAACACCTGGGATTGGGCTGTGTGTCTTCACCCTTAAGTTCAGGTGGAGGATCCATAGACCAGTCACTCTTCATGGACACAAAGCTGGGCTCTGGTGAGTCTGATCTCTTCTGCTGGACTGAACTTTTGTAGAACCTCTTTCTGTGTTAGATAGTTTGATTTACTTTTAAAATAGAGCATTACTAACAAAAGAGAAGCTGAATTTTTTTACAGTGCATTACCAAATTTAGATTTTATTAATTTTTTATGAATGTAAATTTGAATGTTCAAAAGCTGTAACCTGTGGCCTGTTGCACAAAGCTGGTTTCAGTTGCTACCCAGGTAAGTTCGAGATTAGTCTGAGCAAAGACTAATCTCTCATTCCAAATTAAAGCAGTTTATAGTGAAAAACCTTTAGGAGACAAAATTGCTCGTCTTTTGGTGCTAAAAATGTATTATATTTATATTATATTATTTATAATTACTTTTAATTCATATAATGGTAACACTTTACAATAAGGTTGTATTAACATTAGTTAATGCATTAGTTAACATGAACTAACCATGAACTACACCTCTTTTCATCAATAGTTAATCTTTGTTAATGTTAGTTAATAAAAATCCAGCTGTTCATGGTTTGTTCATGTTAGTTCACAGTGCATTAAAGCTGCACTATGTAACTTTTCCGTCAGCTAGAGGTCACCTAAGGAGTAGTTTGATGACGCCACGTTTGAGTGCAGAATCTTGGGACATGTGGTCTTCATCTCACAGCCGGTGGGAAAGAATCGGGATAGGACTCGGGCAGAAATCATGTTCATGGATGTGATTATTAACGTTACTGTAGTATAATGCAGAAGCAGGACCAAGAGTTGTGGAGCTGAGCAAGGCCGCTGGAGAGATTGTTAATAAGATGAACGCAACACACGCCTCGCAGCGGGACTTTTATTATGACACAGTCGCCGGGGCGCCACTTCCGCTTTTCCGGTCTTGAGTATGAGGTAACCAAGGGGGTAATCCTGCACCCGGAAAGCGTACCTTCCATAGGGGCAGCCATTGCTAACCAAGCCATCACCTGCTGTTAGCATCCCATTGACTCCCATTGATTTTGGCCTCACTTTGACAGCGAATAACTTTATATCTGAGGCGTTTAAAGACTCCATTTGTCCATTGTTTATTTCTAAAGAAACACGACAATGTATAAAAGGCTCCATTACCTTGTATCTTACACTATCGCCCTGTAGAAGCCATTTTTGGAAAAATAGGCTAACGATTGCGTCATAACCACACGACTCTGTCGCGCAGTAGAGAAATGACCGTATGTACTGGCGTTAAATTTTTAAATAAATAAATACTATGCAAAATGACAAAATAATTAATCAGAATACTAACCAAAAGTTGCCCCTGCTCACGCTCTCTATCTCTGCAAGATTCGGTGATTCAGATTTCACTTTGCACAACTACTAGAAGACTTACAACTGTCAGACAGGTTGCTCACGTCACATCTACATCATCAAGCTCAGTCTGAGGCTGCGCAGTAGCTCAGGAAGTGGCTGCTTCTAATCGACTTCACTTTTCTGCGTTGAAGTCTATGGCGTTGCTGTGTCCATTTCTTTTACTGTCTATGGAGGTAACGCAGCTCTGTTTATCATATTAGATACATCTGAGTGTGTTGAAAAGGAAGTTATGAAGTTCTCTCAGCGGCTGCTATGACACTTGTTCACACTGCAGTGAGAGTGAAGCGTTTCTGCAAAATAATACCGAAAACGAGGGGAACGCAGATATGACGCAATTGACAGGCGACTCCCTCACACGTCCCGGGTTCCTTGGTTAAAATAGCAATTTTCTCACGATTTACAAATAGTTGGAAACATTTGGGATATTGTAAGTACTCAACTAAACAAAATATATAACACTGGCCTAGTGGTGTTTGGATATTTTACTGAATTGTTTTTACATAGTGCACCTTTAACTAATGTTAACAATATTTGAATAATGCAGTAGTAAATGTTGAAATTAACATTATCAAAGATTAATAAATGCTTTAGAAGTGCAGTTCATTATTAGTTCATGTTAACTAATGTAGTTAACAAATGTTAAAGGGGTGGTAAAGCACATTCTTTCGAAGGCTTGATTGTGTTTGTGGGGTGCACTATAACATGTGTTCATGCTTCGTTTTTAAAAAAATGCATTATTTTTCATATATTTGACCTTTATTCTACACTGCTCTGTCCCTCCTTGTAAAAACGGTCTGAGGGTTTCCGGATTCTATGAAGCCAGTCCCTCAAAAATACGCAATGAGCTCTGATTGGTTAGCTGGCCCAGTGTGTTGTGATTCGCTAACCGCCTAGTGCACGTTTCTCGGAAGAGTCACGCCCCTTACCTCTACAGGTAGCCTCAGGCTACTAGCCTGAGCTTTGTGTACAATAGCGTCAATAAAACCATACCAAGAGCCCGAATCAGACCCAGACAATTTTAGTGAAGATGATCGAGCAGAACCTGTTCAGTCCTCAAGAGTAAAGACTGCGGATCTATAGTGATCGCTACTGAATGGCACCGTTACTTTTGTTTTTTTAGAACGATTATAGCCAAATATCTGTCGCAAGAACGAACACTAAACATTGGCTTTACTATAGTATCCAAATCAAACACAGAACCATGTTTAGCATGCCTGTAGATAAACAATACATAAAAGCTCTAATCAAAGAATCATTTACACTAATGCCAAGTTCGCTGTTGAGATTTTAAAAGTTTGTAACGTTACGTGTTTGTCAGATAACGTTAAGTATGAATGAGCATTTAGCAAACTGGTTTGCAGAGCCAACTGAGCGTTGTCATCTGTGTACTTCCTTGCTACAACGTAGGCTACAATTAACAACACGAACTATTACAGAAAACACATAGACGAAAAATAAATCACACTTACAGGTTGTAGCCCGTACTCGCGAAGATTGTGGAAGCTTTCCTCCGCGAGATGTGCCGCGGTAGCCGCGCGTGCCCGCCTGTCTCGTGCAGCTGAACTCGTGCAGCTGAACACAAGCGCGGCTCATGTATTTCAAATACAGATGAATATTGTCCATCATGTCACATTTTCCGATCTTCTCCTCCGACCCCTGTCTGTCTCGTGCTTTGATTTGTGATGGGCAGCATATATCCGATGCAAATGCGATCGTGTTCCCCTCATGTCTCTTACGCACATGCATATAACGTTGTATGTTAAACGCACTGCAACGCTGCCCTGTCCCTAGGAAGGCTGAAGAAAGTGGACCTGCACTCCAGATGAAAATAACAGCATTTCGTAGGCATTGGCAACAGCACTCCAGTCTACTAACCACAACAACGCTTCTCTGCTGCGATACAAAATGCCCCCCCCCCCTTATTTAATATTCTCGGAGGAGGGGTTTATGTAAATATTGGGGCTGGTGATGTCAGAGACCCTGGAGGAATGTCTGTAGTCCCTACTGGCCGTTTGCTGTAGTCCTTAGAAATCGATTTCTTTAAAAGCAAATATCTCCCTTTGCTTTAACCCTTGTGCAACCTTATGGACATTTTTGTCCATTTCAGTTTTGTTTTTTGTTAAAAGTGTGCCTTTGTTAATGCCAACTACATTAATTTTAGCTCAGGTGTTTATTTTTATTGGAATTTTAATATTCTATCCTCATTTCCTTCAAAAAATAAATTTTACCCTCCATACAAAAAATACTCACACTCAGCACCTTATGGACAAAAATGTCCACATTGAAACCCATTAAAACTGGATTTTTTTAACCCAGGGCCATTTGACTATAAAATGATACAATATTTGCAAATAGGCATTTATTCTATTGACAAGGCTTCAAATTTTACATTTTTACAATTTTTTACTAGATTGTGCCATATTTTCAAATTTGGCATATAAAAGAAATACTTGCTTTATTTGTATTTTCTACTTATGCATATTATAGTCTATTATAGAGTCAATTGGAAAAATAATGCAGCTATAATTGTGTGGGTATATTGGTAAGGATGTCAGAGGGTAGTTTGCATGTGTTTACTGAAAATGTAATGTGTGTAATTAGTTTGAAAGACATTTTATTGTACTGGTAATCAAAAATCCCACTCCATGTATGTGTCACACCCACGGCAGGGTCATAGGGCCATGTGAAAACTATGAAAAAGGTCAAAGAAGGTTAATGAGCTTTGAGGTTTTTCTTTTTCACCCAAACATGCATCTTAACCCTTGATTGCACGTTTTTCAATTGTTATTGTTTTTGTACGGAGATAAAGGTGCGCTTGAATTTGAAGTAGAAGTTCAGAAGCCCCTAAACACATTGTTTTAGTTTTCACCACAACACAATGCTGATTGTTTAGTCTGGTAGGTTTTATACAAAGTTTGAGTTCACACAGGTTTTCTCACTTACAAACCTACAAATATGTGGTGCTTGGGTGGGTTGATAATTTCATCGTTTGCAAGATGAAGAGAAGGTACTCAGCAGAGGAAGCTTCAAAGTGATCTTGTATTTGTTTTTTTTCTGGAGCAAAGATGGCTACTATTCTATTATTATATTTATTATCTTATTTATTATATTTTTATTGAAAAGAACAGCGGCATTATGTAAAGAAATAATAATTTTTATGATTTTAAAGCATTACAATTTTGAAAATGAATGAATGTTTGGTAATTATGAATAGAAGAGATGCTGATAAAAAACAGTCAGTGGAAGTGGAAAGAAATATTAATACATTTTTTAATATATATTAAAATGCCTCAAAATTATTGTTGTTGTTCTTCACTGACATACCCAAGAATCTACTAATCAAAGAAAAAAAAATAGTTTAGCATTTAGTATATGGAAAATTATTGTAATAATTATTTTTATAGAAAACAACAGTGGCGTTATGTAAAGAAACCAATTTGTAAAGCTTTAAAATTCTGAAAATGAATGAATGTTTGGTAATTATGAATAGAAGAGGTGCTGATAAAAAAAAGAGTCAGTAAAAGTGGAAAAAAATATTAATATATAATACTTCTATGACAGTTTTTGGGCATGGACATTTTTTTCCATTATGGACCTAAGTGTTAGTTTTTTTTTTAAATCTGACACTACATAAAAAATAAAAATGCCTCAAAATTAATGTTGTTGTTCTTCATTGACCCACCCAAGAATCTAATAAGCAAAGAAAAAAAATTCTTCTTAGCTTTTAGTTTATGAAAATAAACTACTATTTTTAATTTTTTCATAAAAAACACCTATGGCATTATGTAAACAAACCAGCATTTAAAGGGTTAAAGTTCTTAAAAATAATGAATGTTTGGTATCTATGGATAGAACAGATTCTGGTTAAAAAAATGACATCAGTGAAAGTGGAAAAAAATGTTAATAAATCATATTTCTATTTCTATTTTTTGCATGCACAAGGGTTAAACTTTGAACGTTGTAACTTTGAAGATGTTGTTTATGCTCAAACAGCAACATTACACACTAGCTAAAGTTAGAAAAGTGAAATCGTGGTTTACCACCCCTTTAACTAATGAACTTTATTGTAAAGTGTTACCCATATAATATATTCATATAATTATTATATTAATTGACAAGTAGCCTGATATTAATATAAATATAATACATGTATTCATAATTCTTTAAACAAAGTGTATTCATTTGAGCTCTTTGTGAACCTATAATTATAAGGCATATTTATTTGATTCACATCATGCATTGATATAGTCAGATATTCTTTCAGCTGCAGCAGCAGTGTTTATTCCTGCCTTGAAGACGCATTTAATATCATGATAATTTTCAAAACGATCTCTCAATCTTCAGAAGAGAAGTGAATTGCACCATCTCTCTTGTGAGAAGTGAATCAAACGGACACTGTGATAGGCTGTTTGCCGCATGTGTCACACTTTCAGGTGCATGCGCTTCAGAGTTAATCGCAAACTCTGGATTAAACCTGAGTTGGAAGAGAACGTTTATACCAAGCTTTGAGAGACCGTTGAACTTCATCTAAACCAGGTTGGATTTATCTGGATTTGTCAAATCTAAACCCACTCAGAAACTCAGAGTTGGTTCAGCTAGCTTCATGCAACAGGCCTCTGAGCAATACAATGTAAGAACATCAAACAATGTTAAATGGGGATGCTATTTAAACACAATTTTTAGTATATTCTGATGCTAGAAGTAACACCTGGGATTGGGCTGTGTGTCTTCACCCTTAAGTAGGGGTGGAGGATCCATAGACCAGTCACTCTTCATGGACACACAGCTGGGATCTGGTGAGTCTGATCTCTTCTGCTGGACTGAACTGTAGCAGAACAGAAACTCTTTCTATGTTAGATAGTTTGATTAACTTTTAAAATAGAGCATTACTAACAAAAGAAAAGCTTTTTTTTATTTTTTTTTATACAGTGCATTACCACATTTGAATGTCGAAAAGCTGTAACCCGAGCAATACAATGTAAGAACATCAAACAATGTTAAATGTACCATCAATTCATCATACAAATTTCCTGGGGGAAAAACAAAACATTGCAATATTTTTAGTATATTCTGAAGCTGAAAGGAACACCTGGGATTGGGCTGTGTGTCTCCATCCTTAGGTAGGGGTGGAGGATCCATAGACCAGTCACTCTTCATGGACACACAGCTGGGATCTGGAGAATCTGATCTCTTCTGCTGGACTGAACTGTGAGACAGCAAACAAGAGGGCTTGGGGACATCAGCTGAAAAGTGAAATTTTTTTTCCAGAGCCAAAGCAACTTTTTCTATTTTGTAGATGTCCACTGTAGTCTTTCACAATAAAATCAGGAAGAGTGTATTAATACACTAACAATGTAAAAATTGTTAATTTGATATCATGTTGTCTTTAAAGAGAGTACCTGCGTCCTGAAGAAACATCTCCATCTTCAATGTGTTGTTCATGACTCATTCTGTCCGCATGAAGCTGCACTGGTGCATCTGATACGTCTGATCTGAATGAGTGTGAAAGAAAAGGACAGAAACAATCAATAGTTTCCACCATTTCCTCCCCCCCATCGCTAGGTTTTACTTGGTATGATCCATTTTTCGTTAGCATTACCAACTGTCAGTTACAATCTAGGACGAATGAGAACTGCCACACGCTCATTTAATACGAAAGGAGGTTTTTTTTTTTTTTTTTTTACAAACAATTATTAATGACGTAAGAATTGCTAATTCACAATGCTTGCCTTCTTCCTGATTATGATTGCTGTGTATAGGCCTATGTAATGTATACAATATTTTTGGTATTCTTACTTATAGTGGGATTTATATTCTTTACTTTTAGAGTAGTTTTTTTTATTAATTCGATTAGCATCGAGTTTGGTAAGGAAATAGGATAGGTGGAGTCATCAACATAGCCTACGATCGAAGTAAGAGGAAGCGTACATATTAAGGGGTAATTAGTACTTCGTAGATTTACTTAAAGTTAAGAGAAAATACAAACAGTGTTTATCTACCAACTGTAAACATTACGCGAGCTTTTATTAAATAAATATTTAAAATAAATTCTACTATGGCATGCAACATGACGCACTTACTTTGAGAGAAAATGGTTCCTACTTTTACTTTCACTTTTTCTGGCTTTATGAAGTCAAATGTGGAAGAAACCATTTCAGCGTCAGTGGGCTTTTTCAGTCAATGTGTAGGCTATTGGTAGCTTTGCTCGAGAGACTAAAGCGGTATTACAGTTTTTCTCAGCCGCTTTGGTACATTTCTCAGATCAGAATTGAAATTCTCAAAACTACCTGTTCAATCTTCACATCATTGTGTCACTTGTGCACATCAAAAAAGCAGTTTCTCATTTCTTTGAACAAGTTGCAAATGCTTTGGTACATCCATGCAAATGATTACAATTCTCTGCTGTTTCCTACATTTTGAATTGCTTATGTCATGTTGATCAAAATGTATTATAATGGGTCTCTGTTGAATAGTCTCACCCCCCACAACATTTAGGCATTAGTTCATAGCATAAGTCTTTACATGCAAAATGGTTGAACAAGTTGTCATAATATGTCAAGCATATTTCTAAACATTTCCATTGGACTTTTTTTCTAAAGATATTCGTTGTGATGTGGGTGAGAGTTTGTGGTCTAACAGACAGGAACATCAGGAGGTGTAGGAAGACTGCACTGTAATTCCTACAGCACTTCATGTACAGTTTTCCCTAAGGAGATTGTCCTGTGTTTATTTTTTCTTTGTGCTATATGCAGTGCTGTCTTTTCCTTTCTGTATCGCAATGACATGGTCTGTCAATAAATTACAGTACAAACAGTAAATGTGAATCTTGTCCAGTCTCTTGCAATCAATCTCTCACATACACTAAGGTGTAACCTACAATTTACAATAACTGTCATCAAAACTTTAGCCATAGTTTACATCAGAACATCCCTCCAGAGTACACTGTTATATTGACAACATGACTAAGCAATTTGACTGTGTTATCCATACACAGTGACACGAGGACTTGTCATTCTGATAGCACTGACATGTTCATTGACACAGATATTTACTTTTGAGAGATGAACTAAGGATTTTGAGCAAGAGACTGGCTTTTGCAGGTAATCCATGGTGTTTTGCTATTTTTATTAATTGTTTTGAGAAATGCATTTACTGTTTTGCAAATGTCGAGGATGATTCGAGAAATGTACCAAAGCGACTGAGAAAAACTGTAAAGCTTTGCATAAATATGCACCGGTGGGGGATGACAAAGTATGAGTAATATGGTTCCATTGTGGTAAACAGCGAATGTACAAGTGAAGTTTTGGGTTATGAATATTAATTAGCCTACGTTGTTTATTTCAGCACCTTACACGATCTAGTTTTACATTAACTTTTAGGTGACCAGTTGTGACTGGTTTCACAGACAGGGTTTATATTAAGGCAGGACAAGGCCTTTTAAAAATGTACCTTAGAAAAAAAAACATTAGCCTACTGACTTAATAAGTTGCTTTCAGTTAAAACAACTCAAAAATGCATTTTAGTATGGGACTAGGCTTAAGCCTGGTCTGTGAAACCGGGGATAGAGTTAAACCTGAACAATTACACTTAATCAAAAATTTTTCATCTATGATGCCAAAATCAGAGTGTCTATTCACAACAAATGCTAATAACGTACCTTGTTGGCTAGTGCTATTCGCACTAGCTCCGCATAACAATGCCTGGTCGGGCCAAACAATATTCACAAAAACGTTCTTATGTTAGCTACTTCAGTAACGCAATCAGTAAACCCAATGGTTACGGATCTGGTTTCAACGTGGTCGACCCGGGTTTGAATCCGCCTTTTGCAGAGCTCACGCTTCTCCCTTTTCTCATCACAAATCACATCGGAAAGGCATTTACTTTCAATAAAAATTAAGATAATGTTATAAATGTGGAAATAAAGTGCCTAACGCAATGTTTAATAATAATAAAAGCATTTATTGGGCAGGGTTAGGGGTAGGTGTAGGGAGGGCTTTTATTGTCACATTAAGGCGGCATCTTAATAATTTAAATAAATATAATAATTTACACTCTGTTATTATTGCATCCTGTTAATGTACAACAATACTGAGGTGCAAATAGTATGTATCTGTCAAGATAAATTGCATGTAATGTCTATTTACACATATTGCAAAGAACTGCTACTTTTATATGGTATAAATAGAATATATCATATTTTTAAATTAGTATGCTATATTTCACTTAGTAAATAGCATCTACGGCTATTTGCACTTAGTGTAAATATTGTCTGTCACTAAGAAAATGTTATTTTCACTTAAATAGCCGCTGCCTTAAAAAATGATCACATGGAATAAAGATTTGATCATGGCCTTATGGTTTAATTTCTGGAGCTGTGCATTTTTTGTGTGTGGTAATTTTCCTTAAGTTATTATTCCTTAAGGCTATTAACTTGTTGGGTTTAATCTACACAAAAAGTCAATGACTTAATAAGGAAAATGTTTCATACTGTTTCTGACTTAAAATCTAATGAAGTTTAAAAAACACTTTTTAAATGAATGACATTTCTGTTCCGATGGAAACCATTTTGGCAAGAAACTCATTTGTGCTCTAAAATGCCTGACGGGATGTTGATGACAGCATTTTTCCTGGTTTTCTTCTCTTTGTCTTGTTTTAAGAAATACATAAGTTTGTTATTTTATTGTCGTGCGGTACATCACTATCTCATTATAACCAGCAGAGGGCGTTATTGATCTTTCAAATCATTTAACAGAACTTTATAGAATTTGGTGGGAACTGGAAATATTAATATTTAAGTACCAGGATATTAATTCAATTAAAATGAACAATTAGGACTGCGCTTAATGATTACAGGTTAGTTGTAGGGTGATATCAGCTAAATTGGGCCGCTTTTTGGTAAATCGCTTGGGACAATAATACAATACCATATATGCCTTTCCCATGTGTTTTTATGATTTTTAATGACTGTTTTTGATAATGTTGTATTGAAATTATGTTAAAAAATATATATTATTTAGGCCCTATAGTTCTTAAAACATCAGCTGTCCCACCTTTTTTTGCATGAGCAGTTTCAGGTAAAATGGGCCGCTGTTTCAGGTAACCAATGGGCCAGTCAAACTGCAAAGGGAAATAGTGATTTATCATCAATTTTAATTTTATGTAGCCACATACATTTAAACTGCATTAATCAAACATAAAAACATGTCATTAAAAAAACAAAAAAAACATTTTGGGTGCAAACCCACATATTCAAATGTACAATTAAAAAGGTCAATTTTGTAACAGCATAGATCATTGGTCAGTGGTGTGTGTGTGTGCGTGCGTGCGTGTGGGTGTCGGTGTGTGCATAACACAAATTTGTATAATGACATTTACCAATTACACTGGTATTACAACATCGAGCTGGTTTATGAAGACTTTCTAAATGTCCCCGTAAATCAAATTGCTTTACTAAACAATGTTTTATTAAAAATGTAAAAATGCAGAATGTTTCCTGTGATGGTTGTGTTTATGGGTAGGGGCAGTGTAGGGGGATAGAAAATACGGTTTGTACGGTAAAAAAATCATTACACCTATGGAGAGTCCTCATAATGTTGTTGCACCAACATATGTGTGTCGGTGTGCGAGTGTGTGGGTGTGTGTGTACACACATACACACGCACCCACACACTTGCAAACCGACACACACTCACACACGTGTTTGTGAGTGACACAGAGGATGGCCCATTTTAGAACCATGTGGCCAATTTTAGCTCAGTGGGTTAAGGTAAATTGGGCCGTCAAGAAAAACATAACTTTTCCAAAAAATATGTTCATATACCAAAATAACAGCATTATTTCTGATGGATGCCATCAAGACCGATATTATGCTTAGTTTTTTATGTGCATGTTTTTTTTTATATAGATTTATCATCCTTATAATAGTTTAGTTAGATTTGATATGCCAGGCTACTTGCCATGCAGCTTTCTGTTGCAGTCTTGATTTGAATTATTGCCCCGCCCACCATCGCAACCATAAACCAATCAAATCACCTGTTACTTGTCAAGAACAGTTATGACAACAGTTTGAAATCCTTTTCAGTCATTGGCTCTAAATTCCAGAGGGGCTGGGACCCCCAAACCTTAAATGGCCCATTTTACCTGATATCACCCTACATGTTTTTCCAGTTACATTAATATTCTTGGATAATTTCTTACCAGAGCAACGTATAATTGACACAATTCTGTCATATTTACTCGCCCTCATGTCATGTTCCAACCCTGTGTGACTTTTCTTTCTTCTGCAGAACACAAAAGAAAGTATTTTATATAAATTATTAATTTAATATTTAGATATTTAATATAGGCTAGATAATGTTTTAAAGAAAAGCATCCAAGGACATCCCCTTGCTTTACTTGCATTCTGTTGTGGCCGAGTTTTATTCCACAGATATGTGATCTGTAATATAACATTTCATAAAATATTGTGACATCACACAAGATGTATATGGGCTTGAGCTAAACAGGTAGACTATCTGTATAGTAATACATTTCAGTAGATCAGTAAACTATGCCAGAATGCACACGTCAGCTGAGTTTTCTTCATGCCAGTCACCTTAGGATGAAACTGAGCGCGTTCTCGCGTTAGGTTGCCTGCGCGTTCGCGTGCCACCCTCCCCACCCAGGACGCGCCAGGCTGTGTGGAGTGAGAGCTCGAGAGTATTTCCACTGCACGAGAGAGTGAAATACAACAGAGTCAAACCGCAGAGAGAGAGAGAGAGCGACGCACATATCAGCACAACCGGAGCTGTTTTTCAATGAAATGCACAGCAGCAACATGCGCTTCACAGCCACGCCTGCCCTGAACAACACAGCAAACTAGGATACAAGGTATGACAACATAGGTACTAAACGCGTTCATCCGCAACTTGTCCCATGAACTTTCATCCTTTGAAATGCGTTTTCATCCATCAGATCTCAGTATGATGATGATGATGATGATGATGATGATGATGATGATGATGATGCGTGCGTGTGTTTGGGCTTGAAAAGTAAAAGCAGGTGCAAACTGGAATAACGCGAAGAATGAACTTCTTTTCTGTATTGAACATGAAAAATTGCTATTATATTTTGTCCAATAGTTCTCAAAGTAGTGCATTTTTGTCTTTGCAGATTCTCGTAGCTGTGTTTGTGCATGATGTGTACAGACGTTTTAGGGATAAGAGAGCCTATATTTATAATGTGTGCACGTGCTGACTGCATATGGACATATATGGGTTATGTTTTGCATATCATGTGGGCATCCCTTTGGTCACTTATGTCAGTGATGCTTTAAATGAACGCAGTTCGCACAGGGATCCACTATCATCCTTTAGCTTCCGTGATCTGTCGTAAATCCTTCTTATAATCGCGTATTTGGTTTATTTGGTTGTAAACCGAAGGCTGTAAATGTTTGGTTACATAAACGAAACGGGACGCTTTTTGTGCGACATTCATCTCATACGCGTTTTAAACGTGTTATTGTTGAATCTGACATTAGTGTGTTAAACGGATAGAGGTTTAAACGGTGGGAATGTCAGTGGGATAACGGGACGGGACCTGACGGGTCGGGTCGGGATGCTCCATGCAGGCGGGGTTTCCTCGGTTTTTCTGCAGATGGAGGTTCCCCTCTCCTTCCCTCCCCTTTAAAATGAGCTCTCAGGGTTTGTTCAGATTCAGAAGGGAACACTTGCTTACTATATTGCATTTTTATTTTGTAATACCACGCATAAACTATTACCTCACCACCTGACAAACATGAATTTATTCGGTGATAAATCACACCTGTCTCTGACAGAGTGAGGGGAGCGGCCCGCGCTTTTCTTAGCCAATGAGAAACGCGCTCTGCCTCTTAATCATTTGCGCGTGCATTTTTGCTGACACCAGGTTGGCTGATGTGTCTACAGGGCGTGTCATTAAGGCAGTGAAATGCTGGAAATTTCTCACAGTACCATTAAAAATGCGAAATAGAGTGCACAGATGTTTCCAGGTTTTCCCTGACTGTAGCAGTATGCATAGAATTAGCCAACTAAAT
This sequence comes from Romanogobio albipinnatus, assembly GCA_023566225.1. Taxonomy (NCBI): domain Eukaryota; kingdom Metazoa; phylum Chordata; class Actinopteri; order Cypriniformes; family Gobionidae; genus Romanogobio; species Romanogobio albipinnatus. The sequence continues at coordinate 13,917,976 of CM042247.1, read as the reverse complement.
TATTTAATTTCAGAATGTGTAGACAATTTTACACAAAACTGCATAAAAAAATCCCCAAATATTTCATGAGATGATAAATGGATGGCACTCGCTGAAATAAAAATGCAATATAATGTATCGCACTGCATGAAACT